>OX638113.1:26996802-27634469 GCA_951804975.1 Anthophora plumipes | reverse complement strand
AGAGAGAAAGAATAGAAGAGAGAGAAAGAATAGAAGAGAGAGAAAGAATAGAAGAGGGAGAGAAGGCAGAGGAGAGAGAATGTATAGAAGAGAGAGAAGGTGGAAGAGATAGAGAAGGTGGAAGAGAAAGTATAGATGAGCGAGAAAGAATATAAGAGAGAGAAAGAATAGAAGAGAGAGAGAAGGCAGAGGAGAGAGAAAGTATAGAAGTGAGAGAAGGTGGAAGAGAGAGAGAAGGTGGAAGAGATAGAGAAGGTGGAAGAGAAAGTATAGAAGAGAGAGAAAGAATAGAAGAGAGAAAGAGAATAGGAGAGAGAGAAAGAATAGAAGAGAGAGAGAAAGAATAGAAGAGAGGGAGAAGGTGGAAGAGAGAGTAAGAATAGAAGAGAGAGAGAAGGTAGAGGAGAGAGAAAGTATAGAAGAGAGAGCAGGTGGAAGAGAGAGAGAAGGTAGAAGAGAGAGAGACAAACAGCAATGGAAGTAATACGGTAGGTAGATCAAGAAGAAGAATGTTAGCCGAAAGCAAAGTACAGCGGGTATAGGTAAGGTAGAAAGAGATAAACAGGAAATATCTAGCTAGCTAAACTTATAGTAACTTAGAATTTCGCAATTTCTGCAGCTTGAACGATGGAACGTGGTGTCTGCAGCAACTTCCGGCGATTTTTATTCAAATTGCAACTACGAATCTTAATTAAAACCGATTTTAAACGAATTCGCAGCTCTAAGGACATCGACCCGCCATCTAGCGGCGAAAGGCGGGACTATGCATACCTCGGAAAGAAAATTCCGAATGCGTCGCGCCATCTTTCGGCGAGAAGAGAAACTACATTGCTAGTACCTATCGCCACCGCTAGATGCCGCTACATCCTACTGGCTATCACTCGCGATTTTTTCGAAAACAAACTCCCTGTTCATCAATTTTCTACGGTATAAATTCCGTTCCTGAACGATTGACAATTACTCTAGACGTTCTGCTTTGTCGAATGTATCAGCACCTGTCGTTCACATTATCCACAAACGTTGAAATTAATATTGTCTGCTGTTTCAAATATGTTGAATGTGCTTTGCTCGCTTATACAACGGTTTCCATGACGCTATTGGCGCACTTAAAATAAATATAGATCTCTAAATAGATCTCTTAATACATGTATGCTTCCTATTAAAGACAGAAATACATTTCGATCGTAAATTACTTAAAACAGAACTCAAGGTAATCTGTATTAAAATCATAACGTTGTAACTACAATTCTCAAACGGAAACAGAAAGTAATACACCTCTAATTCTTCGGTAAATTCATGCTTTCGAGATTGAAATTTGGTGATTTCACAAAATTGCATGAAAAAAAAAAACATTGTGTACAATATAAATGTGCAAAGCTGCTCCCCGTTGTATATATATATATAGAACATCTGCAATTCGATTCTGTCTGTGAAACCATCCGACCTATGTTGCTATAATTTTGTAATAGTTGATAGATTGTCAATGAACGACTACATTGTCTTGGTTTCTATATTATGCGTGACATTTTAATACCTTTCTTAGTTTCTTCGGCTGGAATTCCTACATAGTTTACCCACAACCTGTTAATAGTAAATATTTTATTAGAAGAAGATTAATACTTTCGCAACAGGAAACTAACATGTGCTTAACACTCACCACATCGATCTAGATGTTTGATTAACTGTCCTTCTTAAATTCTACTGAAATAAATGTAACGTAATAGTAACACGTATTTCTTTCCTTCCATTCCTTTCCTAATAGTCGTTATTATCGTGCTTCCTCTTCTGACAGCCTTGTACAGAGTTTAGTACAGAATCGTCTCCCCCTGACGTTTCATATGCGTGGAAAATAATAAACAATTCACTGTATCTGCTACAAAATTTAACCCACGACGATGGCATATATTTGGAGCAGTTTATAGGATCCCTTAGTATTTATCTACGAAAGACGAATTTGGTGGCAATATTATTAAGCAAAACAATGTAATGTGATATGTTCTGCAATATGACATGGAAAATATGAAACAGACCTGTTCTATTCAAATTTTACATCTATACCTTCTCAACTCTTTTTCATTTACACCTCCAAATTTTTTTGTGCGTCTACAAAATCAATTAATTTCAATACTGCATACGTGTTGCTATTAATTTATACATTAAAAAGAAAAAAAAATTATTTATTTATATAAACCGAATATGATTTACAACAGCAAATACTTACAAATAATACTTAGAATACTAATGCTTAGAAGTAACTGTTACTAAGTTGTAAGTGGTACTCCGATGTGAAATGCTATTGGTCCGCATTGACAGGAAAATAAGAATCCATACACCAATTTTCTATAATTATAATATGTATGAATGGTTCTACGAAACACAAACAGTGGAATAAGAAAATACAGACAAGTAAAAGTTATTGTACCTTAAAAAAACGCTTCTCGTTCCTACATTTGCCATAATATCGGATGTCCTACTGATATAAAACTTCTTCTTGCTAAAACTGTTATTATTATGATGCAGGACAACCACTTAGGAATACTTACGTAAACGTGCAGAAACTATTGAACCGTAATCATACCGTACAGATTAAAATTCGAATGTTTCCACATAGATTCAACAATTATCTGCAGGGCATTCCACAGCACAAGGCGTCTACAGCAAGTTCCAGCAATTTTCCCGTCCAATTCCAACGATGTACCATAATCGAAAGAAAACCTGATTGATAAATACTTTAGATGTTCTGCTTTGTCAAACATATTAGCACCTGTCCAACAAATTATCCAGGAACGTTGAAATTATCATTACTGTACTTTAAAACACGTACAATCAGTTCTTCTGGTTCATAGAACAGTTTCTCTGGCGTTATTCGTTGTGTTTCTTGCATCACTAACAGTATCCTGCAAAACAGGTGCATAAATCTTTGTAAAAAAAAAAAAATGATGTTGATAACTGTAATTACAACGAATAAGCACACACTACCACCAACCTGCATAATTTCTTCAAATTACCACAATATTTGCACTATGCATAGAGTAGCTGTCTCATCTGTGCATTTTTCTTGATGATATGGTTAACTGCAGCTAGAACAAACGATAATTAGTCTGTAGGTAATGATTACAACGGTGTCGAAAACATGTACAGTTCCTATTGCAGACAGAAATACAATTCATTCATAAATTACTTAATGTAAATGAAACAGGTGACACAATCAGCATTGAAATGTTAAAGATGCAACAAAGCTTCTCAAACACAAAGAGAGAATGATGCATGCCTCTGATTCTTTGGTATAAGGTTGCCTTTGAGATTGAAATTTCATCATTTCACAGAATTATGTGGAAAACATAGTCTGCGTGCGATACCAATACATAAAAACTGTTCCCCATTGCGTATCCTCCTTCCAAACATTTAGAATTTGTTTCTCTCACTGAAACCATCCGATTTATGTTGCTGTAATCGTACAATGGCTGATAAATTATCGATAGACACATCCATTGCATTGATTTCTATATTGTGCCTGATGCTTTCGTACCTTTATCTCTTTCTCTGTCTAGAGTTCCTGTATAGTTTACCCATAGCCTGTTCGTAATAAATATTTTGTTAGAAGGAGAATATCTTATAATCAATAACATCTTCACAAGAGGAAACTGATATGCGCTTACCACTGAGCATGTAAATCTTGATGTTTGATTAACTGTTCTTCTTAAATTTTATTGAAATAAATCTAACGTAATAGTAACATGTATTTCTTTCCTTCCATTCCTTTCCTAATAGTCGTTTTTGTCGTGCTTCCTCTTCCCACGACTTTCTACACAGTTTTGTAAATAACCTGCTCTGCTTGACGTTTGACAAGCTTAGGTTATGGTCGAAGCACAATGTCCCATCTACCAGTGGGAAATGAAAACTAGTACCTTCAGCGGAATCCCATAGATGGCAGTAAAGGCGGCATATGATTGTGTAGTGCCCGTACATGAGACAGTGTTGCCATTTGAATTTGTTCGCGCGCGCACATTTTCAGAGTTATCCTGATAATGGCATGCATTTGGGGGAGTTTACACGTTATCCGTTCCATTAAATCAAGGATCCCAAAGTATTTATACACGACAGACGAATTTGGTGACAGTATTATCAAACAAAGAACAGTGTATTGTAATATGTTCTACAATATGACATGGAAAATACGAAACAGGCCCCTGTTATTTGAATTTTATATCTATGTCCTTCTCATCTGCCTTTTTTTTTTTTTATCTGTATCTCCAAATTTTGCAATTCTACAAAATAAAATTATTTAAATATTACATACGTGGTGCTACTAACTTATGCATAAAATTTATTTGGATAAACTGAATATGATTCAGAACACATAATACTTGAAAATTTCGTTGATACTAACCGAATATTTAGAAATAGGTAGACACCAGTGACAATCCAGTGAAACGGTGTTGCTTACCGTTGGCCGGTAAAGTGGTATCCATCTATCCACCAATTCTTTATACGTATGATATATGTGAATTCTTTCTCAAGAATTTCCACATATTTCCAACAAATGCAAACTTTGGAATAGGAAAATATTTGTGAATAACCGTCATTATCCTTTAAATACGATCCTTTGAGATCGAATGTTTGCGCTGCTCGTTAACAAACTTTCTGTTTCCATCGATAATATCTGATGCTATGGTAACATTAGACTATTTCGTGCTTAAATAGTTGTTATCACACGAGATTGCGACTTGAGACCATTGATATAAGCGAGCAAAGACTGTTCAACGCTAATCATACCGTAAAAATTAAAATTCGGTAATTTCATTCAAAGTATTTGATAGAATATAAAATTTACGTTTACTTCCTTTAAACATCGCCTATCTAACAAAGAATCTATTGTAACTAAATCATGGAATTCGCCCTTTCCATTAAAGATCATACTTACGCTTGAAAATTGCCTGCCTAATTACAAGTTTGTATTATATCCTGTCTATTTTGAAAATCTACAGGGATATAAAAGGAAGAAAAGAGAAGTGTCAGCAAGATGAGACGAATTTCTTCTTTGCTTCTCTGCCACCTGCAACAGACTCAAATCGAAACGAATTTAGTAGCGAAATTGTACAATTCCCGATATCATTTCCTATTTTCATTTTCAAGACGACTGAATCGAAATTATTTATTTGAAATTGATAGAAAACGGGAAAAAATAAATCTCAAAATCAATCGCGGTGAGTGCTTCGTTTAATTTGCACGTATGAAAAAAACATAAAATAAAAAAAGAAAGAAGTTACTGTTGGCGCAACACTAATCATCTATGCACTCTTTAATTTATTTTGTACAATGCGCAACGCTAATAACGGAGAATCCATGGCAGCTGTACACAGGGCTGCTGCACTTAGCATCACCAGCTTTGTGCAGCTTATTCAGCTGCTTCTGAAGGTGATTCGGAAACGGGAACCACTTCCACCGTGATCTCGGTGGAAAAATTTGGGCATTTCGTCGTAGTCGCAACGCTAATTAAAGTCAAAACGCGATTATTCATGAACGCAACGCTAATTAAAGGAATCCCGATCGATCGAATCAATCAATCGCGTAACACTATTGTTAAAAAAAAAAAAGGGACAGAAGAAATAGACTGATTTAAATTATATTTACTCTGAATGAACTTTAATATTACTCTTAAAGCAAATAATAGCAACTGAATGGGGATCGAAATAACGAAATACGTGTAAGAATTAAATACATAAAAACAACCGCGTGTAGTAATGGCTCGCAACTCTAATTTAAAACACGTTCTCAATTAATAAGCAACACTAATGCAACCCGTACGTATTGACTCGCAACGCTAATTGAAACCGCGATTTGCCCAATAGGAGCGTTGCACCTGCTGAAAAACATAACTACATACTACTACAAATACTACACATGCAAACGAGCACAGTGACAAAGTAGTAACAAGAATGACTCTCCATCCAGAGGATGCAGAGCCATTGATAGTTGCCCTCTTCTTTGGCAATTTTGCCGGGCCTCTTCGGCACATGGCCTCTTCTTTTCTTCGAGCGCGATGCCCGCTGAAACTTAACTCTACGCTCGAGATTCCCTAAGCGTATCGCACTATTAAATGAAAGAATGAGTTTGCTGTGACGATAGTTAGTTAGGTAGATGGAATGACAACGAATCGTTGCCAGTACATCCACGCAGAACCTCGAGCAGAATAATTGGTTTGCGTTTCGTTTCGAGGCCTGTCCTTCCGATCGCGAACGCGAAATTCGAAAAATCGACGTGTGTAGCCGGTGGCGAGTGGCATGCTCCACTCACGCCAGATACACCTTCGATTTTTCAAATCGGATTTCCTGAAACAGGTTGATCACATACGAAAAGATGCCTACCCGACCAGAGACTGTGTCAACCTGCCCGGCCCTACCTACTTACATCTAGCAAACACACCAGAAAATATGCTACCTATCCTACCTGTGTCTAGATTTAAAAAAAGAGCAAAACACATTCACACCAACACATTCGCTCCACGGTTCTCACGCAAACACCCGGGCGCAAAGGCCTACACTAGAGAGAACGTCCCGGGACGCCTCCGACGCCCGAGAGTCGATCGTACAACCATTCACGCTCTAATTTACGTACCATTTTCCTGAAATCAGCTGACAAAAGGTTAGCGACCATTGCATTCACGCAACAGAGGAACACACGAACGCCGATTTTAACTTGGATGCGCGACCGCGTGGTACAATTCAAAATTACCAGGGAAATATTAATCAGAATCGACGCAATTCCACAGCCTAACCATACACACAAACCACGTGGAAAATACGTCGTGCACGATACGCTAACCCATTGTCAACCGCTGAGAAATTCTGTTATTTTATCGACTAGTGTCATCGTGCCCGTCACCTTTCACCCAATCAAGTAGCACCTGGGCACGTGAATGGGTTCTTGGCAACGAACACGGAAGGGGTTAAATCTGAAAATCCTGAGCTAGAAATGCATTATCGTATCATATTTCATCTATTACGGTCTAACAGCTATTATCTATAACCGATAAACATTCTTCGACACGTTATTTCGTTAACTTTTGCTTTACTTCGAATCGCTAATTCAATTTTATTTCATTATTAATGGAACGTTAAAGATATATCGTGCCGGTAAGGAGAAATCTGTATTTACTTATTTATTTCCAATCGAGAGTACTCTAAGCAAAATTGAATTTGAAAAAGAGACTTTAAAAGATTCTAAAAAGTAATTTACTTTGATAATTGAAAACATCGCGTATCAAATTATCCTCGGACGATATCGTCGTCAAAGCAACTTTCACGAAAAGTAACATCCAAAAGTGTTACTTTGACTTCGAAATCTATCCGTCGCATCGCGAGGTATTTTCTTGCACTAGTTTTTCAATTTCGCATTGTATTTCTATCTTTCGTAAATGGCTCGACTTTGAAATTGTTTTCGTGTATTTATCCCGGTCGAGTGGGAACGAAAATGATACCGAGTAGGGATGGCAACAAATTTAATCGTTCGGTATTATTATTGTTGATATGCATTCAACGCGTGCAACGTGCATTTCATCAATGAAACAAAGGGACTCTGGTTTCTATTCCTCTAATGTTAACAATCATCGACGCGATGTAATAACAGTTTTCAAACAAACGAAGTCGAAGGACATCCGACTTCTACTCTACGTATAACGCGAAAATTATTCTACGATCTTTCTCGTTCAAATACAAATCTCTCGTTTGCATACTTATAATTCATTGTTTGACAAGTATCCAAGTTAATGTCTTCAATTATATCTACTTCTTGTATTGTAACGAATGGAAAGTCGTCGGATTGTTAACAATAATAAAAGGAAAGGGGAAAGAAAGAACGCGTCGCGGCGTGCAAGAAAATCTATCCTGATTTAAGAAATAAACGACAAAGTAATGTTACTACTCGCGAGTGTGAGATATTTACACACACCCACGGTCACCGTGCTCGTAAAAAATACTACGTAATACAACCAGTCACCCGTGTCGATTCGGACCAAACGTCCTACGACATGATTGAGTGACCAGAGGAACTTAAAAGCATGCGACTCACATTTCGCAGAATGTCAGGATATCATCTAGGCCACTGCTGCGAACTGCTACACCACCGGAAGAAGTCGTCCAGGACGTTGGCCAAACGAGTTAAACAGCAAAGACAGTCTGAAAAAATCTGTAGAAGCACCGAGTGTTATCATTTGCTTTTGAAATTGAACGATTATTTAAGAATTTTCAAATAATCCGCGTTGAAATCTTTACTACGTAACGAAATAATTCTTTGCTACATTTACTACGTTAGAAATTGTAATTTTCAATCTGACAAGGGTAGTAGATATATGTAGAAATATAAAGAATTCAAGAATTAACGACTTTTTAAATGGAAAAGATGGTGAAAAGCGAAAGATCGATGCAATAAATCGTAAATACTTACATTTTTTGCTCTGAGAGCTCCGTCTAGTTATTTTCTTCGACCGAAGCACTGAATTTAATACCGGTAACGAGTTGCAATTACAATGGAAAGATTTCAAATGAAGCTATTAACGCGACCGTACAAATCGTGTCCGACGAACAAAGATAAACACTGACTCTATTTTCGCGTGTTTGATTTTATCGTGAAATTACTGAATTATTACTAAATATTTAAAGAGCAGTACTGCTCTCAAAAACAACAACAAACTGGTAAACAAGTACGCGACAAACACTGACTCTACCGACCGCATTGCGCGCGGTCAACAAGTTCTCTGAAAAAGAAGCTGTTTATTAGTCGAGGGAAAGGGGAGGGTAATCAATCAAAACACACATGTTTCTTTTCTTCGTTTTTTTGTTCGTTTGTTTGTTTTCATTCCCACGGAGTATCCGTGACGAAAATCTGCTGTTGAATTTCTTCGTCTCTCTCTCTCTCTCTCTCTCTCTCTCTCTCTCTCTCTCTCTACCTCTTCTTCTCTTCCTCACTCTTCGTCCATCAGACATGTTAATAAAGGAGAAATATGAATTTATACACGTGTGAATTGTAAACAAAAATTATCGCGTTCTAATTAAACATTTTAATTAAACGAATGCAACAAATGTTAAAGTAAAGTATTAATTAATTAAGAGAAAGTAATATGAAAGTGTAGTCCTTCTAAAATACGTAGCACGAATGATAGAATACGAATAGCTCAACATAAACACGTCGACACCTTGAAGCTCGGTATCTGAATGACATCACCTCGTATCGATAAGACCGACATCTGACCGCGTTATACCGAGTGGTGGGGGAGAACACGTTTCACGAATTGTTTGTTTTCGAAATAAACAACGCGACTAACAATAAGGACAAAGTAATTAACAAAAATGCCTCGATGCAGTCGAGGTGGGCGACGTGTTTACAAGTTATTTTGTAACAACAAATTTCACGGTCACGTACGTTGACGCAAAGTCACGTAAGAATAAAACAATCGAAATATTGTTCGATCTATGTAATAATTTATACGTCCGATTCACGTTGAAAATTCGTTTAGCAGTAAGCCGATAAGAATAAATTATGCGTGTACTTACACAACTGCTAGAAGATATTGATCCTATAGATTTTCCGCGGTTTCGGTCAATTTCGATCATCAACCGTCATGGCGTTGTTTGAATGTTTCTTCCTTCGAAACTTCTTTAAACTTTAGCACGGTAAAGAAACTGCAACGGAATAAAGAAAAAGTTTATTTAAGGAAAACGATGCAAGTAGAAAATGGGATAAGAAAGGTTAAGAAAGTAGAAGATAAAAAGGAAAGTGAATTAGGGAGAGACAAAGTGAATTTACATACCTTGTTATCAGATGCGTAATCGCCACGTCTATCACCTACAACTTCCAAAAGCGAATGAAAGCGCGCACAGTGTTCTGAAAGTGGAACGGGGCAGGAGTGGGGTAACTGTCTTATCTATCAAGTCAAATGAGCGGTATTTTTTTTTAAATGCGAACATACGAAAACAAGGATATATGAACATTAGAAAATACGAAAATTAAAAAATACGAAAATAATGATTACGAAAAATTGTCTATGGAACTTCCTACTTTTAAATGCTTCCTGTCTTCGTAAGAAACGGATATATCGTGATTTCTACATCGCGTATTCTTTCTTGGCGTATTGCTCGTGCTGGGAAACACCGAGGTTTACGAAATCAATTAATCATCCAGATACGTCAAAAGCTTTTTCGACGAATTTTAATCGCACGGAAAGACAACTTTTGAAATAGCATTGTCACGGAAAACACTGTCCAAAGTAAAATTGACACAGTTCACTCCCACGTAACGTATGACAGGGTGAATTTCGTCGAATTAGCAACGTATACTTTTCACTGTCACTTGATATCTAATGTAAACTCGTAAAAACACAATTATTTCGAAGATAAACGTTCCTTTTACACACAATTCTTCCTGTACTTTCGAACAGTGGTCGGGAGGGTTCGACAACGCTCGGAATAGTTCGGTTGGCGGTTGGCTATCCCTAGATTCAAAATAGAAAACATTCACGATAGAAAATGTTTCATTGTTTAAAAATCTAATAAAATTTCTAGTAACCTAAGTCACGCTAAATTGAGATAACTTGAAAGAAAAAAAACGTACTTTTAGTAATTATTAATTTATTGGGAAAGGAGAATTCATGCAGACCAGTGTCGATTGTACCGTTGGGAATACTAAGCGAGACAACTCATAGAGGGAATAGTTTAACGAGTTGCTTCAACACGTATTGTTACGAGACTTACCATAGTCCCTTACACCCTGTCCAGACAGGGCGTAACTTTATCGAATTGACTATTTCTGACGTCAACTTTAAACAAATTTCAATCTAGCCTCGAATCATCGTGCTCCACCTACCAGGAGGAAATCAAACTAATATCTTCAGCAGCTTCCGAGAGATGGCAGCTAAATCGATGCATGCTTGTGTGATGCGCATACATGAGGCGCTGTTGCCATTTTAATTTGCTCGCGCGCGCATACTTACAAACTTATCCCGATGATGGCATATATTTGGGGGAGTTTACAACCTCTTATTCTATCTCGTTAAGAAATAAATCCCAAAGTATCTATTTACGAAATACCAATTTCTCGACATTGTTATCAATTAAACAGTATACTGTATTATATTACATTCTACATGCAGGATATGAAATAGATCTGCTGTTATTTCAATTTTATACCACTTATGCATGTCCTGGTGTTTCCTTTATTACGCTTTTCAAATATTCCAGCTGTGCAGAATTCATTAATCGAACAATCGTATACATGATACTGTTATGTTGATAAACTGAATATGATTTAAAGCAGTCAAATGTTTTGAAATTGTACAATATTTAGAACTTTCCCTTCATCCGCGAGTTACACGTATGTGAAATGGTATTCGCGGGAAACGAAATACGAATCCATACTCCAATGCCATAAAGTAGTATACGTATGAACGATACCACCAAATACAAATACAGAAATAAAAAGATATCAACGTGCAAAAGTTATTATCCCTTGTAAACCCGTTGCGATTGTATATATTGAAATGCTTTAACACAAACTCGGCAATTTCCTGCAGAGTATTCTATAGAACAGGACGTCTATAGCAATTTCCAGCAATTTGTTAGTCAAATTTCAACAACTTATCTCATTAAAAAAAATTTTTGACGAATTCCATACTCTAACGGTAGGAATTCGTTCCGTAATGATTGATAAT
The DNA here is from genome assembly GCA_951804975.1 of Anthophora plumipes. Classification (NCBI taxonomy): domain Eukaryota; kingdom Metazoa; phylum Arthropoda; class Insecta; order Hymenoptera; family Apidae; genus Anthophora; species Anthophora plumipes. Next base: position 27,622,765 of record OX638113.1, on the reverse strand, counting down.
TATTTTAGACGTTCTGCTATGTCAAATGTATCAGCATCTGCCGAATGGACTATCCAGATTTAACCATCTTAGATTTTTAATGGGACAGACGACGTGCAAACTCCCCCAAACATATACCGTCATCCGGATAACATTGAAATTATGCGCGCGCGAACAAATCTAAATGGCAACATTGCCTCACGTACGTGTACCACTACAGTCATATGCCGACTTAGCTGCCATCTGTGGGATGCTGTTGAAAGTATTAGTTTTAATTCCTACTGGTAGATGGGGAACCATGCTTTGTCCACGCCTTAAAAGTCGGTTAATATTGCCGTCAGATGTAGTGAATTGTTTTTTCTTATTTTCCATGCATGTCAAACGTCAAACAGAGATTCTGTACAAAACCCTGTACAAAACTGTCGGAAGAGGAAGCACGATGAAAACGACTATTAGGAAAGGAATGGAAGGAAGTAAATACGTGTTACTATTACGTTACATTTATTTCAATACAACTTAAGAATAACAGTTAATGAAACATCAAGATTTACGTGCTCAATGGTAAGCGCATATCAGTTTCCTCTTGCGAAGATGTTATTGATTATATATTTTCCTTCTTCTAACGAAATATTTATTATGAACAGACTATGGGTAAACTATACAGGAATTCTAAACAGAGAAAGAGATAAAGGTATGATAATGTCAGGCATAATGTAGAAATCAAGGCACTGTACTTGTTATATTGACAATTTATCGGCCATTGTATGATTACAGGTTATTAACATAAATTGGATGGTTTCAGTGGGAGAAACAAATTGTAAATGTTCAGTAAGATATACAATGGAAAATCTCTTTTATGCATTTCTATTGCACACAGACTATGTTTTCCACATAATTTTGTGAAATGATCAAATTTCAAGTTCAAAGGCAACAATTTACCAAAGAATTAGAAGTGTGTATCACTTTCTGTATGTGTTTGAAAAATTTTGTTGCATCTTTAATATTTTAATGCTGATTATGTTATGTATTCCATTTATGTTAAGTAATTTATGAATGAAATGTATTTCTGTCTGTAATGGGAGCCATACATGTTTTCCACAGCAGAATTGTTTCCCACATTTTCCACTACAAACTAATTATCATTTGTTCCAGCTTCAGTTACCCATATCATCAAAAATAATGCAAGAATGAGACAGCCATGCAATGTATAGTGCAAACATTATGGTAATTTGAAGAAATTATGCAGGTTGGTAATATTTTGTCTGCTTGTTCATTGTAATTATGGCTATGAACATCTTTTTACAAAGAGATCTGTGTCTATTTTACAGAAAATCGGTCAGTGCAAGAAACGCAAACAAGAGCATCAAGGAAACTGTTCCATTAAAGAGCAGAGCTCATCCAACAGCTTTTAAATAGAAGAAATGATAATTTCAACGTTTCTGGATAATTCGTTCGGCAGGTGCCGATACATTTGACATATCACGTCTAGAATAATTATCAGTTATTATGGAACGAATTTCTAGTGTCGGAAAGTGATTATCGTTCGTACGTGTCATAATTATAAGGCATTTGTGTATGGATTCGTATTTCGTTTCCCGCCAATACTAGCGAATACCATTTCATATAGGTGTAATTCACTGATGTAGGGTAAATTCTAAATATTGTATAATTTAGAAATATTTTCTGTTCTAAATCATATTCAATTTATCAAGATAAGAGTATCATGTATGTAATGGTTGAATTTATGAATTCTGCACAGGTAGAATGTTTAGAAAGCGGAATAAAAGAAACATGTAGAATGTAATATACTTATTAAATTAATATATATTGCTTAAGGTATACTGTTTAATTGATAATACTGTTAGGAAATTGGTATTTCGTAAATAGATACTTTGGGATTTGTTAGCTAACGCGATAGAATAACGAATTGTAAATTCGCCCAAATCTATACCATCTTCGGATAAACTCCGTAAATGCGCTCGCGCAAGCAAATTAAAATGGCAACAGCGCCTCATGTATACGCACCACTACAATCATACGTCGATTTAGCTGCCATCTGCCGGAAGTTGCTGAAGGTATTAGTTTGATTTTCTCCTGGTAGATGGAGAACGGTGATTCGAGGATAGATCGAGATTTGTTTAAACTTGACGTCAGAAATAGTCAATTCGATAAAGATACGCCCTGTTTGGAGATATAGGGTAAGTCTCGTAACAATACGACTTGAAGTAACTCGTTAAACTGTTTTCTCTATCACCTGACTCGCGTAATATTCCCAACGGGACAATCGATTCTCGCTTGCGTCGAATCTCCTTTCCCAAGTGTCTGAGAAACCACGTTCAAGAACGTTATAACGAAATAATTACAGTTTTAAATTAACATCAAATACTCCAGCTTAAATTAATAATTACTAAAAGTACGTTTTTCTTCATTCAAGTGATCTCAAATTAGCGTGACTTGAGTTACTAGAAATTTTATTAGATTTTAAAACAATGAAATATTTGATATTTGGAAACCATTTTCTATTTTGAATCTCCGGATAGCCAACCAACAACCGAACTATTTCGAGCGTTGCCGAACACCCCCGACCACTGTTCGAAAGTACACGGAAAATCGTGTGTAAAAGGAACGTTTGTCTTTGAAACAATTGTGTTTCTACGAGTTTACATTAGATATCAAGTGATAGTTAAAAGTATACGATGTTAATTTATTCGATAATTCGACGGTTTACTGTATTATTACATACGACGGAACTGACTAGTGCTCCACAGCAAAGATCGAGAAAGTTTAACCTGTCGAACGTTACGTGGGAGTGAACTGTATCATTTTACTTTGGACAAAGTGTTTTCCGTGACAATGCTGTTTAAAAAGTTCTGTTTCCGTGCGACTAAAATTCGTCAAAGAAGCTTTTGGCGTACCTGGATGGTTAATTGATTTCGAAAACCTCGGTGCTTTCCGGTACGAGCAATACGCCAAAAAAAAAAAGAATACGCGGTGTAGAAATCATGACATATCCGTTTATTACAAAGACAATAAGCATTTAAAGGTAGGATGTTACATAGACAATTTTTCGTAATCATTATTTTCGTATTTTTATCATTTTCGTATTTTCGTATTTTCGTAGTTTCATATTTTCCTATTTTCGTATGTTCGTATTTTCAAAAAATACCGCTCATTTGACTTGATAGGTGACGGAGTTACCCCCACTTCTGCCTTTTTCCTCTTTCCGCTTTCCGAGCGCTGCGCGCGCCGTCAGTCGCCTTTGGACGTGAAGAGAGTAGACGTGTAGTGGTTACACATATGTTAAGAAGGTACGTAAATTTACTTTGTCTCCCTCTAATTCCCTTTCCTTTATCTTCTACATGCATGGTTTTCCTTGAATAACCCTTTTCTTTATTCTGTTGCAGTTTCTTTACCGTGCTAAAGTGTAAAGAAGTTTCGAAGGAAGGAACATTCAAACAGCGCCGTTCAACGCCATGACAGTTGGTAATTGAAATTGACCGAAACCGCGGGAAATCTGTAGGAGCAATTTCTTCTAGCAGTTGTGTAAGTACACGCATAATTTATTCTTATCGGCTTACTGCTAAACGAATTTTCAATGTGAATCAGACGTATAAATTATTACATAGATCGAACAATATTTCGATTGTTTTATTCTTACGTGACTTTGCGTCAACGTACGTGACCGTGAAATTTGTTGTTACAAAATAACTTGTAAACACGTCGCCCACCTCGATTGCATCGAGGCATTTTTGTTAATTAATCTGTCCTTATTGTTAGTCGCGTTGAATATTTCGAAAGCAAACAATTCGTGAAACGTGTTCTCCCCCACCACTCGATATAACGCATTCGGTTGTCGACGACATCGACATGGGGGGATGTCATTGAGATATCGAACTTCGAGGTGGAACGACATGTTTACGTTATGCTAATCGTATTCTCATATCCTACCATTTCTGCTACGTATTTTAGATTAACTACACTTTACTATTACTTTCTCTTAATTAGTTAATACTTTCCTTTCACACTTGTCGCACTCGTTTAATTAAAATATTTCATTGGAACGCGATAGCTTTTGTTTACAATGCACACGTGTATAAATTCGTATTTCTCTTTTATTAAGATGTCTGACAGACGAAGAGGGAGGAGAGAAGAAGAAGAAGAAGAGAGAGAGAGAGAGAGAGAGAGAGAGAGAGAGAGAGAGAGGCAGACGGAGAAATTCAACAGCAGATTTTCGTTACGAGCACTCCGTGGGAATGAAATCAAACAAACCAAAAGAAACGAAGAAAAGAAACGTCTGTGTTTTGATTGATCACCCTAACCTTTCCCTCGACTAACAAACAGCTTCTTTTTCAGAGATTTTGTTGACCGCGCGCAATGCGGTCGGTAGAGTCAGTGTTTGTCAGGTACTCGTTTACCAGTTTGTTGTTGTTTTTGAGAGCAGCACTGCTCCTTTAATATTTAGTAACAATTTAATAATTTCACGATAAAATCAAACACGCGAAAATAGAGTCAGTGTTTATCTTTGCTCGCCGGGCACGATTTGTACGGTTGCGTTAATAGCTTTATTTGAAACTTTCCATTGCAATTGAAACTCGTCACCGGTATTAGATTCAGTGCTTCGGTCGAAGAAATCACTAGACGGAGCTCCCAAAGCTCAAAATGTAAGTATTTCTGATTTATACCATCGATCTTTTGCTTGTTTACATATATGTATCTACCCTTCTCAGTTTGAAAATTGCAATTTCTAACATAGTAAATGTAGCAAAGAATTATTTCGTTACGTAGTAAAGATTTCAACGCGGATTATTTGAAAATTCTTAAATAATCGTTCCGTTTCAAAAGCAAATGATAACACTCGGTGCTTCTACAGATTTTTTCAGACTATCTTTGCTGTTTATCTCGTTTGGCCAACATCCTGGACAACTTCTTCCGGTGGTGTGTGTAGCAGTTTGCAGCAGCGGCCTAGATGACATCCTGACGTTCTGCGAAATGTGAGTCGCATGCTTTTAAGTTCCTCTGGTCACTCAATCATGTCGTAGGACGTTTGGTCCGAATCGACACGGGTGACTGGTTGTATTACGTAGTATTTTTTACGAGCACGGTGACCGCGGGTGTGTGTAAATATATCACACTCGCGAGTAGTAACATTACTTTGTCGTTTATTTCTTTACAATCAGGATAGATTTTCTTGCACACTGCGACGCGTCCTTTCTTTCCCCTTTCCTTATATTGTTAACAATCCGACGACCTTACATTCGTTACAATACAAGAAGTAGATATAATTGAAGGCATTAACTTGGATACTTCTCAAATAATGAATTATAAGTATGCAAACGAAAGATTTGTATTTGAACGAGAAAGATCGTAGAATAATTTTACGCGTTATACGTAGAGTAGAAGTCGGATGTCCTTCGACTTCGTTTGTTTGAAAACTGTTATTACATCGCGTCGATGATTGTTAACATTAGAGGAATAGAAACCAGAGTCCCTTTGTTTCATTGATGAAATGCACGTTGCACGCGTTGAATGCATATCAACAATAATAATACCGAACGATTAAATTTGTTGCCATCCCTACTCGGTATCATTTTCGTTCCCACTCGACCGGGATAAATACACGAAAACAATTTCAAAGTCGAGCCATTTACGAAAGATAGAAATACAATGCGAAATTGAAAAACTAGTGCAAGAAAATACCTCGCGATGCGACGGATAGATTTCGAAGTCAAAGTGACACTTTTGGATGTTACTTTTCGTGAAAGTTGCTTTGACGACGATATCGTCCGAGGATAATTTGATACGCGATGTTTTCAATTATCAAAGTAAATTACTTTTTAGAATCTTTTAAAGTCTCTTTTTCAAATTCAATTTTGCTTAGAGTACTCTCGATTGGAAATAAATAAGTAAATACAGATTTCTCCTTACCGGCACGATATATCTTTAACGTTCCATTAATAATGAAATAAAATTGAATTAGCGATTCGAAGTAAAGCAAAAGTTAACGAAATAACGTGTCGAAGAATGTTTATCGGTTATAGATAATAGCTGTTAGACCGTAATAGACGAAATATGATACGATAATGCATTTCTAGCTCAGGATTTTCAGATTTAACCCCTTCCGTGTTCGTTGCCAAGAACCCATTCACGTGCCCAGGTGCTACTTGATTGGGTGAAAGGTGACGGGCACGATGACACTAGTCGATAAAATAACAGAATTTCTCAGCGGTTGACAATGGGTTAGCGTATCGTGCACGACGTATTTTCCACGTGGTTTGTGTGTATGGTTAGGCTGTGGAATTGCGTCGATTCTGATTAATATTTCCCTGGTAATTTTGAATTGTACCACGCGGTCGCGCATCCAAGTTAAAATCGGCGTTCGTGTGTTCCTCTGTTGCGTGAATGCAATGGTCGCTAACCTTTTGTCAGCTGATTTCAGGAAAATGGTACGTAAATTAGAGCGTGAATGGTTGTACGATCGACTCTCGGGCGTCGGAGGCGTCCCGGGACGTTCTCTCTAGTGTAGGCCTTTGCGCCCGGGTGTTTGCGTGAGAACCGTGGAGCGAATGTGTTGGTGTGAATGTGTTTTGCTCTTTTTTTAAATCTAGACACAGGTAGGATAGGTAGCATATTTTCTGGTGTGTTTGCTAGATGTAAGTAGGTAGGGCCGGGCAGGTTGACACAGTCTCTGGTCGGGTAGGCATCTTTTCGTATGTGATCAACCTGTTTCAGGAAATCCGATTTGAAAAATCGAAGGTGTATCTGGCGTGAGTGGAGCATGCCACTCGCCACCGGCTACACACGTCGATTTTTCGAATTTCGCGTTCGCGATCGGAAGGACAGGCCTCGAAACGAAACGCAAACCAATTATTCTGCTCGAGGTTCTGCGTGGATGTACTGGCAACGATTCGTTGTCATTCCATCTACCTAACTAACTATCGTCACAGCAAACTCATTCTTTCATTTAATAGTGCGATACGCTTAGGGAATCTCGAGCGTAGAGTTAAGTTTCAGCGGGCATCGCGCTCGAAGAAAAGAAGAGGCCATGTGCCGAAGAGGCCCGGCAAAATTGCCAAAGAAGAGGGCAACTATCAATGGCTCTGCATCCTCTGGATGGAGAGTCATTCTTGTTACTACTTTGTCACTGTGCTCGTTTGCATGTGTAGTATTTGTAGTAGTATGTAGTTATGTTTTTCAGCAGGTGCAACGCTCCTATTGGGCAAATCGCGGTTTCAATTAGCGTTGCGAGTCAATACGTACGGGTTGCATTAGTGTTGCTTATTAATTGAGAACGTGTTTTAAATTAGAGTTGCGAGCCATTACTACACGCGGTTGTTTTTATGTATTTAATTCTTACACGTATTTCGTTATTTCGATCCCCATTCAGTTGCTATTATTTGCTTTAAGAGTAATATTAAAGTTCATTCAGAGTAAATATAATTTAAATCAGTCTATTTCTTCTGTCCCTTTTTTTTTTTTAACAATAGTGTTACGCGATTGATTGATTCGATCGATCGGGATTCCTTTAATTAGCGTTGCGTTCATGAATAATCGCGTTTTGACTTTAATTAGCGTTGCGACTACGACGAAATGCCCAAATTTTTCCACCGAGATCACGGTGGAAGTGGTTCCCGTTTCCGAATCACCTTCAGAAGCAGCTGAATAAGCTGCACAAAGCTGGTGATGCTAAGTGCAGCAGCCCTGTGTACAGCTGCCATGGATTCTCCGTTATTAGCGTTGCGCATTGTACAAAATAAATTAAAGAGTGCATAGATGATTAGTGTTGCGCCAACAGTAACTTCTTTCTTTTTTTATTTTATGTTTTTTTCATACGTGCAAATTAAACGAAGCACTCACCGCGATTGATTTTGAGATTTATTTTTTCCCGTTTTCTATCAATTTCAAATAAATAATTTCGATTCAGTCGTCTTGAAAATGAAAATAGGAAATGATATCGGGAATTGTACAATTTCGCTACTAAATTCGTTTCGATTTGAGTCTGTTGCAGGTGGCAGAGAAGCAAAGAAGAAATTCGTCTCATCTTGCTGACACTTCTCTTTCTCTTTTCTTTCTTTTATATCCCTGTAGATTTTCAAAATAGACAGGATATAATTTCGATATATACTATATATACATACAGGATATACATCTATGTGTATACATATAGGAGAAATATAAACTTCTAATTATACAGGCGATTTTTAAATGTAAGTTTGATCTTTAATCAAATGGCTGAATTTCATCGTTAAGTTACAATAGATTGTTAATTAGGTAGACGATTTTTATATTAAGTTAGATCTTTAATTCAGCAGGCGATTTATAAATTAATGTATTTAACATAGATTCTTAGTTGGTTGGCCGATTTGTTAAACGGAGTTAGATCTTTAGTGAAGCAAGCTATTCTTCAAGGTTTGATCATTGACGTAGGCGTGTTTTCAATTGAAAATTCAGTACTTGTGTTATTACGCATTGCTATTTATAATTTGTTTCCTTTCCATTATTTGTCATATTTCGATGATGTGTGAAGCGCGTGATATGTCAAACTTTTTACATGCTCGTAACGCATTCTACAAACTTAACAAGCTTTTAATTTTTACACCAGATAATGTAAAGAATTTTTGTTGAATGTGTACAGTAATGATGCATGCATAAAGTTGTGTTCCGTATAAAATTAAGATTGCTTGCGATAGTCCAATACCTACTTTAAGTTAGGTTCTCGGCTAAGTGCAGGATAAGTTTAAGTTAAGCTACACGTTATATTTAAATTAATAGAAATTTTGTTTCAGGTTTAAAATAACATGAATGCCTTAACATATTTGATACCTCTTTTTTTTTTGTTTATCTTACTTTTCTTTTCTGTCGTGCTGTTGTCCGTTTGTATAACGTTCGAAAATTCGAACGTATTGCTAGCGTAAAGATCAAAAAGAAATGTGCAGTATTAATATACAATATATAATAGAAGCAAATAGTAGTCGCGTAACGGTATAATTATTGTTAAATTATCTATACTTAATTATGCAAAGGATCTCGAGTCGCTAGTCTGTATAATAATAGTAACAATTTAAGAAGAAAAATTTAATGTTACTGCGGCATCAGGTATTATGGATAGAAATAAAAAGTTTACTTAATGAACAGAGTAAACATTTGATTGGAAAGAATTTTTCAGGGATAATGACCTTTGGCCATAAATATTTCGTTATACCAATGTTTGTATTATGAAAATGAAAATGAGTAGGCATGTGGGAAACTTGTCGTGGAAGCATTTATATTTCGCAATTAGAAAGAACTTCTATACCGTATAGATCCGTATTCCTTTTCCCGGCAACGTTAGTCAATACCATTTCACATAGGAATACCACTGTAGTACAGTTAATATACATAAACGCTCAGTTAGATTGAGCGAATTTTCCAAATATTTCGTGTTCTGAAACATGTTCAGTTTATCTATATAAATTTGATCATCTGTAAGGTAGTGCGTGTATAATATTTAAATTTTATATACGTTGAAAATTTGGAAATTCAAGTAGAAAACACGTCTGTTTCATATTTTCTATTCTATATTATAGAATTAAATACAACATACCATTTAATTGTTACTATTCTCTCAATATTGTTGAATATTGTGAGAGCATTACTTGAAAGAGTGTCAACGTGTAAACTCTCCGGAATATATGTCATTATCAGACTAATTCAAACAATGCGTGCGGGCGGGTAAATTAAAATGGCAACAGTGCCTCATATATGTATACGCACCACTATAATCATACGTTGATTCCTCTGCCATCTATTAGTTGTTGATAAGAAAAACAGTGTTAATTTATGTAGATGTTAGCAGATGGCGATAGGTGTAATCGAGTGCGGGCGAGGAGAAATTTGAAATTAAGTTTTCCAGGTAATTTCAGATTTTTAAATTGAGGATGCTTTTTTTTATCTTTTCATCTTAGAGTAGACTTTTTCAAAAGCTTCGTCTGTTATCTATTTGCATAGCAATAAATTCTGAATGACGGAATAAATGTGTCGATAAATCGCAGAATGAGATTGCATTTTAATATTTGATCAATTTCCCTTTGCAACAGCATCAACGAAGTCATGGTTAATGTATAACCGTTAATCGTATAATGACAGTGTACAACGAATCAATACGAGTGCAAATTTGATAGCAAATAGGTTTTATATAGAAGCGAATTGGCTGCCGTAGGTAATGAAGAAAGTATAACTATTAACTTGTGACGATGGGCGTGTACCCATTTTTATAAAAAATATTATACGTGCATGACACACGTTGTTTACCGAATAAGTTTAAAAACACAAGAGTTATCTTATGTTTCTTAATAATTTTATGATTTCTACTTATCGTTAATTGTAAGTCTTTTTGTACACTGATACAAGAACGATATCTCATGTCCCGTTCAAATTAAATTTGTTATACTGTTTATATATGTTTTTTATTACTTTATACGAATAGGATGTAAAAGATAATGGTAGCAGCAGCAATAGTAGTAATAAAAATAATAACAACAACTTTGGAAAAATACACATCACGGAATTTAATAATCCATCGAATGAATTGTTTTCAAAGATCTCGGGATGCAATTTACAAATTATAATCCACATTTTAGGTAAATATAATATTGCACCAGTTAACTGTGTTGTCGTCGTCGTCGTCATGGTCATGTTCCATTCCATACGAAAACTTCCCCTTCTTTATCATCAGGTTAGCTTTCATCCAACTAATTGGATCGTTTAACAAGTTACGGTCAACGATTGCAATATGTAAAATTGCGACTTATCACTTTGTATGAATTGCAGCGATTGAACGAAATCCAAACCATTGAAATATTCGGTCGGTACACCGAATATACACATGTGTGTATATATACATATGTATACATATGTTGAACTGCTCACGCTTAATAAAACTAAAGACAGTGAAAGTTCTCTGAAACTGAAGGGTTCCTCGTTCGACATCTTAAAACTTTCTTACACGTATATTTGGTAACTGCGAGAAATTGCGTCGATTACCGTATCGGACGCTATACGTAGTACTGTTCTTCTAGAATTTTGTTCGTCATAACCGCCTATACCATTGTTGACGTTGTCGCTGGTCCTTTTGGTTTGATCATCATCGTGGCACGTTTCAAGGTATAATCCCAACCCCTCCAGCGGAACCATACGATACCTTTTAGAGATAAAAGAAGAGAAGATGTATTGTACGCGTACACAAATCCACACATTCTCTATGGTATTTTTCTTGGACGTATTTAGAAAGGCGTGCGTGCGTATATGTATGTACCTTGTCGAGCGGTCAAATCTTGAGGATCGTTCAAGTAGAGACCGTTTAATCCCCGTCCACATGACTTCCACCACCATCCGCCCTTCAACATGGAAGCGCAATTCAACGACGATCTGTCGTTGTCCCTGTTACCCCATCCAAATAAATGAATAAAATGAATCTTTAAAACACGTTCTAATTATGATTATCGCGAGTGGATAAGGAAGGAAGAATTATTACCTGTTATACGTGGAAAACGGACTGTTGTTCGAACCATACCAAGGATCGTTCAACGAATCACCAGCATTTCCATCGTAGCCGTCAATCTCCAATTTGTAATACTCACCCTCCGAATAGATTTTGAAATGAGAATACTGCGCAAACCTAAAAGATACACGGATGAAAAGATTCTCAAGCGTTGTTCCATACGCGCGTATATAAAAGCGACTTAATTCCATCTTATCTTTACCTTTTGTTACCTTCGAAATCTTCGAGTTCCACCCTAAGCATATAATCTTCGTTGTTCGTTAACATGTATATATTTTCATTGCCAAGCCAGAATTCTCTAGCAGGGTCTCCGAAGCCGTTTTTGTAATCGGCCCAATCTCGATTGAAATTCTCTCTTGGCTCCCCGAAATCGTCTCTTCTTTGAATAACCTACGCGTGAAAATTGCACGTGAAAATAAAGAAAATCACTTGAAATATGAAACATTGCTGCTTTGACAGTCGAGACTGAATTCATTTAGTTGACGTAGATTGGAAACTAGAAAAGTTTAAATTACGAAATAAAATAGAGAAGAATAATATCAGTTTGTTGAAGGGTGCAATCTCTTTTTAACAAGAAATAAACAGCGAGAGTAAAGGAGTAGAAAAGAGTAGAATTTGTCGCGTAAAAACGAAACGAACTTGAACTCGAATCCCTTACCGTCCATCCTCCTTCCGCTATGTCTTGTTCGCAATAAACTTTGAGGAACCAATAAGTTGTTCCACGAATTTGAAGATAATAAACACCGCTGTCTCTCATGCCTGCATTTAATAAATCGACGCACGAGTATCCCTGTAAGAAGATGTAACTGTCGAAAAATTTTCAAAGGCAAGTTTAACAATTGAATATGCATCGTACAAGCCGAAATTATATCGTTGTTATCGATACGAATGGCATAACTTTTGACAAGATTGATCGCGAGTCATGTATAGTCACTTTCACATTGCAGTTTACAGTTGTAGCAGAGGAATAATTACGAGCTACTACTATACAACGTGCGTTCAAACGAAACACGCCTAGAACGGTGGTAATCGATGCGTTGCATAACAAATTTTCGAACGTGAACTTTTGTCATTAACGTATGCATCGATGTTTTTCTTTTTCAACTTGACGACAATCGTGATAACCGTTGATGTACAGAGTATGATAAACACGATAAACACATATTTCTTACCTTAACATCCTTATAACTGAGAAACGCATCGGTGGTAAAGGTTGAATTTGCCGGGCTTGGCTTATTTTTCACACTTGGAAATATAACACCACGATTTTTAGACGAGGATCGTTGGGAGCTCAAAGACGAGGATGAGGATGAGGATGAAGATGAGGATGGCGACGAGGATAACGATATTCCGGGACTGGCAGTTGAACTGATCGAGTTGTTATTATTAGTACCAGCAATGTTGTTTAAGTTGTTGTTCAACGACACGGTATTCGACGAAGTCGAGGAAGACATGGACATTGAAACCGACGATACAATCGTAGTTGGTGTCACTGTAGGCGGTAAAATGGTGGTTTCGGCGGGAATATCTTCGGATAATCCGACGTATCTGAATAAAACATTTTAATTAATTTTTTCTTTTTTCTTTTTAACGTCATCTCGATTTCTATCTCCAATATCAAACAAAGCAACCGCTTCGAAAACATCATAGAATATGGAATAATTAAAGAAAACTAATGAAAGATAAACTGACCTGCTCGAATCATACTCGACGAGTCGATCGATCGTGGGATCGAGGAGCAGTTCCGCAGGGATTGGACGTTGAGCAAGGTTAGCAACATCGTCTTCTTGCTTACGCAACCTATTCTCGACTCCTTCCAAATTTTCAATAATTTTGTTCGTTTTTGACCTTAAATCCGCATGGATTTCACTGATTGCTCTTTCTTGCCTTTGTGTTTGTGTGAGTAGTTCGTCAGATTTCGGCAATAGATCGTCCACGGAGCTTTTAGTGCCAACCTGTTGAAAATGTACGAGGATGGAAAACGGATCAGAACATATAGAATATACGTAGACATACGCATGTATGTATGTATGTATGTATGTAGGTAGGTAGATAATCGAATTTATAAGATGAATTATATTGGTGACGGAAGGCACATATTTAAATGCGGTTCGAGTGTCGGTTGAAACGAAAGATTAATTGCACACTCACTTACCACGACGTTCCAAACTTCGTCCATTTTTTCTGAAACAGTCAACATAGGATACATCTGCTCTACGAGTCGATCGATTTTACTTTGCTTCGGTGGTGGTTCGGTGGTTGTGGTGGTTGTGCTGGTTGTAGTCGTGAAATTAAACATTTGTCGATCGTTCGTCGCACCATTGCCCCTAACCAATATCGCGTCGTGCACGTCCGTCATCATGTTATAAATAGTTCCCAAACGATCGGAAACCAAATTCACGTGAAACTGTAATTTCCTGTCCATATTATTGGTAGCTTGCCTTAAATTTTCAATCTCGATCGTAATGTGGTTTATTACTTCGTTGCTCATCGCTTTCGTGATTTCAATTACACTCATACTGACTGGCTTTTTCTCACTGGCTTCGGCATTTATGTCGTCGTTTTGTAAAAGATTGTTATCCAGTTGGTTTTTCAAGTCGATCAGTTTATTATCAATATCTGACACCTTCTGGTCGAGAGACAGTAACTTTTCACCAAGGGTCTCGGATGATGGATTTTCCCGTTTGTGATGAACCGTCGTTTGCACCACCGAACCTGCTCTCGTTCGGGAAATGTGAATTTTTCCGATAAATGTAACAACAACAACAACAACAACAGCAACAATAATAATAATAATAATAATAAGGACGAAAACCAGAGGGACCGGTAGAGAGTAGAGTTTAATTAAGAAGAAGAAGAAGAAGAAGAAGAAGAAAAGGGGAAAGAATGATAAGAGATAAAAGAATAAAAACATGATAAACTGGTTGCATACATACATATATGTGTACATATGTACATGCATACACTTATACACATTTGCGCAGATTGTACCTTGTCAAAATTTTATTTTCTAATAGAATCTGCTAGACGTACATGTATACGTATGTTACATACACATATACATACACATATACATACATACATACATACATACATACATACATACACACATACATACATACATACATACATACATACATACATACATACATACATACATACGTACATACATACGTACATATTGTGCATATGTACCATCTACTGAAATTAACGTTGTATTTACGTACCGCTTTTGATTTGAGTGTTGCTTTTATCGTCGGACTTTCTTGTTGAATATATGGTAGCGGGTTCAGTTGGTGAAAACGTTGGATGAGAATTGAAAAGCTTTAGATCCAAAGTTCGCAACTTCGTGATAACCGCATCGGTTTTATCGATATTATCGTTAACGCGCGAATCCAAAGCTTCTACCCTTCTCATTAAATGCTCGACTGCTTTGTCCAAATTTTCGATTCGCTGCAATTTCGATTCCAAAGTCGAAACTATTACCTCGAAAACGTTGAAAAGATATTGTTCTCTGAAAACAAATTTTCAAGTGAAATATAAAATGTCAATGAAAGAATCGATTGTCAATTTAAAGTTTCAATTGTGTGAGCAAAAAAAAAACATTGGAGAGTATAGCATAAATTTAGAAAAATCTACCCTGTTAATAGCTTTGTGTTGCTCTCAACATATGCACCCTCGTTGGCAACTGTGCAATCTAACACAATCACCTTTTTTGAGAAAGAAAATTTGGTGCATTTACAAATTTTTTGTGTTATCATCTCGAAAGTTGTATGAAATATACACGTATGTATACTCTTGCTTCCTTATACGTTCCACGAACGTGGAACACACATGGAAAAATTGTCTAAAATACCGATTATTTCCTTATGATACGCGTTCAATAGACGTGTATTCGCTATGGAATGCGTGCATCGATGCCTAAACATACAATAATGTACATGCATGTTAGCATTTACTTATTATACCGTGTGTTCTATACCAGTAGTGGACCAGAAGTGAAAGCGTGCTTTTTTTAATGGATCTCAGAACACGTACTGTAACTTTGCGAATATGTTACTCAAAAAACAAATAATTCTTCCGTTTGCAGGATGCTCTCCCTCCTATTTTAGAAAAAACAAAAGTAAAAGAAAGACAAATATGTTCGAATAGTGAGGAAGCACGATCAATGTGTCGATGGGTTTCAAATCCAATGACGCTCCAACATCGTCAATTTTTACGATTTCACACTTCAGATCACACTTGTATTCTTTCTTTTTTTTTTCGAAAATCCTATCGGAAAATGACAAGTACGTTAACGAATTAACGAATTAACAAGAAATTTCATATCCTTTCCGAACAGCTTGAAACGAAATCTAAAGAATTGTAAAGAAGGGTGAAGGGAATTATTCGTTCGTAGGAAAATTCCTCTGGTTAAAAATATGCTTGTCATCTCAGAAAGTATTCTGTACAGAAAATATGGTACACTGTATCGAATCTGAAATAGAGCTTTCAACCTAAAAACAGTTTGCATAGATGTATCCTTTCTCCTGTTACGATGTAAACTGTAATTTTACGCAATCCGTTTGCAGGTAGGTCAATAGTCGTACTCTCTGTGCTTACTACGGTCCTTTCGAATCTTACAAACCTACGATGTATAAAACGTGTTTGTAATATGGTATAAAAGTTCACCAGCATTTTCTGCTTAATTTTTATTATGTAGCAAAGCCAAATGATCCAACAATATACATTTTTCTACAGATATGATGTATACATCTGACAACTCGAAATGTGAGAATTATCCTTTCGAAATTTCCTCGCTGCATTCTTTCGCTGAATTTGGCTGACATACTTTTCTTTATTTCGTCAAAAGTAACACACTCGCGTTTGAACAAGACTCGGTGTGACAAGAAGCCAGTTGTGTAAAATTATAAGGATAATGTTGTGTATTTCATCAGATTTATACTTTCTCGAAAGAACGAGAAGGTTGGATTAGCAACCTTTCTTGTGGTTACTATACATTTTAAAATACTAATGTAAATGTATGCCCTACTCATTTCCACTAAAAAGAAAAAGAAAATGAAAAGAAAAGCGGTATTTAAGTGTCATTTGTACGAAAGTGTATGCACATGTACATACGTATATACACATGTAAACATGAAATGAGCCGTAGTTAACCAAGTACTTTTTATCTCGTTCATCCACCTGCCACTTCCTCCTTTTTTTTTTTTCTCCCTTTCCTTTCTCTATTCCTTCGAATGAGAATGACGAGACATCGAGATAGAAATGTCAGTTTGTCACGAGTGTCGCAATCGTAACATTTCTAAGCTGAACATTTGCTCAATTATACCGTTTAATTAGATTAAGAAAATGAAATTTTACATGGTCTTTTCTTAACTTTTTCGTTAGAAAGTTTCACGCTCTTGTTTCTATCTACATACATTTCTATTACATTTCTAGTTGTCAGTTTTAATAGAAAATTGATTGCGCGAATATTACTGGGTTTGATCTCTCTTCCCCACCACCCCCATTCCCCATTCCCCATTCTCCTTCCCTTTCCCTGCCCCTATCACCCTCGAACTTTCGTTCCTAGATTGATCGTACAATATGACCGTACGTACAAGTTAGCATAGGTGATCCAAGCTTCCATCTAAAAGATATCCGATTAACGAAAAAATCATCAAATATTCACGTACGTTTACGTAACGTTCACCCGCGATGTTACGATTCATTCGTTAGATTCATTTTCAAGTCGTGATCTTCTTCCGTGACAAATTTCTTTATCGCTCGCAGTACGGTAAATGCATCTTTCACTTCCACAAAACGATCGGAACTAACGTGCAATGACGTGTCGTAGAGAGAAGAAAGAAAGAAAGAAAGAAAGGAAGGAAGAAAAATGTGACGGAACAGGAGTTTTATTGCAGTTTAGGTTGCTAAACTGCGCGATAGTTTTGTAAATGAAGAACACGTTTATGGTGAAAGTAAGCATGGATATTGTCAGAATTATACGTGTAAAAGTAGTCTAGAGCGAAACGAAAGGATAAAAACTAGCAAGCTAGGATGTAAAAGTGGAAGTGGAATAGCTTGCAGTTTAAAACGACAACAGACGACATTCCGAGACTGATAACTTCCGTAAAAAGGTTCCGTAAAAGAATGCGAGGGAAAGAATAACAGAAAGGAAAGGAAAGGAACGTCGCGATGATTCGAACGGAACGACAATCAAACTGCGTGAAATGTACACAGAGTACGCGATGGAAGAAGGTAACGAGCAAAGAGCTACCTACCCCCTTTCTAATTGTAAGAGCGAAAACGTGATTTGTTCAGAATTGAATTCGTTTCATGGAAAATATTATGTAAATAGTATAGACTGATCGGCGATCGATCGTTTGTTCGTTCCTTCCGAAGAATCTAGTGGAACTTGCACAACCGTATATTGTCATAACTAGATCTCGCCGATTTGTTACGCAACCAAGGAGGGAAACTAGTGCCCCACGTCGTCGTCCTTTCTATCCTTGCGATCTGATCGATTCTCTTTCTATTCTCTTCGTGTCCTTGTTACAATGCCCATATACCAGCTGATAGAATTACCGACGTCATTATACCTGCTCCACTTACCAAATTCATTTCTTCGTTAATCGATAGTGTTACTTGTCTCTCAAATAGATAACGATGGAATAGTGTCGTACTAGGGATAATGTATAATAACAATGATAGATTGTCGTAACAAATATGGTAACAACAACAGCAACGACAATTCGTTGATATGAAATCGAGAAATTAATGTACAATTCCCTTCTAAAGTGATAAAGTAAAGGAGGAAAATCACAAAGCATTTCACACTTTTTGTATTATTTGTATTGTTATAATACAGGTGGAAGCAAAAAAGCAAAAATGCTAACCTAATTATATAAATAATATATAAAGCAACACGAATTGCCACCTATTCCAATCTACATTTTTCCATCGAAATATCCATATTGCGAATGAATACGACATTCGAAAGGAACAGAAGATAAAAGAAAGCGTTAAGGAAACGAACCCAAATGACTAAAATGTTGTCGACAACGAATAAAGAATATTTTACATGCTTTCACCAAATTTAAATGTCTAATGTAATGTCACAGCGTATTCCAGTACATCGTTCCTTTACATTTGAATATCAATTAGAGAAATTGAAGAGATGAATCGAACGATAGCAGCGATGACTTCGTTTACTGAGATTTAACGAACGGAGTGAAACGCAAAGTTGAGTTACAGCACATATACAGTGGTGTTTAACGCGAGTGTGTCGAATAACGTAAGATGATAGCTGGACAAAAAGGAGCAGATAATATTAACGCGAATAACCTAATAAAGAAAAGAAACGAAAAGAGAAGAAAAGAAGACAGGAAACAGTGGAAAAGGAAGAAATAGAAAGTGAAGGAGAAGGAGAAGGAGAAGGAGAAGTGTAAGAAGAAAAGAAAAGAAAAGAAAAGACGAAGCGACAAATGAACGAGCGTATACATATGTAGTTCCAAGGGAAACAAAGTTAAGAGGCGAGGCTTTGGTACAATTGATAGAACTTCATTACGTAAAGAACAAAAATATTCCACGAAAGGCCCGCTGCTGTTGCTGCTACTATTAAAAACCAGACCTTTCGCGTTGTTTTGTCAAGTTACATAAGCGAAAGTTTAACATGAGCCGACAGAACGACAACAGAACGCGAGACAACACGACACGAGGATTTATGGTTGTGTATCGTAGGTGTACGGTGGTACACACTGTGCGAATCGAGAGGATGAAAAGAGAAAGCGAGAAAAAGGTGAGTATAAACCTGTTTGAGACAATAGCGGAAATTCTTACTTTAATTTCTCGTAATTGATCAACGTGATCAAAGTATTTACGTCAGTTCCATTTCAATGGATATGTGTTAGACGTTTTATTCAATTCTCGACAGATTTTACTCTTATCAATAATAAGGAACACGATAAATTGATAAATGAAGACTACGACCCACATTTCTGAACGAACGTCCTGTCATTCTCTCGTTCAAATTCATTACGAGCCGAACTAACTCTGAATTGACCGAACTGTAATCAGATTTCGATTACCTTATTGGAATTCACCTGTCTACGTACTAACAACGGCTACGGAGAGATCAATCTTTCCACTTACCTATCCACAGAATCAAATCATGTCTTGTACTCCTTCTTATCTTACGATACAGTGATAAGAAGAGGTATGAAGATGAGGTAAGAGGACATTAGCGAAATTTATGGAATGTACAGATAGCATGTAACCAAAATCATTAACAATTGCGGCGCGACAATTGACAAACGTTAATTTTGCTGATAAATTGAGAGTAATTGATCCAGTCGAGATCGGACAAACCAGTCTCACTCTTTCGTGATTAAACATTTTATCCGTTCACCCGTTTTAATCACTAGTCAACATTTTACCCAAATTTACTACGCAAACATACCTGTTTCGTTGAGAATTGCGGCTAGGTGTCGGTATCGTGTTTCCAGTGACGTTGCCTCCATTGTTACTAACGTTACGGGTATTACGTTCATCGGCAGAGGTCCTGGGTAGCCTAGGACTTCCAGCGAACACGATACCCAGCAGGCACGTGGTAAATATTACAGATTCTCTCATGATCGACTATCGAAGACGATTCGAGGAATATGAAAGATGATAAGAAAGAGCAAATGATGAGGAAATATAGAAACTCGAATAGAAGGGCTAAGCGTGAAAGAGGGTATCGGAAGGAAGAAGAAGAGAGATAGAAAGGGGAAGAGGAAGAGGGAGAAGAAAAAAAAAAAAAAGAAGAAGAAGAAGAAGAAGAAGAAGAAGAAGAAGAAGAAGAAGAAGAGCAGGCAAGGGGGACAGCAAAAATGAAGCGCGGTACGAAGAAAAATACGTGATATCAAAAATTCTCGTACCCACCACACTCCCGACGAAGATCACTTTTCGTTCGATTGGTTGTTCGCATGCAACTTTTTCTTCTTTTCTTTGAGAGAAACATCCATTTAGCGTTAATGTGAACGTGTTAAAGAAAACACACAAATGCACCCATAAAATATCCTATTTCAGATGAAGAAAAAACTGTCACGTGTTAAAACAAAGTCGAAATCAACACTTAACGACCAACGTGAGTTGTTCCACGAATATCACTCGCGATGAAAATTGCCACTTTTCTATAAATAATCATTCGTTCCGTTTAGTTGGCCACCTTAGCTGTCTATGATACGAATCGTTGACCAGAAGCCGGTTGGTAGCTGCATTCGTGATACTTCTCGAAGCGGTGCGTTTATCACGCGTTATCGTCGAAAATAAAGGTACGCCGATCAGATAAACGTCGACCGATCGCTCGATTCTGTGCTTCTTTCTTTTCTAATCTCTCTCTTTAAACAAAAGGGATTGCATTCGTTCGGTTAGTTGTTTCGTTCCCTTTAGTTTCTCTTCAGATCTGACAGCGGGTTCGAGGAACAACACGTGTATCCTACAGACATGCAGGGATAGATAGAGAGACACGCGAGTGGGTTCAATTGACACACACGAGGCAGAAACAACGGTACAATTGATTTTTCTCCGACCGATACAGTTTGGTGGAAAATGGAAATTTTTCGAGAGAAGAAGAAAAAGGAAAAGTCAAGCGAGCATATTAGCGGCGAAACGAAGTGTATCGGTGTGCAGCGCGGCGCGTCGTATCTTGGAAGTAACTTTCGCTCGAGATGCGAGAAAACTGACGGCTCGAAAAATTGTAACACGATGCGTCTTACGAGTGACGAATGGGACAACTAAAAGAAGGTTAAAAAAAAAAAGAAAAATTAAAATAAGAGCAAAAAGAAGAAAATGGGACAGACGCGAATCATTAAAATAACACGTGCGTTGCTGCCATTTTTTTTGAATGCCTGTAGATATATGACTACCACCACATACAGTTCGACGCTTCGTTCATTCGTTCGTGGCAAATCTCCCCCTCTGTACAAAAACGTTCGTTCCCCGTTTCTCAGCGGGCGGTTCTTGATCCTTGGTAAGATCTGTTTCCGTTTTATTCCTCCAGGGACGTGCGTATACTTGCACGATACGAATGAAGAGAAAGAGAGAGCAAGAAAAAGAAACCAGGAGACGGGGTGAAGGGGGATTGAGGAGAGAGGAGAGAGGAGAGAGGAAAGAGAGAGATAGAGAGAGGAGTCAAATATTTATGCCATATACGGCAGTCTGTTAGCGCGTTTCTCTCGTCCTTCCGTTCTTATTCGCACTTTGTCCAGCGTTGTCGATCCTTTTGCTGAAACAACGAACGAAATACACAGCAGTGATAGAACAGGGCTGTGCGCACAGCGGCGTATCTTAGCTCCGATACGAACAACGAGACTACCGACACCATAAAGCACCAACAAGTCTATACGATCACCGCTGAACTGTAAGAGTTACTTTCACGTACATACGTATCCGTACTGAAAGAGTAGCCTATACTTCTCTCCCCACTGATCTACCGACCATTCTGGTCTCTTTCCATCCTTTCCCCCTGTAAAGCTGTGATCCGATCTAAAGCGATTCAATCCGTTCGAATTCGTCCTGTTCCGTTCCGTTCCGTTCCATTCCATTCCGTTCTGTTCCGTTCCGTTCCGTTCTGCTGCCACTTCTCTTCCCTTTCCTTTCTCTCTACATTACTCCCCTCTTTCCCCCTCTTCCCGTCTCTTCACCAACCCCCGCAATCCTGCTTGTGTACTTGTATACTTACTTACTCACTTACCCTTTCCTTCCCTTTCCTTTCCCTTCCCTCACCCCTTTCCGATCGACATTGCACAGGTGACGAGAGACGAACGGGGATAATTCGAACAGCTAGAAAGAAAGGTGGAACAATATAGAATCAAAGATCGATGTATAAGATTTGCTGTGACTGGATGATCGAATAAATATTAGTCGATCAATTACAACGAATAATGTTTAAAAAATTTCAGTAGC
The DNA here is from genome assembly GCA_951804975.1 of Anthophora plumipes. Lineage (NCBI taxonomy): Eukaryota > Metazoa > Arthropoda > Insecta > Hymenoptera > Apidae > Anthophora > Anthophora plumipes. Next base: position 27,600,321 of record OX638113.1, on the reverse strand, counting down.
AATTCGTCGAAACGGAGACGTTGAACGAACGACAACAGCGACAATTCATCGATAATGGTAAAATAATCACAAGTTGCGCCTATATGCGTGATAACACATGTACTTACGTACATGTTCAAATTGTTTCTCCTTATTAACCAATTTAAATATTAAAAACGCAAACATATTATCATTGTTCCTTTTCTTAAAAAAAAAAAAAAAAAAAAAAAAAAAAAAGTAGCGATAAAATTTCTTAGTCGATCGAACATAGCTATCTATTTCACCCGACCAAGAAGAAATCTCACCGATATTAAGACCGGAATGCTAAGATTATTTCTGTGGGGATTAATCATCGCTTGCAATTGAAAATGTCTCATCACGTTGGAGATTTGTGTCCAATATATAATATATAATACTTAATGCGTCTACTTTACGTATGTATATCAATGAAGAAAGTACGAAGAAACGTAGATATGTACAACTGTGTCGCAGATTTATGCAAAATGCTTGTGTGAAATCGATATTTCGAGAACATTGCGATCATACGTTCTAAGAGAACGTCTCAGACTTCTCGCCTTGATCAGGTATCGGTTCAATTGTTGATCGAGAAATGAGAACATACCTACTTGGTATTGCTATGAAATGTGCATTCCATGATTATCAGGGCGCATCGACGTTAAATATGCATTGAAATTCCAAAGACGATGCGGGGAACGGAGAAACGAGAAAATGAAACATATATGTATATGTATATATGTGCATGATGGAAAGAAAATGGGGCTAATCAGCCATGCTAATTAGAAAAATGCGACAAAGAAGAGAACATGTTTGACTTGGAAATGAAAAAAGCGTGGGATAATAGCATGGAGAAAAAGAGAGGGTGAGAGGGAAGGAATACGTGTGTTGCGTATAATTGAAAATATGTAGATGTCAGAAGTTCGTTTATCGATTCGAATAGACCGGAATGTTCTGGTGAGTTGGATAAACGTGGAAAAGTAGTATGAAAGAGAACAGAGCCCGTTTGGCACGTTGATCTACCACTGACCGGTTAACCGGTCGGTTGTCCGTTCGCCAGTCAGTTATCTCGTTCTATCGGCCTTTCGCGACCGACACTCCATTCCCCTTCTACTCCTACTCCTCCTCCTTATTGCCCGCCTGCCGTTAAAAAATTGCGTAAAGTCAAGCAATACTTGACTCTGCTTCATCGTCAACTACCAACTGCGAATTCTCTTTCATACCGCCTGGAAAGAAATACACCTGACAGCTTTTCCAATATTAATTGAAATGTCGTTACTAACTTACAAATCGTGTACGAAAGGGAATGACTTAAAAAAATAAAAAATATATTTTCGCGAAATATTTAACAATTTACCATAATTTATCGTGTAACGTATGTGATATTTACAGCACAGAGCATAAAAAATCCACACAAACGGAAGCATAGAAATTCGTAGTGTATTTCGTTTCTTAATTACAACAGAAGTTAAATGATTACATGAAACGAAGGAAAAGGGAATCAAATAGACGTGTGAGTAATTAGAAATAACTTTGAGATTTATTGAATTATATCGTGCGTATACACGCACGCACGCACGCACGCACACACGCGTGCACGTGTGGACGTATTCTCGCGGAACAGACAACACTCTAGCTGTAACCTTTTATGCTTATACGAGTTTCGAATATACAAAATAACGACAATTCTTCTTCATCAACTAAATAAAAAATTTCGATATATAATACCACGGATGTGGTCTATCGATACATTTCACGACCCTTTTTTCAATAGTATGGTCTTCGTGGGTTATTCTGAAACAAACGAAATTTCATACGTATATTGCGAATACATATACAATTTTAACGTTGCTTCAACGAGTAAAAAAAGAGGAAAAACATTTGTATGTTTGTACGATTCGTTTGAACTTGAAAATTCTTACCAAAGGGTTAGGCCTAAATCTATAGGCGAGCATCATCCTCTTTCTATAGGCGTCGAATTCGTCGTCGTCTCTGGATACACCATCAGGTCTTTCGGAACCTAAACCGGCACTGTCGAATCTATTGGTCGCCCTATGAAAAGGGAGAATGAGTTGAGGCGGACGAAGAACATTTACACGAAATTAAGAAAATGATATAGTTTCCAACTATTAGAAATATTTATACAACTTTAGAGTTACTTACTTATTAATAGGTTCGATACGACCGTTACCTTCGCTCCCTAATCCTTGCCCTTCGCTCCAACCAAGTTTTTGCAACATCTGAAATCCTGAATTGACAGTCTATGTAATGGCCGCGCAAACACGTAAGAAGACGAAGAATGCGTACACTTATCAATACCTGACGCTAGAATACGCACGCACATACACATACACATACACGCACACGCACGCATGCACACACACCTATGTTATCTTCTTTTAGCTTGTACTCTTTGTAATCGCTGAGATCAGGTTCTTTTCCCTGCTTGACCGCATTATACTGTTCCAAAAATTTTTTAAGTTCATCCGGCGGTAAGAAATCGCCGATGTGATGTTTTCCTTCCGCTTGCGCCGTTAATTCTTCCGCCCACATTTGAGTAGCCTCCATTTCGGCAGAGCGAAGTTTATGTTCCCAAGTGCCACCCTCCGTTTCTTCGTCGCTGTCGTATTCGTATTTATGCTTCCCTTGTGCTTCCAAACGTCTTACTTCTTCCCTTTTTCTCAAGAGATTTTGGTAAAGAAGATTTATCTGAACGAAAGCGTTGCATTATTAAGATTGACATTGGTCGGTGAATATTGTTAATTACTATTGCGTGACTGGGGGGGGGGCAGACAAACAGAGAAACAGAGAAAAATCTATTACGGTAAATGTATGAAAGGTGAAATAAAGCGTAATCACCTTATAATGATCCTCCGCCTTTTTCCATTGTTCCTCTGTGAGATCCAACGTACCAAAAGTTTGTCGTGCATACTGTATCAAGGCTGGGTCGTTTCTCGAAATTTTCGTCAACATAGGATTCTTCGTTTCCGCACGTTGCACCTTTGCGGACCGAATTATAACGGCCGGTTGTCCAATTTGTCCAGGAATCGCGATACCTGGCTGTGAGAAGCCGCTACTGCTTTGTTGCTGCTGTTTGTTATGACAGGCTAATGTGTTTATTTCTCCTATAGACACCTTATTATCCGCATCACCCCACCGACTACGCCTTTTTCGTTTGCGTTCTTCTCTGTTGTCCTCTTTCGAGCGATCGGTACTATAATTACTCTCGCTCTCTCTTTCTCTTTTCCTTTCTATTTCGTTTCGTTGTCAACAGTTAATGAAAAGGACAGAAAAGAAAAGATTATGTAATTTCGTAGTAATCAACATACAACCTTCTGATTCAAATGCAAAACATGACACACGTACCTTGCGATAAAACATGTTTATTAGGTACAGCTGCTTGATCGCTATCATCGTTATCGCTTAGAGCTTCTTCCGGACAATAGGGTTCTGCGCCGCTATTTTTACATTCCTTGGTGAATTTTTCAGCCCGAAACTTTGCCACCAACCCCCTGTACTGCAGATAGGCTGCACTTTGCTTTTGGTGCAGAAACCTTGATTAAAACAATACTTAAGACTCTGACGAGTAACATAGTCTCCTAAATTAGATTCCTTTAAGTTAAAACATAGAACGAAAGATAGAGATAGATAGACAGATAGACAGATAGATATATAGATAGATAGATAGATAGATAGATAGATAGAGAGAGAGAGATAGATAGATTGTCAGACAGAAAAAAGAAGAAAAAAGAATGAAGGATTAGACGCGAATGGCGGTTAGCAATTTTAGTATAACGCAACACGAGATTAGTTGCATTAGCAATTTTACAACGACTATTTCTACCTATATAAGAATTGTACAAATTTATCAACTGCACCCGCTAAATGAGTATTATTCCGAGGCATGTAGATTACAAGCGGCGAAATAATTTCGTCAAGAAATGTACGAACAACGAAATGAGATCGGTGACGTTAGACTCGGCATAGAAGTGACAGATACAAATATGTAGAATTTCGATTAGAATGTTTGGCGAAAATCTCGAATAAATAACCATCTACGTGTTACAATGTGTGTTATTTGATCCAGATAAAAAGTGAGCGTTACGGTGAAGGAAAAGTGGAAAAGTGAAAAAATGAAAAATGAAAAACGAACGGTAAGTAAATTGAATTGAGGAAGAAGACGTGGCGAGACACTACGCGACACTACGCGACGCGACGCGATGGAACGGGACGCGTTTAGACACGAGACGGGGACCAGTGAGGACAGTAGTTACCATAATTTAGGATCTTGGGCATTCTTCTCTCGCGCTTCCTGTTCGATTTCATCCCCACAGTCAGCGACGATGCGTGCCAGCTGCTCAGCCTCTACGGGACACACTTAGAAGCCTTTGTCAGACATGCGTAACAACGCTAAAAACTCGGGTTTTTGTTTTTGTTTCTGTAGCGTAGAAGATGTATTCGTCTACACAATACTCGATCCGCGCGAATTTTTACTTTTGCATGTATTTCAGATATTCCCACGCGAATCTCTTATTTAGTTCGGCGTATCGCGCGCACGCACGCACGCCCGCTTACACGTTCTCGTTCAGATCGAGTGAACAAGTGTAATCCATCGAAACAACGAATAGGCTTGTTCTTCGTATAAAGATCAACACGCGGCGGCGATACGTCGAAACGAAGAAAAGAAATGAAAATATAATCGACATATCGTACCTAGCTGTTCAGAGGCTCGTAGACCGGACATTGGCCTCACCGGCGGTGGCACTTGTACGTTAGGTGGTCCCATAGGTACCTGAGTGACTTGATTAGGGAGAGGATAACTGGTCGACATCAAAGGTGGCGGCGGCGGTGGTGGTGGTGGTTGTGACGGTGGTCCGGCGTTTTGAATCAAGGAAGGAGGTGGTACGTTGGGTGGTGGGATATTCAAATTTGGCGGTGGAATTGTGTTTATACTAGACTGAATGGGGGGTGGTGCGGACATCATCACGGGCGGTATCACGTTTGGCGGTGGAACATTCGGTACGTTCGACGCGTTCGGCATACTAACCACCATTGTCTGCGAGGCCGGGATAGACATTATATTTGGTGGCATTTGTGTCATCGTTGCTAACATATTCGGAGGAGGAATATTCGGAGGTGGTAGATTTGTAGGCTGTAATGGTGTAGGAGGTGGTACACCGCACTGCCGTCCAGATGAAAGTACGTGCTGTTGTTGCGCGCTCGGTATCGAAGCCGAAGCTGACGATACTAACATCGTGGACGATAATGAAGGTAATGGTAAGAGGGTCGACGACGATGACGATAGCGGTAACGACGACGTAGACGTAGACGTGGATGATGAGGTTGACGACGATAACGATGACGATGATAACGAGGAAGAGGTTGACGACGAAGACGCTGATGCTGATGCTGATGACGAGGGCGACGAGGACGAGGACGTCGTCGTTGACGATAACGATGATTGTGACGAAGACGATGGAAGTTGTGGCGCTATCGACGTCAGTAAAGGCGAGCAAGAGGAGGAGGAGGAAGAGGTGGAGGAGGAAGAGGAGGAGGAGGAGGAGGAGGAAGTACAGGAGATTGTAGAGACGGAGCAAGAGGTCAAGGAGGAATTACAACAGGAAGAGGAAGATGATGATAGAGATAATAATGGTGGTGGCGGCGGCGACGATAACAGTAATGACGTCGTTGAGGACGTTGACGACGTTAATGACGGAGATGCTGATGAAATTGGTGGAGGTGGCGGTGGCGGTAAACTTTGTAAATTAGCTTGCACTGTCCGAGAAATATGCATATTTGGTGGAGGTATGTTGGTATTTGGTGGAAGAGATTGCACCGAGGGAGGAGGCGGAGGCGGAGGTGGACGAATCGAATGCTGCGGTGATATTTGCATTCTTGGATCACCGACTCTGTCATCTAGGCCAGGATAAGTGTTACACATGTTTTTCGGCGGAGGCATTTTTGACAAATTCGGAGGAGGTACGTTGGTTACGATATTCCTTATGTTTGGTGGTGGTATGCCAGTGAGATGCATCATAGGCTGAGATGCGAGGGAAGGGATAGGAGACGGATTTCCATTTCGTGAAAGAAACTGTTGGTGGCTGTGTTGCGTACGCTGCCCATTCAGAGGTACTTGATTGAACAAACGTCTAGCTTCCGGGCTCTGAGAGGTTGGCCGTCTAGTTGGAGATGGGCTGGAAGAAGAGCTGTGCCTTTTATCCGAACCCTTCTCCCAACGAGAGTCTTCCCTTCTGCGATCCCTTCTATTCTCCCAATCTCTATTTCTGTCTTGATTCCTTCTTCGTTCCTTATCCTGCATACTACTCTCCTTAATTCTCTCTTCTTGTTTCTCTTCAGACTTTGAGAGGAACGTCGAGTCTGATTTACTCACTCCCTTGTTACTTGCAATTCTCTTGAACTGATCCAAAAAGCTACCGTCATTGGCAAACAAATTAACAGTCTGCGATACTATTGGTTTCTCTTCCTCTTTCCTGCAATAATGCATAATCCTTCTATAAGATATCATCAAACTAGAAAGGCAAATTGGTAATAATTAAACACTTGCATAATGCGCATGTTAAATTATCGGTTCAAATAGCATAGTGCTATTTTAAAGGTTTTAAAGAACAACTGGTGTTGAAATTATTGCTACAATTAACACGGTATAATGCAATTTTATCGACAAATTATTATCGGCATTCTGACCTGACGCGTTCCATTTGTCATTTCGTTCGCGATAGAGATGTTGTATGAGTCAACGAACGAAGATTAACGCGAAATTACAGAGCGAAGGGAAGGGAAGGGAAAGGAAGGGAAGGGAAGGGAAGGGTAGGGTAGGGTAGGGTAGGGTAGAGAAGGGAAGGGAAGGGAAAGGTGAAGGAAATTTGTCGAAAACTGTGTAATCCACTCACACAGATGCTAATCTTGAGAAATAATTCGAAACATAAATAGTATCTACTTACTTGGTAGAATTAGCTTTACTTCCTATTAAATTCGGGGCTAATGCAGTTGTCTTTCTCAAATTTTCCACAGCTTCTTTTGCTTTTTGCTCTTGCATTTTCGCCTGTATCTCAAGTTTCTTCTGCTGAATAATCTGTTCCTGTTTTGACATTTGCGCGAAACGTTCATTCCGCGATGTTTTCGAAACGAACGGATCAGAACCTTTCACACCGCGATACGCCATATTTGTTGTGTCGCAGACAATCCTCCACCAAACTCGACGATACCTCGACTTCGAGTCGACTAATAATTTCACTACTTAATCGCATCACCGTAGCAGCACTGTCGCTCTAGCAGCGGTACTAGCGCAGCCAAACAACAGGCTGCGTAACATGGATGGTAAAAGTCGCGATTTCTAAATTATTACATAATGTGTAATATCCACTTTTACCGATCGAGTAACTTAGTTATCGAAAGAAATAATTCAAATAACGATGCAATCACACCTTCGCATTATCCGTTCCAAAGCGTTACTAAAGCATCCGATAGAAGGAAACGTGTGTATAAATATGTACGCAACTTGTAACTATGGTCACAGGATCTATCAACATATCCGATTACAAACAAGCAATCGTATGCTGTTATATGTATTATATGATATACACACACAAGTATATAGGTACTTGTATCATCCTCCGTACCTTCGATTTCGTAGTTTGTGCGCGTTTAGCGTTGATCGATGATAGTTGGATTTTGTGCACTTGTATAAGTATTGTAGGTAAGTACATACAGGTATAAGTTGGTTAAGAACATGTGTAGAAAGTTGAGATTTCCTTCAACCAAATGGATAAACATTTAACGATATTGGCAAAAAAGGTAAGTAATGGAGAAAAATTAGAGACTCGCGGAGTGCAATAAGAAAAAGAAGAAAAACTAGACGAGCAGGAGAGAATACGAAATTAAGCGATATTTACAACGATCGCATCTTTTCGCTATTGAACGCGTTACCGTGTTGAAAAGTCAAACAATACATAGTACCGCGTATATATAATATGTATGTATTATATATATGTACGTAACTGGGTTTTTTCTATGCTGACTTTGTTCTTGTATTCCGCCGGTGTGCGTATCTAAGAACGTAAGACAAACACGAAGCAAATGAATCAATAGACAAATAAATTGTACAGCATCTAAATTTTGAAGTCGAAAGGATGACCGCTACCGAACAAGAAATCTTTCCACGACAAAAGACGTTAATCGAAAGCATCAAGTCGCTCTGTTGTTTGATTAAAAATAAAACGAAGCAGCGGCTGGAAGAGGAAGAAGTAATCCGAAATAAAAAGTTAGTGGATGTTGCGAGAAACGTCGAGGAAGCTACCACCGAAGCAGCACGTAAGTACTTGGACAGAATGGTACATAAACGAACGAAATAACGTATACGTAAAGGATAATACCGTGTCGGTATTCGTACGGAATGATTGAAAATTAGTAGAAAGAGATGGTTGTTTATGCGATGTGATCGGTAGAGAATGAAAAATGAAGGTATAAACGTGTTTCCTAACAGGATGGATGTTTGCGCTTCGAGAAAAGAGATCAGACTTTAAGCAGTTCAAACGAAATGTCGAAATAGATGAAAAAGCGGCGGAGTTGGCGAAGAAGGGTATCGAGGAAAATTCGAAGAAAATATTAACGACAGAAACGTAAGTACTTTGTAGAAGTATATACGATAAAATCTCGCCCACGATTCGATATTACCGAATAATCTTAGGAATGGTGCTGATAAAATATGGTGCACAGGGTGAAATTCTCGTCGGCGATGTCAGTTGTAAATTTGGAGACCGATACGCGGAAAAAATACATAGAAACCGAAATGCAATTGTTCGATTTTCGATTAAAATCTGTCAACGAGATACGTTGGTGGGAAAAGAATGATTTACGTAACGCACGGTAAGACAAAATTGTAAAGGAGTAAAGTCGCCGTATTATCGTTGTTTTCTGAAGCTATTTTACGACGACGATGCGCAGTTACAAAGCGAGGAAACGGTGCCTGGATCAATTAGTCAAGTATGACAACGTTATCGGAGAGCTTTACGCGAACAAAATGACTCTTCTAACCGAGAAAGATTTTGTCGAAAAAGAGTATATGATTACACAGGTTTCTTTCCATTTATCTATCTTTCATTGTTGTCTAAAATGTCTAAATTTTTGAATATTTGTACGTCCTGCTTTGAAGAGATTTAATAAACCTGCACAACAGTCTGGATAGGCACACCCTCAAATCAAATGTATAAATTTACTCGCAGGATCAGCTTATCGAGCAACGTAGCTTGTACAAACGGTTGAAGGAGGAATATGAATTGAACAGAAGAGAGGCTTTGTTGACGGAATTGAAGCACTTCCGCCGAAATCGTGCGGCAAAAATAATACAACGACAGTGGAGAATATATTGTGCGCGCATTATTTTGAAAAAGAAGAGGAAAAACCGAAAATAACGAATGCTGTTAAATGCGACACACGTGTCCTTACGTTTCAGCTTTATTCTCTAGTATTCATACGATGCGGTCAATTCGTTAACCGTGTTCAGGAAGAGATGAAATAATCCGAGAGATGTAAAAATTACTCCTTTGATTTAACAATTAATTAATCAAACAACATAACCTGAATACATTTCGTGCAAACGTCTACGAATATGTAAATTATACGGCAATCTGTAATTAATAATTGAGTATTTAACCATATTGATCCTTTGCTATGTTTAGCATCTCTCTCCCTCTATCCCTCTCTTGCTCTCTTTCTCTCTTTCTCTCCTTCTTCTCTCCCCTCCTTTCAACTTTTAGTTTTACCTCTTTCTCCGTTTACTCTCTTTTGTTTAGCCCTCGTTGTTGAGCCCGTGCGTCGCATATTCGCGCGTGTCTCAAGAGTGGTAAAGTCGGTATCCGAATGAATCTATGTATATACATACATATGTATACATATACATAGGTATGTAGGATAATATATTTTCTGTTTAACGCGCCTACCAAGGAAATGGAAGTGTAATAACCGTTTAACATTTCTAATAAGATGGCTAGAAAAAATTTGTGAAAAATGGGAAAAAAATATTACAAAGGAAAAGCAGGAAAGACAAAATCAAGCGAGGTGTGAGTGTGTCGACTCGGGGATAGAAAATAATGGGGAAGAAAGGTAGGGGAGAAGTAGAAATGAGTTGTCAGCTCAGGAAACAGTTTGAAAAACGATTAACGATAGAGGGAGGGTGGCAAACCGCACAACTGGAAAGCAGATAGTTAATAGTCGCGTGGCGTTCCACGCATGCTCCGAAACGTTTCCCCGGGGTGATATTCACTGAGGCAAATCGAGCCAGCAGCCGAGGCTGGCAGACGTTCGATCGTTACCAAGTGAATCAGTGGTCGAGTACACCGCGAAGCACAATTTGGTCATGCGTATCGATCGTTATCGTACTCGTATACGCGCCTTCCCCTTTTTACTCTGAAATATTTACTAGTAGGAGCAGCAGCTGATATTTACTTTGCGCGATAATACTATCATTTTTCGTCTCGTGTGTGTGTGTGGAAAGAGGGGGAGGGAGGGGGGAGAGAGAGAGGGGGGAGAGAGAGAGAGAGAGAGAGAGGTGCAAACACAAAGGAAAAGCATGATCAAAGTTCTGATTGTGTCCAAGTGATACGATTCCATCTATGAACAACTACAATTAACTTATTAAAGATAACGGGGTAGCTAAAGAAGGATCAATCCGGGTAAAGGCGAGACGATATTCTGTAAGAATGTCGACGGACAATCGTTCTGATGCATACCGACATTGGATAATCTCGATTCAGCCCCCGTTGTAAAATGAATGCACACCACCTGTAGCTCGATATCTACGCTCGAAAGGTCAATCGCCCTTTCATCGAGATTCTCCACGAACGTAAGTGAAAGAATCCCAATGTCATTTTCAAAATATCCAAGTATTTGATTTTATAGTTATGTTATTTTATTTTATTATACATACTTATGATCATAATTACGTTAGAATTTTTTAATACCGTTCGTTTCAATTGACCGTACAGATGTGTTTCCGTGATTTAGTTTTTCATTTAGCTATTTAAAATTGCATTCCTATCATTGCTATTGAATCGTATTTCGACTTTCTTCGAAATACATATATATGTACAAGTATTTATAAATACAAGTCATTGATAAACACGTACAATCTGAAGGAAAAGAACAGATATGTAAATCTATCGTTAACGGCAGGAGAAAGAAAGGAATGGTTTTCAGTTAGACAGCTGTTTTTGTCTCCGTTGCACCTTCGAAAAGCCGACGAATAAGTTTGTTTAGTTTAGAAACTGATTTTTCACGGCATACAAACGTACACCGCTGATTGGTCGAGAATCGTCCCAATGAATGCATCAACGAACGTTCCTTATTTTGTAACGTGTTGCACGTTAAATAACGGTAAAACGATAATAATAGGTAGGACAAGTGTTGTCAGTTTGAATTGGAGTAGTTTTGTTGTAATTCGTGTAATTTGAAACGCTGTCTGTAATGTTGTCGGTCATTTAAACAGGAACCAAAGAAAATAGGAAAGGTGAAAGGAAGAAGAAATAGAGAAGAGGGAAAGATAAATGAGTAAGAGGACGGAAAACGAGAAAGACGAGAAAAACGAGACATCCGGTAACCGGAGAAGAGAAATCTAATACGGTTTCCCTTGTGGCAAATTTCCTAACTGTGGCAAGTTTATATTTACAAGTATACTATCGACATAGTATAGGATTAAGAAGAGTAGCATTGTCATCAACAGCACGTTACCACGTTCTCCGAAGCGGAGAAGCTTTTTAACAAAGTTGTTGTAATTGCTTTGCCTGGAATTCTTAATAGGATGGATATTTCACAAAACTACCACAAAAGTACTACGCGGGTCAGAAGTAATCGTTCGAAGGAAGCATCGAAACGTAGAAATGATGAGCAAAGAAACGAACAATACTTGGTGCAGATGGAGTATGGAGGAACGAGAAAATATTTTAACAACAGGAACGCTGGAACAAAAGAAGGAAGCTTTTAAAGACGACGAAGAGTTAATGAGAGAAACGACAAAGTTTGTGAGCGAAGTTATACAAACAGCGACTACAGAGGCTTCGAAGAGAAAAGTCTACTCAGAAGTAAGTAATTTTTAACCCGTGATAGATGAAACATAGTACCGTCGAGAATTACAAGCGTTGGCTGACGATTTCGTTTCATGTTTCAGAAAAGTGATGCCAGCGAAGGTAAGCATACGCATACATGTATATATACATACCTGTGCGAACAGGAAAATATAGAGAGAGAGAGAGAGAGAGAGAGAGAGTAGGATAAAATACATGTTGGTATCCGTATACATATACATACATACATATGTATGTACATACATATAGGCGAAGCTCTCTCGCTCTCTTTCTCTCACTATTATCTCCAGATTGGCCCGATGAAACGAAAAAGGAAATGTGTGTTTGCATAGGAAGTAGACTGAAAGGTATCACTGGTTGGAATCATCGTGCACGTGGATTCTGCAGTCGAGTACTGAACGCGCTCTGCCTATGCTTCAACAACAATGGTAAATCGTAGAGAGCGTTTCGAATTTAGTAATTATGCGCAACGCTACCGCCATGTTTCGATACACACGCACACACACACACGCACACACGCACACACGCACACACACTGTATACATACATCGTAGCTTTGCATTGCTCTTGTCGCGACTCATTACCTTCAATCTTCGACCATCGCTCGACAGACTAATTATTTACGCACAATTTTCGTATCCATATTAACGTGTACGATTTTATGTTCGAGGACGGATCGGAAACTTATCAGGTTCTCTTTACTTTGTGAATTATAAACTTGGAGCTCTAAGATTATATACATATAATTGGAGACTTGAAAGCTTAAATGGGGTAATTGACCGATTGATAGTGCGCTCTCTTCCAGTCCACTCTCTTCTCTGTCTGGTGTTTCGCTCGATACAACGATGAAAAGTTTTCTACTTAAATATCTATATATGTCGAAGCTAGTACGTATAATACCTCTGCAGAAAAAAGTAACCAGTAACGATGAAAAACAAGAATTAGCAAACAAGTGGGAAAGGAGTGACAGTAAGGAAAAAGTGTTGTCAACATCGAGCAAGTTGATCGGTACGATCATACAACTTTTCGATATTATGCGTCAGATATTGTAGGAGATAATGTACGACAAGTTTCTACTATGAATAACAATGACATGTCCCGTTCACCTACTTATACGTATACCTATTTCACTTTTACGTTTCTCTAGAAACGTGCACGTATTTCATCAAGTTGAACGAGAAGCACGCGATTCGATCGGTAACGAATCAATTTTCGGGGGATTCAACTTGAACGACAACGCGTGTCGTTGTTCCGCGTGCGCGTGTGTTCGATAATTAGAAGAATAATTAGAACGTCCTCGTTCATTTCTCATCAGCGGCGATCAGTTAGAACGCATGCATCTCGTGTTCAAGTTGCATCTTATCCTGGTGCCCTGTAGTATCGCAGCTATCGTAGTAGCAGCTAGTCAGATCTCACCTAGCATGTGTTGCAATGCGGAATAGCGCGCGTCTTCGTTTCAAACACATGCGCACACTTGTCTTCGTTCGTCCAAACCCATCCACACCTATTACGCATATATGTAGATATGTACACGTATTGTACCTACACGTATAGTTGATTCTACAATATATAATACATTAGTAGCATAGAAAGGTAGTTGGAACGTACCGAATCGTCGTATCAACTCGATACTCGTTTCGTTCACCAATTGCGTATACGTCCCTACGCGCCTATCTCTATTTTAATAAACTAAACATCACAACCCGTGTGTGTGGAAAACGCTGTGTCGAAACGTGAATGAAACTACATACATATATGTAGTATGCGTAGATGCGTAGATGCGTAGATACGAGTGTATCCATTTTCCAAGGCAGTTGAGCAAACTGTCGTTGATAAGGATTTATTGGTACAAAGACAGAAAACGTGCGATGTGTGAAACGATGTATCGAGAGGCGATAACACTGTTGTGCACGTTGTAACATTCAAACTATATCTACATATCTATCACAATATTTTCATGATACGCTTAAGAGTAAGCTACACAACTGGTATATCTACATATTCTTTTCATAGAATTACTTGGCTGGACACCGTACCGGTATCGCTTCACGAGACCTTAATCGCTCGCTGCCTTCCAGAACATTTACTATATGTATAGCAACTATCGATTCGATCATCTAATAGACGGCACGAATATTTGTCGCGTTTCCCGCGAAACGAAAGCGAATTAACCTGACCCCGGCAACGATCAGTTCTCCTTCGTTCTCCCCAATATTCGTGTAACGTCCGATTTCAATCGTTCAGACCAGACAAAACTTTCACCCTTTCACACTTTTACAATTTATTCTTTACCAGTTATGGCTGATTTACGCGATTTCGTTCCCATCGAGTTTGTCTCTTTGTACGTGTGTATACGTGTGTATTCGTCTTAATGCGTCTTGTGCAGATAAAATGTAGTTTACAGGTTTATATCAAATGTGAACGAGAAAGATACCAATGTGAGAGCAATTAGTTGTAAATTGACTGTGCACCTAGACCACCTACTGTGTCGATTCATCGCGTAACAATAATTTTGTGTTAGACGAGCATGTTGCGACAAAAAGAAAATAGAAACACAGAAACAGTAGAAACTGAAAGGGTGAGTGAGCTTGCGGACGCGTGTGGAAGTCTGTCTATGAGAGAGAGAGAGAGAGAGAGGGGGGGGGAGGGGAGAAAAGTGTTAGAATTATGTAATATCAGAAATCATCGTGGGATCAAAATTGAAAAAACCTATCGACTGACAATCAAACAGAGTACATTGCATATGCGAGCAACTATATTTACACAAACGTAGGCAATCGTAAAAAATGTATTGCTCTTTGAAAGTATCTCCGCTGTGTACATACATATAATGTGTGTCGCAGGAACCGATCGAATTGATCGGACTTTTTAATCATTCCCAGCAAAGTATGGCGAAGAAAAGAAGATACGAAGGAAGGGTAAAACGATGCTGTATCAACTATAGTATATGTATTTGTGCACTTGCACTATATGTATGTATGCATCAATGATATATTACTGTAAGCTGTATGTATAAATAAGTATACTGTCGACTTGGCACATCTGTTAATACGTATGGAAATGTAAATAAAATCATTCCTGAGTTGCATGTAATTTTTTGCATTTATACTTCCTTACATATCGTCGATAAAACTCTATCTTTTGCAAAATCGACATAATGTGTGGGAACAACAGAATATAGCGGTGAATGTGGCAATACATAGATAAAATGTATACTTTCCGACTGATGTATCTATATACATAGAAATATATCTACATACATGATGTAGCAAACAGGCGGCATTCGAAGACCGTCGTTTTAAATATAATAAATTAAACGAGTTAAGATGATGATGACGACGACGACGATGCCGGTGATATATCTATAATAAAGATAAATCTTCCAAGACCAATTTGAGAAAAAATGTTTGAAATGAAAGAAAAAAATTGGGCTACATGTATATATGGTACAAGTAATAATTTGGTTGCTATGGAAAGTTACGTGCGTACATACGTATTCACTAGGTTAGCGAAAACAACTCTTGCTTCATCCTCGTTGGAACGATATAATTCCGAACGATACAAGTGCTACGAGAGAAGGAGAATTAGTCTATAAGGCTTATTTAGAAGGGAATATTTCACTTCACGTAATATTATCCATTCTTTGGTTTAACTTGATCCCTGTTGTTGATGATCACGAGCATGGTAATACGGTGAACGGTGTGCATTAGATTTAAAGAAATTGACCGAGGAGACTCTCCGTTTATAACCAAAACGAAAGTTTTGGAGAAACACGAATGATCAACGTATGTATATGTATGTGCAAGCCCAGTGCAAGTAGTTTTTCGCTTTGTCTTTCACACGAGGTTGAGTAAGAAAGAAGCATTATACAGCATTAAGAAGCACTATGGAAGATTCGGAAAAGAAATCTCTTTCGAAAATGTTCAAGTATCTGTCGCTCTGTCAAGAAAGAGAAAATTTTCGCGTTCAGCTGATTAATTCTATAAAGAGAAAGAAGGAGATGGAGATGGGGCTGGAGCTGGAGCTGGAGCTGGAGGAGACGAAGAGAAAGAAGGCATTTTGTAATGTACACGAATGTTTGAAAGAAAGACATATAGAGAAAGAAGAGGACATTTTGCGATACTACTATTATTTAACAGAAGGTATCGATGATGCTTACGTAGGATCGATGGATACCGATCTCCTGGAAAATATTTTAAAGCGTATCCCGATCGAATGGAGAGAAAAGTTTAAGAAATCCTTGAATCTTTTGGTAAAAGAAGTTAAAGAAGCATATGTATTAAACGTGAAGAAATCGGTTATAGAATTTGTCATCGGTGACTCGTTGTACTCGTCGTTAAGTCAGGTACGTTCCACATTCGGCACCTCGTTGAATAAATTTCAATTGAATTGTCAATAACCGGGACTAATAGCTGTGGTATGCGTATGTATGCGTATGTATGCGTATGCATAAGTCAGAAGTAAAAATGAAAGTGGAAGAAGGAAAAAAGATAAAGATGGGTTGGGAAGGGAGGTGACGGATGGGGGATTGATAGGAGAAGGAGGAGGAGGAGGAGGAGGAAGAATGTTGAATGAACAACTAACGATAGATGCGGGTGTTTCAGTTGGTTGCGTCCAGGAAATGTGAAAATTTTCAAAGCGTTAAATTTTCAAAGGAGCACACGATCAATTATCGATGGAACAGAAAAAAACTAGAGAAAAGAATAATGTTATATCGACCTGTGATGCAACGAATTTTAGATTACTGGCAGCGAGAATTCAGGTAGGTTTCTCATCCAAACTGTGTGTCGCGTTGACCTTGATTGGAGATCAATCTGGATCAATCTGGATGCGACATTGTACGTAGATAGAATACCTAGCTATGTAAGTGTATTATATATATATATATGTAGGTGTATAGACTGTGTATAGAATGGAAGGGGATAATTAATATTTGGTATGCGAAACAGCGATAGAAAACTTGTAGATAGAGGACAACTGGCGGAATGCGACTTATCGTACGACCTGTCAACTTTCGAGAGAATCATTTCGAAGATTTGCCACAAGACGAAGGAAGATCTTGTAAAGCATTGGCTGCTGAGAATTCAAAAGATATTAACCACGGTAAAAGATATTAACCAATCTGTGCGAGGCTCGCTTATTATAATTGACGACTGATGATACGTACATATGTACATATGTAATCGCGGATCGAGAAATGATAATAAATTCGAATTTGTATTATACTATGAATTGTATACGTGTAACGATCGGTCGATGATCGATGATAGAAAGGGGGAACGAAACGAAATTTTTCGACCGCAATCTACTATCTACTATATCTGTAGGCATACATAGATATAGAAAGATAATATAGGAATATGTAAATTTAGGCAATGAAAAGGAACGAGTTAACGTCGATCATCGATACCCCGAGATGTCGACGATTTTTCAATTGCATCGCTTTTATCATGGAAGATCAGTTGCGAACCCTTTGTCTGGAATCGATAGAAGAGTACACCGATCATCTGTGCCATAGAAACGTGAGTGATCTCTATTTGACCTCTCTATCTGTGCATCTACCTCCTCCTCCTCCTCCTCCTCCACCTTCGTCCTTTCGGTAAAGGAAAAGGGGAGAGGAGCGAAAGAGTGTGAATTGAATTGGAGGAAAGTAGTAAGTAAAGTATAAGTAAAATAAGTATTTGTTCGCAATTGTACAATTTCACATTTATTCGTCGCCTGTGTAGGGGCACGCATATTGCGGCTTTGACGTTAAAATGACAATACGAAATTCAGTTGTATCGTTCGACCCAACGTTTCAAACCTTTATCGAAACATTCTCGACGATACTAAATTTAATACGGGATGCTGTCGCTACAGTGCCACGGGTCGAAACTCTCTTGAACATCGATTGCCACGTCGAGAAATCCGAACGAAAATTACTCGAGGTACAGACAACTATCCTTAACTCAGTTCTACTCGTTTGATCAACGATTCGGTATTTGCTCCATTGATACATATATATATCGAGTCGAACATTTAAACAACAGCCATACGTGTCGGAGGAATGTGTCGAGGAACATTTAGAGGAAATTACGCGACAAGTGGAGAAAGAAAAAGTTGGTCCTATAGTACAGCAAAGCGAGTTTGATAAGTACCAAAATTTCATGGACGATTCGGAAAGCGCTAAAACGGAAGAAATCCTGAAAGATGGCACAAGTGACGATAACTTTGAACATTATCGAGCTCTAATCGCGTACTACGATCGTTTGTCTCGATCCGTAAAAGTCGAATTTCATCGAACCTATTTCGCTGGATTTTTCGTTGTTCACCGGAAAGAGGTCCTCGAATATATCGCCTCGGTGTCTCGAAAAATCAAGGAGGAGTTGCTCGGTAAAATGATCAGCGAGTATCAACAAAAATCTCGAACGTAAGCGAATAGTCGTTTTACTCTCTTTCTTCTGTTGCGATCGTTACACCACAGACGAGACCAGTCATCTTGTACGACTTTTTCTCGTAACCTAATCTAACCACGATACAAAACCACGGAGGATTGATATTTGTATGTACGAGTACCTATATGGGAAATAAGTAGGTAGGTAATAAATGGGGTTCTATAACCCTGAAATCACGTGAGAGAAAAGTAGATTGGATGATTGTTCTACCCTGTAGCTCGTCTGTGGTTACACCGCAGAACCGAATACGTTTGTATAATCGAAACATTAGGGTAGGGAACGAGTATCAACGCATCGTGGATCGTGCATTGAGCATTCCAGCGAATACGAAGGAACTAATGGAGTTGAAGAAATTTATACACGTGACGGAAACGGAAACTCTGGAACAACTGAAAACACGACTGCGAGAAATAATCAAATATATCGTGGTTTTATCGGATTACTCGATCCTGAGCCCTGTTGAAATAAAAATCAATAATTTTGCTTTCCAATGGTACGAAATGGTTTTTAATCATCTACATACATACGTCTACGTCTAGTGAGGGTGTGACGCGGTGGTTGGGTTTCAGGTATTTCAAGCTTGAGGAAATTTTCAAGCAACACCGAGAAATCGTTTCGAGTAAAATTGGAGAGTTTCAAAAGAGTCTGAAGAAAAGGATCGAACAATTTGAACGGGAGCTCGAAACGTTAGCCAAGTATAGCAACGAATTACAGTATTGGGGCAACGTCGAGGAAATCGCGCGATACAAAAGGAAGGCCGATCGTTTGGAAAACAAGCTGATTGTCGCAATGGACGTGATCGATGGATTCAACGAGGAGGAGGAGTTGTTCGGTTGGGAACTATCTCAGTATCCGTTACGAAAGGCGGTAAGATGACGTTACTGCCTCGTGGCAGTCGAGGAGGGGAGCAGCAGCATTGCCTTTTATTTTTTTACTTGCTCACAAGTATTTTTACATTAGGCAGCGGACAAGCTATCACCTTACAAGAAACTGTACGACGCCGCCTGCGACTTTTTGGCAAGTTACGATACATGGATGAGCTCCATCATAGGTTCTCACGATCCGGAGGACATCGACACCGAGACTGGAACCGCTTATCGAACAGTCTACAGGTTGGAACGCTCGATTCAGGAACCAATAGCGAAAAAACTGGCTGAAACGATCCGAATAAAGATAGAAGAGTTCAAAGAGCATATACCTGTGATAGCTACAGTTGGAAATCCATCGATGAAGACTCGTCACTGGGAGCAGGTGTCGGAAATTGTTGGCTTTCCGATAAAAGTCGATCAAACGACGACACTTGCCAAAGTAAAAGCATACACTTGCATACATACAGTTGCTGCTGGGGGTTTTCGGGTGAGAAAGAAGACGGCGAGCTGTTTTCTTCTTACAGATTCTCGACTACGGTTTAGACGAGTACGTTTCCAAGTTCGAAGGAATATCGGAGGCAGCGACGAAGGAAGGCAGTTTGGAGAGGGCCCTGTCTCGAATGCACCTCGATTGGGCAGACGTAATGTTTACCGTGAATGCCTACCGCGATACCGGCACCTACGTGATCGCCAGCGTCGATGAAATACAATTACTTTTGGACGATCATCTGATAAAAGCTCAGACTATGAAAAATTCCCTTTATATCAAACCATTCGAGAAAGAGACTCTGTAAGTGGTCAGGCTGTGGGTGGTGTGTTTACCACGATTCAAGGCCATTTAAAGAAACGCTTTATGCTTGACTTGCCGTCGTTGCGTTACCAGGGAATGGGAGGCGAAGCTGCTCTTGTTACAAAGTATCATGGACTATTGGTTACAAGTCCAAGCAACCTGGATGTATCTCGAGCCGATATTTTCATCGCCTGACATTCAACAGCAAATGCCAGAGGAAGGTAGACGTTTCAGTGCTGTGGACAAGGTGCGTTGTGCATTTATACAATGTTATACACACATACATACATACATATGTGTATGCAATGTGTATACGTAATATATGTCATATTGTACAATATGATGTACTATATGTATAGATCTGGAGAGAAATGATGTCGGTGGTAGCGGCAGATTCTCGAGTACTGTCCGTCGTTGAAATCGACAAGATGCTTGAGAAGCTGAAGAAATGTACAAATCTACTGGACCTGATACAAAAAGGGCTTACCGCTTACTTGGAAAAGAAAAGATTGTACTTTCCACGATTCTTCTTCTTGTCGAACGACGAGCTCTTGGAAATATTATCGGAAACGAAAGATCCTACCAGGTATAATGGTATAATTGAGGAAAGACGAGGAGCTGCGTTCCTCTACTTCTCGCGATTTTTTAATACAACTATGTACATATATTGCCGATTAGGGTACAACCACATTTGAAGAAATGCTTCGAAGGAATTGCACAGGTGAGCTTCACGTACGATATGGAGATAACAGCTATGATATCGTCCGAAGGTGAAGAAATTGTTCTTGAAACTATTGTCGATACAATGGCGGCTCGCGGGCAAGTTGAAAAGTGGTTGCTCGAGCTTGAGTATTCCATGAAGAAGAGCGTCAGAGGTCAGGTAAGCGAATGGAAATATTTCAAGGGGAAAGAAAATTGGAAGACTGTGAAGGCGTTAATCGAGACAGGTGATACGAGCAAAGGACGGTTTTCTGAAAGAAATCAGGTCGAAATGGGCTTTAGAGTGGCCTGGTCAGACGGTGATTTGCGTGAGTAAACTGTATTGGACAGCCGAGGTAACGGACGCGATATCCAAGTCTTTGAAACATGTGGAAGATTACGTGGGCAACTGTACGAGGGAATTGAACGAAATAGTGAAATTAGTTCGCGGAACGTTGTCGACGCAGAATCGTACGACATTGGGTGAGCGTTGAAAGAGATCCATTTCACGATTGAAGATACGACGTTGATTGAATAACGATAGAAATCACGGTTAACAACGGTTTCAGAGGCATTGGTTACGATGGACGTTCATAGCCGAGACGTTGTGGCGGAATTGTTTGAGCAACAAGTTGCCGATACGACCGATTTTAAATGGCTGGCTCAGATGAGATACTACTGGACGGTAAATAAAGAGGGGTGAAAGGGCGAAAGGGCGAAAGGGCGAAAGGGCGAAAGGGCGGATTTCTCTGACAGAAGGAGTGACGGTGACGGTGACGGTGTGCTTCCAGAAAGACGATTTATGGTCAACGATGATAAACACGTCGTTAAGATACGCTTACGAGTACCTAGGTAATACGTCTAGATTGGTGATAACTCCGTTGACCGACAGATGTTATCGCACTTTGTTCAGCGCGTTGAGCTTGCACCTCGGCGGTGCGCCCGAGGGTCCCGCTGGAACCGGGAAAACAGAGACGACCAAGGATTTAGCGAAAGCTGTAGCTAAGCAATGCGTCGTCTTCAATTGTTCGGATGGTCTCGATTACATCGCGTTGGGTAAATTTTTCAAGGTACTATCCCCTATTATATATTATACCGACACCGAGGAGACCGAGCTTTCGAAACTTTTTCGAAACAGGGATTGGCAAGTAGCGGTGCATGGTCCTGTTTCGACGAATTCAATCGAATCGATCTGGAGGTACTGTCGGTGGTGGCGCAACAAATCTTGACGATTCAACGAGCGATTAACGCTGGAAAGGATAAACTTCTTTTCGAGGGTACCGAAATCAAATTGGATCCCACTTGTGCCGTCTTCATTACCATGAACCCAGGATATGCCGGAAGATCCGAACTACCGGATAACTTGAAGGCGCTGTT
Source organism: Anthophora plumipes (assembly GCA_951804975.1). Lineage (NCBI taxonomy): Eukaryota > Metazoa > Arthropoda > Insecta > Hymenoptera > Apidae > Anthophora > Anthophora plumipes. The sequence goes on along the minus strand of OX638113.1, from coordinate 27,578,060 downwards.
TCGGCCGGTCGCGATGATGGTTACTAACGCTATAGTTATAGTTTCAGTTTGATTTTTACTTAGCTAGAAGAGCAAAGGGCTAACCTAACCCGTATATCACTGAAAAAGACGCGACGGCAATTTCAGGTGCCAGACTACGCTTTAATCGCTGAGAACACCTTGTATTCCTACGGATTTTACGAAGCACGACCGCTCTCCGTCAAGATCGTGACAGCTTATCGATTGTGCTCGGAACAATTGTCAAGTCAAAATCATTACGATTATGGGATGAGGGCGGTCAAATCTGTGTTAGCAGCGGCTGGTAATTTAAAGATCAAATATCCGGACGAGAATGAAGATATCCTGGTGTTGCGCAGCATCAAAGACGTTAATCTAGCCAAGTTTCTCAGCGAAGATCTGCCATTGTTCAACGTACGTACATCTACACGTATAGGTATAATATACATACATAGTTTTGATACCACAAGAAAAAATACCTAGGGCATCACGTCCGATCTATTTCCCGGAGTGAACCTTCCACAGCCGGATTACACCGACTTGAACGCGTGCACTTACGAGGTCTGTGCGGCGTCGAATGTGCAATGCATCCCTGTCTTTTTGGAGAAGATACAGCAGATATTCGAAATGATGATCGTTCGACACGGATTCATGATCGTCGGTTTCCCATTCGCTGGAAAGACAGCAGCTTATAAAGTGCTGGCGGACGCTTTGAAACTTTGCGAAGAACGAGTAAACTATTATTAGTTAATCGTTATGGCTCGATCTAGGTATAATTGAATTTCTGCCGTTTTTCACAAGGTGGGAAAACATGTTTCAGAACTTGATGAACGAGCACAGAGTGGAAAGATTCGTGATCAATCCTAAGGCTGTTACGTTGGGTCAATTGTATGGGCAATTCGACCCGGTGTCCCACGAATGGTCCGACGGAATTTTAGCTATCAGTTATCGTGCTTTCGCAACCTCGACCAATCAAAATCGGAAATGGCTAATTTTCGATGGCCCGATAGACGCGGTATGGATCGAAAGCATGAACACTGTACTCGACGATAACAAGAAACTCTGTTTAATGAGCGGAGAAATAATTCAATTGTCACCGACTACCAATTTGGTGTTCGAAACAATGGATTTGGAACAGGCCTCACCGGCAACCGTATCTCGTTGTGGTATATTAGACGTGTGGTTTTTCTGCTCGGAAAGTTCCTTTCTTTACCACTACCACTACGCAACTTTTGTCTTTCGATTCAGGAATGATCTATATGGAACCCGATGCACTTGGTTGGGATCCTTTGCTTAAATCTTGGCTAGCTAATGCTCCACCTGTGATGGACGAGTGGTTAAGAACCTTTGTATATCAGTCGCTGTTTCGAAGATTTTGCGTTCCTATACTCTACTGGCTACGCCAGGATGCGTATGTCGAGGTTGTTGCTTTTTCCTTTCCTCTCTTTCTTTCTTTCGTTCTCGTTGCTACTTTTCAATGCTACTTCAACACTTGAACACGCAGAAAATTTGTCCCATGCCCGACTCGAATCTTATGCGCGGCCTGACTCATCTGTTGGACTGTTTCCTCGACGAGTACCGCGATGAGAAGGTTGCCAAAGAAATCGACGAGTTGGATCTTCGAGCACAGATCGAGGTTAGATTCTTACTGCGTGCACAAAGATTCCGTTTTCATAGATCTGTTAATAGATAACCGTGTGGTTTTTTAACCCATTTTTAAAACCGAGAAATTTTCCATCTTCTTCTCGCTTCAACAGGGCTCGTTCTTCTTTTCGTGCATCTGGGCGCTGGGAGGTACGCTGAAGGTAAACTCGAGAGAAAGGTTCAGCGTCCTTTTTCGCGGGTTTCTCGAGAGAAGCTTTCCTCCAAATTTGCTGGAAGCGTTTCAGCTGAGGGACCCGATAGAACCGCCTTTAAAGCCGTATATATTCGTTATGCCGCGGGATGCTCTTGTCTTTGACTATAAATTCATCAAGGAGGTAGGTTGTACGATCGCGATTTATCAATTATTCGATCGGCAAGGATATATACTATCGGTGATATTCACAGGGAAAAGGAAAGTGGAGATTATGGTCGGATGATTTGCTCGACAGCCCACCGATTCCTCGAGACATTCCTGTCAATCAAATAATCGTACCCACGGTGGAGACTGTGCGATACACAGCTCTGTTTCGTTTACTAGTGAGCAACGAGAAGCCAGTGCTGTTCGTAGGTCCAACTGGAACTGGAAAATCGGTCTACATAATCGATTTTCTGCTGAAGAAAAACGATCCTGCGGTAAACAAACCGTTGATCATCAATTTTTCCGCGCAAACGACCGCGAATCAAACGCAAGACACGATCATGGGAAAATTGGACAGAAGACGGAAAGGCGTTTACGGAGCACCCATAAGCAAACGGTGGATCATTTTCGTGGACGATCTGTCGATGCCGTTGAAAGAAACTTACGGAGCCCAACCACCGATCGAGCTGTTGCGACAATGGCTGGATCACGGAGAATGGTAGAAAATGCTTGCAAAATGCTTGCAAAATGCTTGCAAAATGCTTGCAAAATGCTTTTCCGCCTCGATTCAGCTGGCTGATTGGAAATTCGTCGCAGGTACGACAGGAAAGACAAAACCATGATAAAGCTGATCGATGTCCATTTGATGTGTGCGATGGCTCCGCCGTTTCGCGGTGGAAAGGACGTCACGCCCCGATTCAAAAGACACTTTGTCGTTCTAACGATATCGGATTTCGAAGATGAAGTAATGATAACGATATTCAGTAAGATTATTCTCTGGCATTTGGACACGAGGTTTGTATCCTCTACTCTTGGCTAAATACTACACACGACAGTCAACTTGCCTTTTAATGCGTATTCCATATACATATGTATGTACATATGGTTTTTGTTTTCTTCATCGCAGAGGATTCAGCAAAGAATTCGACCCATGCATCGAGGAAATCGTTTTAAGCACGTTAGACGTGTTCAAGCAAAGTCTCCTGAACCTTTTACCAACACCGGCCAAATGTCATTATATCTTCAATCTTCGCGACTTCTCCAGAGTGATACAGGTGTTGCGTGTCTTTTCATTTTTGTATCGCGTTCATCTGGTCAACAACGATATCGTAATCGTAATCGTAATCGTAATCGTAATCGTAATCGTAATATAGGGGGTCCTATTATCCGTCCCAGAAACTATGCCGACGTTGAGCAGCATGAGAAAACTTTGGGTTCACGAGATGCTTCGAGTCTTTGGAGATCGTTTGATAGATCAGGAGGATATCTCTTGGCTGGTGGAGGAAATACGCGTCACCTTGAAGAACCGAATGGACGTATCTATAGACGAACTGTTTGCGAATCTTCTCTCCTCGCAAGTACATAAGTGTTGTCTTTTCTTACCTTACAAAAATATCTATACACGATGGAAATATCGTGTCCAAACGTTTCTCATGTTTGTCTCGCAAGTCGAAATCAATCACCGAGCAAGAACTTCGGAAATTGGTGTACTGCGATTTTGGGGACACGAAGCAGGATGTCCGACTTTATCAGGAGGTTCCGGATCTTGAGCAATTACGAGAAATAGTAGAGATTTATTTGGCCGAGTACAACTCGATGTCGAAAAAGCCGATGAATTTGGTGTTGTTTCGGTAAGTTGGTTCGACCGATAGTGCGATAGTGCGATAGTGCGATAGTCGCATCTACTGAGCGAGAATTCGGACGAAAGATTCTCGCACACAAACAGGTTCGCCATCGAACACTTGTCCCGCATTTCTCGCATCATCAAACAGCCGCGAAGTCACGCGCTTCTCGTTGGTGTCGGAGGCACGGGAAGACAATCGTTGACTCGACTAGCCTCCCATATATCCGACTATGACGTTTTTCAAGTCGAAGTCACTCAACAATACGGCGTTCATCAATGGCACGAGGACATAAAGGGAATTCTAAAACGCGTCACTGCTACCGAGCTTCACTCCACCTTTCTCTTTGCCGACAGTCAGATTAAAGAGGAGAGCTTCCTCGAGGATATGAGCAACATGCTTAACTCTGGCGAGGTGAGACGGTCTGTTTTATTCGCTCTCTCTCTCTCTGCTTTCTCTAATTATCGGATATGGAGGCATGTTTAGATACCAAACATATTTACCGCGGAAGAATTGGCCGAGATCTGCGAACAGATGAAACAAATAGACAGACAACGGGACCGGTCGGTGCAAACGGATGGAAGCGCGGTAGCTTTGTTCAATCTCTTTGTTCAGATAACGCGCGACCAGCTTCACATTGTCTTAGTCATGTCTCCGATTGGCAATAGTTTCCGCAATCGAATCAGAAAATTTCCAGCCCTGGTGAATTGTTGTACCATCGATTGGCTTCAGGTATACGAGTAAAGTGACTCTCGCCGAACGTGTGTATGTACGTTCGTTTTAGCTTCACCTCCTAATTTTTACTCTAGCCATGGCCAGACGATGCTCTGCTAGCGGTCGCAACGAGATTTTTATCGACGATCGAACTGACGGATCACGAGAGAGCCGCTGGTATCGACATGTGCCAACACTTTCACCTTTCTACCGAAACTTTGAGCGTAGAGTTCTTGACTCGATTGAATAGACAGGTTTACGTCACTCCAACCTCCTACCTTGAAATGATAAACACCTTTAAGGACCTTTTGGGGAAGAAACGGGAGTAAGTGTAGAGGGCAACAGGGTTGTTTAAATGAAACGAATTTGACATTCGTTCTAATTATTTTGAACGAAACAGGGAGATAACAAACGCGAAAACACGATACGAGCGTGGTTTGGGCCAGTTAGATGAGACGAAGAAACAGGTGGTAACGATGCAGGAAACTCTGAAATCGTTGCAGCCGCAACTGATAACCGCTACGCAGGATGTTCAGAAAATGTTGCTCGAGGTGGACAGGGAAAGAGAGGAGGCAGCAGAATTCGAGAAAGTGGTGAAACTCGACGAGGAAGCAGCTACGGTTTGTTTCATCTTTTCGACCTAATATCGTATACGTCAATTAGGAAAGCGATTGGGCAACGGTTGCAAGCGGTAGGTGTGTTGTCGTTAATCAACTGTTTAGGTTTACGCAACTGAAGCAGCTGCGATTAAGGCAGAGTGCGATGCTGACTTGGCCGAAGCAATGCCAATATTGAAACGTGCTCAATCCGCTCTGGACACTTTGACCACTGCTGACATTGCTGTGGTAAGGGCGATGAAGAAACCACCGGGTGGAGTGCGATTGATCCTCGAAAGCGTTTGTGTCCTCAAGGTTAGATTCCCTTAGACTCCCTCTCTCTCTCTCTCTAGCTCTCTAGCTCTCTAGCTCTGACCCTTTTGTCTCTGAACCGTTGCAACATTGTCGCCGACAGCAAATAAAGCCGGAAAGAGTTCAACAACCGGACGGTACGTTCGTCGAGGATTACTGGAAGTCGGCGCTTCGAATGTTGAGCGATGCAAAGTTTCTCGATTCCCTGCTCAATTTCGACAAGGACAACATACCCGATAACGTGATCGAAAAGATTCGCAAGGAATACTTGGCCAATCCAGATTTCGATCCGGAGAAGATAAAAAAAGTGTCAACGGCATGCGAGGGATTGTGTCGATGGGTGTACGCGATGTCCGAATACGATAAAGTATCGAAAGTGGTCGCTCCGAAGAAGAGAGCTCTGGCGGAAGCTCGAAACACTTACGACCAGGCAATGAGTACCTTGCGAGCAAAGCAGGAGCAACTTCGGCAAGTACAGGTGCTGAAGAACATTTTTTAATCCTTGGTATATACCTATGTATTTACAATCTACGATATAATATGTATAAGATCGTATACGCGTACAGGAGAAATTGAAAGCGTTGGAAGAATTGTTGGAAGAAAGAAGAATGGCTTTTCAAGCAATGTCCGATAAAGTGACAGATTGCGAAACCAAGCTGAAACGCGCCGAAGAGCTGATCGGAGGATTGGGCGGAGAGTACACGCGTTGGTCCGAAACCGCGAAAGCTTTGGGAAAAAGGCGATTAATGCTATTTCCTTGAACCTAACCTAATATATAATATAAGGTAATAAATAATGTATCAAGGTAATAATCGAGCAAAGTTCGTTGCAGATATCACCGATTGATGGGTGACATCGTGATCGCTTCCGGCGTGATCGCATACCTGGGCCCGTTCACGATGCCCTTCCGCATCCGACAAATCGCCATGTGGGTAGAACGGTGTACAAAGTTAAACGTAATTTGTCATCAAGACTTTCAGTTACGCGACGTGCTTGGCGAGGCAGCCTTGATCAGGTCTTGGAATATTTTCGGACTCCCGAACGACGCTTTCTCCGTCGATAATGGCATCATCATCAAGTATCTTTTTATTCTACCGAATCTTCTCCATACATATATAGTAAGCATATGCCGTTTCTCCGAAGATTCATCGAGCCCGCGTTCTAACCCTCTAGAAACGCGAGGAGGTGGCCACTGATAATAGATCCTCAAACTCAAGCCAATAAATGGATAAAGAAGATGGAGCGAGAAAATAACTTGAATATTATCCGACTGAGTCAACCCGACTACGGTCGAGTGGTGGAGAACGCGTTGCAGTTTGGACAACCGGTACTCCTCGAGCACGTCGGCGAAGAATTGGACGCTGTGCTCGAACCGGTCCTTCTCAAAGAGACCTTCCGGCAAGCCGGTGCGCTCTGTATCAAATTCGGCGACTCGATCGTCGAATATAATTCGGCATTCAGGTAATTCCTTTCCCCCCTTCTGCTTCCATGCTTCCATGCTTCCATGCTTCCATGCTTCCATCGTGTCCCCCATATTTATTCCGCTTTTATTCCGCCTCTAGACTCTACATCACCACCAGATTAAGAAATCCGCATTACTTGCCGGAAGTTGCGGTTAAAGTAACGCTCTTAAATTTCATGATTACACCGGTTGGATTGGAAGATCAATTATTGGGTATTGTTGTTGCAAAGGAGAGGCCGGACTTGGAGTCGGAAAAGAACGCTTTGATCGTGCAAGGAGCCACGAACAAAAAGTTTGTTTCCTTCATCGATTCGATTCGATTCGATTCGTTTACTTCTCTACTGCTCTCGTTATTTTCTTTCGAATCTATCTCCTCTTGAAAATTAGGCTGCTGCAAGAAACGGAAGACAAAATTTTGGAAATCCTCTCCATAGCCGAAGGTAACATATTGGAGGACGAAGAAGCGGTAGAAGTGTTGACGTCGTCCAAGAATTTGAGCGATGAGATTCAAGTGAAACAAGCAGCGGCCGAACAAACGGAAAAATCGATCGACGAAGCGAGATTACAGTACACGCCCATCGCTGTGTATTCGACCGTATTGTTCTTTGCTAGCGGTACTCAATTATTATCTCTTGCTTTACAATTATCAATACATCGTTGCCCATGTTTTTTCTTTTTCTTTTTCTTTCTTATTATTCACCGAGAAAACTTATTAATACCAACAAGTTCAAACCACCGATATTTTATTTCGTTTCAGCTGCCTTGATAAATATCGATCCCATGTATCAATATTCATTGTCGTGGTTCATTAATTTATTCGAGCTAGCCATTGATAACACGGAACCAGCGGAAAGTGTTGAACAACGATTAAAAGATCTTATGAAATATTTCACCTATTCTCTCTACACGAACATCTGTAGATCTGTATTCGAGAAAGATAAACTATTGTTCTCCTTACTCTTGGCGATTAAATTACTGGAGCAACGAGGAAATCTTTCTCTACCGCAATGGAGATTTTTATTAACTGGCGGAATAGCTATCGACAATCCGCATGCAAACCCGACAACCTGGCTACCGCCTAAACAGTGGAATCAATTGTGTAACCTCGACGATGTCGAAGAGTTCTCGGTTAGTCGGAGTAATAATAAAAATAGTAGTAGCATTTTTTTAATAATATCGAAACTTTCGATTGGTTCAGGGTATTCGAGAAACTTTCACAAAAAACACCGAACAGTGGAGAAAATTATTCGACTCGAAGGAACCACAGAACGAACCGATTCCTGCGCCCTTTGAACATTTCAGTCTGTTCAAAAAAATGTTGGTATTGAGGTGCATCCGTCCCGATAAAATCATCCCAGCGGTACAAAATTTCGTCGAAGGTATCGGGAATCTTTCTGGAAACCGACACACCGATTTGCTGCTGTTGCGTTAATTACACTTAATATCAATTTCAGCGGAACTCGGTGAACAATTCGTCGAGCCACCACCGTTCGATTTAGCTTCGTCCTACGCCGATTCCAACTGTTGCACTCCACTGATATTCATCCTGACACCTGGTACCGATCCGGCACAGCTGCTACTCGCGTTTGCCGACGAGCAAGGTTACAGCACGAATCGTCTCTTTTATCTTTCCCTCGGTCAAGGTGAGCGCGGCAACATTCCTACCATTCCTACCCAACTTTGAATAAAAGAAATATTCCCGATAGGACAGGGGCCAATCGCCGAAGAAACGATTCAAACGGCCGTGATGGTCGGTAATTGGGTGGTCTTGCAAAATTGTCACCTAGCGATCAGTTGGATGAGCACTTTGGAGAAGATTTGCGAGGGTCTGATACCCGATACCATTCATTCCGAATTCCGTCTCTGGTTAACCAGCTATCCATCCGAACATTTTCCTTCCATGGTCCTGGAAAACAGTATCAAAATGACCAACGAACCACCGAAAGGTCTAAGGGCAAACATCGTTAGATCGTACACCAGCGATCCGATCAGCGATCCAGACTTTTTCGAGTCCTGTGCTCAACCCGAGTACTTCAAAAAACTTCTTTATTCGTTGTGCTTCTTTCATGCTGTCATCCAGGAAAGGCGCAAATTTGGTCCGATCGGTTGGAATATCCCCTACGAGTTCAACGAGACCGATCTTCGAATCAGCGTTCTGCAATTACATCTTTTTCTCAATCAGTTCGAGGACGTAAGATTCGACGCTCTTAGGTATTTGACCGGGGAATGTAATTACGGTGGGAGAGTGACGGATAACTGGGATCGCAGAACTTTGAACACTATCTTGGAGAAATTTTACTGCGAGTCAATATTCCTCCTACTATAGTATATACTCCACGCCTTTCTTAACCGCTATCCTCCTAAGATATGTATATCGAATCACTTTCTAGGCAGCTGCTCACCGAGAGACGTTACTATTTCAACGATGCTTCCGACATTTACTATTGCCCAGCCGTACGAGAACATGAAGCGTTCATGGAATACACTAGAAGTTTACCTCTGATCACTGAACCGAGTGTTTTTGGGATGAACGAAAACGCGGATATCATCAAAGATCAGCATGAAACGGATCTCCTCTTCTCCTCGCTTTTACTAACTCAGGTAACTAATTATCTTGTCTTCTCTCCACTCATTTACACACTTTCCACACATTTTCTACAATTCTTCAATTCTGTAATTAGATTATTATATAATACAATATTGTCTCTTCATTTATTTTCCTCTATCGCACCCTTGCTCAGGACCGTGTGGTACGTCTATACTATATTTTCGTTATCTATTCTCTACTCTTGATCTCCTTATTTTTACAAACGTTCCATTCTTTCGTTCCATCTTTGCGTCGACGTTTCAACGATTAGGATCTTTGGCAATCCAGGCAGGTTGGTCAATTTTTATAATAAAAAACCTAACACCCCCCTAAACACCCCCCCTAAACATGTAGGAAAATCAGACCATTTTATTTTAATTTTTTATCTGCTTTCTTTTATTCGACTCAGGAAAGAGGTAAATCCGGAACAGGACAGACCACCAGTGATGAAATAGTGTTTAAAATGGCGAGCGATATCTTACAAAAATTACCAGACAGCTATGATCTTGCAGCTGCACTTTTCAAATATCCCATGTCTTACGAGCAAAGTATGAATACTGTATTGGTACAAGAAATGGGAAGATTCAACAAGCTTACCACGTACATTAAAACCAGCCTAGAAAATATCAAACAAGCTATCAGAGGTTCTCCCATTCTAACAAATTTCTCACACCCTTCGTTTACTATCTCACTCTTTACGTACGATCTTCTTATCTATTTATTTATAATTAACGTTCACAGGCATCGTTCTAATGTCTTTTGAGTTGGAAGATATTTACGATGCAATTTTAACTAACAAAATACCTGCTTTGTGGCAACAATATTCTTATCCATCGCTAAAACCACTCGGCAGTTACATATACGATTTGATCAGCCGTTTGAACTTTCTCCAAGTAAGTCGTTCTTTACTCTTTAAACATACGTCATAACTATCGTTTTTAGGGTAGAAAAAACTGTTTCTTCCGACAATATATAGAGGCGCCATTCTTTCCCACCCGATGCGGCGAAACAGAAGAATACAATTTTACATTTATTATAGGAATGGTACGAAATGGGACCGCCAGTTCTTTACTGGATCTCGGGATTTTACTTTACCCAAGCATTTCTCACAGGAAGCCAGCAAAACTATGCGAGAAAATATCAAATCCCTATAGATCTCCTGATTTTCGACTTTTTTGTACTGGACGTCGATAAACCTCCCAAGTCTCCGCCCGAGAATGGAATATATATATACGGATTGTTTTTAGATGGCGCTAGATTTAATAAAGAACAAATGGCTTTGGATGAAAGTTTTCCAAAAGTGCTTTACGAAAGCATGCCTACCGTGAGAATACATATCTATACGATATAACATTTAAACCTTTCTTCCTTCCTTCGTATCTTTTCTCTTTCCCTCCTTTCCCTTTCGAATTTATCATTATCATTATCATTTCTTTTAGATGTGGCTAATTCCTACGACCAAGGAAAATATAAAACAGGAAGTGAAATATACTTGCCCTGTCTACAAAACTAGCGAGAGGCGAGGAGTTTTATCTACTACGGGACATTCGACCAATTTTGTTATCGCAATGACTTTACCTACGATAAAACCACCGAGACATTGGATTATGAGAGGAGTCGCCTTGCTTTGTCAACTATCTGAATAAACTAATTATTTCTTCTTATTCTTATTCTTCCTCTCTCGTTAATTAGTTTCTCGAAAAAATTCATTTTGTTCGAATAACAAATCTCGTTGAATCGTTGTATTTTTATGTCTAAGATAAAATCTTCAAACATTTTCTTTTAGAATAAGTAGTCTTAATTTATAATATTGTTGTATCAGATTGTAAAAAGCTCATTGAAATCTATGTCGTAGAACGAAACGTTTTAAATATAATCTTGATGCATTTAGATGGCATAAGTGATGATGCATTTCTCCTCCATAGATATACATATGTAATATGTATATAAGTAATCTGCCTGCATAGATGAAATGTGGCAATGTGGCGGCGCGCGTCGTGAAAATCCATTTAAAGATGGCTGCTAATCGAGCAAGGTGCTGCCGTGTGATGTCACTCTCAGATAACGTTTCGACGTTGTAGCTTACAAAAAATTGCTCTAAACCGTTGAACACAGTTAACAAATACAACGTATCTAACTGAAAAATCAACTTGATTAAGAATGAACTAACTTTCAAGAGAAAAAATGAATTGTCATCAAATATTAAGTGGAGCTTGTAACGCAGGTGATCGCTGCTACGCTGTAGGCTCTGTCGAAGGGATTTCTTTTACCGTGAGTGATTTTCATCTCGTTAAATAGCATTCGATACGATTGATCGCATTTCGCAGCTGTACTTTCACGTTAACGTGGCTGGTTACTGCGACGTTTCGCATTTCTGTCATCGAAAATATTCAACGTTCGCAATTGTCTATCAAACATTTTCAAACAGTCAACTTTGTAGAACCAACTTGTCAGCCTTTCTTTTTTCCTCTTTTTTTCACATTTACATTATTACTCTTTTACCGTTTTTTCTTAATTTTTTATTTATTCCGATCATCAGCATACTTATTGATTTTTATTATATCCATGTGAAACGAAAATCTTCGTTATTTTGAATATTACGCGTGTCTGCAAAAATCTTGAAATTGTCGATAAATTCTATAAGAGTAGTAAGTAACGATGAAACCTTTATTACATAATATTATCGTGAAATTCTTCAAACTTTTCTTCGTCAACATCATTAAAGAATGAATGGACATGTTACAGGCATATGCAGCAGGTTGTAACATAGTCATCCTTGCCAGTAATTTTGAACGAGTTCAAATAATCCCAGGAGCTGTACATAACTACATAAGAATTAGTTGCTTGGATTGCAGTACAGATACTGGAAAAATAGCTGCAGCTTATGAAAATCAAGTTTGCATTTTTGAGCCTACACCACTTATTCATAGCGCGTGTTCTCATGTATGTAATTTTTCTCTTGCTATGTCTCTGTTCTTGATTGTTATTTCCATATATGTTGTTGTTGTTGTTGTTGTTATATATAATAATTTATTTAAACAACACACAGCAATTAGAATATCGATGGGTTCAAACTGGTAGCCTGACGACCGAATCGAATATTAGTTCTCTATCGTGGAATTTGGAAGGAACACGATTATTAACTGGTGGAGAACTTCTGCAACTATGGCATCAAAATATAACACCTTTTCAAGAAGAGCATAGTAAGCTTCCTTTCTCTAATACCGTTCGATTTATATGTTATGACGATTAACATTTTGTCAAATTTCATCTGTTTACACGTATATGATCTTACCTTTATTCTTTGTCAAAATAATAAAATTGTATACAGCGATGAAGATGAATAAGTTACGAACTCAGGAAAGTAACGTAACTGGACGCGAAGAAAATACTTCAAATGTTCTACTAGACTGTGAGTTTGGTTACTGTGAAAGAGTACAATAACGGCGTTTGAAGTTTTGCGATGAGCTTAATTGCGACAAACAGCATTTAGTTTGAAATGCATTTTCTAGAAATTAAATTAAAATTCGTCGTTCTTTCTGTTGAGCAAAATGATTAAAACATTTTGTAAATTGATCTTTATAGTTGTACATATATAGCAGGGTAGCATATTGAAAGTATTTTTGCTTGATGCTTCTATACCTTGACGCTTTTACACATAATCGACGTAACAAAAGGCCTATAGATAATACATTCTCTCCATAATATCTTTCATTTGATAAAAGGTGCATATATGGAACGATTGCAACGGCATTTGAAGTTAAAAAAAGTGTTCTGTTAGGTGTACTTATGCCTAATTAAATCTGCAGAAGCATTGTTTTCTTTCAGCTGGCACAGTGACTTTCTCAATCGGTGGAGAAGCGGAAAGTCCAGCACCTGGAGATTCGAATACCGGCAACGAGCCGGGAGCATGGAATTGCGTTTGGAAATGTCGCACAGCTACACCTGTACACCTGATGAGTTTCAGTCCAGACGGTACATTGTTCGCGACAACAGGATTCAACGATAGATTAGTGAAGATATGGTTCGAGAATAAACAATGTAAGATTCGCAGATGGGTAACGAAAATGAGACACTACAGATGTTTTGTAAGTGTTTCAAGTCTCGCGTTAGCTCTAATCAAGCTGTGTTTAAAATTATTCAGTGTTTGCTACACGAAATATGGATCACACGAATGTCACGCAATCTATGGGTACTGACAGTTACAGCTTTGTCTATGTTGCTCATCCTCGTGCAGTGACACACTTGTCTTGGCGCAAAACTAGTAAATATATGCCAAAGTATGTAAAATCAGCATTATGGAATTTATAAGAAATTATTCACACGATAGTATCTCAACTGTAAACTGAGAGTATTTCTAAATGAAACGATTAGTTTTCGTTTGTTTAATATCCTTTTTTTCGTTTTACATAGAGGATCTGTCTCCAATATGTTGGTCACATCTTGTCGAGACAATATTTGCCGTGTATGGGCAGAAACTATACCACCAGAAGTTGAAGGTTTAGCTAATATGAGTCAATTTGAAGGTTCCGACAGGCATGGTCATCATGGGAAACATCGGCATCATAATATGCACAAACATCGATTCATGCAACGGCTGAAGCACATGAAGTGCGTAGATGGTCGAAATTCTCTTTCCGCATACGTATTACATACGTGTAGGTGTACGTTTAATTCAGGGAATGGATTATATATTTTTCGCAGAACCTGTTTCCATATTCGTCGACACGCAAAACAGCAACATCAAGCAGGCCACGCGACAGCTCCAACTTTACCAACTTTGCCTTCGACGTATTCGGTGCACGATTTTCACAATAATTACCAAGGGACGGGTCATTATCCAGGAATGCATTTTCATTTGGCAGCTAGTATCAATGCCGAGACAGGTACTATAGCGCACGCACGTGTCTATGTGTTATCTCGATTGTGCGTGACATCTTTCGTATCGCAGATATACCATTGGTACCAAGCTTAATTACCGGAGATCCTGAAAGGGAGCCAAATTTTATTCTACACTGGTTGAACAATAAGGAAATGCATTTTACGATGCAGGCAGAGAGCACTTTGCAAGAACTTACTCGTAAAGTGATAGAGAAAGAGGAAGGACTGCATCAGCAGCAGGATGTAGAACATGCAGAGCATGATTCCGAGGAAGAAGGACTATCGAGTAAGACTTCTCTATTGAATTGGTATATTTTATTAAAAGGCAAGTTCGTAACGGAGCTTATTACGTGTGATAATAGAAAAAGGAGTGAGATTGCAACCTGTGCAGAAAACGGGAAGTGCGGTTCGATCAATGAGTCAAGAAGATCACAGCAGCGACGAGCATCACACGACTCATACGGTTTCGTCGCATCATAGTTTACCACATAGCGCACATTCTCACCAAAGTCTTAGGTACAGTAACCCTAATATTTGTTATGTACGTACGTACGTACGTACGAGCGTAGCTACATTCGTTTATTTGTAAGATTCTGCGTACCTATGTGCTTGTATGTATCTTTTTCTCTCTCTCTCTCTCTCTCTCTCTTTTTTTTATTTTTTTTGTTTTTTTTTAATTTTTCTTCTGTACAGTAATACGACATCGATTAATTCCATTGCAACGGATGTAACGTCTTCGATAAATCATGCTCCGGATTCTTTGGATACGAAAATCGAGACGTTATTGCGAGATTGGCATCACAATCCGGATTTACTCTTTTCGATTCATCCGATAGACGGAAGCTTTTTAATTTGGCATATCGAATGGTTGGACGAATACCATCCAGGATCGTTTCGACAAGCGCAAATATCATTTTCCACGCGAATACCAAACGCGTTTCCTCTTGGTGATGCTTCAACAATGAGTCACAGCGTATCGATGTACTCACACAATACCGGTGGTCCTTTATTAAACATACGGGAAGTAGCAAAATCGTCTACGAAACCATCGAACGAAGGTAAAGGTGTAAAAGAATAAAATGGTAAATTGGAAGAAAATCAATGGTTATATTCTGCTGGCTTACATAGGTGGTGAGGTGGCGACACCATTGCCAAGTTTAATAGAACAAGACGAAGAACAATCGACGTTAACGTCGAGAGCAGGACAGGAACTGTTAAAAAACATGGAGAGTTCGTCCGATCCGAATCACGGTAATGCAAAGGAAAGGGACGGCGGCCGTTTGGAAAGTGCAAAAGCAAATCAGGAAACGATGAACGATTTATTGACTCATCCAAGCCCAATTGTCTCTATGGTGTCGAAGCATTCAAACGGAACTCTAAATTTATGGCAACTGACGTTTGCCGATAAAACGAAATTTTCTCAAGTAGGAGTCAAATATATCCAATACAATTTTCTACTATTCTACTTTTCTACCGTCCAATCGATTATTCTCGTTGATTTTTTCGCGTATGTTATCGAACAACAGGTGTTAAGCATCGGACATGCGTCGAGGGCTTCGGGACATCGATTCCGCGTAAACGATATTACCTGTCATCCTGTATTGCCTTTATTAGTGACAACGTCGCATCATAATATACCGGAATCCGGAACGTCTCACTGTCAGAACGCTGATTCAAATGAAAATGTGAACAACAAATGCGATTCTGCTAAAACAACAGCAAAAGATGTCGTCTCCCCTACTGTAAGTATATAATAAGTACTGGTAAATTATTCATACGTATAACTGGTATCGCGAAAGAGTATCATCGTGGTTAACGTGTTAATCGAATTATAATATCGGACAACAGGGATTCTGCAGCGAATTGATACTTTGGCGTGTAGACACGGTTGGACCTTTATCGAAGAGTGGCGGAGTATCGGAATTGGCACGTATCAATTCGCCAGAAATCTCAGCGTTCAGTAACGTAGCTTGGATTCCAACTCTGCTACCGAGCACTACGTTAGGTAATTTATCGAATTCTCCAAGCGCATGTTTCGTCGCTAGCGATGGCGAATGTTTGAGGGTTTATCAAGCAGTTATCGATGCTAGAACGCTATTGGCGGAAGTATCGATTAGCGAAAGACGAAGCAGAATGATGGTAAGCGTTAATATTTTAATTACACTTTGTGCGATAAGTTTCCAATGAAAGTTAGGATTCCGAAGAGTTAAGATTCCCGCGTGTATCAGGATTCCATGGCTAGTATCTCAACAGACATGTCATCGGACGACGGTATCAGGCATTCGATCCACGACAGGATAAAAATAGTGTCTCAACAGTCAACGGCCAGACCAGGCTGTGTCATACAGTTGGATGCTATTGCCGATGCCACGCATGTAAATATCATTATAGCAGGATTGGCAAGAACGGATTTAAATGTTTCAATAATTATTTTTTCTCTATTTGTCGGGGTTAATTCAGGACTGGCAAAATACACAATTCCTACACGTGTTCCAAGAGCAACTAATCACTGGAGATAGAAACGACGAGAAACAAGCTGGTGTAGATACATCGGTGAATGACTTAGGTTTAATGGAGTCTACCTTGGATGCTATGGTAGATCTGCAACAATCTGCAATATTCGAAGAGCCGTTTTACATAGTTGTTTTAGAGAGGACGCAACAAGGTACAACGCTACATATGTGGCGTTTGGTGATAGCCTCTCAGCCTGAGACTACCGGTAATTTATGAAAAAAATTACAACGTCGAATTTCTAGTCCACTCGCTTTTACCTTCTTTTCATTTGTTGACATATTTCCGGTATTGGTCGTAGGATTGTCGGAGTCGATGATGTACGTACCGGATTCTCACTTGGTGCAGGATGAGGACGAAGAAGGAACACCTGGACGAAGTACTCATCCAGAAGGTAGAAGATCTCGAAGAGCGAGTCAAACGCGTCATGAGAGCCAAAGCGAGTTTGATATGTTTTACCAAAGACGGCCTCAGAATAGTCACGTTCTTATCACAACTACGAAAGTGTGCACTCAAGAATTACCATTGCCGGACGGAGTTGAGGTTCGTGTAATTCAGTTTATTCGATCGCAAGCTAAAAAGTTAATTTTTCTGGGAAAAATGAAAAATAATGTGTCTGTAATTGCGAACGTAGGTGATACACGCGGCACCAGCTGCTGGACATTTGAGCAGCTCTTCCATATATCCTGCTTGCTTCGCGCCATACATCGTGGTAACTGCATGCAGCGACAGTACGATACGCTTTTGGAAATGCAAAGTGACGAAAGGTGAACCGGACGAGAAACTACAGTACGAATGGTGTGAATGGGAAATGATACGGAAAGATCAGGAATCAACGATCGATATTACAGGTGGGAGGATGATGAGAGTTATTGTACAATCGTATAAATATAAGGAAAGTTGCCGATCAGAGAGAAAGAGAGAGTTGAAAAATTTGCTCGTATTTTAGGACAACCGTTAAATATAAGCGCCGCGTATAGTGGACGCATCGCGTGTGCGTACAAGTACGGGAAATCATTTACGCGACCTACCAAAAACGACCCCGACTCTCGATACGTGAATCTATGTGTCGCTATATACGAATGCGAGAGCACCGGCGGTAGTGAATGGATATTAGAGGACACTATACACCTGAAGAATATACATTTGCCGAGAATTCAGGTGGATCAGCACTTGGATCTGAGTTATTTGTACGATAGTAGGTTTCTGCAAAAGAAACAGAGGCTTACTCAAGTTTTGCAGACATTCAGTCACGAGGACGTTAGATCACCGAGAAATGGGGAGAACGGGGAAAGTACAAAGCCGAGTGCAGGTAAATACGATAGTCGTCGTGGGTTTGTAAATGAGGGAGACAGTGAGGAGAGGAAACTAACCAGGGTTATCTGATTCGAAACGATTGTTCACAGGCTTATTGGCAGTTCCGTCGTTTAGCACGCTTCAGTCGCTACGAAAGTCGATCATAGAGAATGGAAACACGTGTCCTCTTACGCAAAAACATTTAGTTCAGTTGGATTGGGTCTCGAAGGAAGATGGTTCTCACATTTTGACCGTAGCCGTTGGATCGAAGATCATGCTGTTCACGCCTGTATGCTCGGATCTTGCGCAAGCGAACATGAAAGCGATGAAAGAATCGCAAAGCAACAATCGGCCAATATTGAGGAAAGCCTCGTCGCTGGCGCAGCCGCAATTCGTTGACGAGATTCGTTGGATGAAACTGCGAAAAATCGAGTTAACCACGGCGGATGGTCTGCCTCCGTTGCCCATGCAAATATCCTGGGTTAGAGATGGAATTTTGGTGGTTGGCATGGACTCGGAAATGCATGTGTACTCGCAGTGGAAGCCGAACCCGAAGAAAGATTGTTTCCACTCGAACTTGCAACATCAAGAATCGGACGAGTTTCAAGCTAGTCGAAACTTACGAGACGAGGACCTACGAACGCTGGCACACGAGACGTCGCAGAGGCGACTAGCGAACGTATCCTCGATGCCCCATCTGTCCCGCGTGAGTAGTATCAATTTAACGATGCTCGACGCTAAGAAGAAGCGAGGTATGCAAAACGAGAACTTGAACTTTGATTATATGCCGGATTATGGGCTGTTTGAGGCCTCGAGGATCGCTTGCCCTGTCCTACCTCAATATCACCCGAAACAGCTAATGGAGTTGCTAAACTCTGGGAAAATTCGCTGGGTAAAAGCTATATTGGCGCATCTGGTCAGATGCATAGGAAGCTCATGTTCATTAAGGGCGGATGACGAGAGCCTAATGAAACAACGGGGTGGAGGTTGGTCACGTTCGAGAACGATGTCGGTCAGTTATGTAGGTACAACGTCGCCCCTCGAGCCAAGGGGTTCGACTACGCAAATACCAGAGGAACTTACGCTGGATTACGCGGAAATTACGTCGATATCGCCGTTACCCCTTTGGACCTTGCTGATCGCGGACAAGGAAACGAACGTGCCGCATCAGCACAAAAACACCGAGGACAAGCAGGATTACAACGAATTATTCGACAGCAATTTGGACGAAGGCGAGTCGCTGGACGACATGCTGGAAGAGGATTACGATTGTTCGCGTCAAAAAGATAGACGGTCGTCTGTACCAGAGCGGCAAGGGATATCTCATTTTGGACCGAGGCAAGGAAGATTGTTGTCACGATTGTTAACGCACACCCACTTGCCCGGCTTGTCCAGCCTCGACCAGATGCATTTGCTCGCTTTGGCCGACACGGTGTCCACCTGCAACGTTGATTTCGCGGAAAGATTTGCGATCGACGCTGCGAAGAATGCGATCGCGAAGGAGAATTTGACCGGTATCCCTGACGGAGAGACCGTCTCGACAGATTCCGTCGACGATTGCGGACTTAGATTTTTATTGGCCATGAAGCACTACAATTACCTAATCCGTTGTCTTCCGCTGGTACAGAGGGCGCAATTTCAGAAACAAGGCATATCCTCGAACAACCTTGTCTGGGCGTTTCATTCCGAGTCTGAGGAAGAACTGTTGGGTTTGATACCTTCTTACGCGAAGGGACAACCGAGGTGGAGCGTTCTGAAGGAACTCGGTATAGGTTGGTGGATCAGAAGCAACACCGTATTGAGGAAATGCGTGGAAAAAATCGCTAAAGCGGCTTATCAAGAGAAACAAGAACCTCTCGATGCTGCCCTCTATTACTTGGCCATGAAAAGGAAGAATTTGGTTTGGGGACTGTTTAGAAATAAGCGAGACGACAGAATGACCGGTTTCTTCGCGAACAATTTCATGGAGGATCGATGGAGAAAAGCAGCTGTGAAGAATGCCTTCGC
The DNA here is from genome assembly GCA_951804975.1 of Anthophora plumipes. Classification (NCBI taxonomy): domain Eukaryota; kingdom Metazoa; phylum Arthropoda; class Insecta; order Hymenoptera; family Apidae; genus Anthophora; species Anthophora plumipes. The sequence continues at coordinate 27,558,073 of OX638113.1, read as the reverse complement.
TCTACTTGGGAAGCAGAGGTTCGAGCATGCCGCGGCGTTCTTTCTGTTAGCAGGCGCCCTCAGAGATGCTATCGAAGTATGTCTGAATAAGTTGAACGATATACAGTTAGCGATGGTGATCGCTAGACTCTACGAAGACGACACCACGTCGCCGAACTTGAAGATATTGCTTTACGAAGAAATTTTAGGCTGCGACAAGGATGGCCAAAATCAGGATATGAACAAGGCACACCCGGATCCATTCTTACGCAGCATGGCACTTTGGATTCTTAAGGATTACGCGGGATCGCTCAACACGTTGCTTCTAACTAACGTTGGGACTCTGCACCCACAGTATAACGATGAATCTGATAAGCCTGAAGGCTCAACGGGTAATCTTCCTTTAATTAAACCCAACAGGTTTCCTACGGTGGAATAGCATTCTTATTGTTTATTTGTGCTTTCTCCTTTAATTCCAGCAAATCCAAATGTCTTCAACTTTTACGTTTACCTTCGAACACACCCGTTGCTAATCAGACAGTACATCGCATCTACCGCTCAGGAGAAGAAGAAAGGGCATTCGGTAGTTATATCTGGATTCAGTTATGGTACCGAGACGAAATCGCAGCCTGATAAGCAACTAACTTTAGAGGATAGTATTACTCCTTTGGAAAGACAGCTGTACTTTACAACAGCTCACGCACATTTCAAGGCAGGGTGTCCAGCTCTTGCTCTTGAAGTTTTATCCAAACTACCGAACAAAGTGATAGAAACGAATTGCGAAGATTCACCCAGTACGTAATCTTTATTGGAAATCTTAATTATACTTTTACAACTTTCTTGCATTTCACCGCTGCACTATTCCTTCGTACTTTCTTCTTGTTCGTCGACGATAGGTCTGTTGAATAGCCCGAGTAAAGCAAGAACGCAAGACATTCAAATAGACACCGGTATCATCAGTTGGGACGACAATTCGAAGAAGATGAACGCTGACGAAGGTAATTTATTATTGCTTATTTATCCGATCATTTACCTATTCAAAGTGTAATAAAGAGAAAAACGGTTTTGAAACGTTTTGAAACGTTTTGACGTCTTTACGATGTTAGATATCGCCGACTGGTCTCAACCTGTGACGTGCCAAGAGGACGAATTAGTATTAAATTGGGACGACGATGACCCGGGTGAAAACGACGACAGCCCACCATTAAGCATGAAGCTTGATAAGAAAGAAAGCACCGATGATATCAAGGAAACTCAATCGGAGAAAAACGGTAAAACGTTTTATTCTGTTCTCTTTCCATTTTATTCCTTGTTCTCTTTTACCAACTCTTTAATTAATATAACATAATTAATATGAAAGTATACGATGGTCTGATTTTTATTCTTTAGAGAAAATTGCTAAATCGTCGAGTCAGTTAGACATTATGGCGCAACAACTGAAATTCGTAGCTTGTTTGAAAATTTTAATGGAAGAATTGTCGACGTTGGCAACTGGTTTCGAAGTGGATGGAGGTCAACTTCGATACCAACTTTACGTATGGCTCGAGCGAGAGGTGGACGCTCTCAAGCAGCTTTGCAATTATAGCGTCAGTTCCGATGGAGATGCGACCAACGTTTCGGAATGTAAGCGTTTAGTTTATTAATTTAGCTCATTCATTTACTGCTCGTTCAAAATTCACGCGAATCGTTTGGAATTTCAGACGAGGGCGGTATGGTAGACGATGTGCAACCATGCAGACCTGGTGAACAGCCGACGTTACACGAAATATTGCTGGCTGAGAAGTTAGATTTCGAAGCGAAAGTGCAGCGAGCTGCCAGAAGAAAGAAGTGGTTGAAAGGTACGCGGTATATATTACATGGGTTAGGAAGATGAACCCGTTTGAATGATTTGAACATACAACGTTACATTCTTTCTGTACTATTTCTGTATTCAGCAAACGAAACGTTGTTGCGAACATTATTATCCTACTGTTCTTTGCACGGAGCATCCGGTGGTGGTTTGGCATCTGTGAGAATGGAACTTGTTCTTCTATTGCAAGAATTGCAACAAGAGAAGACACAGCAACAGCTACTCAGTCCTCTTCCATTCCCAACCACGCTACCCCTCTTAAGCGCCAGTGTCGCATGTAACAAAACCGTTGTCGCAGATCCGGTTAGGCACTTGCAGGTCTGTACAGTTTTTTACACGCTCGAAACATTTCGCATGTACGCGAAGCATAACGCGGGTATGTATGTTGATACAACAATTCTCACGTGTTAAACTAAATCTTTTCAGTCCCTAGCCCATGACATGTTGCAAACATTGGTAGAATTGCGTAATCCACCAATGCCTACGAGGAACACGCATTATTGCGAGGTATTTATAATGAGAGATTTAGCGGTGGCTTTAAGCGCTTGTATTTATCAGTCATTATGCGATTCCGACACGTTTGTAACGAAACACCAACAACCAGACAGGTAAGTTTGATTACTCTAATAGAAGAAGGTAAGATACTACAGCTAATCGCTCTTTCTTTTTTGCTTCCATACAGTTTTCCTGCAGTTGCCGAAATAGAAACGTCCTCCGGTGGACATTTGGTAGCCTCGAATCGACATCATCGAAGATATTCGACGGACGACGGTGTGTGTATTACTACATCGCCGTCTAAATGGCCAGGCGTGACCAGCTTGCGTGCGTTGTTGGCCCGTGAAAAGGACGAGGACACACCGAAATTAAATATTCTCCTTTGCGAAGCTTTTGTAGCAACTTACATGAGCTTGTTTGTTTACGCGCTCTGGAGTTGCGATAGTCACATTCTATATAGGCTCGTAGGTCAACATTTTGACAATAACACTTGGTCCTGCCTTTTTGGCGGTGGAGTAAAAAAATTGCTACGCGTCGCAAGTACGAGCAACCAGGTACATAGCATGTTCTTCCTTCCCTTTGTTTCCATCACCTTTCGTCTCGTTGATACACTTTTCTGCATATGTTTTGTCTCGTTCTCAGTCCTGTGGAGTAGCAGGCTTGATAGATAAAGGTGGCGACAGTGTTATTTCGATCGAGGCGCAAACTACCGCAGGAGTCGTGTGGAGCACTATGACTTCGTTAACTAAACAACGCGTCAAGTTAAATATGAAATTGTTGGGCCAGTTTACTGGTCAACAGCCAAATATGAAGGAAGACAAGCCTACGTACAGGGAACAATTCGTTTCACCTCAAATGAGCATGATATCGTACTTTTTGATGAAGGTGAGTTGATTTAACTTTGATCCTCAACGTCATCTCTGTTCGAGATGGTACTTGAATATTGAATTTCATTGTGTAAACCAGCCACGTATAGATAGCGAGTACGCGGACGAAATTGATTACGATTCGTCCGATTCTGCGGTGTCGGATTTAGATTCCTCCGAGGATGAGGAGGATGTGTTTGACACCAATTCGAAACCAAAGAATAAACCAAAGGACAGTACGGAACATACGAATCCAAACTCGTACAGTTGGTGCGTGATGCGATTGGCTATAGTGAAGATATTGCAACAACAGCTTCAGGATTTCCTAAACGTAGCCGGAATAGAGATGCAAGGTATTTCGTTTCAATATTGGACAGAATCGTGTCATTTTGCTTTCGAAATTACATACGAAAGATATTTATCGATCTTCTCTTATAAATAATACATATTTTTTCCTTCTTTTCTGTTCTTTTCTTTCCTTTTCTTTTCATACATATATAGAGTTACCTGTGAATAGTCCTCTGATTCATGGAACGTTAGCTGTGGTGGCATTGTGGCAAGAAGCGTTGCGAGAAGAATTAGACAACAGGGGTCCACCACCGCCCAATTATATTCCTGGTTGTGCACCAGATCCAATGCCCACACCGGGAAAACCAGCGATTCATAAATACCGGTCTCTGCTCGAAAAAGGCAACACACCGTTCAAGTAAGGCAATCGCAAAACTCTGTATGTCGCGTTGAGAACGCGAGAACAATTGAATCGTTATTGTTTGCACGCAGCACGCGCTTGGCATCGGCAGCCCCTGCTAATCGACTGTGGTGTTACTTGGTTCGACAAGAGTTGGTACAAGACATCTTTATTCGTGCTGTATTCGGCAAACGTAGATCACTCTCATCGATTCTGGATAGCAATCAAGCCACGATCGATAATTTGAATCGTGGTGGGACGACCGCGGACGATAAAGGTAGCGATAGTGGAACCACGAGCTTACCCGAGCCTGTGCGAATTATCCACAAAGAGCAGGATAGCATCAGTGCCTTTTGCCTTAATCAGGTTTGCTCGGTCTATTTTCGCGCTATGCTGTAAAATAAATAATTTCGTTTAGGTAAAAAGTAAAATAACCGCTAATTGATTCGCGACCGATGGATCCAGGTAAATCCAGGCTTAATGGCCTTGGCTACTCCTCGAGAAGTACAAGAAATGAATATATCGCTGTTGCTCGAACTTCCATCCTGGTTGGAAGATGAATGCGAATTCGACATCATCAATTTGAACAAACAGCCAGAACCAGAGCCGGTGCAACCAACTAGTTTCTTAGTAATCCAGGTAAACGTGCGAAAACCCACCCCTCAATCCTACCACGATTTATATACTTCCGTTACCAACTTGGATAACATTTGTTTCATTGAATTCCGACATTTTCGTTTACGCGTGTGCGTTTCAGACGGCGGCAGATCGGCCATTACTCGCTCAAAGCCCACAGACGAATAGTCCTCAACCTCAGTCGGGTATCGCTAGTCAAAGTGGAAGAGGAGCTAGTGTGGTAAGTCTCCCTTAAGATCGTAACTAACAAACGTAACTCGCATATTTAAATATCGAGCACTGTACAGTCGTATGTTTGTTTTCCGAAAGGTTTATACTTTTACGTGTGACGTGTCCTTACTCGCGATCAGACCGAACCCAGATCTTTCTAATATACAATCCGATGTTTCTCTCTTCCGTGTGTGTGTATATAGCCATGTGTTCTTCGAAGTGAAAAACCGACAAAGAAATAATAACTTTTCAGTACTGCAATGTTATGTATACTGTAGGAAAGTTGAGTTAAAGAAAAAGAAAAATTCGACGAGTCAATCGTAAAATCATCAAAGGTATCATGTCTCGTTCTTGTCTCTCTCTCTCTCTCTCTCTCTCTCTCTCTCTCTCTCTCTCTCTCTCTTCTCTATCTATCTATCTATCCATCAATCTACATAGAATTCATAAATGTTTGCGTAACTCGTGAAAACTCGTATAGAATATTTTCTCGATTGTAAAACTCAAGTACAAGGGATTGCATATTTTTGACATGTCAAGAAAGGTAACTTGTAAGAAGGAAACATGTTCGAAATTAGATGGAGAATCAACCTGCCTTGATATTGATATTTCTTAATATTTCTCGTTCTTCTAAATAAGATAATAAATATAATAGTTATACTATTTGTATTATTAACGAAAGAACAAGCGCAAAGCGTGTTTGAGTAAAGCGTTGAGAACGATGCTAATTACGTAATTAACACGATCGGAAATTTGTTAAATTTAAATTGCAATCGTACGTATGAGAAACATGGTATTAAATAGATAAATAGGTTATTTCCAAGGCACTTGCTCGAAGAGAGATTCGAAAAAACCAAGCAAGCGTTGCATGATGTGTAAACAAGTATGCACTATAGATCACCTTTTAAAACACACGGTTGGAGGACACACACGGCTATCTCGAGGCTTGTTTCCTGCGATAAGTCGTAATAGGAATAAACGGTATCAGTTTGAAAATACATCGAAGAAGGACAGAGGGTGGGGAAATGTATGGACAGTGAGCAAACGAAAGAAATGAATGAAAACGGAAGAAGAGGGAAGAATTCGCAGGAGACGGGAAGCCTCGATGGCCGTGGATACGTTGATACCGAGTAGCCGACGCACTGGGTCGCGTCAAAGTAGCACATCTGGTGACGGAAACAATGTTCCTTGTTCAATGCTTACCTAACGTCTAACTTGGTTTGCGTCTGACTGACGTCACTAAACCTGGTGGCTCGTTCGCTCGCTCAGATGAAGGGGATGCCCGCTTTTCCTGGCTCCCACGACCTGCGTTTCTGTCAATTTGTTGCCGATAGGAGCAAACACTTGTTGCAACCGGTGAGATGAACTTCTAACAGACCACCCTAGCCTGTATATGATACATCCTAGTATCCCTAGTGCCGACTTTATATTCCAATTCGTTTTCTTCTCCAATTCTTTCGTCTCTCCCTTTTTTCTTTTTCTCCTCCTTCCCATTTTCTTTTGCCTTTCGCCATTCTTTCTCTTCGTATCATCGTACTATTGCTTTTCTTGTTTCTCTCTTCTTCCTTTTCCCTCTTTTACCCTTTCCTTCTCTTTCAGCTAACCGAATTGTTACCAAGCTCCATTTCGCAACATCCTAAGCGTTGTAAATTCGAGTCAACAATAAACAACGTAGAAATAAAGTGAAAGCTAGTTACAGCTGTTCAACATATCATATTTGACACTTGTTTCTGGAAATTTCATTTGAATACCGATAAAATGAGCATAGGTTTGAAAATATCTAATTCTTTTACCGCACATTAAAAGAGAGTTGAATTTACCGCTTTTGGATCTTACGAACGAGCAATCGTTTCGTGCTGTGCAAATAATCGTAACAGGGTAGTATCCCCGCGAAAATCATACATTCCCCTTACCTAGGTCTTTCACTTTTACTACCGTTGAAACCATTTAACGTAGCGATTTCGATATGTTTGCCTTGTTGTTATTGTTGTTGTTGGTGGTAGTGGTGGTGGTGGTGTTGTGACTATCATTACTGCCTATAATCATCATCATTATTATTATTATCGCTTCCTATTGCCTTGGTTTTTCATTTTAACAAAAATAGCTAATATTTTGCATTTTTTTTTCGTTTATGAAATACATTTGATCATGTTCAAGGAAGTACTTGTACTGAAACAATAGTGTGAACATTGTGAATTGACACTGTGAATTAAAAGAAGCGATCGATACAAATTTTTGTATTCTAAAACTAATTTCTGCATGCACGGTGAACGTTCCTTCCGTCTATGAAAAAATTCATCGGTAATTTCCTGCCTTTTTATTTCAGTTAGGTTTTCAACACCATCTGTAGAAATATATTTAGCGTTGTTATGCTTTCTGTCCATTTAATTATGCGCAAGCACACTCAGGCAAAGCTGAGCATTTCCGTTCAAGTTCGGGTCTGCTAGCTTTTGCTTTGCTGTATTCGCAATTGTTGTTGTTGAGTGACAAATGAAGAACACGCGAGTGTGTATGTTAGTACTCATTCCATTGATAAAAGGCGAAAACGTCGGGAAACGAGTGTTCGAAAGTTAGTGGACCCAGGAACCGTTGCATTGAACTAAACGAACGTTGTCTTTCAACGGATACAAATGAAATTCGAATTTCTTGAGTGAAACGAGAAATATGGAGAGGCAAGAAGGCGGGGTTTCACGTGTATTCGCGTGAAAGCGTGTTTCATTTCGCTCCCCGATTTACATAAATGCGCGTTGTATACGTCCAGAGAGAAGCGATCGTTTAGTCTTAGGCTTTTTGGCTTTCCTTTATTGTAAGAAGGTTAGGTTAGCGGTAAAGAAAAAATAAGCAACGTCGCGAAAGAAGTTAATAGCATGCGTTAATGAAAACATGTACACCACGGCTGATATTGTATTATTATAACACCAAACGTTGTATAGCTACGCGTGCATATACACGTACCATACATACATACATACATATGTGTGTGCGCGTGTGTATGTGTGTATATATATATATATATTGAGCGTAACTCCTGCTACTCCTTCCTCATCTCTGTTTTCTTTTTTTTTCTTTTCTTTTTCTTATTTCGTTGTATTCTGATATGTGTCTGCGCTAAAGTTTACAACAGAGTTATCTATTGATTCCTTTTTTTCTCGAGGAATTTACACACATGTACGTACCGTTTGCGAGAAACTATTTACCGATAATTGCATTGTGCGTCTTGTGCCGAACGAATGTAACGAAACGTATGTTGCATTTTGTCCCGACAGATCCTGAAGCATAAAATCGACGGCATAAGGAGAATCTCGTCGCATCCACTTCTACCGTTATGTAAGTACATTCAGCTTGAATTGTAGCAACGATGTCCCGTGAAATTTAACGTTGGTGTTTTCATTCGGACAATTTCTTCGCGGCGATTTGCAAACGAACTTGCTTGCACAGACTTAACCGGCTCTCAAGACGGCTCGGTGTCCCTTTGGGAATGGGGACATCAGACGGCTGTTGGGACTCCTAGGCCACCGGGTACGTTCGCGAAGGTGACTCGTGTGCGATTCTCGCAACATGGAAATAAATTCGGAGTCGCGGACTCTGATGGAAATCTCAGTCTATTTCAAGTTGCCTGCAGGGAAGGAACAGCGCGACCTTTCTTCGTAAGATACTTTTCTCACCACGAAACAATCAAATTAACCTAATCCGTTCTCCACACTGGTCAAATAACAACTTGCTATTTGGTCGTTTAGAATTATCAGTGTCATAGCAAGGTGACGGCCGATTTTGTCTTCCTTGGTGCATGCAGTTTAATAGCAACCGCCGGTCATGGTTCCGAAGGACGTAACGTAGCGCTTTGGGATACTTTGCTTCCGCAAAATAAGTCTCTCATTCAAGGTACGTGTTCACCGTTCTCATGCTCGCCCCTCCTTCTCCGTGCATGCGAACTGACCCTCGCGAATCGTCGTCGCCGTTTCGTTTCTTTTAGGTTTCACTTGTCACGAGCAAGGAGCCAGCTCGTTGATACTCGCTCCTCAGCATCAGCTACTGATCAGCGGAGGAAAGAAAGGTGACATAAACATATTCGACGTTCGACAACGTCAGCAACGACATCGTTTCCAGGCTCACGAATCAGCCATTAAATGTTTAGCCCTTGATCCGCACGAAGAATTTTTCGTTAGTGGAGCAGGAGATGGTGATATCAAGGTGACCGAAGAGAATATTTCCCACTTGTAAAAACAGGACTATACACCGGTATATTACCTTGAATCGTTCTCATGCTTTTCTTTTCATTAGATATGGGGTTTAACCGTCCATTCTCTGCTTTATTCTTTCCCCGGGGAGCACCCACGATCTAGTTTCTTCAAAAACATTGGACAAGTAAGTTGACTCGACGATAAATTCCTTTTAATACGCAACAATCACGAGACAAAACGATCTTTTCCAGGGTGTAACGCAATTACACGTCGATTCTGCCGGCCGTTTATTTTCTTGTGGTGCAGATGGATCTATGAAAGTTCGTCAACTGCCAGAACGCGATTGTGTTGTGCACACTTTGTATTAAAATAATTGGGAAGCATGATTCACAGGTTCTGCTAACGAAATATTTCATAACAATGCTCATTCGCCTATAGAGCGATTATCAATTACTACTAAATGTAATTATTCAATATGCGAATGCGTACTTTCCTTGTCACCACGCGGCGCTCCTTTTCCCACGTAAGATCGTAAAAGGAGATTACTAAAAGTGAAGATGTAACATTAAACGCGTTGTCGTTAAGGACATTTTCCGTTTATCCCAAAATTGGAAATGACCGCGGGGGTACGTGAACAAGAGACGCAAGGAAAATTCAGACGGGAAGAAACAGAATTCCCGAATTATTATACCTATGAATGTATTTAAAGTATTAAAAGGAAGAAACGATCGCCGAAAGTATTTTCGTTCAGATTTGAATTTGTCACGTTTTCCTTCTACTGATTTGTAGCCGATTTAATTGAATAATAATTTTGCTTGCTTTTACCTTAACTCGCGTCACCCACGCTAGGTATTTAGATTTTAGCGAACGCATTTGCGTGACATTCAAGTGATTCCCAAATGTATACATTTTCTTAATTTTACAGTCGTGTCGTTTTGATTCAATTCGGTAACATGTGCTCCAATCGATTGTTCTTGTTGTTGTTGTTGTTGTTGTTGTTCCTTTAGAGAATGTACATTTCTATATTACGAAAGCGTGTAAAGTTAGAGAAATCAGCCAAAACTATATAGCTGAACTGTTAATAACGAGCATTAAACATACATGCATAAGTACACACGTTTCCTTGTTTTTACATTCGCTGTCAAGTATTGTGTAATTAACTTTTCGTCACAAAACGTAATCGTGTTTATGTTTATTTACATTGTGGCGAAGCACATTTTTAAGAGTCTTTCTCGTGTAAAAACAAAAGAAGAAAACTATTTAACATAAATGATAAATTATGTAGTATACAATAAGCATGTAAATTGACAATGAAAATATAAATGAACCGAATCACCTATGGTATCGTGATGTTTCTATGTCATTGTAGAATAATAACAATTAAGAGAAGAATTTTTATTTCTATCTATACATTTATCTTATTTTATGTGTACGCCCAACAATAGAAATGTATAACCGATACAGAGAGTATGTACTGTCATATGTACAAGTCTAAGGGCGGCAACGTTCCAAAAAGCGAGGATAAAGACACACTTCCCGTATATGGTATCTATTTAAGAGCCAACATAGAAACCGTTCCAGACCTAATCCATAGCCACCATGGGGGCAAGTTCCGTATTTTCTCTAGAAGAATTACACGAATTATTTTGTAATGATTAGTATCTTCGAAACATACCAAAGTCGAACACTTACCTGATCCGTGTACCAGTAATATGGCTTTGGATCAATGTTTGCTGTAGCGTAACCTTTCAACAATTCATCGTGATCCCAAATACGCATCGAACCTCCAACTATCTCACCAACATTCGGTAAAAGTACATCAACCGACTCTGTCAGTCGTTTGTCATCCGCGCAACGTTGCATGTAGAATGATTTAATTTCCGCTGGAAACTTGCACAACATTATCGGTTCATTTATCATATCGGTCATTTTTCTCTCTGGCATTTCTGGAATGTCCTGTTAGATTAAAAATTGTTAAATTATTATATTAGAAATTTCTCTTTCTTTTCACTTTCCTTTATCCTAGACATACTTCGCCAAATTCATAAAAGGTTCCATCTTCTTTAGTTATATTATTAGCTCGAAGGTATTCGATAGCACCGGTGTAAGACATCCTCTTAAACGGTTTCTTTGGTACCTTGAAATCAGGATTCAACTCTTGGACGAGATGTCCAAGGGATGACTTGAGAACACGATCGACAACATCGCATATTAAATCTTCCAAACGATCGAGTAGATCTTCGAATGTGATAAAGACACATTCTGCCTCTATATGTGTATATCTGGAAATTAAAATCTCTGTACACAAACAGAAGAAATTTGCGCAAACTTCACCTTCTTGTTCTTCATTTTTCTGATTTTTCTTAATATACATGTAAATGCAAATACAGAGCCAAGAAGAAACAAGAATATATTCGAAATTCTTTCTATTTACTCGGCAAGATGTCTACGAGTCCTCGATTGCTCTGCTCTGTAAGATTGTGCGATGCAATATACATCGCCCAATGCCGGAATGCAAGTTTCCAAGTAAAGTTGCGAGCTTTGAGTCAAATATGCCTCTTCTCTAAAATTCGAAAACATCACCTTGTTAAACAGTTTCACCGAGTGTTCAATTTCGCAAATTATACCGTTTCAACGAACAAGCATGAATGTAATACTTCATCATTCTTACCCAAAGTAATCTAATCTAAATAAAGTTGATCCACCTTCTACCTGTGTTTGTACCAACGTTGGTGGTGTTACTTCGCAGTAACCTCGTTCCATATAATGATCTCTAAATGCCTGCATCAATACAGACCTCATGATTAATATGCGAGATGTCTGAAACATGGAAATTACAATTTATCAAGTTGTTTAGCTTCTTCGATTATCGATTAGCCGATTAATTTCTGATCTTTCGGCATTTCTTTTTGTACTCTCTCATGTATTTTGCTCTAATTCAAATTTCCCAGAAGTCATTGCGCATACTTCTGTTTGTACGATAACCGTTCGACCGAATGAAAATTCTTTTGAAATTTTTAATAAAATTCTTATTCTATTAATTGCCATACATTTTCGCCACGAATCATAATGTGTCTGTTGTCCAACTGCACATCGGGAAGGGCCTCTTCGTTTAAAATAGAATCTGCACCACCTGGAGGAGATGCACCTATCAATCTCCAATAATCGACGTGCAGTTCATGTCCATTCGGAGCCTAAAAATCAAAATCTAAGGTAATTTGAAAAACTTGTATGCATTAATTATACGTAATATAAGGGAGATACAGGGCAATACCGTTTTCCCCTCTGGTACAATTTTCAGAGTTCCAAATACTTCTATGGAAGCTTCTGTGGATAATGTCAATGCGTCGTATGTTTGGCATAAAGTATCGGTAAGAACACACTGTAGAAATCCTGTACCATCTCTCAATGTAATAAACATAAGTGCTTTACCTGCCAAGCGGTAGACAGCGAAATGTAACACTTGTGAAATTAATATTAAAAACGTATACCACCGAATAATATACCTTGGCGTCTAAGCCTATGAACCCATCCGTAAAGCTTTACTCGTTCGTCTCGACGATCGACACTTTCTCGAATTTTTATACGAATCGCAGGTGGCAACCTACCATCTTCTTCTATTACAATTGTTTTCGCCTCTTCCAAATTTTTCAATCTCTTCTCTTCGTCGTCCACTAATTTCTTTTGTTTTTCTTCACTTTTATACTGTTCCCTTACCCAAATTTTTTGTACCTTCTTTAACTGAGATTTAGATGCCAACTCATATCTTTTTCCTTCCTCGTTCGAATCTTGATAAATTGGCGGAAATGGTTCCTTATTTGCATACCGCATTGCTTGTAATATTGTCTTGAAAGGATTAGACTTGGTACCGTCGCCTGTCTCGTCGTTTCCATTTTTCTGAGACGTATAAATTGCATCTACAATAAAAAATGTGAAATTTATTCAATCTGTCGTGTGACTAAGATACTAATAAGTAATACATAAATTCACACGTTTGTTATTTTCTCTCTCTGTCTCTCTCTCTCTCTCTCTCTTTTATTACAAAATTTATACAAATTGTACAAGTACTACAGAATCCGATTTACCTGCTGACAACTGTGTGCTTTCTTTTTCGGGCATTTTTCTCTTCAGCAGTAACTTTGATTGCCGGTTCCGCTTAATTTATCAAATGTTAATTACGCCTTATAAAAGAAGTGTAAAACTTATAGTAATTGATTTATTTAACGATGTTTAACACGAATAATACGGACGTGCAGTGCACGTAAAACAGAACATATGCAAAGATAAATAGAAGTAGAGAGGGCTATGAGCACTCTAAGGCTACTAGCGGTGTCACAGAATTCTAGGAGCTTGGATACATACGAAATAATTACGCAAAATAGATTTAATTCAATAATTTTGTATATTTAACACAGAAAAATAACTTCAAGATGGTTCATTACGACGAAAAAATTGTGACAAATGTAGTGAAAACGTACGTGTTCTATGACTTGATAGCGTCAAAGTCTTTCTGATTCCAGCACCACAATCGATAGTGGCTGCATTGGATACTACCGCAGACAAGATGCAGCATAGACCTATCACCCAACATGTTCTTTTTGTTCCACGTAACGAGACACACCGAGAGAGATTCGTCGGTATATGCAATTCCAAACGTTACCGGTTCAGCATAGAACGAGATTACATCTATAGCAATGATTGGAATTAGACCCAAGTGTTACAATGAAATTGCAAATAAAGTATAGGACAAACTATCGTATTATTACAGAGACGAGACAGAGTAAATCAGGCTTACCTGCTCTTTGCGGTCAATTTTCGGAAACGTCCGTCTTTCCTCACGGTGCATACCATATTTACCGCAGGTGATACATTAGGGTGACAATCGTATCGACAGATTTTTACACCACCATAGGGTATTATCGTTGATGATAATTTCGCCTACTTATCGACAGGCAACTACTTCAATTTCAAGGCTCGTATGGTACGTATGCATACATGTTGAGGTATATCGTGCACTTGGGCAGTCGTGGAGGGGTTGTACACCGCGGAGGAAAGAGGGTATTACTTTTGAAAATCTGCCGAAAAGAGCAGGTACTAACCCAAGCCTGACATACATACATCCCGTAAAAGTAATTTTTAAAAATTTCGTGGCTTCAAAGACTGCCAGAGGCGCCATCTAGCAGTGAACGACGACACTATACAAGCGTGTAAAAAATTCGACCTTGCGAGTATCGCCATCTAGCACGGTGGTGCTCCTACTAAATTCAAAAACTCAATATCCGATTTATCTCCTTTCGTAATACTACTTATATTCGGCCGGTATAAGGCTACTTGCTTATGCAAAAGCCTTAACGTCGACGTCGCAAAGTGCCGAGAACGTGATAATAGTAATTCGAAAATTATTAGAAAGACTTTTATCGCCATTTTCCTTGCTCCTTATAATAGAAAATTATGGCGACATGTACATTCTTAAATTCTGAGAAAAAATGTGAAATAAATAAACGAATAGTTTTCAATTAGGGTGACATTTCCCGATCTATGACCACGTATGTACATATAGGTAGTTATACATGCATTACTAAACGAGCCTCTGCTATTAACCAACGAAGGAAAAAATATCCGTTATACGAACAGATGAAATAAAAAGATTTGAATAAACGACAATAGATGTATGTACAACATGAAATGTAGAATTTTATCTGTTATTACTTGGTATGCTTAACTGCACGATCGTTACGTCTTGTTAAGTGCATGGGTGGCAATGAATGCATGTATGCGTAGATGTTAAACGTGCGCGCGCAATCATGTTACTAACGTTTCAAGTGATAAGGAGGGATATCATTGTAGAGTCGAAGTAAGCTGGAGGTAGATTGACTAACGTACCTTCGATATTTAGGATGAGTTTGTAACTACAAGCTTTAGAAGTGAATTGCTTAAACAATGGCAGGATTAGAAAGTTACGAAAGGGTATATAGAGGGAAACCTCCTAGATCTTGGAGAAATGAAGCTAATTACCCGTACACTTACCGTGGACAAGAGGTTATCCGTCCTTTGGACGTTACCGTTATGCATCCCCTAGCCGAAGATAGTCCGCCTTCCGAGAAAGGTTAGTTTGGACGAAGCAAACTGGTCTTTGGCCGACAAATAAATTGTACCGAAACATATTCAAAGTTTAATATCGATACAAGCAAAAGAATTTTAACCTTAAACTAACGATCGATACTGACAAGAAATCGTTTAAAAAATTTTCATCTTTCAGATCTCACTGTAAAAAAATATGTGGTTGCTGGTTGCGGATTAGCAACCTTAATCACAGGAACCTTGTTAGTTCATCCTTTAATCGTTTTAAGGAGACAATGTCAAGTAAATCCTGGATTAAAAAAGTATCACCTAATACCAATGACTTTGGTACCTGTAGTGGCACGCCTTCATCAAACTCAAGGAATAAATACTTTGTGGAAAGGAATTGGATCTGTTCTGCTTGTAAAAGGGATGTTGTTAGCCATCCAAGATTTCATTTCTAAAATGACACCTTGGCCAAAGTAAGCTGATCTTTATACGTATGATGCATTCTACTTTTATTAGTTAGAAATTTTTGAAATATCAATCTTGAATAGAACAAATTATTTCGGGTATCGAATGTGCGTCGGTAATAGGATCGAAATATTTATTATTTTCAGAGAAATAACGTGCAACAGTTCGTTGAAACAGTTTGGACAACATATTCTTCTCAAATGGTAATAATACGTCGGTATATGTATTTTTCTTGTTTTATGCTTATAGGAAAGATTAATAGAAAGTATGACAGTGTTTCCATAGGTCTGATAACGCCGTTTTACTCGGCATCGTTGGTAGAGACAGTACAGTCTGAAATTACATCAGAGAGCCCAGGAATATTCGTTTTTTTCCGCGATGGTGCAATTCGTTTAGTCGAAGTGAGCAACAAAGGCAGACTAATTCCTATTTACTCTCTCGTCATACCGACTGTTGTTTACGAAGTATCGAAATATCTTTTTACTTTAGCCGTACAAGGGATTATTAGTCGCATTATGCATATTAGACAGAAACATTCTCAAGAGTTAAGAGTAAGTGTTATCTGTTCGTGAAGGACGTTTACTTACTTAAAAAAATTCACGAATTATCACAGAATGTATTTATGAAACGCTATTTTTCTCCTTTTTCTTTTTTGTGTTTTTTCATAATATCAAGGGCGCATACAGCAGAGACTTACTGTCCGAGACAGTTATACAAGACATAGAGTTGCAATCGACGTTAATTTCTACATTCATGGCGGAAGCATTGTTTTACCCTTGGGAAACGATAATTCACAGGCTTCATCTTCAGGGTACACGTACCATTATCGACAACTTGGATACGGGACGTAGCGTAACACCGTTACTAACAGGATATAGCGGAGCACGTGATTGTTACAGTACGATCGTTTCGACCGAAGGTCCTCTTGGTTTATATAAAGGATTCGGTGCTCTTCTTTTAGAGTTTACTGTAAATATTATAACAGTGCGGTTTATTAAGTGGATTTTGTCCGAATTACCAACAGTATTAAGGCCAAAACCAAAACCAGAAGTAGAACGGCCACCGTGGTATGATATGTAAAAGAGAAACAGTAACGAGATTACGGTTGGTCATCAATATGCGTTTAATGGTACTTTTTCTCTGTATTAATCTGATAAATTACAGTCTAATTATAGAATTTTACTCTATAGTTATTGATTTCTTTTCTTGTTATTGCAGAACCATACTTAATAACTCGAGACTTTCAGTAATTTAGATTTATATCATAGAATAAATGTTGATTAAGCTTCCAAGTTATTTTCTACGTATATATAATTTATGAAATTTTAAATATATTTTAACGAGAAATAGAAAATAATGTTAACATTATATTAGAGTTTTGTTGACGCACCGCTAAATGAAAATGTTCGTTATATTACATTATGCTATACTGCGATTTTTTTTGGAATGGTAATTTAATATGTGTATATATATATATATATATCTATATATTTGTGTGCCTGTTTTTACATTTCACTTAAAATACTTACGTTATAAGAATTGAAAACACTGTAAAGATGCAAGTTATGAAATAGTATTTGGCTATGGGAGTTGTTGTTTTATTAATTTATAATTAAGTTTTAATTCGTTACTAATAAAAAGATAAGTGTATTAGTACTCGTGAAACTAGTATCACACAGCATTTACTTTCAAAAACATTTGTTTACAATTTTACACGTGTACAACCTTTTATTTTCATTTTTTTTTTAACTTGCATCGTATATTACACAGCCCTTCGTCATTTACATCTATTGTATACACGTAAATTAAAATCAAATAACCGAGAAACAAATTTGTCACTAATCGATGATTACCATTCATTTTTCGAAGGTATATGCAGTTTAAAAAATTTCAGTTTGTCTTTCCTACATTAAAATTTGTAGTTTATATATTAATGCATTACCAGCACTTATTTTACAAATTTAAATATTTAGCTAAATAAATTTTAATATTTTGTTACAAATTATTCAACTTTGAAATTTTCTTTAAAATATAGTAATTTAGAAATAATCTCAAGTTGAAGATTGAATTGTTGCATAGAGGCGAATAAGAGAATTTCAACTTCTGAACGATATATTAACGTGACCTTTATTGTATAGTTGCAATTCTCTTACGCACTTTAGTAGTCTAGTATGGTGTGTGTATACATATGTATGTATATACATACATACATTAATACATACATACATACATACATACATCATACATGTATGTATATACATGTGCGCGCGCGTATGTTGCATAATATGGTACAAAACGTTTAAATTAACATTAAATATCGTGTTAATTTCGTTTTCTATATGTACAATTACGCACGGAATAAACCCCAAAACATTCGTGTTTCGCATTGTAGTTGAAATATTTTTCATTTGTCATGTTTGTATTTAACTAAAATTTGATTTGTTAATCAAATATCCACAATGCTCCCGATAAAATTCTCATCCTTTTTTGTAAACGGTAGGCATAAAAACACGCACGTATGAGAGTGCACGCATGCGCGCGCACACACACACGCATATACTTAAAAAGCAATTCTCAATAATAAATAATTCGATATTGTCAACGAATTGCTGGAACACGACGTTCATTACATACCACAATTGACTCGATTTATTTATATGTATACTTTTGCAGAATCGTATTCTTTGTTTATACAAAGAATAATAACAATTACAAATCTCATGTGTATTTAATCCCTTTTTCATTTAAAATGCAATCCACGTAGCCTATTCTTGTTTCGTTGAAAAACATCGATCACAGCAAACGAACATTATTTACGATTTATTTATCGAATCGAAAAATATTGTCGCAAAATACAGTTCTGAACGACATTTCTCTCTCCCAAAGAAACCGGTCAAACGTGTGGTGTGTACTTTTTATGAATTATTTTGTTAATTGTGTATAAGTTGAGCTTGTAACTCCTCCTCACTGACATCGCCTCTTCTGATGTATTGGGGTTTCTCCTGTCCTTGTACGCACCCTTCGGTAACATGAACGGACATTACATCGCTACCCGGCACTTCGAACATTGATTCCAAGAGTAACGATTCCATGATAGCTCGAAGTCCTCGTGCACCAGTTTTCTTTTCCATTGCTAGTGCAGCTATTGCATTCAAAGCTTCTGTGGTGAACGTCAATTCTACCTATAAAAAACAGATAAACAGACGCGATCAAAGACTATGCGTGTAATGTGGTGTGTGGTGTGATATATCGAAATTGAAACGATTGGCTCACTTCATACCTTGTCCATTGAAAATAACATTTGATATTGAGGTACCATGGCGTTTTGCGGTTCGGTCAGTATTCTCACGAGCATATCTCTATCGAGAGTGTGAAATGGTACAAGGACAGGAAATCTGCCAACAAACTCGGGAATCATGCCAAAATCGATCAAGTCTCGCGCTTCGACTTGTTTCAACAGGTGATCCTTCTCTTCGTTGTCCTTTTCTGTAGAGGGCGACATATTTGCAACATCCGCCAAATTTGCGGCTCTTCTTCCTGGACTCTCGGATGCAGGTGTTGCACCAAATCCAAGATACTTTTCAGTTTTACGTCGTGAGATCAATCTATCTAGTCCGTTGTACGCACCGGACGCAACGAATAAAATATTCGTAGTGTCTACTTGCAAAGTATCTCCGCGCAATTTTCTCGAGCTATTTCTTTCGGGTACGTTGACAATCGTACCCTCCAACATTTTCAACATTCCCTGTTGAACACCTTCTCCGCCAACATCTCGCAATTGATGTATGCCAGGCACAGCACCAATTTTATCAACTTCGTCTAAGAATACGATACCCATTTGCGCTCTCTCCACTACGTAATTAGCATCTTGGAGTAGTTTCGCGATAACACTTTCTATATCTTCACCAACGTATCCTGCTTGCGTTAACGTCGTACAATCACAAATTGCAAAAGGTACGTCCAAACATTGAGCTATCGTCTGGGCAAGTAACGTTTTTCCGCTACCAGTTGGCCCGAGCAACAAGATATTACTTTTCTCTAGTTTCAGTTGATGTTGCTTACTATCCAGGATATCGGACCCAGAGGCTGATTGATTGTCAGCTGATTTCGACTCACCCCCTGTAGGATATTGCTGGAATCCAACACCAAGCGAATTTCCAATTGTTGAAATATGTAATAGGTCTATAATGAAAAGTGTTAAAAACCATTAATTCGTTGAAATTTATGGATATGTATGAATAACTTTAAGGTTCGTTAAAAAATTCTTATCCCATACATCGGTGTGTATTACACAAACTCTACATTACCGTAAAATTTTGTAATCTAGCATCGAATAATCTTTCGGAATAATAATTATTCTTAATCGAATAACGTCGTATTTTATTTTTGACATGTACAAAATGGGGAAACTATTATTTACGTGGTTTAAGACCTCTATGAGTGAAGGGATGATTCAGATCTTGTGTACCACTTGCATTAATAGAACCTTGCACTGAATTCTGCACTGGAAAATTATTATAGATTCGTTTGTAGTGATTATAAACAGCAACGCTCAAAACTTTTTTAGCATATTCTTGCCCTACAACATGTTTGTTTAGGTACTCAAAAATCTGAAAATACCGAGAATTATTAATTGCCTGTTATGGTAACTTATCGTATAATTATAAGCAAAGTCCTTTGGTCTTTTAGATGTATACAATTATTTAAATATAAGATGCTTCTACATTACTGTTCGCATTTACCTTTTTCGGCGGGGGTGGTGGCTTTCTGTAAAATCCTTGTTTCGTATCATCCGGCCTCAAAGCTTCTTTAAGGCTTCTCTTTGAATCTACCTCTGATAGAACAACGAAAAAATGATGGCATTTCTCGCACTTTACAAACCTTGTAGATGCTAACAAAAAAGATGTTCTTATATCCTGGATAATTATCTGCTATTTCTACATTTATTCTGCGCAAACAAAGTTACAAGTATCACCAACTTACACACAAAAGTTTCTACATGTGTACAGGGATCGCCACATTTCGGACAAGTAAGCGTGTTCTTTTTCCCTCCGCCATTACCAACAGAAGATACTCCACCACTGGCATCTTTACCAGGTGGAGTGGGTTCTGTGGGAGCTTTTCCTAAAGCACTGCCAACTGACAATGATCTTGAAACAGCCACTCTTACAATTTTGTGAACTGACGATATAGAAATAAATGATTATTCTTTGCTTTGAATTAAAATAAGAAGGCACCTGACAATGAATAATTTTTAAGCATAAAACATATTGTATACTCACCATGATTAGCCACATGATTGGGAGATGCTATACGACCGGCGCTAATTAAGCAACAACGAACACAACTCATCTTTATTCTTTAATATCAAATGATATGGAAAGTGAAGAAAAAGATTTTGTGACAATTATTACAGTTGCTCGAGGGAAACCCTAAATTGGAACAAGATATATACACACACACACATATATATATATATATATATACATAGTATATAGATATAAGATGGATTTATTTTTTATAGGAGATCAAAGTATAGCAAAAATGCTGATCTTAACTAAGGTCTAACTAGACTATCACAAAATGGAAAAACGGTATGACTAAATCTAATTGGTGAAAATTTGCAAATAAAAAAGAATTTGCGTTATAAAAAAAAAAAATGAAATATGTGATAAATTGGTGGAAATAGCAATGAATTTTTATATAAATTTAACATAAATTTACAGAAAAATTCAAGAGTAGAAAATAAATTTAATGCTTTTTTCCTCCAATAACGAAGACGGATAATAATCGTCATAATGGAATGAAAATCGTACAAAAGTAACGATAACGTTGCGTCGTTTTCAATAATAAGAAAACGCACGTGTAATGTATGCATCGGAAAGCAAAATACGGACGTGAGAATTGGCGTAATGTCAAGGTAAAAATAAACATTAAAATAGCAGCTTGAAGTTAACGAAAGTACAAAAATATCGAGAATACTAACCTGCCGAAACAACAATAATGCATAAAATGTTCGCAATTATTCATAATTTATTCGTTTCTGCAAGATGGTACGCGCAAGAAACGTCCGATGATCCAAAAAATCCTGTGCAAAGGAGTTATCGCGAACGGATTAGAGAAATTGATTAATTTAAAGGCAGAACCGTCTGACATATCGCATTACAAGGTGCAACAATCGCTTGAAGCGTGATTCAAGGTCATTCGTCGATTTCCCTCCGAAACTTTCCGATACTACATTTGTTGTTTTGAAATTCGTTCGAAAACAAACAATACTTAATTTACCTCCATATTAATGAAATATTTCGAAAGCATTGAAATGTCAAAGAATTATATGATTTTGTATGACTTGTACGCACGTACCTACATACGTGGCGAATATGTGTAGTGCAGTAAATCACGGTCACGATAGATTTTCCTGTTAATGGCTGATGTTATTTCTCTTAATAACTGAAGTGTTATAATTGCTTCAAGTCCGAACATTTACTTCGTCTTTTAAACGGAGCAATTTTCACGTATTCACTGTTAGATTTTGTCATCGAAGTTTATCATATCAACGTTCTCTAAACAATCACACTGCACGCAATGACGTTTCGTCGAAATAACGAAACGTCAGTACGTCTGTACGTATGGTCGCTCGAGGGCGCTTGGCGTGTTACGTTCTTTTACGTATGTAAGAATATATCTAGATATATTCTCGGTAGAAAATATTTGAACGCGTGTCAATAATTGCAGCCCGCGATTTACCTTGAAGTTGATATCAATTAATTTTCCAATTTTGACCAATCGTAAATTTAGTCCAATGTTTCTTTCTATCCCCTCCTCTCCTTCTTACATCCCTCTAACCTTTCTTCCCGTTTCTTCTTTCTCTCTTTTGCCTTCTGCGTGCGAGGAAGTGTTTCGTTCGTTTTACGCTATCGCACTTCTACACTTGGGCTATATTGCCTCGTGCATTGTGTACGCGACAGAGGCGCACTCTGTACACATGGATGTTGCTTAAGAGGAAACAGCGAACGACATCATTGTATTTTCTCTTCTCTTCGTTTTTACATGTAAATTGTACCAACTTTAACGATAAAATGAAGAAGATAGAATTAAACAATGAGGTATGTTTTCAGTGTACCTTTAATAACAAGTATGCGATTCTTTTTAAATTCTCCTACAAATAAACAGCTTCACGTGCCTTTTCTGCTATCCATTGCTAATTTTTCAGATCGTTTTGCTACGACAAATTGTCCGTCAGGCACGCATTTGCGTAGTAAATAAGTTGGTTAGAGAAGCAAAAAGGTTACGCAGTAATCACGGCAATGAGAAGCAATTGGAGAAAAATAAACATAAAGCAGAGAAACTATTAAGGGAGGTTTTTGCGTTGAAACGTATCAAAGACGATGAGATCTCGAGGTTTGGAATTATTAACTTTGAAAACTTGCAGGATATATTAGAAGATTCACACACCGATGATGGAACTCGTGCTATGGTCAAAGTTGTTCGATATAAATCTTTATATTTAGGAATAGTAAAAATTCGGGAGAAATTTCCAAATTACAACGAATATATTTCGTGGAAACGAAAGAAGCGTTTAATAAGAAAAAAAGGAAACGTTGCTACAGATTTCTCAGAAGAAAGCTTAAAAAAAGTAGAAATCGATAGAAACGACGCGACAGTAGAAGTACATAAGGAGAGGGCGAAAGATACAGATGTTCTGCCTTGTGTTACTCCTGTGCTTAGTAAAAAAAATAAAAAATCGAATGAAAAATATGACAAATTATTAAAAGAAAAAGACTCGAACAAAGAATGTAAAATAGATAAAGGGAATACTAGGGAAATACCAGAAATTCATATTACAGATGTGCAATCTGAAAACAACGAAGCACCTAAGGCTACTACCAATGTGATTAGCAACGAAGCCACTGTTAAAAGATTTGTAGAAATTTTGCAAGAAACGAAAATAGAAGAAGAGAAAAGTAGTTGTTTAGAAGAAACTGAGACCCAACAGTTTTCTAATAAAACGATAGAATTCACAAGGGAAATGGACGACTTTTTCTTAAATGCACCACACAATGCACCTACATTTTCAAGCATTCCTATGTCCTATGAAGAAGAAGATACAGAGAATCTATCCAACGTCGATCGCGGTGCATTTAAGTCAGGTAGAATAAGAAGTAAGAAAGGCAAACTATATAACGAAAAAATAGGCAAGGCAAACTGGAATAAAAGGATGCAAGAAATGAACAATAAGAATGGTTTCCATAATGGTGATGATACAACAGAAACGAGCATTGCATGTTGGAAAGAAAGTAGAAGAAAAGATGCAAAAGGAAAAGAAAGAAGCATTAAAGGCACAAATGTTAGGGAGAATGAAAGTTTACATCCTTCTTGGGCGGCGAAAAGGAAACAGCAAGATGCTTTGAAACAAGGGTTTCAAGGGAAAAAGATTAAATTTGAGGAGGACTGAGTATACAAAAGGGAGAAGTAAAATAAAAGTGAAATAAAAAACGTTTACGTCAATGTTGACGAAAGAATCATGTTTAATATATTTTTCGTACATTCTCTTCGTCACCCCCTTAATTAAAAAATTAAACTGAGTTAAATTTTAATAAAACTGATTTTGCTGAAAATCAAATTGCGACATAATGTACAATGCTACATCAATATCGTATAATAACGTTATATAATAATATTAAAAGACATGTGCAATAGTAAATGTTTGTTTTATTCAAATATATCGATTTGAAGTTGATATACAAAATGAGTAAGATGTTTGAGACATTGTCGTCAATGGTGTATTTTAGTTTAAATCTATCTGCGTCCAGCGCTTGAAGATGCGTAATTTCTATGAAACTCGTTTAACCGTCCTTGTAGCGATCAACGTTTCGGACATTGGCATGTCAATGGACATTTTGATCGCCTCCTGTATTCTGATCGTTGTAGGAATATCGTACACTGTAAAGCGTTCCGTAGTATGCGGGTTACTCGCGAGGTAAAACTTTTAGCAGTCAGAAGTGTCGTACTGTTGCTATTTTACTGAATTATCTACTGAACTTAGATTCAGTGGGACATACGCGATGCGATATAAGTCGTTGCGATATCGCACCGGTGACGTGTTGTGCGATTCGATATGTTTATATTTCTCGTAGCGCAATCGCACGCTCGTGTGAGTTACATAATTAGAAATATGAACCTGCCAATTCGCACAGCGTCACCGCTGCAAGTTGCGTCGCTTCTCTGCAACGGACCTTAACGCGTAACATTTTGCCCTTTGTTCGAATATTTTAGCGAAACTGAATTTTCTTCCTGTATTGAACGTTCGTTAATCGTTTCAGTTCGTAGTTACGTTAACTAAGACTTTTTTAAATTACACGTTTATAATCTTCAAGCATAAAAAGCGAGCGATCGAATTAGACGTTCCTTTCAGTTTTTATCCAGTTACATTCATACCTTCATTCTCTTTTTTCCTTCTTTTACCTTACATATTTCTATTTACACTCTGCTTGAGGGATTATTTAAGAAATCTATAATTTGTTAAATGCAGTTTTTCTATTAAGTGGATATTTTTACGATTTTTAATATGCGTTCATGGCCATATTATTTATAATTTGAATGGATCTTCATAGTTTATTTTTAACGTATTTATATCTATTCGTTATTATTTTTATGTTGTGCTTGATACACACGTGCTGGAAAAAGCAAATATAGTTTTTCAAGGTTAGGTTAAGAAACTGAATTCGCTGAAATGAATTGTAATATGGAAACATGTAGGTAAGTAGATACATACGTACATCCATATGTATATAGGTGGTACAAGGAAATGTTTGCGTTATGCAAATAATACTGTGAAAGCATCGTTCTTTCAAAATTACAGTTTCTACAATTTTTCAAGTAACTTTCGTTTCCCTTTTAACAGGAACAAAGTGAGATGATAAATTTAACACGTGCAGCGGCGTTCGATATCGTACAATTTTTTCGCGCATATTACACAGCAGGTTTGACACTACTTACTTCTTCTTTTAAGAGACAAGCACAGTATGTTTCACATGAAATTCTGAATGTGTATAATTCATTTGGAAGTATTCGAAGAAAGAAAATCCTACGGAGGCCTGACTGTATGGAGGGAAAGGAAAGAAGGTTAAATGAAATGACAAATGGAATGAAACTCAAACGAACCTTAGGCCGTTCAGCTAAGGTTCAGTTTTACAAAAGTTTCGTTGCAAATGTAACGAAAATACGGGAAGATGATGATCGATAAAATCTTTATTCCGAAGAATAGGATGTTTGTCGGGAATTCTTTTACTTTCATTTGTGAGAATAACGAAGGAAGAAGAAAAGAGCGATAGGTGAAAGGAATTTGTCAGATTGCGTGTACATGTAAAGATTGCGTTCGTCCCTAGTAGATTAGCGTAATCGAGATCGAACACAGCGTGTTTAGTAAACCAGGATTACTTGTTCTTAGAAAGAGTGCGTTGTTTTTCCGCATGCGTAACTAGTTGAGAATCCACTGGTAGACCTTTGCGTCGACGAACTGCGTCTATGTACTTCTTAGCTCTATTCTCGCTGTCTGCTTTGTCACCGAAGTGAAGGTATTCCTCGTCCGTGGAAGGCGTCCAATAAGGATCTTGCTCGATCACCTACCGTGATCAAT
Source organism: Anthophora plumipes (assembly GCA_951804975.1). Lineage (NCBI taxonomy): Eukaryota > Metazoa > Arthropoda > Insecta > Hymenoptera > Apidae > Anthophora > Anthophora plumipes. The sequence continues at coordinate 27,531,999 of OX638113.1, read as the reverse complement.
AAAAAAACGTTCACATGTTATTCTCGCGACATTTATCGAATAGTTTTCTAGCATCTAAATCTACTTTCGTTCACTTTCAGAACTCGCACATTTTATACATTTTTATGAGAACGGACAAATAAAAAACCTATACGTAACTATGTCTAAAAACGGTATTAGACTGTTCGTGAAACTAAATTGTTAAGTAATTGTAAGGATATTGAATTTTTGCAGGTATTCGCTAAAATCTTCGTATACCTTGTAAAAAGGGTATTATTTATAATACATGGGTATTAATTACGTATAATGCATATTTTCTTCTTATTCTTATTCGAAGAAAGAAAATCAGACAAGGACGTAACCCAACGATAATTGTTGTTACTTTCTACATCAACAGATAGATAAATGAATAAAGAAGGAAATTTCTCTAGATTTGGTGAGCGTATGCGCGTATGTGTGTATGTACATATATGGTCAAAAGGAAACTTGGCACAGCACGGCACAGCAGAATTTTCTCGATCGTTTGCGACTCGTTATTCGATCACGGGTTTGCAATGAAGAAAAACGGAAAAATAGCAAGATATTGCGCCTGTTCTCTTTATATGGAAAAACTTGCCTCCCAATGACTGAAAACCAGTTGGGGACTGGCCAGCCCGGACGTTTGAGTTCGTAGTTCTCTGGCAAGTTGAAAACTTTCTGGTACAGGTAAGGTGGCGAGGACGCGAAATTGCCCACCGAATCCGAGAGCACTTTCCGCGGCGACCACACGACCTTGTCTCTTCCCGAATGCTGCGTACAGTTTTCCTGAAACAAATTCCAATTATCGAATTAATCTTTTCTCGTGAAGATAAGAGAACATCGTAAGATTATGGAACAATTGATAATTTGAGTATTGAAGGAATGTACACGGTTAATTGGTAAGCATGTAGATCAAGCCTGCTTATATGTACGCTGATAAAATGTGAAGAAAAATATAGGTGAAACCATCGTTGACGTTGTCGTTGTCGTTGTCGTTGTCGTTGTCGTCCTTGTCAATTTCCGGAATTTCGAACATTCGGACGTCGTTAGAGTAAAGGGCGGAATTACGTAAAATGAAATATTTAATCCGGGGTGTTGACTGAATGAAAACATAATGAGATAAAACGAAGTAGAGACAGACAAACAACGTTGACATGGCATGGCGACGTGGAAATTAAAGTTGAACAAGTTTGGTTGGTTAGGTTAGGCATTTGGATAGACAGCGCGCAGCTGCCAAGATTTGTTTCTTCGTTGATCGCCCGAGATTATCCGCTAGGGCGGTAAAGAAGCGCGCGCGTGTATGCGTGTATCCATAGACGCGCAGCATTCAGCAAAGTCGGAGTGTAAGGAGCATAGAGTTTCCGGTCGTAGGTTGCGGCACCTGCACTCACCTGCCCTCCGTCCTCCGTCCTCGATCCTCCATCCTTCTCTCTACACACCGTCGCTGGTGCATGCAAGAATCTGCCGTATCTCCCCGTTTTTTTTACTCACCCGCGGTAACGTTAGCGATCTCACCGTGGCCACGTTTCCCCTCTTCTCCTTTCATTCTCTTCTTCCTCCTCCTTCTATGCGTCAACCTCAACCCTCGATAGCTTTATCTCTAACTTTATTTAGTTCCAATGCTACGATCCCTCTCCTCCAATCTCGTCTAGCTAACCCCCGACACTCTATTCTCAGCCCCACCTCGTTATATATCAACTTCCCCGTCGAATAGTAACCGAGTCTTACTCCCCTCCTCTCTACGCGGCGAGAATTCATTCATGCCACATGCACACGCGCGCGTGCACACACGTACATACCAGTGGTTCTCCGAGCGGAGAGCGAACGAATCGTTTCAGAAACGTTTGTCCGATCGACGAATACGAAACTGCGAGCAGGGTCGTCGGTTTGCTGTTTGAGGAATAGCGGAGAAATGGACAACATGGAGCAAGATATAGAACGACCCGCGTGCAATCATATACAGGACAAATAACCCGGTCTTTTCCGTCTCAAATTGTAATTCTTCTTCCTATTTCCCATTTCTAAAAGAATTACGCGTATGAAACGTCTTAGTCCTTTGCTTCGTGATTTTTTCGCATCCTATTTTGGTCGTTCGCTGTTTACATTTGATACAAATTTAACATATATGTATATAGATGAGATACGATCAAGGTAAACTTAGATAAAAGTCGGCTTAACCACGATTCTCTTCTCAGAGAACTTGCATCTATCCTATATACTTGGTTTTTCATTCGCATAGGTTTAGTTAGATCCGACTTGATCCGATCCCATCCGATTCAGTCCGATCAGATCGAATCCTATTCTATTCGTTTACAGAGATCGACGAAGAGAGAAGAGGTAGGAGGAAGAGACGAGTAGAGGAGAAGAGAGAAAGTAGGAGTGAATGGAATCACGGCCTCGATCAATGAGACAGCGATTCTCAACGCTCGATCTTCCTGGAAAATCTTTCGCGTTTCCTCGTCACGAATGTACCTAACATATATGTATCTATATATATCTATCAGATATATCTATACATATATCTAAAAGATCTAGAGTTTGAGAGAAGGCGAATATGTAGTTGATGCTCGATAAGAAATAAATTGGTGCGCGTGCATACAGTTTGTACACGTAGTAGGAAGGAAGCTAGTCAAAGGGAGTAGCTGCGTAAACGTAAGAATAGTTGAAAACAGGTAGAGAAATCTGGCATCGGGGACAGAGACGTCGGGTTGTAAACGCGTAATATTATAACGAACGAATAGAAACCTAGTCGCGCTTGAGCCGATCTTGAGAAGCGCGCAAACCGCGTGAAACGCCCACACAATTTACACGTGTATATACAAGTGCACACTGGCTACGTAGATTCACCGATTATGCGTTTCGCGACGCCTGTCTCTTGGAATATTTCTATACGTGAGACGGATTCTCTTTCCCTTTTAAAATAACGCAGCAATTGAAATCCTAATCGATCGGGCAACATTGCGCCATTCTTTCCTACCTGTGAACCACTACATATCTTTTCAAGGATTGCACGTGAAACGCATAACTAGATTACTATTTAATTTGCATACGAGGTGAAGTTGAAAGAAGGAAGATTGAAAAAACAGGTTTAAGGAATGAATCGAACGGATTCGAAGGAGGTAACGAAATGGAAATACTACGTGTGGAATGTTTCTGAAAAAAGCAGGGAATATAATTTAAACGATCGATATAGGAGTAAAGGCGATCGAAGAAAGATGAGGAAAACAATCGAAAATAGAAACGGGCAAGAGGGTGAAAGGAACGCAAAGGAGAAGAAAGGACAGGAAACGAAAAGAGAAGAGATGAGTTAGAAGGGGGTAGAGGTAAACGTGAAAAAAAAAAAGCGAGCTGGGTGAAGCAGTAACGAGAGAGGTAAGAGACGAGATGTAAAATAACAGCGTAGAGGGGGAAGAGTGAGAGAAGAGAGAAGAGAGAAGAGAGAAGAGTGACGAAGGACGAGGGGAGGGGGATGCGAGAGGGATGCAAGAAAGGTACATATATACAAGGAAAGAAGAGAGCCGGTGAAGTGGAATGGTGTGGAGTGAAGTGGAATGAAGTGAAGTGAAGTGAAGTGAAGTGGAGTGGAGTGAAATGGAGTGGGGTAGGGTAGAGTGGAGCGGCGTAAAGTGGAGTGGTGAAAGAGGAGCAGAGAGAAGGGAGTACTCATTCATGCTTTGCCTCTAGCTGTTGGAAGTTCAGTCAAACGAATGATATAGGTTCGCGCGACACGAATATTGCTCCAGCCATTTGATTCTCGGACTGATCTATTTGAAAATCGGTGTGTTATAAAAGCTAACACGTAAAACACAGAACGGAGGACGGAGGACGTAGGCCGAGAAGACGTAGACGATACTGAGAATAGAGAAGAACGTGGAGAATGCAAGGACACGAGAGAACGTGCAGTGCGAAGTGTATAGATACGCGCGATTCGAGTAGAGGAATTCTGTTTTGGAGAGCGCGCAACGTTGAGAGTTAGCCACGTTGTTGCGGCTGTTCTCACCGCCGGTGAATGTGTTTCCTTCGACGCGATAACAAACAGAAGAACGACGATTTGATATCTTTTGTACATGCTTTCGAAATACAGACGAACTGTGTCATTTTCATCACCGTTTCATTTACAATTCCACTCGGTTTTGTGAGCATCCTACGCGACCAATTAATTTACATCGATAATATAGAAAAGGGTAGGAAAGTGATCCGAACCTTCCAAAGTGATCTGTCCAGTTGATCGATTTGTGCCAGGAACGTTCTTCGAACTCGACTCGACTCGACTCAACTCGGTTGCACCCAAATCACCGATAAGACAGATTCATTTCTGATTACGGTTTTGTTTGCCAAAGACTTGGCGTCACTGAGATGACTGAAACGATATGGAAGGGGTATGAATCGACGCATCGATGAACAATAAAAAGACTATACTCTGATGCATCGCAGAGCAATTGACAGAGCAGTAGATTGATGATACGTAAACGTGTGCGCGCATTTTTAACGATCGAATGCACATCGCAAATGAGCTACTGTTTTGATCTGCACGCTCCCATTTCATTCGACGAACGTCGTTTATAATTTGCATCGCAATCTAGATATCCGTTTGGTGATTGGTGATCCATGATCGGTGATCGTCGCGATCACCGATCCTGAAGTTGCACGTTTTCCATCGTTTATATCTTGGCTGAAGAAGAAGAAGACAGAGGAAAAAGAGAAGGTGGAGGTGGAAGCAAAGGTGTAAGAAGCGGTGGCGGCGGTGGAGGAGGGGGAGGGGGAGGAGGAGGAGGAGGAGGAGGAGGAGGAGAGAGGGAGAAAGGACTCGCGCGCGCGCGAAAGGATGGCCGATTTGATCTGTTTCCTGTTAGCGATGTTCGGGCAACTGCTCGTTCGTGAAAGCAAGGGTAGTCTTCTTGGCGTAGAACTCGACGAAGCAGGTGAAAAACTTCTCAACGAATACTTGTCCCTCGACGAAGGCAAGTATCTCGCCGAGTTGCAAGAGTTTGAAGACACAGCGATCGAACTTGACTTGATCGATCAGAAGAGGAAACATCGACCAATGATTCACCAACCGCCCAGAGTCCTCTATCAAATTGGGGTGAGTGATCCACGTCTCGATTCGCAACGTTACAGTCTATCCATACGCTGTTATACCATGTATACTACTCGTATATGTTTACGCAACATTCTTCGTCCTTTTTCTCACGTTTTCCTTCTCTATTACCTGTTGAGGTTCTTGTTCCTGTGCATTTCTCTTGGCTTTCATCTAAAATGTTACATCGTTTTCGATTCACAAAGACGCAAGTAACCGCTTATATCGAAGGTTCGTTCGATCTGATTTCCTCCCGTTTATCGTGTGTATTCCGGTTCGTACACTTTGGAGCTTGAAAAACTTTTCGATCTCCGTGATTGAGCGGTGCAACGCGACGCGACGCGACGCGACGCGACGCGACGCGACGCGACGCCTTCCCTCTGGATCGTCTGTCGCGATGTAGGTATACACACGCGTGTACATACGTATATACATTCGTGCGTATATGTAGCTAAAGAGGAGGAGAACCAGGTGTCATTTTCACTATGGCTATGAGAGAAGTGAGAGACGCGTGAGAACTTCCGGATGGATCGCGCAGCCTTTCCGGTCCCTCTATTATCCCATTTTAGTTTGCTGCCACCGATGGTTTTAATATACGTACGATCTTCTGGGAACACATTTAGAGGAAGGAACAAGAGGTGGGGATGAAAGAAAGAGAAGGAAATATAGGAGAACGGAAGAGAAGAAATAACGAAAAGGAGGTTGTGGAGAGTGGGAAAAGTGCCTCCCTCCACCCTCCTCCGATACTCCTTATTTTGTCAAGTATTATATCGAAAGAGACTACACACTCGGTTGTCGAGCTTCGCGTTAGAAGACTGTCATCCCTGATTTATGTTATTAAACGTTCTGCTCAACGTTCGATTCATTTCTTCGATATTGTTACGCGTTATCGTAGGATGCAGCGTAATACGTAAATAACGATACGTATAAATACGACGAGAAATCAGTATGACGTCGAATATTTATCCTCAATCTTTTACTTGATTCGATCTTTCGAAGGAAAAACAGCAGCGTAGAAGGGAATTTGAGGAGTTTAGCTTTTAGGTGATCGAGCAGCGCGTAGTTTGCGAGCGTCGAGTCAACAGGACGTACGTGATTGCCTCATTCAGCGGATTGACCGACGCCGTATGAATAGTGTGGTTAGACCAGATGTCTATTCTTCACCGGAGAGGGGAGATACGTATGTATGTACCTCTTGAGCATGTTACAGAGCTTCCTTCGCTCCCCCCCCCCCTCTCTCTCTCTCTCTTCTCTTACCGTACCGAGCAACTTGCTTTTCTTTTACTTTTTTTTTCTCGTTCCCGGCTCCAGATTCGATTAATTTTCACTTGCCAACATTTCGACTAATTGTACGCATACGTAATATGACACGAGTACGATGAAACAGAAACCCGATCTTTCGCTTTCCCCAGTTCCACGTTTCGTTGTCTGCAATTACGCAGGTATACCCAGGCACGATTATAATCGGTAGGATACCTATCGATTTCTCGTTGAATTGCTGCTAAAATGGAATTTGATGGAATGAAATTCTGAATCGCGAAAAATCTTAGGTAGCTCCGCAGCGATCATTCGAGTCGCTGAAATTTCACATTGCGACAGCGTGCAAGTTTTTCGTTCGTACTGCTCTAACTGGTCTACGCCATTCCTGTTAGGACACGTTATCACGTGATTACGAGAGTGTCTCTATAAACGCGTCGAAAGGCGAACATGGCGAAAGGCGCGAAAATAGAGATAGAATCGTAAAGAGTGCAAGAGGAATGATTACGAATCGGTTGTTTATCGATTTTCAGGACAGCGAGGACGAGTTGCCTGAATGCTCGGACCGAAGCGAAGTTTGCAGCAAGGTGGATTTATATGGGTCACCTTGGGTCGAGAGACAATGTCGTTGCCCGGATGGCCGTACCTGTCCTAGTAGTTTGTACGGAGACGACGGGCACACGATAGTCGATAAAACACGCCAGTACAAGCTATGCGAGCCAGTGAAACGTCTTCCCATCTGTCGTTACTTCAAGTTAGTCGCGATCCTCCTACTTATCCTCTATGTGTGCACGTGCGAGCGAGAGAGCGATTGAACGTACCGCGATTGATTCGCGAATTCTTCGACGAGTGCCCTACACTCTATACCTCCTATCGTATACAGTATATACGTATAGCATATAGAGACAAAATGGCCGTTTGTTGCTTACAGAGACGTTACATGGACCTTAGCACCCGGAGGGGGGCCAGCGAACGCGACGGTTCAGCGGGTTTACTGCCGATGTCGACCAGGCAGCGTACCTTATCTAGTTCGAAGACAAGCCTACAGGTCTTCCGAGGGAAATCCAGGATTTATTTATGCTTTCGCGTGCTCTCCCCAAAGTGTAAGTTTCCCCGTTCGTATCCGTGTCCCCCCACGCTCGTGAATATTCCATCTCTGGACCGTATTATTTCAGAATTTTAAATCTCTTTCATTGGATTTAGATTCATCTTGCGATGTGTGTGTGTGTGTGCGCGCGTGCGTGCGTTTACCGCGATCACGGCGCCCCTGTCATCTTGACAGACGAGGAGAAAACGTTTAACGAATGTCTCTGTTCTAAAGAGAATGGAAAATGGTAATACTATTTCCATTATGGCCGTATTTTTTCGGATAGATACTTGTTTTTGAATTGTTACGGTCACCTGGAAAAAACAAAAAAGAATGCGAAGAATGCCTGGGGAATAATATTCCTGGGTTTATACCGGGAGAAGATTAGAACATCATTTCTTCTATACGTTTGAGATTGATTGAAAATCAATGAATGTTTCAGAGGCTGCGTTGCCAGCACAAGGAGCCATGCCGGCTATTCACAGTACGAAAGAGACGAAGCTCGCAGCTCGAAGAGGTGAACGCTTCGCCTCTGTGTCAGTGTCCAAAAGGTCATCGATGTCCTAGAAGGCATACCGATCCAGGATCCCTTCCGGCAAGGTCCTACTCCGGTGTTCTGGAGATCAAGACGTACAGCGGATACTGCGTGCCTTCGCAGTCGCATCATTCCGAGGCGATTTATACCGTTTAAAGGGAGAAAGGGATTCTGGAAAACAGAGAACCAGCCGGCCGACCGACCTACCTATCATTCGCCATATTTCCAATCGTACACGTATAGTCTGTAGAATGTTCTCGAGCGAGTGAACGAAATCGAACCTGGATCTAATCCCGACGACGATCCTTGCGTTATTATTCCGATAGGTTTCCTTCCCCTTTGCGAATCGTCGCTGACGTCGTCGTTCTATGTACTCGTTAATTGTTGATTTGAAATAGAAGTTTGAATGTTTCGAAACGGGAAAGTTGTGAAATACGCTACTGTTATAACGTCAAGCCATTTACCAGGCGTTTAAGCGAAATTCGATTCCAACGAAAGGTGGGAACTGTTGTGTACGTATTTGAAATAAAACCATCGAAAGGAGATCCCGTGCAAATTCGACGTTACGTTGGTTGTATCGTTCTTGAGTTTCAAAAAGAAACATTCGTTATATTGTATTGTGCCGCGTTATTTATGCGACGTCGCGTATCGCTTATATAGGTATTTATAAATGTGTTACTTAGAACGTCTTTAACCATTGACGTACGCGTCAATTTGTTTCTGGCAACGATGTTATCTCTCAACAATTGTATTTGATATCATATTACTATGTACCTACGTAATATCGTTCTTGTAAATATTTTATTCGCGAATATAATGAAATAAACGAGTTTCATTTCATCATCACCACACGTACTTGTCGCACCTCTAATTTCATCCTCATATATACGTCAGAGGTGATTAGTTATTTTAATCGTATTTGTACTAACTGAAACTTCAGTGGGACGATTATCGATAAATTAGATCTGTTTGGTTAGGTTAGAAACGGTTAGCGTGTTTCGAAATACGACGTTAGATGGCCAAGTATTTTATAGTTCTATATCGAAGCTTTTCAGCCTCGCCATCAGAGGGCTACACGAACAGCAAACAGTAGTTTCCACAGTTACCGATTAGTATTACATGTCCAAGTGAAGTTTGCTGTAAAATACAATGCTACATGTTTTAAGACAGAACAGAGGTAACAGCGCACGCTGAAAAAGTCCAAATAGTCGGTCGGAAGTCCTTCTTATAGTCGGAGTAATATTCTTCCATGTATCTCTGGAAAATAGATTGCTTAATGCATTCCGTTCAAATGAATTAATCATGTATGTCCAAAAGAAAAAGGTGCGATGTATTAAAATTAGCTCTAACCGTAGGATTAGGCAGATGTATAAGCAGCACCGATGTAAAACGACTACTTACTGTATATACACGTGTTTGCGATTGAAGATCGGAGATTGCAACGTAATTGTAGCGTAGGTCCGTATTCTCGGTTGAAAGAGAAGGAAGCGAAATGATGTACAGAGAAGAAACAGCTGCGGGCATGATTACGAATCTATCGTTCGAGAGGGTATCCAACACCTATGTAGGTTGTCGATCACGCCCGATATATATTTTTCTACAGTATTCGATCGAACGTGCGTAAAATAGCGGTAGGTACATCATGTGTACCGGCGCGTCGCGTAGGATTTCGAAATAGCCGTCTAACCGCGCAAACCTATATTTCATCTTTAAAGTATATTCAGTTCAATCGAGAACAAGTAGGATTATTAAGGATTGTGATTTGAAAAAATTACTTTCTTCGTAAGTTCGTAATATTCGAAATCAGACCTGAATCGTTTAAATTCAGTCAGTGAAACTCGGTCAAATTCATTTGAAGGTTTTCATCTTGGAATCATTTCCAGTACCTATACACCCTTCTATTAGCTATTAATAGGTATAATTGAACCGCAATTCTGGAAAGCTACTCGAGAAACTCCCCCTTGTTCCTATGATATTTGCATCGAGATTAAATCCGTATAAGTGTCGAGAGAAGAGAACGCGACGAAACGCGAGAAAACGGTATTCGTAAAAGAGGAAAAAGAAGGGGAAAGAAGAAAATCGAAGGAAACGAGGGGTAAAACGAAAGGAAAATAAAGAAAAGGGGAATACGACGAAGGAAAAGAAGAAAGAGACTTTTCCTTCGCGTTTTCTCAAGCGGTAAAGTATCGCGTGTTTTTTCTGGGTACACGATACGCGGCGGTTTCTCAGGTTCGTTCGGCATCGTGAAAATCTCGGTTGGTAGTGGCGCGCCGGTGCGCTCTCGACTCTCGACTCTCGATTCTCGATCCCTCTCCGCAAGGATAAGGACTGGCTGTGGTGTGTGGGTATGCTTGTATATCCAGAATAGAATCTGTTGAAGAGCATAGTATAGGTAGAGATGTGTAGCGCAGGGAGTAAAGGAAGGTAGAGGATTGGTGGAGATGCAGCTTAGGATTCCACGCATAGTCAAGGGGTTTCTGGTTGGTTGGTAAGTGGGACTAGCCGGGATTCATAGGCAGCATGTCTCCTACCAGAGCTCGCAGTCCCATTCGAAACTCTGAAACGCGTCTAGGCATTCTCGTTCGCTTCTTCCTCGATGCAACTTCCCTCGTTCGCTTTGTTATTATTTCTCTCTTTCTCCCTCTCGCTTCCTCTCTCTCTCCGTTTCTCTCGCTCTCTCTTTCTCTCTCTCCTTTTGCCTCTCTCTTTCGCTTTTGATATTATTTAGTGAAACGATCGACGATGCGGAAAAGCACAAGTAACTCCGTAGCCTGAATCAGTTAAAATTGCGCGGAAGAAGTAAGAGCAGAAGTAAGAGGTAGCAGGGGCAAAGGGGAAGAGAGAGGGAGAGAGAGAGAGAGAGTATCGAGTATCGAGTGCTAACGGCGCGAGATTCGGATAGAATTGAAACGACAGTCGATCGAGATCCACTTACCGCGTGTTTATCCGTGGTATTTCGCGAGGTGTCCAAGTTGAGAAGAAACGGGCAGCGTAGCCTGTGTCTCTCTAACGGATCACGCAGCGAAGAATCGAAACTCTCGAGGACTAGATCGAAACTGGGCTGGAGGTCGGGGTCAAAGTCAAGACCCAGATCGTGATCAAGATCAAAGCCGAGCTCGTGGTTCGAGGCAAAGGGTGAGTACAGGGACAATTTCTCCCAGAGTTTTTTTTTCATCGTGAAACTATGTCGCTAGCTAACTCGGGTAAAACCTCCTACGATCGTATCAGGCGAGAGCAACTTTTCTCTCGCTAATGAACAACTATCTAATGGAGATGAAAGTACTTTGTCAACGGGTATCTCTGTCGCACGGCGAAAAATAATCCTGTATTATCATAGGTATAATTTAAAAATAATCAATAAGAAAGGTAAAAAAGTAGCTGGTGCGGTTAACGTTCAGGGCGATACGAGCCTATTCGATGTATTTTGTATTTTCAAATCTTACGGACATATCGTCGTTTATTTATTAAACGAAAAGTATAAAAACAAAAAAAACAAAACAAAAAAGAAAAAAAAAGAAAAAAAAGAGAAAAGAAAGCAGTAGTCTATTATTTAACGATCCAACTATATCAAGAGTCAACAATGTAATCCAATAATCTAATATCATTGTTAATTATTTAATGTGAAATGAATTGTTCGATCGTAGGGTGAAAGGTTGATCAATTTTCTCGATCAGCCGTATAAATAAATCCGATTCGGGAGGATTATGCTATCTACGTGCATAAAGTATTTTACCAAATGATTCACGTGCTCGCGCGAGTGTCACCTGAATAACAGAAAGAGGAGGCAGGCCTTTTTTCGTAATCCTTCTGATGGAAGAATGTAGATAACCGAAGAACCGTACGAATCGTAATACCGTACGGTTAAGCGTGTTTTTCTTTTGGCTAAAGATTCGATTCGGAGTAGAGTGTCGTCGTATATTCCGGGACGGTATAAGGCAAAATAGTCTCGATAAAGAAGATCGAAGGAAGGAGGGCAGAGGAAGTGAGTGGTATAATTTATCGTTGAATGCGTTTTAATAAAGGAGACGGTGAGCGTGGATAGTCGTAAATGAAAGAACGCGAGCGGGTGAGCGGGTGAGCGGGTGAGCAAGCTCCGTATAACGCTTCGAGTGTCGCAGGAGGCTCTCTACACACTTGCATGCGCTAGCTGGTTCAGTCGATCTTACCGGTTGCTGCATACCACCGCGGCCTTGAACATGCAAAGAAAGATAACGGCTCGCGAGAAACGTACCAGGTTAACCTAATTTCGCCGTATCCGCGTGGCGAATAATATCGCGTTATAATTATTGCGGCACCCCGTAAACGTCCCCGCGAGAACTTGCTTCTTTCATTTTCTTATTTATTTGCTCGTCTATTTTCTCGGAAAAGAGTCAAAAGGGAATACAAAGGGAAGGAGAGTAGCGGGAGGGGAGAGAGTGAAAGGTCGGTGAAACGTGCAGAAGGGAAAGGAAAGAAATAGGGTGGAGAAAGAAGGCAGGAAGATCGTGGTGGGGTGTGTAGAGCCGGGTGGAAGGATGAGATGCTTGTTCGAGTTTCACGATTCAAACGGACGCCAAGAAAATTTCCTCTAATGCAAGCTGGAATTGGTTCGAGCTTAACTCGAACTCGACCTCTGTGTTCACCCCGCTTTTTCTTCCTCCCTTTATGCCTTCCCATCGGGTCTTTTACTTATTATCACTTTCTCTCTTTCTTTCGTAAGTATTCTCCTTACGCAGCCTTCCAGATTAAACAAGAGTCGATCTCGAAGCGAAACGATATGCGAAACGATCGGACAAACACGGGCACGGTGAGACATTCGTCGGGCAGGAAGCACCTGTATGAATATGACAGGGATCGGCCGACTTAAGGCTGGAAAGAAGAAGAAGAAGAAGAAGAAGCAGAAGAAGGAAAAGGAGAAGGAGAAGGAGAAGGAGAAGAAGAAGAAGAAAGAAAGGAGCCGATGCTGCACAAGCTTGCCAAACATGCCGCCCCCTACTTACGAACCTACACTCTCACCCTTCCGTTGCTTCCCCTTCCGTTCATGAACGTTGATGTCACTTACTTTTCACTTTGCTCAGCTTACTTTACACAGTGCTCACGGGCAAAGAAGAGCGGCCTTGCTCGTAAAACGTCTGCCTGACCGGCTCTTGGCCTAGACCGTGAAAGCTACGAAAGAAGCGTGAGAAACGAAGATACACGCAACCAGATCTCTTATCGCGCCTGTCTCCGATCTATTTCTCCATTGTGTTTCTACTAATACTAGCTGTCGTTAAGCTTGAAAATTTTCTGTTTTGCGAGGCAACTGAACCGCAAAACCGCGTCTATATTATTATCGATGCGCCTATATTATTAAGCAATCGAAAATCTCTGCTTCGCGATCAAATGAAATTACTCTATTCCAGCAGAGCTGTTTAGGCAGACCTTTTATGAATAACAGAGTGCTCTTTGTTACCCGCAAGTACTGGTATATACGAGCAAACCGAAGAGCAAGTAACGTCGACGCTCGTAAATGGAGTGGTGAAGAAAATTAGATAGCGGTGATCGGCATCTGTTTGCCTTGCCGCTGCTCGAATGATCATCCTGCTCGCGTTCGTCTGACACATCACTTTACATAGAGCTACTTCGAAAGTTGCTCGAGTCTATACAGAAAATATACTATATATATACGTATCTTAATGCTTGAGAAAGTATCAGCAGCTCCTCTAGTCTAGTCGATAGTAATCAATTTTAATCGTGAATTTTAGGTTATACAGCAAAGCTCTCTAGAGCTTTAGAGAAGAAAATCGATTGGACAAGGAACGTACTCTGTTTCTTCTCTTCGATTCGAGATCTTGGAAGGAGATGAAGGTGATTACTGCAGGAGCGATATGGTTGTTCACGCTGACAGTCGGAAGCCTAGCGTTGCCGTCGCAATCGCTGACTCATTCTCAGAGTGGCGGCAAGTCGAAGCAAACGACACCGTCGTTGTATTTCAACGAAAACGAACCTGCCAGTTTAGCAGGTGCATCGAACAGTACTGGTGGTAGCGGTGGCAATTTTATCGCTAGCTATAACACTACAGATAGCATCGGTAACGAGATTACGGTGAATAAGAATGGTAGCAAAGATGCATCGAAACTTCCTTCTGGAGTCGGTGTCACGAACGACGCGACGGTTGCTACGTTGTCGTCCTCGCTGTCCGCGGTAACCGTATCAACGAATCGTAATCTTCCGGTGGATATCGTCGAACCGTCATCGACGACATCGTCGTCATCGTCGTCATCGTCGTCGTCGTCGTCGTCGCCGTTGAGTACAAGAACGAGCACGACGAAGCCAACGACTACAACCACGAACACGAGTAATTCCAACACAGGCTCGAACGCAACTCCCACCGAAGCTTCTTCGAGAACGATCGCTTCCATTCAGGACGCGAGCACTACTTTCCTTTCTTCTTCGACGAAAAAATCATCGACGACGAGCTTCAACGAGTTTACGACTGCGCCTGCGACGATTTCACCGAAGGAAACGCGAGAATCGCCTGGGAAAATTCGTCCTCAGATCAAACTAACCACCAACTATACCAGTCTCAGCGAAGTGAGTAAATTCTTCTCTCCATCTTTTTATTCGTTCTATTCTCCATTTTCTTCTTCGATGCTTTTTACGGTTTCGATTCGGATATAATATCGTCGCTTATACATATATAATAATATCATCTCCCCTATTAGCGTTCGTAAAAACGTAAGGGACGTGATCGATCCGTTCTCACTTCAACATGATTTATGCGATGCTTTCCCATCTTTAGAAATAGGAGGTATAGGTAGGATGTAAGTAGTTGCGTAACTCACGACTCGCCTTCCTATTGTCACCACCATGAACTTGGAGAGAAAGAAAAAACCCCATATAGGTCGATCTAGAAAGTTACGAGGATTAAATGGCATGCGCATACTAAGCAAATGTGCGACATACATATGTCTTCTTCCGCGTTAAATCATGGGTATACAATAACGAGGCTTGAGAAAGTAGTAATAATCTTACGAATTCTTTTCATAGCTTAGTTGTTCGTAATAAAACGTGCGCGTCATTCGCACTCGAGTTGCTTACAACTTCCGCCCTGCTAAAATTGTCCTGTCCGTTTAAATATATAGATACTCTCCCTTTTTACGATCCTCTCGGTTCAGAACTATCGAAATTCTCTCGAGCAAAAGTAATCTAGTAACAGTTTCTACGAGAGGCATACACGGTTTATCGGCAGAGATGAAGGAATAGAAAAACTGTGATTGGTCATGCGATGAAGCAGTTTAGGAGAATTTTAAAGTTTAAAACCGTTAATTTTATTTTCTTAGTGTACTTTTCAAGAAGATGTGGACTTGTGGACGCGGAACGTTTCACGCGCAAAGTATAACTGTTTAAGCTATAACTACGTTTAACTATACCATAAGTACCGTAATGTACGCTGTGCTATGAAACGGTTGAGTTTCACGGGTCAAAAGATGTGTCGTAACAAAACTAAATCGTGCACACTTCACTCCCCAGAGCAAACCATTTTTCTTCGTCGTTAAACACGATCGTTCTTGCTATCTTCTTTGGGAATCTTTCAAATCCTCGCGTGCTATGCCCCTACTATTTCTTGAGAAACACCAATTGAGAAATAGTACGACGTGTTTCCTCGAAAAATCTCAGGTTACACCGAATTATGCACAAACAGATTTTAGTCGTTGAAAAAAGTATTAGGACGCGTTTAGCGTATTCTCCTTCTACTTCTCAATTTTTCCACGAGATTGTTGCCACAAACATTTTGCTGATATTCCAATCAGATTTCACGATTTCCTCTTCGTTTACCGCTACACCTTGCTCCTGTCTCTATACTTTGTCACTGATACGATACCCGGTAATTATTTTAATAGCGATCGCACATTGCGTGTTTTCTACGGAAAATGATTGCCTTTGAAACCTGTACGCATCCTTCGGAATTAGAATTAGCAATACCGACCGGTTAGGTCCCAACGAAATGGGATCGGCATGAAACGGTTGCGCCATATCAGAAGAATTATATTCTACCTCGCCAATTAATAATTATTTATGGTCGGTTTCACACTGTAAATAAGAAAGAAACAGCAAGAAAGTGTAACTGATGCGGAATTCCGGGTGCACAGCTTTTTTCGTGACATCCTATCATGTCTTACTCGACAAGAAACGTGCGTTCTTTGATAGGTTCAACTTAGGTTCGTTCGCCTCGCATAAATGACGATACGCTCGAGTTGTACCTAACCACGGTGCGAACGTTGTCACGTTAGTATACCAGTATTATATCATACATTTGTGAGAAACACACACCAAGTACCCGAACCTTTCTACCTTTCGTACAAAATTATTTACGCTGCGTGACCACATGCGTCAAAAATTGCTAATCTGTCGCAGAGAAGAGATAGATAGATAGATAGATAGAGAGAGAGAGAGAGAGAGAGAGAGAGAGAGACAATTATATTTTCCAGTGTTAAGAAACATACACTTAAAATTTGTAATTCAACATACTAAAAACAGAGTGTACAATGATAAATATCCATTTGTCTGAAAGCCACGTCTGCTTATGCGATAATAATAATAATAATAATAATAATGATAATAATAAGGGGAGGGCGTGTGTAGAAAGAAAAAGTAAAAGAGAGAAAAATTGGAATTTGATTCTTTCGTTCGTCGGATAATTGCTTCCATCCTGATTAAACTGTCCAATCTACCGACTAATTTCTCCTAGCTGAGCAAACCATTTAAAAGGTGATTATCATTTACGGGTAGATAAATGAACGGACAGAGAGCGAAAGAGCGATGGAAGAGGAAAAGGACTCGTTATTTCGAATTACACGACAAAATTAGAGAAACAAGAAACGTAGGCGATTTTCAGCTGCGCAAAATGAAAATTCTAACTGAAACACCGTCTCATTACTGCGACGATAAATTACCATTTATATACCTAACCTTTAACTACCTTTACTATCCTTTGCTATCATTTATCAGACGTAGAAACATCAAGAACAATATTACACCATGTTCGTCAGAATTGTATACTACTGGGAAAGAAACGCTGGAACGAATCACATTTTTCTTAATTTCCTACGTGGCAGGATAGATACGGTGCAAACGGAGAAGTAACTAACTGAAAGATAGAAAGGTGAAAAAATGAAGATCTCATTTCGTATTTAATCACGAATCTCGATTACCGCTCGCTGATTGCTAAATACAAATTAGAAATGCGGAAAAGCATCAATTACTCGGAACTAAAAGAGAAAAGGCGCGAGCGTGTCGCGTATGCGTGTGAGAGAGGGGGTAAATAACGAACGAAAGATGATGGAGAAAGGAAGCGTAGACGAATCGGTAAGAAAAGATCGGGTTTGTCACCAAACAGAAGGCTTTCAAGCAATCTCAAGTTTTCCTTTTCATCGGCAATTTCTATCGAGGGGGAGCGAGAAACCTATTAAGCTTGCACCGCTTCACTTGTGCTTCGACTAATATTACTTTGATACACGATTAAGACAATGGTTCCTTTAAAATTGTAAAAATAACAGACAACTTTGACAACTTTTTCTTTATTAATTGAAAAGTATACGCGCTGCAAAGCTACTTGCAGGGCTTTGGATAATAAGACGAATGAAACGAATGATCGAACGATCGACGATGAAACGATTTTTTGCAAATATCTAGGATATCCTGTCGAATCGGACAAGCCTGTCGAAACAAAGTTTCCAAGCATGTAGGCATTCGAGCAAGGATGATAGTTGGGCGTTTCAACTTGGTTATTAAATATATCGAACACATGTCGTTCGAGTTGTTCAGCTTGAATATTCGAATTAAGCACCGTTTCAGGAGAGTTTTTTAGGAGATTGTCACGAATCGCGTTGCTCGCTTTACCATTTGAAAAGGAGGGCGCAGCAAGTGTTCATGACCGTGACGTGCGAGCGGATCGACCGATGTTAATATCAGGTAGTGGAACGTGACGATATCAAAACAAGCAGAAAAGAATGAAAAGTAGAGGAGGAATCGAACGAGTTTACTACACGATTTCGTTGAAACTGCTCGGCTCGCTTAACTTTACATTCCTCGAAATTACATTATTACACAGATCAATTCACACCCTCCTCTCCTCTCCCTCCTTTTCCTTTTCAAATCAGACTTTCATTTCCAAATGTCGCACGACCAATGTTTCATTGGACAAATTTCTTGAAAACCATTACAAGAAGCATCGAATTTCCCTATTTTGCGATGACATTGATATCGTCGGCTTAACTAGATCAGTTCGAATCGATTACGGTGAAAGTATACCGGCGTACCGATAATCCTTCTTCGATACGCTTCGTACCGAATATGAATGTGAATGCGTTCGTCGAATAAGGGATTCCTTTCGAACGATAGAAGAACCGTTGTTAATAACCTATGATCGTTATTAATAGGTAGATCGTAGGTAGAAATTGAAAAATTCGAATCCTATTGATATATCGTTTCAGTAATCAGCTCATTCTCGATCGTCGCTTTTGCCTACCTGCTGGAACGGAACTTTATAACGGAATGAACGAAAAACCGACGATAGTTGTTGAAACGGTTCTTTGTCCGTAACATAAAACCAATTACTCGAAGCGTTGAAAAGATTCTTAAAAGTTGGCGAACAGAAAGTGGCGGGAATGGGCATCGGCTTCAGCGTGCCGCAGTGCTGTCAGTCATTTACTCGAACCGTGCTTCTCTCGCGGCACTACGCAGCTGTAATAATAGGATCGCGTTATTCCTAATAGAACGGTCGAGTTTGTGGTTCGTTTTGATTTATCTCTCGCCTTTTACCGATACCGCTCTCTCATTTTTCTTTCTTCCTACCCTCTTCTCTTTGTCGTTGATAATTGCATAAAAATGTGACTCGAACGTTCGTAGGAAAAGATTGCGTATGTATAATATAAACGAAAAGCGGAAAGTATCGAAGGTGAAATGGGAATAGAGGAATGTATAATATATGTAGGAAAAGATGTAAAGCGAAGAAGTACAAATAGAAATAAAGAAATAAAGATCAATCGATCGATTTGCAGACGGGTGTACGGCTACCGGAGGGTGCGAGCGCAGCCCTTGCGAAACCGACCAAGTATCACTACTATCCGCACAATCAGCATATCTACTTGTTACCGGAGTGCGCGGTTCAGCAGGTTTGCAACGCCGTTTACGTTCGATTGAACTTTACTCAGCCTCTGTGCGCTTGTCCAGGAAGATACCGCGACCCTTGCAGCGCCTCTCTCGACAGCGACGATCTCCACACTACGGAGCTGGTCACCGACCCTCGAACCAAGGTTAGTCGCCTTGCCTTGCCTTGCCTTGCCTTGCCTTCTCTTTGCTCTCCGCTATACCCACCTACCATCTCCTCCTTTATTCACTTGCTCACCGCTTATATTTCCTCCGAACAGCCGACTAGCTTTCTGCTTCTCCTTTTCGTTACGCGAAATCGAAGCGAACCTAACGAAACGGAACATCGGATTCACCAAGAGCATTCACCGATCATTACGCTTTCCGCATTGCTCTACCTCCAACCAACGGCATTACGATTCGTCCAAGGGGTTCGATACTTTTCAAAGAGTCGTCGTCGCTCGACTCGATATTTCTAGATTGAGTATTACTACGGCGCGATTACATGATTTTAACGTTTAATTTGATGGCACGTCGCCCAGTACGTTTCTTTTTCTTCTCCTTAGTGTTTCGCAAGTGAAACACGCGATATTACGTACAAGTTAAGATAGGAGATATAATCTGGTAGATTAAAAGCTAATGTAATGCCGGGGAAATGATTGAAGCGCGTAGAAAGCTAACCGTGACAACGTACATATACACACGCATGTATGTATGTACGGTTCGTTATGTAGGATTCTGGAACGATAGAGTCGCGTAGGCGTTTCGTCGTGGCGAAAACGAGTTCTCTCTTTCTCTTCGTGAACGCGTTTCCCTTCTCTCCTCGTTATCCCCCCCCCCCTTCCTTCCTTCCTTCCTTCCTTCCTTCCATCGTGACCGTTTGTCTTAGAAATCGGATGGAAGAAGATGTAGCAACGACGAATCAGGCACGCTTGTCACTTTCTTTCTGATTAAATTAGGGAAGAGAATGATTCGGTAATCTGTTCGTTTCAGGCTCTCACGTTGGTGAAAACATGCGAGCCAGTGGCAGAAATGCGCGAGTGTAGAACACCGAGAGACTGGTCTCTTCTCGCGCTACAAAACGTGCGAACGGGGAAATCTCATTACCTCGTAATATGCCGCTGCCCCGACGCCAATATACTCGGTAAGTAAATGCTGCACCAGGTTAGGCTAGATTAGATTATATTAGGTTAGGGTAGAAATTTACTTGGCATGCATATTTCTCTGGTATGTGCGTGCAGAGGGTCCTATGAGTCACGATCAACCGACGTACGCCAGTGTGCCAGGGATTCGCGTTTACGGGATGATGTGCGTGCAAGGGAACCGAAGAGGACGACCGCTGCGATACACGCGCAGTCTTTCAGGTATTTCCCGAGGACACACATTTCTAGAAATCGAAGCATAGTAGAGATAGTCGATCAACGAGTTCCAATCATTGTTCACAGATCACTCCCAACGAGAAATCGGCGAGAACTCGGGCATGTACAACGGCAAGGATGAAACGAACGAACGATTAAGCTTTCCGTGGTACAAAGTGCAACAGCTGATGAATACAGTTGTTTGGGATTAGATCCGTTAGACAATGAAACATCGAAAATTCTTGGTTGAACCGCGACACGCAATCTGCTTAGCTCGACATTCGACTCTTTATTTATTTAAGCATCTCGCTTCGCTTTGCTTCTCGCTTACTTTCACCCCCTCCCTCACCCTTTCATTTATCAAACCCACCTCTTTCTTTACTTTTATTTATACACATCGACGTGTTTGATTGTAACATCGAGTGAAAACGAACCGGTGACGACATAGCGACAAAGACATTTTCCGATGGACCGATCGAAGGCAGCAAGCTTGGAAATGGCCATGTAATTACCCAACTATCATCCTATGCTATTGCCTCCTTCTCTCTCGTCAAACGAATCTGGACAAGAAGCACTCTCCGCTCGATTCGTACAATATTCTCGATACAGTAGAATCCGTTATCGTTTCTCGTCAAATCCCTTCTTCCCTTCCTACCCCCCCCCCCCCCCCGTCCCCTCCAATACAATCAAATACAATAACAGCGAAAACAATCAAGTGTCTAGTATATGTATACATTATCATACGTATAGTAGGTTAAATATTGCTTTAAAATGACGATAAATCTCTAATTTATTTAGATTAATCGCATTATATGTACACCAACTGTTAGATATATACGTCGATAATAGAAAACATCTGTAAACGTTCGAGCAACGTAAAATACTATATTGACTTGCAGTAATGTTTTCTTCAATTCCCTATTTCTTGTTTCCCTTTTATTTACTACGTATTCTCAGATACGCGATATCTCGTTCGTAATATCAGCAGCAGAAATACCTAGTATTTACTTTCCTAATTCGCGATTAACCTAATCACAAACTGAACTGCAAGAGAACGTGCAAATCTCGCAAAAAGATTTCTAAAGAAATTATGCGCCATTACCCCTGGTATACGATAGGTTTACATAGTTTTATCCATTCGTTTGGAACATCATGTAGTCGTGTAAAGGGTAGGGATAGGGCTCGAAAGTATCACGGTACTTGGTAGTCGTTACGAAACTGGAATGTGACACCAAAGCCGAAAATGATCGTGGATATCGTTGAATGTACTCGAACCGTAGATATATTCCACGTATACTTAAGAAAACTTGGTTAGCGCAGAAATTCTTGTCCGTTGCATGGAAGTAATATGAGAAACGAGAAAATTTCATATCCTTGATTAAAAAAAATATCAGACTTACCCAGTACGTCCGAATTGACCAGAACACTGCAGCTGTACATCGGTGTGACTAGCCGGGGATGTCTGGAATTAAACGCGCGTCGACAAGCTTCCTTGCATGCTGACATCAAATGACCACCCACGTGCCCTTGATTGTGGCCACTGTTTTCGCTAATGACACATGTGGAATTGTTCCTTCGATTAATATTTCGTTCTCTTCCTTCTTTGAACGAACGCGATGCGAGATAATGCCGAGTAAGGAAAAGAACAAGACAAAGGAAAAGTGGGAAAATGTAGGAAAAGAAGGGAAAGGAAATCTATATTTATCTATTATTGTATCAGGTATACAATACCTTTGAGAATCTTGATAAATTTCCCACTTCTTCACGACAAAACAGACACCCATCATAGGCTCTTCACACAAAGGTCCAGCAAGCGTTGCCAATTGAAATCCATTCACCATACTGCTTTCGTATCTGGTGGTACATCAGAAATAACTATTACGCTTACATTTCCTAATCCGTTGGTAACTATTATCGCGATATTAGAAAGATCAAGCTTCTCCCAGTGCTTGACTAAACAGTGCCGAGAGATACTCACGGAGCACGTGAATCTGTAGACTTTGTATGCCTCTTCCAAAATTTCCTGTGCTCATAGTCGGTTTCGTTCAACAAGATATTAGGACCGCAATTTCGCGGCCCGAACGACCACATTTTATCCAACACGTCCTTTTCGTCCACTTCCCGGAACGCAGCGGCCAGTTCGGTTTTAAACGATTCCAACGCCCTTTCCTTTCTCTCGGACATCGAATGCGACGATTCCGTATCTTGGTGATCGGTAGATGATTTCCCGTTACTTTCCTCCTCCTTCTCCGATGATGATTTACCGTAGTGGTGATAGAACGCTTTTATCAGATCTACGTTCTTCTCCAAGATCTTGGTCACTTTGTCCGGCAAAGGTCTCGCGTCTATTTCAAAGTAACATTGTCGATTCGGTGTCCAACTGGCAAAATGAACATCCTCCAGTTTCTTCTTCTCTTCGATCGCCTCGTTCACCATATCAACTTTCGGGGGAGGCACGACCGTTTCTCTAAACGGCACGATCGGCTCCGATACGTTCAACTCAACCTTAGCATACCGCAACTTCAAATCTTCCAAGCATCTTTCCAAATGCACCTCCCCTGCGGTGCTCAGCACAATTTCCCCGCTTTCTTGAATACGAACAATCGCGCAAGCGTCCGCCTGATTCAGTAATTTCAGTCCATTGATCAGCTTTTGCAAGTCGTTCGGATGTTTTGGCTCAAGGGCTACGTGCATTATAGGGATGCCGAGCGATGTCAACTCTGTAAAGGACGGACAAGCGACGGTACTTGAAAGAGTGGCCGTCTTTAACACGTGTTCCTCGAGGTCGCCGATTCCAAATACATTACCAGCAGTCACCTTATCCGTAGGTTCTAATTCTCTACCCATCAAAAAATACAATTTCTCTACAGTGGCTTTAGTTATGTACCTTCCAGGCTTTAAATCTTTCAACGTCGCATTTTCTTCCTCTACCGGTGACTCGCCCGCTCTCTCGCGTTTCAAAACTTCCCGTGGATTGTGTTTCGGTCCCAGAACGTACACGGTACTTCCCTTTCTCAGTGTTCCAGAATATATTCTAGCGAACGCTATCAACGCAGTTTCCGAGCTTTCTCCTTCCTCCTCGTTCACCGTACCTCTGTTCTCGATCTCCGATCGCGTACTTTGAACGGTGGTGTTGTTCACGCTCTCCTGTGCCGCCACCGCCGCCGCCGTCTCTTCCCTCGTAATTCTTTCCGCATGCCTCATTCGCGCGATTTCCCTCCGTTCGGCTAATTCTTCCGGAGTCAGCGGTTTCGGTTTATTCTCGGGTAACGTTTTCCTTTCTACCGGAAACATCTTTGAAATGAATACAACGACAGGGGCATCGGCGGATGAATCGCAAGCTAAAAATGCCTCCTTTAATTGCTGCGTTTCCTCTGGTAACGTGGAGAAATCGTAATTACAGCTTAACAAACGTTCTACCTTTTCCGAAGTTAAACGATGCGGTGCGGGAACGGTTTCGCATATGGCATCAAGGCATGCGCGAGCCAACGGTAGCCACTGAGAGCAAACAGCTTGCAATTGAGCTTTCGAGTCTGTGTGCCTCAAATCCCTCGTTGTTAACTTGATATCTAGTTTCTCAGCCACCATTGCCACTCTCTCTTTGTCCTTCCCTACAGTTATCGTTTCGTACAAAGTCCAAAGATTGTCCAAAATAAACTGAACGAACAAAGGCTTCTTCGCTTTCTCCTGAGCTCCTTTCATTATTCTCTTTTTCTTGCTATTCACGTAATAGTCTCCCCAAAGCGTTTTCAGTAAGACTTTTTCACTGAAACCCAATTTCGTTGAAAATATCTTGGCAAATTCTTTCACGCTGAAGCCCCAGCCATCCGTTGCACTGGTAAATAAAACGTTACCTTGGTCTGGAGAGAAGTACAAATTAGAATCGTCTAGCTCTTCCAACGTCAACTGACAGTCTGTCAGATTCGTTTCGGATGTACTTTCCATGCTCTCCTTTTTCAGCTCTTCCTTTTCTTCCCGTTCCATTATGTCACTGGCAAATAGCTCTCCCATTACGGCATTAACTTGCTCCAGAACTTGGGTTAAATGCACGTAGGCATCCAACGGAGACAATTTCATTTCTGTTATTAATCTGTCTATTTTATTCAATACCAAAATTGGTTTCAATCCTTCCGCGTAAGAGATGGACAAAGCGCCGCGTGTTTGTGGGCATACACCTTCTACCACGTCGATCACCACAATAGCCCCGTCGCAAAGTCTAACAGCAGTTGAAACTTCTGAAGCAAAGTCTACGTGACCTGGAGAATCTATCAAGTTAATAGCAAATTCTTGACCGTTATACTTGTGATAAAGAGTGATCGAGCTTGATTTCATCGTGATTCCTCGAATTTGCTCATCTGGACGACTATCCAAGTATCGTAGTTTACCGGCAAGTTTGCCAGAGATGATTCCGTTGCTAGCAACGAAAGAATCAGCCAGAGTAGTCTTCCCATGATCTACATGAGCCAATATACAAATGTTTCGAACATTAGCTGGATTACTTTGAATTTCGCTTAATTTTTCAGGACTGATGAGACGCATTCTGTTGATAATTTGTCAATGAATGCAAATAATATTAATTTCTTAGGCATCCAAACAGTGTTTAAGTGTAAAGTAAGACAAGGACGACAAACTGAAATCTTAAAGATCGTACGATAAATGGATTTTGTCAGATTTATCGAAAAAAATAAAAAAAATAAAAAAAATAAATAAAAAACGAAGAAACGGTCGTAAACAGCACGTCGAGGAACCAAATCCCAACGTTTGATATTAATATACTTTTGTAGACACCGCTGAACCTATGAATATACTATATACTCGTAAAACGTAGTAGTAAACACTATTTCACTTTATTCTGTTTCCACAGTACGTAACGTTCGACAAACACAAGAATATATCGTAACCTTGTTGGCATCGTCTTCGTCGTCCACAGCATACCACTTGTTTCAACCGCTTAATCAGCAACGAGAATAGATTATTGGTTAACGATCGACCGTTGTAGCTGTTCTTTCTCCTGTTAATTCCAGCGAACATATATTCGTTAATGGAAAAACTCGTTTGGCAATTTTTCTTGTCCCCGTAGGTTAGGACCATTAATGAAATATCGCTTCGTCTTCCGATTCACTTTCCTTTCAATTTCTCTTCTTCGTTCTTACAACGAAACTCTTTAGCCGCTCTTTCTAACAAATCAACTTTCGTTTTATCGATGCATCGTTTAAAGAACTCGTAGAAAATAAACGTGTCGATAATTTAACATGTAACGAACATCACGCAAGTGCCCGTAATACGTAACATGTGGTATGTACGATGCAAAGCACGAATCGCTTTTATCTCGTGATTTGATTTTTGTCAGAGGGCAACCTCTGTTTGCTCGAAGATAAATCAAATTCACTAGAAATCACCTTATTCGAAACCAAATTCAAATCGTATTAAAAACTTTCAAAAGAAGAATTTTAGATGTTGAGTTGCAAGAACATGCGTTATTCCTACCGCAACGAATGCACATGCGTACATACGAGCTTGTGTCTTACGCCATCTCTGATTCTTCTTCTTGTCAAAGATAAGACGCGTATACTTTTTGATAAACGGCAGACGACTTTCTTTCTTTCTTTCTTTCGCTTTTGCATATCCATACATGTACATGTGTATATGTAATTCAATTTACTAGATACGATTCGATTGATAGCGATAATATTATCTTGTATAGATAAGTAGGATCGCATCGTTATCAATCTGACAAATAACAGTAAGTAAAATAACAAGTTACGTATTACGTAAATGTATAAATTTGTCGAAAATAACCAAATTTTTCATTTTATAATGTACACTATGTGTAGGGAGTGTATTATACACGCATCGCTATGTTCTTCTCATTTTGCTCTTATGTTTTTACGTGTAAACGTAACACTCCTAATTGTACGATTTGGGCTTTCGATTTGTCTTCACCTGTTAATCTTTTATAACGATATAGAATCCGAGAGGATAAGTAAAGTAAATCAACGAAAATTAAAGTAGAAAAGATGATAGGTAATATATGTACGAATATACGATTTAGCCATAACTAAAGGACATTCTGATTCCCTTCCTCTTTGTTGGGGTAAAAGGAAAGCATACATGCGTAAGATAATAATGACTTTTAAAATGTATTTCGAAAGGGTTAGGTTTAATCTCAAAACGAAAAGCAGTGAAATAAAACGAATACATGCACATTTTATTTTTCTCGATAACAATTATAAATAGAAAACATGTTGTATGTACAAACGATTTAACAAGAAAGGTATATAAAAACAAGTGTAATCGAGGATTGTAAAACGACAACATTTTCGAGGAATTAGCGTTCGATGTAATTTCATTGATATAAATGTTCGACTTGAAATTACACGTAGGGTCGCTGATCGAACGTGGATGTGTCTTGTTATAAAAAGTATTTCCATATCCACTACCATAATTGAAAGAAGAGAGCGTCATCTGTGATAAAGATACAACACGGATATCGCAACTCGGAGAAAATGTAAGGGAGGAGGAGGAGGAGGAGGAGGAGGAGGAGGAGGAATAGAGGAGAGGAAATTACTTGAGAAGAAGAGTTATTTGGCAGTAAGCGGTGAATCTTTTTTTAACACGTCTGCTTCTCTATTCTTCTTGCTCAAGGCACGATTCCTTATGGTACACATGGTTCTCGAGATTAACCAAAGCGCACCTTTCTCACAGATGCAACGTAAGGTGTGGACAAAACCGGTGAGCAGAAAGTGCGGCGGATAGCCTGTTGTACAAGATTCAAGACCGATTGTTTTTAAAGAAGACTTGACGAATTTTTCTGCCGTTGGCGCCATCCAAGTCGGTTTTCTGAAACGCACAACATGTACACGTGTATATGTATATGAAATATTCATGTAGAATTATTCAGAGAAATATGCACGTGGTTGGCAAGGCAAGACAATGAAACGGAAGTGGCTCGGACGTCATTGCCGTTTCGCTTACTTGATCTTTGACATCCTGGTCGCGACCAGGCCAGGAATGATGCATTGTACGGTGACCCCGTTCGGTTCGGCTTCTGCGGCCAAATCGTAACTGAGTTTCACGATGTACGCTTTGCTGGCGGCATAGACCGCTAAATAAGGAGCTGGTATAACCGCTAACGCCGAACCGATGTTTATCAGAACCCCTTTCTTGCGGCGGAACATTTGAGGGAGAAGGGCCCTCGAGATTCCTGTTACCGCCGCAACGTTCAGCTGCAAGATTGTCGCCACACTTTCCTCGGAGAGGTTGGTGAATAGATCCGGGTGCTCGTAACTAGCCCCGGCATTGTTCACGACCACGGCTAACTGTCGAGAACGGTCATTTCGAGATTGATTAGCGATCTTTCTTCCGTGCTTTCATTTTTCTTACTTGCGAATAGGAAAGAAAGAAGATACCTCAAGGTCTTCGGTGGCTTTAGCGATCTTTGCGTAAACCGCTTGTCCCTCGGTCAAATCAGCTTCCACGGTTCGAACGTCGACTCCGTACCGTTGCTTGATCTCCGCCGCGACTTCCTCAAGTTTCGTCGCAGATCGTGCAATTAGGACGACGTCCAAACCCTTGCTGGCGAACTGTTCGACATACGCTTTTCCAATACCACTGGTAGCACCGGTGACCACAGCCCAGGTGCCCTGCATCCTCAGGTCGATGCCAAAACCGAAACTGGGTCCTATCAGTTTCTTCCATACGAGGACGCTGACTCGTAATAAAATTCGTAGTCCAATCACTGCTAACGCGATCAGCGAGATCTTTTCCCAACACGTCAACGTCATTCTGGAAACGATGAAAAATTCAACTCGAACTCCAACTCAAGTTCCGTAGTGGGTTTATCGCGGCACGATCCAGACGGTTTTAACGCTAGTAGAACCGCCGCTAGTATAAGCGCCGCGGTCCTTCGAATTGCCACCACTTTTTTCCACCTTGGCGATAACGCGATCGACCAACCTGCTAAGTTATTACCGGTCACGTTGAATACGGTCAATATCTAATGTCACCTCACGACGGTGATAAAAATGTTTTTTACATTAGCTAGTCTGTTCTATGCAAAATCCTTTTTCCTCTCTTTCTCTTTTGCCACTCTTGAATATTTAAGTGTTGTTGCTATTATACGGCATCCATATTACATATACATACGTAACAGTACACTCGTGTTACATCGATTAAACCATTTCCTCTTCTTTTCGAATAGGACAAAGGTCTCGACGAAATTAATGACACGAACCTAATACAGGTGTACGAACCGTGTGTAGATAGATAATTGTTAATAGCACGTTAATGTACCGAGTAATTGACATGTATTAGATGACAATGTGACGCGATTTTTGATTTTTGATTCTTGAACGGGAAGCAAAAGCGTATAATTGTTATTTACGTATCTAGATAAGTGGAGAGAAATGAGGTAGAAAGCCGGTTTCCGGTTTCCGGTTTCCGGTTTCTGGATTTGTGCTTGGATCTATCGAAACAAATATTCGCTACGTAACAATTCGCGTAGTTAAACCGCGCATCAATCGAGATTCGATTTTCGAGAGTCGGAAAACTAGGGCTAGGGAATCTATAAATGAAAAGGGTGTATTTTTCACTCTGCACGTTTTTCTTTCGTTAATGGACGATAAGGTAACTCGAACGTTTCTGAATGTAAGAATAGGATTTATGCAGGTTTATCGGAGGGAGATCCGAAGACGTGCGGCGAAGGCATGCATCAGGATGGGAGGGGGATATTCTTTGCCTCTCAGCTTCGGTTTACCTGTATTCGATACCACCGAGATTGAACGTTCACGGCTGATGATCACCACGGGTGATGGCGATGGTGTTCCTCTTCGGCAGGATAGAAACGCTTTCGTAGCCTCGAAACGAGCACGTTCATTAAAGAATCAGTAGTGATGCTTTCGAAATGGACGAGGAGGAGGAGGAGGAGGAGGAGGAGGAGGAGGAGGAGGATCGATGCACTCGCGGTTCTGCTTCTCGTTGTTGACGAGAGCTGCTCTAAATGAACGATTCGAAAATACTGACACTTCGGAATAAGGGAGAAATGCGGAGACGACGACCGAACTCGAAGACGATGAACGGCGGAACGCCGGTCGCGGAAGAGAATCGGGTAGAGAGTAGTACCGAAGGAGAGAAAGCGGAAAAGGGTAGAAAGAGCAGGGGGACGAGGGGGAAGCTGGTGAAATGGGGAAAGGAGGAAATTGAAGGAGGAGAGGGGAGAAACTGTTCGATAGGTGGGAAGCGAGAGGAAGCGAGAGGAAGCGAGAGGAAGCGAGAGGAAGCGAGAGAAAGCAGGAAGAAGCATCACGGTCGATGATACCGAGCCGGCAAGAACAACGTTGCGGAGTTTGCGCGAGCGCGGGCGCAGACCACAGATGTGAATAGAGATGGTTGGCCGTAGATGCGGATGGATGGCGAGCAGCAATGTCACGGCTAGGCTATCCCATG
This sequence comes from Anthophora plumipes, assembly GCA_951804975.1. NCBI lineage: Eukaryota > Metazoa > Arthropoda > Insecta > Hymenoptera > Apidae > Anthophora > Anthophora plumipes. Next base: position 27,502,135 of record OX638113.1, on the reverse strand, counting down.
AGAAGAGATGAGAAAGTCGTCGGTTCCACCTTTCCTTCGTGGTGATGGTAGGAGAGGGAAACATGGAAACGATGAACTTTTTCTTTGACACACTTCGCTCGACGATATTCTCGTGTAGCATGTACCCCGGTCTCTGAAAAAGTGGAATGCCGCCGTCGTTGTCGCCAATCATCGGCCATTCAGTTTCTCTCCAATTATGTATACACCTTACGAATGCGCATTGACAAAACACAAATCTAGGATGTCTGATATTTTATGGTAACGGTATACACGCGCAACAGCGCAACGTGAATAAGAGTAAAAAAGTGGACCAAAAACTGTCACTTTGTTTTCTTAATCTTCGTCTATCTTATACTTTTGAAAATACTCTTTTCCTTCGTTTCTGTTTTCCACAGGTTTCTTCTTTAACACATTTACGTTTTACACGTTAGTGCCACGAGCCGCGGTCAGTCACGAGCCGCGGTACGCGCCGTGTATCGACTTATTAGACGAATGTATTCGTTGGAACTCTGACGAATTTTCGTGTGAAAAGTTGAGTAGGAGGCTCGGTGGAGGTAGCTCGAACGAGAGGGAAAGACGACGAGGTGTTACGTCGAATTTATTTATTAGATAGATGTCAAAGGATAGGAAGAACACGCGATGATAATGGTACGCATCGTACGTAGATATCTTCTTATCTCGTCAAGTGTGCAAATCAGCAGTTCTGATTAATTTCTCGGATTGCTCGGGGTTCATCGACATCCCCTTGGTTCCCGTTTTAACAACATGTCGACCAATTAGCATCATAGCATTAAGATCTGCTTGATGCATAGTTTCCAGGTGAAAACGTCTCCAGAGCACAGCCTTCGTGTCCACAGATTTCGTCCAATCGTGCCATTCTCCGCGAGTGATCTTGTCACTTTCCATCTCGAATATCTGCTCGATCACGCTGCGAAGCCACGTGTTCCAATCTTTGGCTACGTCGCTAATGTACTCGAGCCATTTGGTCCAGTCTCGAATTTCTTTCGACTCCACCTCCGGCATGTACTGTTGCATGAACTCGAGCTGCGATTTACTCAGAATCGATCTTAACCAATTCGCTATCTTTCCACATACTACGTTTATAATGGTCTTCAGTTCGTCCGTTAAGAGATCCGGATCTTCCAGTATCACGATATTGGTCAACTTATCGTAAATTGCCCTATGTATACCGTTCGTTATAGGATCTTCGCCCGTATTTTCTGGCGAGCTTTCGATCATTTTGTAAATAGTATCGATAATTTTGTCGAACGTGAGGAAAGGAAGATCGGATTTAAGCAAGTCCTCCAGATCCTTCGTAACGTCGCCTTCTCTCGGAGGTCTAGCTTCCACTTTACTTGGAACTTTTTCTTCCTTCGCCACCTCTACCACTTTTTCAGCTTCCTCTTCCGTTAATTCTTTCGCCGGAATTTCTTCTCCTGCTCCAATTTCGGCTTCGGTTTCCGGTGCTGCTACTTCCACTTCCGGTGCTCCCACTATTTCCGCTTCTGCTGCTGCTTCTGCTTCTGCTTCTGCTTCTGCTTTTTCTTCTGCTTCTGCTTCTGCTTCTGCTTCTGTTACCGCTGCCCCAACTGGTTCACCTTCTGCTTTTGCTGCCGCGTCTGCTTCCAATTCTGCCGTTGCTAACGCGTCCAGGTCTGTTTCCACTTCCGCCAGGGCTTCTACCTCTGCTTCCCTTTCCCCTTCTGCTAGTTTCGCTACCTCTGTCGCTGACAAAAGTTGATCTTCCGGTTTCTCCTCTGTACCTTCTGTTGCTTCTACTTCTGTTTCCGTAACTTCCGCGGTAGCTTCTACTTCTGCTTCAACTTGCTCTTTTTCCTCTGTTTGTATCTCGGTTTCTACTTGTACTTCTGGTTCCGCTTGAGTCTCCGTTTCCATTTCAACCGTTACTTCCACTTCCTCTACATCTGCCTCGACCTCTTCTTCCTCCAGCTCTGCCTCCTTCTCCTCCGATTCAACTGCTTCCGGAGGCTCTTCTGCCGCCGCATCTTCATCCGCCACCTCTTTTTCATCTTCCTCCGATTCAAACTCTTCGTCCAATTCCTCGTATTTCTTTCGATCTTTGTCCTCATCCTCGTCTTCGTCCTCTTCGTCCTCTTCGTCTTCCTCCTCTGCTTCGAGGTCCGCTTTAATTTCCTCTTCCTTCTTCCTGCATCGTTCCAACAGCTTCTCCTCCTGAGATTCGGCAACCTCTGACACTACTCCGAGGACCCAACAAGATATCACTTCGGCCAAATAACGTATCTGTTGCGATTTACGGTCTTCGTTTCCCATAGGACTGTACTCGAGTACATCTGCTAAACGCTTAACTACCACTTCTGCGACATCGTTCAACTCTGCTTTTGGAACCGAGCATTTCCATTGCAGGATGCTTCGAACGAATCGCTCCGCCATCAGGTACTGACAAGAAACTGCATCTTTGTCGAAAACGCCCGCGCTCGCAACTCCTGTACTCGATTTTTTCGGCTTCCTCGCCTCTTTATATTGCCACTTTTCTCTTCTCCCTTCTTTTTTCTTTCCCCGGGCCTTCCTCTTACGCGAGATCTTCGCAGCCTGCCTGCGAACAACATTTAACATTCCTCGGTTAACTTACCTCGTCACTTGGCCCAATCCTGTATTTTCGAAACAATTAAGGAAAAAAGAAAAAGAAGAATAGTTCGATACGTTACTCGGGTGTTAAGCAAGTTTCGTCCTCCACAGTTCGAACGAGATTATCCAAAAGAGCTGGTGGTAATATCGACGCGCCTTCTTGTAACGTTATTAACAGTCGATGTCTCGTTGGTTGAGCCAGTTCTTTGATTCGTGGCGAGACGGGTTTCAATTTTCTCAGCACCATCTTTTTCTCACATTCTGGTGGACATCTGCGACTGCACGGAAACGGAATCATTCAAACTTCCAATTACGTTCATTTCCATTTCCGACGAAATTTTACATTTCTCCTAACCTCGATGTTGCCAACATCTTGATATAATCATCTTTCGTTAAACAATGCCTAGGTATAATATCCAGTTTTGGAAATGTGCACGATTCCTTGGGCACCGCAACCATCACGAAGTTCGGAGACTTCTTCTTCCTTCGACCTCGCATGGTGCAGCAATCTCCATTTGACTTTTCTGACTGCGGCCGAATAAATTCTTCATAAAACCACTAACCTACAACTAATCTATGATATAAGATATTCCGTTAATTAAACGTCGTTCGAAAGATCGAGTTCAAGCTGATTTCATCGTTGTCGAATTCGAAAATAAAAACGAAATTTCATTCCACGTTTGATTAAATCGTTCGAGATTGGTAGAAACATCGAATAATTCAAAGAATTTTTTTCTTTTCGGAAGAAAAGAGAAATTTCAAAGCATTCGAGTCACCTTAGCTTTCTTTAAAATTGGTTCCTTGCAGTGTTCCCACCGTTTCTTTTTTTCCACTAATCGTGGATATCCTTCGAACGTATCATCCTTCTGCCCTCTCTTTATTTCACGCTCGACCGAAGTAGCTCGCTTAACGTCTTCCGGAGCATCGTCGTTCTTTTCCATAACTATTTCTTCTAACAATAATATTCAACGAATATATTACAAAAGTAAGTGCGCGCGCACACGTTTCTATACTTTTTCGTTCCCTGTATTATATGATATTCCTCGAAGATCCTTCTCTTCTCCTTTTCACCAGGTGTTAATCTCAGCTGATGTGCAATTGCAATTTGTAAGTCTGTTCAAAGATAACGTTTACGGTATTCGGTTCTATTTATCCTTTTTAATCTTTTATGTGTTTCAATTTTTTCTTAAGGTTCGGCAAATGAATGTTAATATTGATCCATTTGAAATAGTTTTTTTTTTACATTTTACACCGAATACCGTTAAATATTATAGGTTAAAAGTGGCCGGTTAAAGGGATTTAGAATTTTGTTTTTGAATCATTGTTTTTCATCCCTCTCGATACATCGCGCATTTCACGCTGCGCGTCGCTACCGCAGACAAGGTATAGAATTGTATATCCATCGTCCGATGTAATTTTTTTCTCCATTTTATGGGATTTTCCGGGACTCCCTGCAGCTTGCAATGTTACCGATTTAGCATAGAATAAGATTGCAACGTTAATAGCAGCTGGAATTCGAATTACATACAAGAATGAAATTGCAAATAAAATATTCATCTCGTGTGTATGTTCAACTGTTGTCACGCGATGCAATATATTTGCCTTTATACACGGATTTAACGATAGTGAATTGTTTGTTTGTCGACTATGTTACCGTCTCGGATAGGTGGTTTCTATACAATTCCTAAACTCACCGCTCTAAATCGTAGAGGGCGTAAGTAAACCTCCGATTCTTTGGACGATCGGTATTTCAGAGCACGATACGTAAAGTCCTATAAAATGATCGATCTATTCTGTACTCGGTCTGTACCATATATCTGATTCCTGTGCCAACGGTCAACACCGGATGAGATAGAAAGTTAATCGCTTCGACAGACTTGTGCAGTTGCTGAAAGATGGCGGTAGCTGTGGTATCAGTGCTCGACACCGATACCTGCTCCGTTTACTAATCGATCATTCCGGGTGTCGGGAGTCGGTGCAAGTAGGTGCGAGTTGGTGTGCCTATTTGAGAGGACGCATACTGCACAAGGACACTTGGGTGTAAAAGAAGTGTTTCTAAGATATGCAGGTGTGTGAAAATAACTGTTGCTCCTGTATAAGCGAGCCGTGATACAGGTGTATTAGTACAAGATGCTAGCTGGCATTGTGTCGTGAAAAATGTCGAGAACCACCAACGGTGAGTTGTCGGAACGAAACACCATTTGAAACGTCCAACGATATCTTCGCATCGTTGCTGCACCGCGCCAAGAGTGCTTACGATTATGATGAGATAACAAACGCAGAATGAAATACAGTGGCAGTAACCTTCTCGGTTATGCACTTTACGCGTTTATTCTATTTTTTAACGGTGAGTTAGTCATCTTCTGTTTTTCTTCCCTTCCTTCCTCTATTCTTTTCTTTCAGATTCTTCTCCACTTCTCCACTTCTCCCCTTCTCCTTCCTTTTCGCAGCTGATGCTTTTCCGCTCTCCGTTTCGATTCCCTAGCCTTTCCTTCTGCTCCCTACAGATTCGATTAAGACTTGTCTTTGAAACTACGCGCCTAAAATGCCTGCAACGAGCAAGGAATACGTTATTTAACGTTTACTAAAGACATTCGTGTGATATCTTATTTTCACATTTTTTACCATTCTCCACCTCTAGAATACCACCCGTACACACTTAGTCTTTTCTGTTTCTTCCTATCAGACGGCAATGTTTAACAAAAATTCATCATTTCACGATGGACCGATTGACGTAACGTGCATATGACGCATGTATTGCCGCTCACCTGCTTTCTCGTTTACTTGATAGGATATGTGCGCGCGCGCCACTTTTTATTAGCATCATACAGAAATTGGTAACACCAATTATAATGTTAAATGCATTTATAACCAGAAAAATTCCAGTGTTATTACTCACATTCGATGTACAATAAAAAACCAACTTCTGTCAGATTTTAGAGTAGAGGCAGTTAGGGTTTCGATTATAAATTTTATCTTGCAATTTCGACAATTATTTCAAACAGATCAGTTATGAAGAAATAAACGAACGAGTAACATGAATAGTTTTGTTGATGTTTTCTAGTTACTCATGCAGAAAGTGGTGTTACTTGTAAAGATCACCAAGGACAATCTTACGAGAATGGTCTTTATTACATTCTTGGTCCAGAACCTTGCACATTGTGCGTATGCAATAATGGCAATCCAAAATGGTGTAAAGCATTTGTATGCAGAGCAAGCAGCAAGTATGCAGAGGTATTTCAGCTGTTAAACTAATTGTATTGCTTTGAGTATGCGACGTTGCTATTCTAAACTACTATTTATAAAAGTTATTTTTCTGTTCAACAGGAAGATTGTAAATCTTCGCGACATGGGGATATCTGTTGCCAGTATATTTGCTTGGCTGATACATTGTCATCTATATCGAATGATAAAACCGACGGGATTGGTGGTAATACCACAGATGCTACCACAAATTACGATATAGGACTGCGATCTGTCGCCAGTTTTGTGACAGCTGTGTTGTCCCTGAGTTTGTTGTTTTTTTTAATACATCGCTTGCGCCAAAGAAAGATAAGAGGTATTTTACTTTTGCATGGTTGCTTTATTTTATCATAATAATAACAATAATAATAATAATAGAAAAATATTGATTATTTTCTGGTACAAGTTTGCGTGGCAGGAAGACAAAACAGACAGTTGGCAGAGGACCAAAGAAATTTAGGTAGTATGGGATATTTGGAACGAGATGGATTGTCGCATGGTGTTCCTATGGACGACATTCCATGCGGAGCTAATTATCCATTGTGGAAGCCACCCAGCAATTACTTTCCACGTGGCGAAGCTCCACCGCCTTACGAAGAAGCAGTAGCGGCAGCACGGGCGGAACAAGCGCTCCTATCGATGAACCCACAAGCGCTTCTATCGATAAGCCCACAAGCGCATCCGCAGTTAAATTTTCCAAACAATTATTTGCCAAACGCCAACAGTCGTACGAGTATATCGTTAGTAGGAAGCACGCAAAGTGGAATAAATGGCAACTCGTCAACGTTAATTTGCGATCCAGCGGGTATGACGGATCAGAGCGGCTTGATCTCAACACCGTGTAGACCAATTTCAAATCCGAACATATATGCTAGTTATCGTCAAACAAATCAAAATGAAACGTTACCTCCAGGTGTTAGTGTAGGGACTTCTACGACGAGTTTCACAATGGGAACAAGTACTTACGAGAATTTACCTACACCCATTGGAATTCCAACCTTTGCTAATCAGCGTCCAGATGTAACTGCCCAACCTATGCAGACTAATTTACAACCCAATATTCTAAAAAGTTATCAAACTCATACTACTCTTCCTCGTCAAACCGGGGCGTTCACAATATCTGCAACCTTATCAAATTCCAACGTTACTGCTCATCGTACAATACCTAGGACGTTGACAACACGTACTGGTACAAAATTACAAGATATTATCAACGATTGTACTCAGAAAGAATATTCACGACCACCACCCACGATGACGAGCGACATTGCAACGCCAAATGTACCGCATTCTACTCAACAGCAGCAAACAGTCACGACTAAATTAGAAAATACTAGAGAAAACCCAAATCCGACTACATTTTACGAAGATCTACAAATACAGCCTTCTTCTGCATCTGCATCTGCATCCGCATCTTCCTCTGGATTGCAGCAAACTGAAAGATCAGAATTGGAACATCAAATGGAAAAGTCCCATCATTTCAAGGTGTAGTACTTGAAAAATCTTTCTGTTGATCGAGGCAGACACTGAATTTGTGTCGCCGAAAATTCGATACGATCTTTTATACGTGCGCGTTACAACTTACTAATGGTAAGTTTTGCGCGTTTCAGCAGCCACCGTTGAACGTAGCCAATGGAATTAACGAAGAAGGAAGTTTTGAATCAGTAGCGTGTACTTGCAGCATGCAAGCTCTCCCCACTCTCCACGATGACACCGACGATTACAGGAGCGAATGCGAAAATTGCAAAAGCGCAACAGGTTCTCGTTATTACTTGGATAACGAAGACGAATTAGTTACGTCTCCTCACGAAACTATGACGCTACATAGAAGACCAGACGAAACAGCTTCGAATGCTACCCCTCAATATTACAGAACTTCACTTACACTGCCTATAAGTACTCGTCAACGAACAAGGTAATTCGAAAAAGTATCAAATCGAATCTATCATATTACAATAGCGATTAGGGATTCCCATTCTACTTCAGCATCCCTACTTAATAACGGATTATCCTAATATTATATAACATTCCGAGAAGTTGAAATAGCACCCTTTGCTTTCCCTTCCCTTACATCGTCAATTTCTGCTTTATCATCCAGTACTTATTTGAAATGTACTTGCGTGAGTAAAAGGACTAAAGCAAACAAACCTGATACTTGCAAACTTCCCAACTCGATATTAAAAATATTAGGTTTCATTGATATTTCTTTATATTTAGGAGCACTGGCGTTCGAGAAAACTGGTCAAGAAAATTCAATACCATGCCACAAAGTTCTACAGAATCTTCGGATGAAAATTAACCATTACGCATGTTTCCCACGCATTGTATACCTATTAAAATGTTTTACGATACATTATCATCGATCAAAATTCAATATCACGGCACGTAAACGATGTGATCACATTTTATTGCGTTGCAGGTAACAGTATGATATTGTTAATAGAATCTCAGTATTACAGTAAAGCATTTTCTATCTTGTTGACTGTATGTAAATTAATTACATACTTGAACTCTGTGTATGATTTACAAGAAGGACGTTCACATTTTTGCTTTCACAGTTTTTCCTTACATGTTATTAAACTGTGGGAGCAAAGTTTAGGTCTAATTAATAAATAGCACCTTGCAATTTCACCAAGTTCAAATGAACGAACATTAAGGAAGAAAATGTAACTATAACATCTGTAGAATTTTTTTTAACTATGTTCGATATGCATATCATTCGTTAAATATTGAAAATCGAAAAGATTGAAAATGCAATTTTTATCGCTTTATCTCCGATGGAGTCGAGTACAAAAACTTGTTATTCTCATTGTCACAAGCCGTGACGCGATAAAATCTTAAAGAACAGGTTGATTCACACTATATACAATTCACAAAATTATAAGTATGTACTCTTACCGTTTGATTGTTAATCGTTGATCTTGGAACTTATCATTTAATAAGATAATAACAGGATGTATATGAACTGAAACATGAAAGAGTTGCAGAGAAATCGATGTCTTTTTCATAATTTGTCGCAATATGTAATATTATTATCGTTCATTTTTACATCATGTTTTTTATAGTGTCGTTTACATATAGATTAAGTTACATCAGTTGAATATGGGACATATTTTGTTATAATGAAAAGCATTTTGTACAAACTTTCTATTCTAATGCTCTTTCATAGAAACAGTTCAAAATTATACAATGTGCTGTGTACAAATGTCTACATTTTGAAATATTTTTAAGAATACATATCAACACTGAGTACAACCACAAAATTACATTAACGTTACAAAAAAATATTTACTTCTAAATACATTCCGGTTTAGATGTTTCTTTTTTCCATGCCATTTGCAATTTTCTGTTTCATGTGATATGTTACACATATGTAACAGAAACATTTTTATAGCTTGAATATCTGAAGCAATTTATTTGTTGAATAGTGTGAATCAACCTAAATGCGTATACATTTACGCATAACGTTATGCTTTTTTACCAATCGTGCAAACGTTGATTCATTTCCTTTAAATTTGTTTGCGCGCGCCGTTTATGCGCGCGCGCGCCTGTGCATTGCACGTACGCGCACACAAGATATAACGTCGTCTTAAAACATAAATTAAGACTCAGGAAAATTATACCTTTTTCTTCCTATGTGAGATACTCTTTTCCGTGGTCCATTTTTCTTCAGATTTTTAATGAAAACATTGGTCATAGTTAACCACATTCTAGGTACGAACGATTTACTCGCATTATATATCGCGAAAATTTCTACCGACTGATTTTCACACCCTGATATAAGGATGAACATTTTTAAGTCTATACAATTATTATATTCCATATGGTAAAAAAGAGAAAGAAAGGAAAACGTCTTAGCGTTGGGATTGCTTGTGATAACATATATATACTTTATATGCTTCGGAAATAAGCAAGTGAAATGATCATTTCTGTGGTACATAACGAAAAATGGGATCACACGCAATTTTCAATAATTTCAATGTTTATTTATCAGTAGAAACTAAGAATCCGACTGATCGTATTCGACGATACCGAAATATATCTCTCCGTTTGACCTGAATCAGACCTACGATATACATATACGTATGTTCACCGAATTTCTTCTTACAAATGCCTTTCTGTAGACTGTTTTTGCTTTTCACCTTACTGCAAACATTTTACAAACGTAAATTCTAGAATGAATCGTTATTAGTAATATGCTTAATAACGACGACACAAGACTAATCTGAATTTTGCTACTATTACGACAAATTGCATCGTAGTTTTATTATATTTATACATATGTACAGGTTTTTCACTATTTGTTTCATGGTTATTCTCAAATATTTTTGTTGTATTTGTAATGTGATTCAATTTCTCGATTAATTGCTCGATTCTAACAAAAGCATCATTATTTGTAAACTAAAATTTGCTTTATGCAAGCGTTTGCATGTAACACAATTATATGTAGATGTTGATTTTTTTTTGTACGAGGGCGTTTTATTGTTTATGCAATTATTATTCGTACGTTCCAAAGGTTATAAATGCGCAACAGTAAGACGTTGAAAAATTATCAGCTGTTATTAATGTTCATTTCCATTAGTAATCGAATTGTTGCATATGTAAGTATGTATATTCGCTACTATACGTCAATCGAATACACACACAAACACACGCGCGCGCGCACAGGGTACTCTACTTGCATACATATATCATACTTGTTGCTATCGATGAAGACATAAGAGAAAAGTGTGCAACTATGATTATAATTAAGTAAATAAGTAGATAAGTTGCACGGTTTAAAATGGCGAATGTGATAACAATGAAAAATCTCCCAAATGGGTGAACAAGTAAATACGATTATTTTACCGTTTCAGAACAACGGAATACGTTTCCCTTGAAAGCGGAGTAAAGATCGATTCTAATTCTACCAAGTTTGAAAAATGTTTCGATTCGTCATAATCTATTGTACCTAGTAAACTGATGGGATTAAAAGCAAAATTTGACGAACGGTAAAGTGACGATGTGCCGTTTTATCGAACCATGCAACTTGCTCTTTCAGCCAGTTATACATACGTACATCTATACCATTTTACGGTTTCAGTAACAGCAAAGGCATCGTCGCGATCGTAAACCCAAGCATACCGTACATGTGTATATAGTTTCTTTAGCACGAATTTCGCCCTTTCGGTAAATTACGCGTATCGAATATATAAGATAAGACCAACAAATTATTTCTCTACTAATAATCATTTCACAAGGCATCCGTAATTCTTCTTCTTCTCGTTTCCGGTGTAAGCGTTCGGCTTATCCGATTGATTCTTGAAAAAGAAAGTGTGAGAGGGAGGTGGGGATAGAATGATCAGTTTGAAGTGTCTCCTTGTTTCGATTTTCGCCAATTAGTTTTAGCTCACGTGGTGATCATCGAGGACCATCGTCCTTTATTATCACTGTAAACAGAAGTAAATTTCGAAACATGAACAAATCACGAGATACATCCTACTATATCGATACTTGACTATTTCCATTTAACTATCACTACTACAAAGAGCAAGTAACGACGACAGAATGAAAATGAAAGAAAAAGCAAGAAACCAGTAACGTTTCATCGCGGCTGTCACAATACCAAGGATTTCCAAATATATTACCATAAATTTACGATAACACAATGCTTCTGCGTTAAACTATACGCTCTGTAGTATATGTGTACATACATGTGGTATTCGTTACGTGTATATGGAACAAAAGTATTGCAATTCATTTGCAATATTTTTATGATAATACGCGTAAAATGAATCACGTATGTTTTTTTGTTTTCCTAAAATTATCATCGCGTTAAATACCGTTGATGTTACAAATGTTTTCGAATACTTTGTTTATGGGATATTTTTCTGTATAAAATGTATTTTCATTGTTCCGCAGATACCGTCGATGTATGTCGACAAAGTTTGACGACGTAATTAAAATACATCGAGGTAATATGATCTATACGCATACGTACATATCTATGTACATATGTACATACATGTATGGAAGAAAGTTGAACGTACAGCTATCTCTTTATGGAGAATACATAATGATTTATGGTTACCAGAACTTTAGTTACACTTAAAATCATTGAGAATATGACAAATCGAAATTAAAATTTTCGATTAGGTTTTGAATTTACGAAACGAAATATTGGAAGTAATTGGTAAATAACAAAGATAAACAATTATGCACATCGAACTATTACATTTACGCTAAGGTGTAAATTATCTCTGGCAATTTCTTATTACTGTTCCACCATTAGGTAAAAAAAAAGGAAAGGCAGAAAGAATGAGTGCTAAGGCGTTTTTAAGGATTATGTGAAACGTAAGTAACGTTTTGAAACAATCATTTGACGAAGTACCATTTTGAATAGAAATCAGCGAATTGTTTTCCTGTTTCTCTTTCTTTTAGGGGGGAGGGGGGAGAGGGGGGGAGAGTATTACACATTTTTGACGTGTAACAATCAACATGGATAGGTGTTGATTTGTTTTTTAAATGAATTTTGCGTCGATATGGAAATATTAAGATAAAGATTAGAGGATTGTAACTAAGAGAACGTAGGGATGAGAGAGAAGACGATTGTAAAGCCGATATAAAGTCTGGCATGTAATAAACGCCGTCGTAGAAAGCGAACATTCTGGTAAAGTGAACATTTTAAGAAAACACGAATAGTAGATAGTATATGAAGCGTGTAAGCCGTAAGCGATACACAGGCATATATGTATATACTCCCAACTGTAAGCAGATTCTGCGAAATCTCGGAATCTGTTCGTATGGTAATCGACGCATTTCGTGTGTTCATTAAACTCTACTATATTCCATTCTATTGAAAGAAATGTGTTCATTATATAATAAAAATCTCTTTCTATATGCATACAATCGTTCGAGGAGAAAAGGTACAACAAGCTGGACTTTAAATGAATTTGAGAAAACGTTCAAGACTCTCGTAGTTGAAACGGTACAAAATCTTGAATTACTTAATTGTTCGTATAGCGATCGAAAATATTGTAATATATTTATCGGAGTAGGTTTAGAATAAAATCTTTATTGCGCTTACTTGTGTAAGTGAAATATTATAAATTGATATAAGTTGTATTAGAACATTTATGTCAGTAGGCTATCGTTTGATTGTAATAAATCAATACTTTACATAAACTTCTCGCCTATTATATTCGACCAATTGTAGTTATCCGTTGAATCATTTTTCTTTTATTACTGTAAGAGTAACAATTAAAGAGTAACGGGTGACGGATCACGAATCAATGAATGACGACTGGCCTCTGCCGGCGGGATCGGCGCTTCTTTGACCGGCGGGTTTGATCACCATCGGTGTAACGGTCGCGGTGTCAGATTTCGCCCTTCATTACGATCATCTTTCTTATGGTGCATCGATGAAAACATTTTCAGTATTATAATTGATATGAATTTTCGCGCGCTCTAAACCTCCTTCTTCTCCTTCCTCTTTTCTCTAATGTTTTGCTGTTATGTAAACGCCTATGTAACTGTTTTTCAAATTTTAGTACAAAACAACGCACACAGTAATAAAAAAGAAAGAATGAGAAAGGCACGCGCGTATGTACGCGAATTCGAAAATCCTATATAACCGAACAGGCCACCTATACGCACTCATATGCAGCTGTAAAGCAATACCGTGGAAGGATAGTTTAATAGCAGTAGTTTAAGAAGTTTTTCCAACAAAACTTTCGATACTTTATTTTCATTCGTTGTTAATGTTTCGTTGTAGTATTTTTTTCGTTCGACTGTAATACATACTTAATTTAATTTCTTCCATTGGAATGTAACAATTGAACGGGGAATAAATACTCTATAAAGTACATACGAATAGCTTTTAAGTTACCATAAAGAACACGCGCACGCGCGCGTGCGAATACACCTAACCTGCAGAATGTGTCTTTTCGTTGAGATATATTTGGAATTCGTGAACGAAACCTATCCATTTAACAATCGATCAAATATTTAATTTCGCATATTTCATATTTTTCGTGGTGTGAAAGATAGAAGGAAGTTTCGCCTTGTTTACGAAAAGGAACATTTCATTTAGTTTGTTAATAATTAAGCCTTTGGGCACGAAAAATGTTTTGATGTGTGTTCGACGAATGGAAGGGAAAGAATAAAAACGTCGGGGTAACGTATCACCACTAAGAATTAATAAATAAAATTAAAGTTTCAACGAGAGGGAGAAAATGAAAAAATAAAAACGTAAAACTATAACCGAATACAACAATGAGACATTGATGAGCAATCGGCTAATTTAATCAGACGCCATCTCGTGCTACGTAAAGGTATTACTTAAAATCAGTAGTTTTCCAGTTCTGATTCGGCATTCGCTTAAAACGCAATCAAGTACACCAAGAATTGTGACGGATTACTATTCATTACGATAGTCAGAAATAGGCAAGAGGAGCAAAGAGGACACGTAAAAGATGGCGGAAGCCGTTGCAGACGGGACTTCAATGTCCATATATTTTTGTCACAAATGCAATATCGAAGTTATACGTTTATTACCAGTAAGTATGTTTATTCATTTTTTTTTCTTTCAAGAATCTTGCGTTAGACACAATATTCTTTTTAGAAGCTTCAATATTTTCTCTCGATCTGTCATTCGGTATCACGCGTGAAAACCCCTTTCTTCCTATCTTTCGTTCCGTATAGAAAATTAATTCATACATGTCCTACTATTTTTTTCAATTACTTTGTACATTCTTGCTTTCACCGTTATATATATATACATACATATATGTACGAATATGGACATAGTAAAATCAATTAACACCTGTGTGTGTTATAAAAAATAACATTGTTTTGATGTGAAACTTATTTATACTATGCAATTATATATTTTAAATCCTACTATCTTCTCGTTTTATTATTTATTTTTCATTAAATCCATTTCTTCACCACAGATTTCTACAAAAAATGTTTAATAATGTAATATATTCTTTCATTCTTGCAACATTTGCTATAAAATAAAAGTAAAAATGAATACTACCTATAGATTAATAAAATCTGTAGACTGTTTTAACCCAGATTTTATCTCAGATGTACAGAGATTAGCACAGAAAAATTTCAGATATTCCTCTTATTCGTTTATTACAATGATTACATGGAATCATTATTTGGCTCTTTAGGATTACACATGCCCAGAATGCGCGAGTGGCTTTATAGAAGAAGTAGGATGCGATAACAATCTCATGGTTATGGATAGCCCTGGTCCTGGAATGCACATTAATAGCGACATAGACGTTGTAAGCGATATTTCTAGTGACATTAATCATGATTATGGTCCTAATAGAATCTTAGATGAGGTAAGTAACAGATTTGAAAATATTGTTTCTGGTTGTAGTTTGTATATTTATATATTTCGGTTTGAAGTTTCATTGTAATCCTATAAGTATTGTTTGTAATCCTATACGTGCTAATGTTTCTTGATCAAATATATTTCACACAGTTTTGGCAACGTTACATAGAGATTGAGATTGATCCACCTAATAGAAATAATGTACCAACACGATACCGAATGTCATCTCATGCTCGAGATACTTTAAATCGCAGGGCAACCAGGTATGCTATTCGTACCTTCCTTGTACTCTTTTTACTTTAAAATATATACATGTCTATTTTCATTTAATATTTCTGTACCAAACAGCAGGCAAGAAGTGGTGAATGTAGAAAATTTCCTACAAGAATTCGTACGTAATCTATCAGAAGTAGATGTAGATCAACCTGTGACACACGCTGCACAGCTACCTGTGTATGTATAATATTAATGTACATTAGTGCGTTTAGTATTACTTATAGAAGAAACATATGTATAAGCATGAATGTGTATGTGGTTGTTCAGCTGGAGCATACACACAGGGTAAGTCTTGTAACGCGACGACTTCAAATATCTCATATTCCTTATTTCTTTGCTGTTTTTTTTTTCTTTTTATCGAGGTACAAAAATCATCGTCAGTGTTTTAAATAGAATGCCTGACATTTTTTCTCGAATTTGAATAAAACATCGAATTATTCACGTTTGTGAGACATTCCATTTGAAAAACTGAAGCTGGCCTCCGTATTGCGATAAAAAAAGAAAAGAAAAGAAAGTAATAAGAAATTGATTAGGATACTGCATGCCCGCCACTTCCTGGAAACTGCGGAACTTTTGTCTTTGAAACATTTTTTCTTACAGCAAATCGTTTACGAGATATTTTAAATCGTCATGTTACGAGGCTCAGCCAATATATTCTGTAAAGAATATCAAACGAATTGAGATAATATCGATAAAAGAATTATACTTAGGTTCTTATGTCATTTAATTGTACATAAAATGTTATCCTGAGTGAATTGAAGAGTAACTATTCGTTTCTAGTTTATCTGCATGTGACACGTTTTTATTTGGTATACAAAGCAGGATTTTTTAATACTTCAAAAAGTAAAATGCTATTAATATTTTAATGAAAATAAAATCAAATTCTAATTACTCTTTTATTATTTAGTAATTTTATTATTTACATAGTAATGGTAATAGTGGCAGTATGTGCGCGCGCGCGTGTGTCTGTGTGTGTGTGTGTTTAAGCACTTCTTAATAGTACATTAATATTAATCAAAAACCAGTTCATTAGTTCCGTATATAATATATTTAAAATAGGGTACAAAGAAACAAACTAATTTTGTACATAGCCCCCGCGCGCGCTCAAGTATGCATCTGTACATCGATTTAGTTACAATAGCATAAAATTTGACTTACTTGGCATAAACATACTTCCTATATTAGAGATTGGAAATAAATAGAAATAACTGCATTTTATAAATGGTGTTGTATAAAAAGAAAAGAATATTTAAAAGCATACATTGCTATATGGTAATCCTGGTTTGTTCTCTATCGAATTAACGTAATTCTATTCATATCAGTTTGAACTTGACGAGTCAGAGACATCAATGAAATGATATTGTAAACCTTAAATAAAGGATCATTTTCGTTCTGTTATATTTTATTAATATACGTGTGCATTTACAAAGTGCAGACCAATGCTACAAGGAGAGTCATTAAAACGCTTGTTCACCCAGGATAGAAGTCATTGTTTAATTTAATATTTGATATAACTAAAGTAAAACACAATAATGTAGATTCAATATTAGACTGTTCTTGGGAAATCCTGGAGATTATGTTTGGGGCCAGGATGGCTTAGACGCGATTGTTACACAATTTTTAAATCACGTGGATGGAGCTGGACCACCACCTTTACCGAGAAAGCAAATCGATGAAATACCAACAATAACTGTGGCTCAGAATCATGTTGGTAAGTATATAGTGTATATGTATTCTGTATTCGCAAAATGCAACCAAGTCTAAATGAAACATTACATTATTTTTTATCATACAGATAGTAAACTTCAATGTTCCGTGTGTTGGGATGATTTTAAACTTTCTGAATCAGTTAAACAACTTCCTTGTCAACATCTATATCATGCACCGTGTATCGTACCATGGTTAGAATTGGTAAGTTAAAAAGTCGAAGGAATTGAATTTTATTTTTGAACGATGTAAACATATTTCAGGATTTTTTTTTTTTCTTGTAGCATGGTACTTGCCCTATTTGTAGACAGGATTTGGGAGATCAGAATTCAGCAGAAGTAAATACGGATACCGTAGGACGTAGTTTGGTCGCCCTATTCAGGTATGCCATGCCATATACATCTTATATACGTAACGTTTATATAAATTACTGTGAAACGTAACAATAATATTCGCTGATATTAAATCTATTTCCTTCGGTGCGTCGAAATATGAAATATACGAAGACATTAATATTCTTTTCGATGGAAGTAGAAGAAGCAACGGAACGTATTTATTTACTTCTAGGGCAGCTAACGAATCGAATAATACCAGGACATCGACACCATCGTCAAGTGGGAATAACACGAGTAGTAACACATCAACATCGAGTGGAAATAACTCTAGTAACGATACATCCTCGTCGAGTGAAAATAATTTTAGTAGTAACTCATCGAGTGAGATTTCAGATTGATTATTCTCTCTTAATACTTTCTCTACATAGCAGAACACACAAGTATACACACACACACAACACACGTCTATTTTCCACTTTTCCAAATTTATTTTTCGGCACTGTTCACTCGAGCAATGTTTATATATACTTCGTAAATATTGTATCTCGACGCTAATATAAATTTCAAGCTTTATACTTTAATCAATAGCGTAATATAAATCGTAAAAAGAAAAAAAATAATAATGCAGTATCAAATTACAATTTGCATGTGTTGCTTCGCATGAATTATAATGAGGTACGGTCATTAAAAGTCAAAGAAAGACGTATGTATTTGAAGTTGAAATAATCCTTGTTGCTATATATATATTATATCATACAAAGTTTTTGTGTGTGTGCGTGCGCGTGTATGTATATATGTATAACGTGTGTATGTATATATACACACATGCATATGTGCTATCTCATAGTTTGCAAAAATACGCAGCAGTTTATTAAGTTTCTTAAACAAACGTGTTCGAAATTTAAAAAGAATGTATCTTTCTTCTTAAACCTTTGAATTTGGATGTTTAATAAATTTAAAGTAGCACAGTATTTGCAAAGAGAAATACAGTAACATAATTCTAGAAAGTTCATTACACGTAAAAGAAATAGTACGAATGTTAATGATGTAATTTCGTGCAACTCGGACGAAAACTTACTTAACTCAAATTCCTCTTTTCCATGTTTTTCAATTATTCGCGATAATGTTTGCTTTTCACGCTACATTACTGCATCGTTGTATATTCTTTGGAATTTAAGAATTGTTTAAAATTGAGTCATTGACATTCTTGCGTGTATTATTTTTTTCTTTGAAATCAAATGCTCGCACCGATATTTTCTTACAAATTGCGATCGATAACTATACACTTTGATCTTTCATTCAGTTAACTCTGGTGTATAATATATACATACTCAAATAGGTGGAATAATAGAATCGAAATGATAAGAAACGAAAGAGTAACGAATTTCTTTATGATTTATGTCATTTTGTTCATTCGTTAAGTTGATTTTCAATCATGCATAAATAAATCACACAAAGTATTAGTCGTGGTACACTACTTGTTCATTTTTCCTTGAATTATTACGCGGTTGGTATGAATGCAAATTTGGTCGTTTGTGGTTCACAGTTAATAATCAATTCAAATATGATAGATGTATGGATACGGTAGACAATGCGGGTAGCATTTAGATACAGTCACATACTATGTTTAACTTGATAGGTTTCAACATATTACACAACTCAGGCTGTCATTACCTGTAATATCGATATACAAACATGCCTTGAATTTGCCATATTACATGAAACGCTATAAACCCTAATGTTGTTGCCCTTGTAGTAGGATGATCAAGTTCAACTTGTTTTCACGGTATGTTTAATAAAAGGTACTTGAATTTTTTATGTTGTCTGTTTTCAAATGTAACAAATGGGGGAAAAGAGCAAAATTGTGATTGACAACAATAATGTATTCAATTAACATGTTTAAATATTATTTAACTGCAAAAAAAATTGTAAAAAATTTTGAAAATAAATGGTTTTTGTTCAAAGAAATCTAAAGTGTAATAAATATTTAACAGATAGCATAAAAATGTATAGCTGTGGTAATAATGGCAACAATAGCACTAATAGTAAAATCAGAACAGTAGTGCTGATAATTTTAGTACATGTTACGCTATATATTTCGTAATACTAAAGAAGGTATACTGCGCGCATCTACACAAATATATAAAAATTAATATGCATCTAGGAAAATTATACATAATTTAATGTAAACATCTCGTATTTACAAAAAAATAAAACTCTGTAAACTATTCGAGTGCCAATTTACGTAGGTTATTATTATCGCCTCGTTGGAAAATATATATCTATAATTTTCACATTTTCGACAGATACTTAATATTAAGAGATTTAATATTTGTTGTAAATTTGTATAATTTGTTTAGGTTAATCATTACGCAGTTCGCACATGCGCGTATGTTTTCGCATACGTACACGCAGCTATACACACACACACACACACACACGAGTATATTACCATCAAATTGTATGTATGTAGTAATGAAGTGATTCTTATAAATAAAACAATAAAAAAAAAAAAGTAAACATTAATGTAATTGTTCAGAGTTGTTAAATTGAATTACATCTGTAGAAATAGAATAGTGGGAAAATAAAAGGGAGCGAAGAATGCTTAAACTAACATGGTAAATCATTTTGATTAGAAAGATAAGAGAAAATGTTCTTTATTTGAAAATTTTACATAAGAAATTACGCTTTATTCAGATTTGGATAAAGCGATGATAATGTTAGAGAAATACAATTTCGTTTTACCACAATGTGAATTGAACTTGAGTGTAATTTAAGTTAAGCATTTATAAGCGATATATTGAACCTAACCAATAGAATAGTGTTTCGATCTATTTCAGTTAAACTTGAAACAGATAAGAATCCTTGCACGTTGTATCGCTTAAACGTACGTATATATTAAGTGAAATGAATATTCTGATGTATGTTCGAAATATTCGTAAGGGATGGCTGAAAAGGAGGCAAAGATTGAATACGTGACAGAACCTTGCCCTATTAAACCTCGTAAAATAGGTCCACAGAATATAGTGGTGCGCTTAAAGCGTCGGGAAACATTTGGTTGTCCTTATCCAGGAACACATGTGCACAGTGCCAGACAATTTTATCAAAATGTATTTCCAAATTTTACCGTTATGAACGTAGAGAAACCTCCGTGTTTTCTCCGAAAGTTTAGCCCCGATGGTCGCTATTTGATAGCTTTCAGCGCTGATCAAACTTCCATAGAAGTTTACGAATATTGCGGTGCATCTGCAGCTGCTGATTTATTAGCAAATTGCGAAGGAGAATATATTGGCCATAAAAATGATGAACGTAGTTTCCATATTAGAAGTAACATTTTTAGTCGATTTTTCAAGGTGCCTTATATTGTATTATCTTCTTTTAATATAACAACTTCATTTGTGCTCAAGAATTGATTATCAAGACATAAATGAATAACAGCACACGTTGTAATATTTATAGGCTAAATGGGTTGTGAATGTAGTTCAAAGTAACGAACAATTAAACAGAGAATGCAGCTTGTTTACAGATGATGGTCGATATGTAATTGTTGGTTCAGCTGCTCATATTCCAGATGAGTTGAGACCACATTTTTACCAGGTAAAAATTTCATGGAGTAACAATAAATCACATCTTATCGTTAATTATCGTTATTCTTTAAGATTTACTCTAACAATGAAGCATTGACTCCAAATCCTAGATCGCCCCTTGAAGATTATAGTTTACATCTTGTTGATTTACGTGGGGGAAAATTATGCGACACTAGACATTTTAAAGTAGACAAAATATATTTATCTCACAATCAAGGTAAGTGTGTGTTTGAATTTAATAGAGTTTACAAAGAAAACGTTTTAGATCATTGGACAAATATTTTTATTTATACAGGCCTCTATCTCTATAAAGATATATTGGCAGTATTGTCTGTGCAACATCAAACCATTCACATATTTCAAATTCTCGATGGAATGTTTATTAATGTTAGAACAATAGGAAGGTACCAAATGTTTAACAAAGCGACTTTTGTTTCACGTTTATCCTAATAACTGTTATTACGCTGTTGATAATTGTTTCCAACTTGTAACAGGTTTTGTTTAGAGGATGACGCTTATTTGGTTACAAGCGCCTGTCCAGGAGTGAACTACCGCCCATTTAGAGACGTTACGATAAACAGTCTTAAGCACAAATTATTGGTTTATCTGTACAAAAGAGCAGCGTATATTAGCGATACAACAAAGGATCCATATGAATTAAGACGTTTCTATCAATATTTTGACCAAGTATTGTATAAAATTTGAACACATGCATTCGTATAATCTTAGAAATAACAGGTTTTTCGATATCGTCGTTAATTTGTACAAAATAATATTTTAGTTAAACGCGTTGCGAATGTGGAAAATGCAATTATTAGACACAAACCATATCCTTGTAAGATTTGCGAGCGAAGAAGTGGCAACACTTCAAGCAAACGAACCTAACGTGCAGCCGGCACTTTTGGTGGTTTACGATATGGTTACTGCTAAAATATTAGCTGCGTACGACAACGCATCCACGCAACTGTTAACACAATTTGAGAACTTTAGCGATTTCTTCAGAAATGCTAGGATGAGTAGCGATTGTCAGTATATGTGTTCACCATCTAATAACATCTATGCAAGGTATAATATTTGAATGGAGTACGATATAATATCGAACGACGAGAAGCTGGACCTTTTTAAAACATTCTCTAAAGCAGTATACCATCGATTAATTGTAATGTTAACGTATAGTTTTATCGTAGATTGTTACAACAAAGATTCAAGCAAACAATAGTAAGTGCCAGATATGGTGGTGTTACAGAGGCTACGAAAAGATTACTTGCTCAATTACCGATATGCGCTCAATCGTACTCTAGCTCGCCGTATCTGGACTTATCTCTATTTTGTTATGACGATAAATGGGTGTCCATGATGGAGCGTCCGAAGGCTTGCGGCGAGCATCCTATACGGTATATAATTTTAATTTCTCGGGTGAACCATTACTACAGATTATTTAAGTTACCTTTACGAAGCCATTAGGAGTAGGTTTAATAACGATTCGTGTATACATAAGTATTTAATGCGGTTACATTATTCTTATAGGTTTTATGCTCGCGATTCTGGCCTCTTGAAATTCCGCATGTACGCGGGAATGCTAGGACGTACAACACCTACAGCTGCGAGACGACTAGTTGCATTTACCTTCCATCCGACAGATCCATTTGCTATTTCTGTTCAACGAACGAACGCTGAATACATTGTCAGTTTTCACGTTAGGCATGTTTGATCTATCATCGAAATGTCTAAATACTGTACCACCTTTACATTTTTTCTTTTTCAACAGAAATGATCTCATTGTACAGTTTTAGCAGCGATAATTAACTCTGTTGAATTGACAAATTTTCAAAATAATTCGGCTACATATCTGTCAGTTTTCAAAGTGTTCAATGTTGGAAAATGTTGAACACAATCGCGATAGATGAATTAATAAAATATATTAATATCGTTCACGAAACGAATATATAAATATGTAAAATAGGAATATAATTTTAAATTAATTTGTACATTTCCCACAAAAAAGAAAAAAAAGAAACAAAGCTTTCTTCTGCATTACTATTATATACAAGGTTCAGTTTCACTTTAATCGTCTAATCCGAAACGTTTCAATAATTTGTCAATTAATCCGTACAAGATTCGCGATACTTTGTATTTTATTTTGTTCAATTTTGAATCAATTAGTTCAATGTAGTTCACGTACGATAGGTGTAATTTTCTATTATAATCTGGTATTTCGTTTATTTTAGGTGAACAAGTTTATCATTTCTGGGTATATCCATTCTATTACCATTGTCATTTATACCTTTTCAATCATTTCAATGCATATTTATACAATACAAAGGTTTAGAAAAATCTTTAAATAGTTAATAATAAGTTAAAATAAACCCTTAAATAGTCGAAAGGAGTTCTTATCGCAAACAGAGGTTTTTCTATTGCCCAAATATATTGCACATATTACGATATTACTTTAACAAATTCCTTTCATTTGTTAAATTCTAGGTTAATTGGGCTTTGTAAATTTCAAACATCACAGGATGAACAACGATAATGTTAGAGTATAGATGTAAAAAGTACAAGGTTTTTTAACGTTTCTTGTTTTCCTTTTTATTATCCTACATTCTTGCGTTTGTAATTTTACGTTGGAAGATGTAAAACTCGTATCGCTATATCAATGACAATTCAAAATCCTATTTTTTTTATATATTTTTTCTAAAATATGTTAACCTTGCTTTTCATTAATTTTGTTTTCACTTAGTTTTCCGTAATTGCTGTTAATTTGTTAATTTAAAATAAAATAGAAAAAGGTTAGAATATTAGAATCTTCGGAAGAGCTTTACGCATGTTCACTTTACGCACTCTCGTTTATTATTTAATAAATTTCAATATCCAAGTTTATAAGTGTTACATGCTTCTCCAATTTAACAAAAAAAAAAAAAAAAAAAGTACTTTTTGGATATTAATCAATCGTATTATAATTAGAAATTCTAGGAACATTGTTACATCGTTATCTTGTTTCACGATGGGTGAGCATTAAACTACAAAATGAAATTTCAGGGAAAATTACAAATATGGAAGAATGAAGTTATAGGTAATGTTGGTAAATTTTTATAGGACACCTAATAAATTGCAAAGAAACGTATCTATTTTTCTATCTCTTAAGCTTTAGACAATAAAACTTGCTTGGTTTTTTTAGGACATAACAAACGCATATAATTTTATTTTGTATTAATACTAATTAAAAGAATTATAGAATAAAATAATTTTACAATAGCAAAATCAAGGGAATTCGACAAATTGTAACACATGAGGTGAATAAAATAAAGATGGGATCTGAAGCAATTTCATGGGAAGTATGCAACGCCATCTATTCCGTACTTTATATCTTCTCGATGAAACATATTGGAACGCTTGTAGAAATCGTGCGAAGCCATGCTAGGTTGTGTGTAAAGTTGTAATGCGTGGTGTTTAAGTGTCTTTTTTTTTTCTATACGTGTATTTTTAATTCGGTAAAAGAAAATTCGAGATTATCACATTCGTGGCCCGGTATATGAGGAAGAGAAGAGCGCAGGAAACGAAGAATTTAATTTCCGATGATTTTTACGTTTGGACTTTGCATACGACGGCGGCAAGATTATATTACTTCGATGAAATAGATTACTTAAAGCTGTGAGTAAGTAGTATTATACTTTGCTCGCGTTGTAATTTCTCTGTGTAATTCATTTATCCACAAAAATGTATTTATTCTAATTTAAAACTACATTGTAAAAGATATCTGTGGTGCACGCGTTACATTGCATTCTGGTTAGGTGCGCGCGCGCGTATATGTGTGTATGTGCACGCGAGCGCGTGTGGACGCTTGCACGCATGCATTATAGAATATTACATTCATAAATGGTATTCTACGATAAATTAATTTGAAGAAAAAAACTTTTTCAAACTTACTACCTGTATTTGTAATTATAATTATATATAATATCGAGTATAATTACAATTTAATACTTCTTCTTTTATTTTGTTTCAGTGTTACATAGCACAGATTGCACTATTTTTGGATGAAAATCACAGTTGAATATAACATTCATTATGAAAGAAGCATGTCATGGAATACTTTAAATATCGATTGAACATTCGTATATTTTAATACTTATTCAAGTTTGTTCATTTTCATGTAAAAATAGGAGATTTGCACCTATATGGGGTTGTGAACAAAAGAAAATCTTCCCTATATATGTATATATGTGTGTATATATATATATATATGTGTATATATATATATATATTTACATACCAATCTTTATGTTAGAAACATATTGAACGAAACTATGTTTGATGATTATACAACAGCTACAAAAATGAACAGCGACGAAAATAAAGAGGATTATACTATTTGCAACAGCAAGCTAGATAACAAATGCTTCATAGCATGGAGTCCTTTAGAAGAGAACAAGTGCCTGTTCAAACATAGATACGTATCATGCAGTAGATCAGTTCCACGTAAAAGCAAACGTTTTATTCGATACAAAATAAATCGATCTTTAAACTTTGATGCGAATGCTCATAATTCTAGTTCAGAGAACAGTTCTTTAGAAGAAAATAAATATCTAACACGATCTGCCAAAATAATGAGAGCATTGAATTTTAGTAGTAGTCCTGCTTATTATGGAAAGACAAAAATAAAGAAATCGTTAAATTTCAATTTAACCCCAAGTCCGAAAAGATTTACACCTGTAAAAAAAAGTATACGAAAATCTTTAAGCTTGAACTTTAATTCACCTTTGTCTGTTCCTATCAAATTTTTGACTTACGACGACAATCCGAGCGATTCGGCGAATAGCAGTTTAATGTTCTCATCTTCCGAATCTATCGATGAAAATCAGAATGAAACACCGTTGCAACAAGGTACAAAGGAACATGAAATGCTACATTATTCTACACCTAATGCAAAATTAACCAGGAAGTCACAATGTTCAGCTAGTTTTACACCGCTATTACGTAGTCGATTGAAAGAAACTATTGATAATATTGTATACGTGATGGCAACACCTAATTCGCAATCGTTAAAACGCATCAAAGGCAGGTCAAAATGTACAAACGATATTGGCATGAATACTTCGAGAAATTTATTTCACGAATTTTACGACAACGACGACGATAGACCGTGTACACCTGAAAATGTAATTTGTATAATTCCGGAAAGTATGAGTGCTATTAAAAGAAGCCATAAGAAGGTAAGATGATGCATTTTCGATCAATTTCTTTTCCTTTAGGTGACATTCTTCGTCCTTTGCATAATTATACATAAGAAATTAATGGATATTGTTTGTGTATTAATTTAACGCATATTTGCTAATTTGTGCATTATAATATGTTATGTACAGGAAAGGTCGTCGAGATGGAGTGAACGATGTGGAACACAATTAATAAGTAGCTTTGCAAATTACGAGGACATACTTCAAAATAAATGTGCATTAACTGGACAGAAAAATCATGTTGATCCGTTACAAGATTTAAAGTCGAACGCGGCGAATCTGCGTCCTAATAAAAGTTCAACCTGGAAAGAATTGACGCTAAGTCGTTCCGAAGATGATATGTCAGACACTGGTTCGATCTTCGACTATACAGAAGAACAGGAAAATGTTGTAGAAGACTCTAAGGACATGTGTAAAAATATCAAAATAGTAATAGACGAAAATGCGGATAGTTCATTGGAAATTCAAGCTTTAAGTAAAAATGTTTTACTTCGAGATAATAGTAGCATTGATGCGAGTAATTTATCTGATCGAAATGTCGATATAATAAGCGACGATAACAACAGCAGATCGGTAACTCCAGAATTAATGGCAGAAGTAGCATTGGAGCTGCAAAAATCAGTTACTCCTGAAAATCGTATAAATATTTTAGAAAGAATTGCCAAGGATTCTATAAAAAACTCGCATAAAAAAATTAAAGATACCAATAAAAAGAGATTATTCAGTCCAAAAGTTCTAGAAGGTAAACTTGAAGCCGCGGAAGAACAAGAGGGTATAAAAGGCTTGGAAAGTTTCGAACAGCACGAAGACATTCGAGATAATAAAGTACTGCTAGAACAGAATTGCCTTGACACGTTAAGAGGGGAACGTTCGTGTACCCCTGAGAAGGTAAATTCTAGCAGAATTTTACTAACGCAATTCAGTTCTGTTAAAAGATCTCACAAGAAAGACAAGCATAACAAAATATTGTCCGGATTTTTAAAACGGCAGGAATATTTTAACAAAGATATGGAGTTGATGAAAATTAGCAAACATAACAACAATTACACATCCGAATGTAAAAGCAGTAGTACGGAAGATTTTTCTTCGGATTTGGACGTTAATACAAATGTCGGAGATTCTGCCTCTCCGTTGACACACGTAGACCTAAATACGTCCTCGAGTAAATTATCCCCAAGTAAAAGGAAGAAGCCGCTGGATATATCGGCGGATTGCGAGACAAGCGCGTCGTACGATTCAGAATTGGAAGAGTGCGATACCTCGAAAGAGGAATTCAAAATTTTCACGCCTCTGAAAAGGAAGAAATCGCTAATCACATCTGCTGGCGCCAAAGAACATTTACACTTTTACGACTTACCATCCGTGAAAATTGAACTCGCAGAAAATGTTGTTGCAGATACTAGTTTTTCCAGATGTTTGACACCGGTATCAAATTTTCCGAGCAATTATATACAAATAGATGGAAGTAATGTTCTGAAGGTGATAAAACCTGACAATGACAACGATAGCGATGAAACCAACGCAGAAGAAGCTCGCGATTATGGTTCTAACGATGCAACGGGTAGGTCGACGCCAAGAAATATGTCAACTACGGAATTATACGTTAATTTGGATTCGATTAAAAAGTCGCATAAAAAGAATAAACGTGGAAATAGTTCGCGAAAAGGTTTGAATTTGTTCAGAAATGATGTTTCCGGGGAAGAAAGAAACGAGACGTCTACCGAATGCACCGAAAGTGCTATGCATAGGTCCTTGGAGCTTTCAAATAACGACGTAATGAATAAATCTATCAACGATAAGTCAATAGATTACGACAATGCAGACAATTCTACCGCTGGTCTTGTTGCCATTGACGATGAGAAGGGTGCGAGTACCAGCACGGAAAATATATTTCTGAATATGACACCACCGAATTGTTTGAAAACGAAAAGCTACATTAAACTGATACAGGATACCTCGATCAAGCGATCGCATAAAAAGGTTCGGGATCAAAAGAAGCAGGAATTAACGATCGAGACAGACGAGTTATCGGACGATGGATCCATATTTGCCGATGAAGAGAAATTAGATTGTACCGAGGATCGATCTACGCATCTTGAATAATGCTCATCTTGTTGAAATGAATCGCGGTGAGTGTAACTCTAATAATTTCTGCATATAGCCAACGCATCAACGTATGTATGTATTTAATCCTCGCATTAACGCGTATGAAAACTTTTAAGAACTTGCCTGACATTTTCCATTTCGTCAGAGTCCTAACTTAATTCGGTATATTTCATTAATATTTTTTTTTAATTTCAATCGGTCTTATTTATCGTATTCATTTTTCATTTTACAAAATTAATTTTGCAATGCGTATTTATAGTGCATACACATACGAGGTACATTCATGTACGAGGATTAAATTGCGAGATAAACTTAATGCGTACATCCGAAGTAACAATATCCGTCGTGGTCTTTCTATCCTGGAAAGTATTTATTAGAAATGCTTGGACTACATGCAACGAGGTGTGTACAGTGTGGACCAAAAGAAAAGCGAAAAAACCAATGTGAAACCTATATCGTCGTAAAGTCGATTTATACGTTAACATGTAAAGTCGGTAAACTCAAATCGAATTACATAATCCAGTAATGTGCCTTAACGTGTCTAACGTTCCCCTTACATGGCGTATATATTTTTTTTAAATATTAGTAACGACATTCGTGTAATAATAGGACAGGAAAATACATACCGTTTTCTCCTTATTATTGTTAATCGTTTTCTAACATTTTTCTAGTGTACATTTTGTTTATTCTTGTCAAATCATTTATAACAATAAAGATAACACAATGTTTTGTACATTCTATAAATTGTCACATGTTGTTGATACCACCACGAGCACGTTTGATATCAACGACTGTGAGAAGTAAAAATAAAGCATGATTTGCGTATTGAAATATTTTCGTTAAAAAAACAGGACGATTTATCAATTGAGTTAGAGAAATTTACTAGCGACATGTCGGTATTAACATTGATATTTCTTCTTTTTCCTTTCCATTTTCCTGTATTTTCCTTCCTTTCTTTCTTCCTTCTTTCTTTCTTTGCTTCCTTCCTTCCTTCCTTCCTTCCTTCCTTCCTTCCTTTCGTGATTTTAAGTATTTAAACGATTTTAAATGTAAAATCGATCGTACAAAAATTGATGTAACGTAACAACTAATTGGGTAGGTAACCAACAGAAAAAAGAAGCAAACTTCAAATACAAATACTTTGTGGCAATATGCGTGTGCATTATGACATTGTGTTGGATGTAACGGTGATAGAAGAAGGAAATCGACGACAACGATGACGGGATTCTCTGTAGCTACGTTTCGTGTTGAACGCGATCCTTTGCTTCCATGTTGTTTCAGTGTCTTCCTTTTAGAACGCGTTCAACCATTGAGTTAACGTGTAGCTGTTGTGTAAAGCGATTGTACATGCGAGTTGCAAATAGGGCGATACAAGGCGTGTATAAGCGACAGCATTTAGCTTACTTGTGTGCGAATAAGCGTACGCGTCACGAGGCCGACTAGGTTTCGTTTCCGTCAAATCTCCTACCAACTAACGAACCTTCAATTATCATCGTACGAAATTGATCAACCTATACAAAGTCAAAGAATTTTACTTCCGAATCGAGCTGAACGTTAACTACTTTTGTAGCGTGTAACGAATATTTCAATGTACAGTTAAATGTATCTATGCTTATTGATATAAAATTTTTTAACATTTAAATCTTGTATGGATTAGTTAATTAAGAAATAACTCGATTGATCATCTTTCATATTTCAACATCTTTGCGACAATATTCACAAGTTTCGCTGGCAATCATATAAATTCGTAAGTTTCGTATAATTATTTGTACTTTACATTTGTAATGTACTATTTTTATACAGGTGTCTTAGTGTTGAACTGTTTGACAGTCAAAGAATAATTCTAGTGTAAAGAAGACAAATAGAGAACAAAGAAATTCGTTCAAAATTAGGACCTTTTAAGATTTCACGTTTGTAAGTGCTTGAATATCACGTTAATGTTGATTGCAAAAAATAAACGAACGAGAGGAAATACTTATTTCTGAAATCCCTGCAAAATTGACTCGATGTTGGAAAAATCAAAATTAATACTTACATACGTTGAAGTATGTGTAACAGTTAATATTTAGTATTTTTCTTCAACCTGAGTTCGTATATCAACCCTGGTAGCTTCTTTAAGTTTAATTTTCTTAAATTGTTAAAGTGAAAAATTTGCTTTTCAATTCACTCGTGTTAGATGATTTCAGAAGAAAAATATCTTTTCCTTTTTATTCAAATATTTTTGTGACTTGTCGATAACCGCCACTATGGTTAAGGAACACCTCGTAACAATTTTAAATGGTCAATTTACGTTTGAATATTAATAAGCTGTTAGTTATGTCTAGTTAATAAATTAGATTATCTAAAATATAGTACTTTTTTATAACATGTTACTTACAGTTTAAACACGGTATCGTTTTCACAGTGCGTTCGATTAATGTTTATTACTTTTATTCTGCAGACTTGACAGATATATCCAGTTTGAGAAGTATATTAAATACTATATTGTATTCGTAGCGGTAAAGGTAATTATCTATTTAACGATTCGTTAATGAATTTTCATATAGTTTAAATTTTCATTTGAATTTCATTGGTGGTTAATTGTGTTCGAGATATATCGTGTATTCCGAAATATTGGTAAATCATAATTATAGAATCGAATACTTCGTGCAAATGTGATATGTATATATGAAATAAAATAAATACATTTAACATGAACTATTGTTTATCATGCCCCTCCGTACCTAAGTAGGTATTTATCTATATTATACATATCTTAAGTCCAGTTTAGAAACAATCAACGTGTAACGCGTGCTCTCTCGTACATACATATACAGAGTAAAATGGATACATTGAGAGAAGGTGACAAGATTAAGAGAAATATTTGATTTTAATAACCTCATTTTTCGAGAGTTTCGAAATAGTATTGTTAATTTTAAATAAAATTTGATTTTTCTGATACATCCAGCAAACAATTTTAGTATTCGGTGCAAAGATTGTACAGTGGAATAACCTAAAGGAAACATGGGGAAATTGAACGTAACAATTTTACGTTACTTAACTCGAGATGATTTTCGTGTTTTGACAGCGGCAAGTATATGCATTTAAATCAATTATATATCATTTAATTAATATCGTGTCGCATTATATACGTAGTTTATATCGAACGTTTATTCGACATACAATTTGAGGTTATACTTGATTGTTAGTTCTAGGTAAAGAAATATTCTAACATTGTTTGATCATTTTTTAATCGACAGATCGAAATGGGAATGAAGAATCACGAACTTGTTCCTGCGTCGCTTGCTGCTCAGATAGCAAACTTGCGATACGGCGGTGTTCATAAATTAATGAAAGAATTGTGCAAGCACAGGCTCCTCAGTTACGAACGTGGGAAACATTGTTAGTTGATCGTAAGGGACCACCGTTTGTGGTAATTAATAAATAAAGGATGTAAAAACAGGGTTTGTAAAGTATTTATGGTACTTTTGTAGACGACGGTTACCGTTTGACGAACGCTGGCTACGATTATTTAGCACTAAAAGTTTTAGCCCAAAGAGGTATTATCGCTTCCTTTGGCAATCAAATTGGCGTAGGAAAGGAATCTAATATTTATATAGTCGCCGACGAGGAAGGAAATCCGGTGTGTTTAAAGCTACACAGATTAGGTAGAACTTGTTTCAGAAATATCAAGGGTAAACGGGATTATCATCAACACAGAAAATCGGCGTCATGGTTGTATCTCTCAAGAATATCGGCGACAAGAGAATTTGCGTACATGAAAGCACTTTTCGACCGAGGATTTCCAGTACCTAAACCAATCGATATCAACAGGCATTGCCTTGTTATGGAGCTGGTTGAAGGTGGACCTCTGTAGGTAAAAATTACTATTTCCTCTACCATGCACGATGGGTACACGGATGAACGAACCATTTGTTGTTCTAGGTGCGGCGTGTACGAAGTGGACGACGTCGAATCGTTATATGACGAATTAATGAATTTGATCGTAAAACTTGGAAACCATGGTGTTATTCATGGTGATTTCAATGAATTTAATATCATGATAACGAACAGCGGGAAACCAGTTCTTATTGATTTTCCGCAGATGGTCTCTACGGAGCATGCGAACAGTAAACTTTATTTCGAGAGGGACGTCAATTGTATTCGCGATTTTTTCAAAAGACGGTTCGCTTATGAAAGCGAATTGTATCCAACTTTTCAAGATATTTCGTAAGTGATAAGCACGTAAACGGAAAGATTTAGTAAAATCTATCGGACAATATAAATTCTTCGATTCCGATTCTTCAAGCTGAATAAGTTACAGAGATGTATTTATGTTTAGGAGAGAGGACTGCATCGATGTAGAAATTAAGGCCAGCGGTTTTACGAAACAAATGGAGAAAGATCTTTTAAGTGAAATAGGAATGATCGAAGTAGATGAGAAAGAAGAAATAGAAGAAGAACGCGAGAAGGAGAATATCGACGAGGCGAAGAAAATTATGGACAAAGATGAAATAAATGATTTGCAACTTCGAGTTGAGAACTCTGTGATGAACGAATTCGTATGTAAAGCGAAGGAATGTTCATCGGTAGATGAAAAAGTAGGCGAAAATAGAGATTCAGTTGCGACATCGTTAGAAAATCTTACTGTACAAGAGGAAGGTGTTAAAAGTATTGATATAAATCAGTCGAGGGAAAGGTTGAAGAATGGTACATTTGATAATTTAAATCTAAAAGATGATGAAAAATCTACCGATTCATTTTCTGCTGCGGAAAGGTTCAATTCAGAGGATGAACATTTACGAAGAGACTTCCGCGATTCGAGAAGCATGTACGGTACTAGTACAGCTTCTACGATAGCACCTGAAGTAATCAAGAAAAGGGTGAAAGTGGCTCTACAAAGACGCGAAAAGAGAGAAGAACAATCCAGGAGAATTGTTGCAAAGGGCGAGGCAAACGCGGTAACTAGAGTGAGAAGAGAAAACAGGGACACGATTAAACAATCGACAGGGATATGGGGTTGGGAATGAGATGCACATATTTTTGGTATTTACCGTGTAGATAATTTATAAAGGAAAAATATAAAAAAAAAGAGCAAAAATTTTCTTTATTCTTAAATGAAACATTTGCTTTACCAAAATAATATGCACAACGAGTAAAGTAAAGATCAGGAATACCAAACAGGAGCAAATAAATATGAACGAGATTTAATTGCAGTTACCTAGTACAAGCCGTTATCACCTGCTGTTTATTACTAGCCCTTCTTAATCTTTCAACAGCCACAGGTTGTTCCTTACATTACACGTACTTGTATCGTACATATTTATCATTACGATAACGATAGGTATGCTTATTATATCTTATATAATACAGCCCCATCCATCCTTCCTCTCCTCCCATTCTTCTTGATCGTGCGCTATCTTCACTCTTGCAAATAACCTTTCACTTTTAATATAACGATATGCATTCACCTACCTAGTACTTATTTACCTAGCAGAATAAACTCGGAAGAGAGATAAGAATGTTCATCCATCTTTCCAAAGGCATTTAGGAAGAGGGAGGGAGGGTGAGAGCGTGAAGGAAGGTGGATGGGTGGAGAGAGAAAGGAGGGTGGGGGGGGGGGGTGAATATAGCTAATCTAATTTTTGACAACAGAATTATGTTTTTGCCGAAACTTTGTTAGCATACAATACAGATAAACTTTACTCGATATACCGTTATCATCCGTATTACGTCGACTTTTGGCATATTTTGATATTGTTCAATTACGCGCGAAAATTTCGACCGATAGAAGGAAAATGTAACAGTACTACCAAATTAGCATTAAACAGATAAGATAGCGTTTCGTTTGTTCAAAGTTAGGTGCGAAGGACGAAAGTTGCTTATGTATAGGTAATCGTTGATTTTACTTAAACATGCAACTTCGTACTTCGACGATGCGCTAGCGTTTTTTCTTTTCACTTTTTTTTTTCTTTACTTTTTTATCTTACCGAAAGCAGGTAAGTTTTGCGTTACGTGACATAATCGCTGGCATAAACATATTTATAGAATGCGAAAGGATCATTTAAACGTTTTCTTCAATTTGCCCGTTGAAAATCCTACTGCCATTCGACTTTCGATTAAGATTAACTTTAAACTTATTACGAAAATATTGGTAGTACCGTTTAATCGGTGCTGATAAAGCATTACGCACGAATACACGTATGTATGTATATTTATTAAGGAACATCGAGAAGTGGTAAAGGTTAAGACCTGACGCGGCATCTCTGTAGAAAATTATCGAGACGAGAAATTGTTCTCCTTATCTGGTTGGAATTATTTAGTTTCCATAAATGTTGTCGGATTTCGTAACGGGATCAACAACCCTGAACTCTGAATAGAATCGACGAACACTGTTGAGCGTTTTCGCTCTGGGGGGGTTCGATTCGAACGAACGGAGAGAGGGGGTGAGGGAGAGGGAGAGGGAGAGGGAGGGGAGAGGGATGCGGGGGTTTGAGGAGCGGCGGAAGACGAGGCCTTGAGATTTTTCACGGACTGGAGAGAAAGAAAGAAGGAAAGATGGAAAAAAAAATGGAGTAGCAGGAGTTTGTTGCAAAAGTTTGAGGAGAGTACCACCGACGTTTTCCAAAAGAACGAAACGATTCCACGAGGGTACGGGTGATAAGGCAACTCTTGGTGTGTGATGCTCGTCAGAGTTAAGCACACGGCTGCTTATTATATATAGACCGCGCGCGCTCTTGTTTCCTAGTTGGAGTCTCTCGTTCCATCGCTCTTCCGTTAAATTCCGTAAAATATCCCGCACGGATATCGTTCGCCCTCGTCACGCACCGTTTCGTATTCTTCGATTGCAACGCTTACCTACA
This sequence comes from Anthophora plumipes, assembly GCA_951804975.1. Lineage (NCBI taxonomy): Eukaryota > Metazoa > Arthropoda > Insecta > Hymenoptera > Apidae > Anthophora > Anthophora plumipes. Next base: position 27,466,873 of record OX638113.1, on the reverse strand, counting down.
TTTCGTCTTCCGTCATGGCAAAGGACAATCTCACCGCTATTCTTTACGGTATCAACGATATTAGACTGGTTAGTATCGAGAATTTACCGAATAAAACCATATTTATCTCTACCGTCATATCTACCCCTTTCTATTTACGCCTGTTTCGCTTTTTACTTTCCGACAGTGAGCACATTAGTTATTTTTAAGGGAAATAACAGATACACATGTAGGTATACGGTGGAAATAACAGATGGAAAGTGACAAAAGAGCGATAAATCTTTATTCGAAAATTTCTTTCTCTTTCTCTCTAGTTGTACATATTGTTCAATTATTATCTTCGAGTAGATCTTCCTAAAACAAAGTTACCTTGCTCTTTGCTGCACGTGATTGCCTTGATTTACCTTAATTCCTTCGTCTCCTCTATTGTCAATTGAAATGGTTATCTTTGTTAACGCTATTAACATTTGGAATGGCCAACGAGTCGAATCGTTTGTGCTTATGCAAGGACAAGATTTATCATTTTTATCGTTCTTTCGTTGCGCCGATGATTACACATGTACAAGAACTTGCACCTTTTATTCACGCGGCACTATTTTACACCGTCTCTAATAAAACTCCATTTTTTTTTTTTTCGCTAAATTTCGTTTCGCTATTATTAATTAGCGCTTGATTTATTTGATTCGACTGAATTTTAATCAGAGCTTATCCTAGATTTGATATATTATTTTTATGCGTACCTAACGTTCCTTTTACCTCTTTATATAATTTTACACGTGGAAAATCGAACAGTTTCGAAAATTGAACCGTATACCTTTGAAATTACGTATAATTATCGCTACGTTATACAAATGGTTATCTCCTCGAATTTCAGGAACAAACTCCGATCGAGGAACCGGAGAAGGACGGTAAGTTAAAATTTCTGAATTTTACCGTATTACACCCGGTCAGCTTGAATCGAATAAAATTGGTGCAACAGATTGCCATTTTGCAACTTTCCCGTTTTCTTTTCTTTTTCTTTTTTTTTTTTTTGTTTTTAATATGCTGAGCTTTATTCGATCATTTTTCTATCCCAGAGGTACTTATACAGATGGGTTGTGTCGGAATTTGTGGTTCCGACGTTCATTACCTGGTGAATGGAAGAATAGGTGACTTCGTGGTGCGTAAACCTATGATCATAGGCCACGAGTCCTCGGGCGTGGTCGTCAAGCTTGGACAGAATGTGAAAACTTTGAAGGTACGCGGAAACAAGTAAGAAGATAAATCGCGGAGAAGTGGTGCCTGTATACATATAAAAGTGTAGTTTAGCCGTAATTTGAGAAATAGTTCAACGAGTAGCAGGACGAGTCGCGACATGAAATCGAGAAGATATCGGATCCTCGCGCGTGAGCCTATAATTGATATATGTATACTCGTAATATATAATAGATATCTAGAAATACCGTTCTAGGATCTGTTTACCTACTTACGTATCGTTATCTACGTTTGTCGCAATGATAGAAGGGCAGACAGGTCGAAGACGTGTTCGTTAATCGGTCGGCAATCGATCGTTCGTTCGATATGGTTCGCCGCGCGGGGAAAGAATAATATTTTTCTTTCGTTGAAACAAACTCGTGTCGCATCTGACGAGTGAATTGAACTTGATGCATCTCTATGATATACGCATATCCTATAGAGAGATTGTAGACAAGTATGCAGATAGACGCGTAATACGTAGAGGTGAGTAACGAAGTGAAATGATTAACGAATCTTTGGAATTTGTAGGTGGGCGATCGAGTGGCCATCGAGCCCGGGGTATCCTGTAGAATGTGTACATTTTGCAAAGAGGGACGTTACAATTTGTGCAAGGATATGGTATTTTGCGCTACTCCTCCGGTACACGGTAGTTTGAGACGTTTCTACAAACACGCCGCAGACTTTTGTTTCAAGTAAGTGAACGTTAAGCTCGCATTTCTAATATTTTTCCATCTCGATCTAACGTTGTACGATCCATGGTAAATTGAAGATGCGCATCTGTGCTGCACGCGGCACGATTTTATTCAATTTGTCAATTGCAGCGCGCTCGTAACCGTGAAAATTGTCGGCTTACGTTGTAGATTACCGGATCATGTGACATTGGCCGAAGGAGCCCTGCTGGAGCCGCTAGCAGTCGCCGTGCATGCTTGCAAGCGTGCAAACGTTGGCATTGGCTCGAAGGTTTTGATCTTGGGAGCTGGCCCGATTGGTCTACTATCGTTGTTGGTAGCGAAAACCATGGGTGCCAGCAAAATCGTTATTACCGGTGCGTTTCTCCCTCTTCTGCATCCTCGTAAATAATAAACGTTGCAAATATCTAACTAACGAACGATGATAATGTTGACAAATAATTCCGTCGAATTTTTCTCTCCACAATGTCTTTGTTCGAATTATTATACTATTCGTTCCACTTGGTATCTATATATTTAATATATATTTTTTCGAACCGACAGTGATCACTTCCAGCTGATAATCGAGAAACGATTTCCTCTCGTAGATTTGACACAAAGCAGATTGAACCTTGCGAAGAAACTCGGCGCTGATAGTACGTTCTTACTGAGAAAAGAGGACTCGGAAGCGGAACTTGTGCGAAAAGTTCACGAGCTTTTCGGAGAAGAGCCCGACAAAACGATCGACGCGTGTGGGGCACAGTCTATGATTCGTTTGGCGATTCTCGTAAGTGGTTCTCTGCGATCGATCGTAACACGTTACCTGTCTAGAGCGTTTCGTTCACCGATTCGGGCTGAATCAACATTTAGGGTGTAATTGCGTATTTTTAGGCAACCAGATCTGGCGGAGTGGCAGTTTTAGTAGGGATGGGTGCACCGGAGGTGAAAATTCCATTGATCAACGCTCTCGTGAGGGAAGTCGACATTAGAGGAGTGTTTCGATATGCAAACGAGTACGTATAGTATACGTTTACAATTCTTGGAAGCGTAATGTATGTACATGTATATGTTTCATATTTATTTTCTAGTCCCCTTCGAAACGATCACCATTGAACGTATATAATACACTTGTGCCAACCTTTCTTCTAGGTTTGAAAACATTTGTGGAACGCATTTTCTTTTATCTAGAAGATAAAGCGATGTTCAGTTCACCAAACGATTTTAGTTTTATATCTGCAATAAGTTCCAAACGTTGTCCTTTCACGGTTCCTCGCATTCTGGAATATAGAAAACAATGACAGGGAGCTGTATCGGGCGAATACGTATCGGTATCGTCGCGGGGCAATCTTCGCGAGTTTTTCCGTCCTTCCATAAATCAGGTTGCTTTTTACGAATTACGAAAAAGTTGGCGATCTCGATGTGCCACTTTCACAAAATCTACCAACTACGCTATTGTAGATCCTGCTATTTATATACTTATGCGAATTTCACTGGTTGGACGCAGGATACGCTGGCTGGAGGGAAATCTTACTCGGGAGAACAGATTCTAGGTTTTACAAAGTTGTTGTTTCTTTTTTGCAGTTACGGTGACGCGCTAGAACTCCTGGCGTCTCGAAAGATAGACGTGAAACCATTGATAACTCATAATTACAAAATCGAGGATACCGTTCAAGCCTTTGAAACTGCCAAGTCGGGGCAAAGTGACGTCGTGAAAGTGATGATACACTGTAACTAGACTAGAAAAATGAAGGACGATACTCTTTCCTGCTGCTCCTCGCGTGTATGCGTTACGACCAGAGTTGTTACCTGTGAAATTGTATGGCAAAATAAAAGAAAAACAAAAAAAAAGAAAATATAAAAATTGCCGATGCTATATTATCCGATGTTAATCGTCAGTTACGCGAGATTAAGCAACGCGCAGGAGAATTATTCGGAGAATGTGAAATTGAATTGTGCGCTGTTTGAACGTAAGGGGAGGAAACGAGAAAATACAGTATACACTAGCTATATTTGTTAAGATGTACATATTTCTTTATTAGGCGATGACATACATACATACATACATACATACATATGGTATAGTATATTAGAACATGTTACGTTGAACGATATTGCGCTTGTACAGGTATATATAACATACTACATATGTGGCAGACACGTGTATTTGTAAACCTAATATTTTTAATTGGTGCGTTTCTAACGCTTGATATTACGCTACGCAAATATGGAAATTTTTCGCTACCTTCGCGATTCTACAATTGTACATTAGACTGCAGAAATGTAAGTCACCTACGAAAATTTGCTGCATGTACATAAGTTCATACGCTTATACGTGCAATAGCCGATAATTCTTGTTTCACCAGGGGACAACCAATTGTATTTGTTTTATCGTCGATTCAACTTGAGAGTTTAATACTTTAACAACTTGACTGTAAATCTCAGAAATTTTCAGCCAATAAAGTCTTTTTAATAGATCTACGGCTTCTACGCAAAATACTTTCTTCTCTATAACGTCCTGTGTATTTACTTGCGATATTCACAGCCGATTTCTAGCATTGTACGAATTCGTGGACGATGGAAGGTATGTCGAGTGCCGCCCCTTTCAACAAACGAAAGAACGAATCAGAATTACTCGCGAGGAGAAACTTAACCATCTGTGATATTGTCTGGTAACAATGACACTGCATGACTTCTTCTATTAGCCTCCTACGTTACCGAGTGCCACTTAAAACGCGCAGGCTGTTTTCGAGATGGGTATTTATTCGTATAGAAGTACATATATGTACATGTACTCTCCTCTACTCGAAGCGAAGTTCGGCTTTTGTCAAGACACGCAACACGTACGAGTAAACTACCGCGCTTTATTTTCACTCTATTTATACTCGGTATTTTCCACTGGTACTCGATTCTTCTTTATTTTCGTCATTTATCGGCAGCGCATCGCAAATCTTTGGGAAGATGCGAAACAAATATCTACATAGTATACATCACATTTTAAATACTTTAGTAGAAGGAATAATAAGTTTTATGGACATTGATTCGAGAACTTTTGAAATTTAAAGTGGAAAACTAGATAGTATCTAAAATTTGACGTTCTCTTTGTGAAACTTCCATGTTTCCCGCGTTTCTAATTTCAACCCTAAAAACGCGGTATATTTCCTTTCCTATTTACTAGTTTATTCCATGGTTAAAGAGGATCGAAGAACTGTTATATCGACCCTGTCTTATCGTTGGTAAATACATCGATAAACCTTTCGCCCTATTTTTCCCTAGTAAAAGTAGGTACGAAGGATAAGGAAACGATTCGAGTAGAAAATGAGTAAAGTTGAATTTATCAACGAGCATCTTCTGTTTTAGATGGTAAGTCAATATGCTAGGATAGGAGCGAATCGCTTGAATGCACGTAAATAAATTCGAGCAACTTTAAAACACTGTGCAGGATTAAAATGTTGCGTTCATTCAGATTTTCTCGCGGAAACTGTTAATACTACAGGTGATCGTCGTTGTCGTCGCCGTCAAAGTTCGTTGATCGTTTCCTACGTGACCGAGTGGCGGTACGACGGTGATATCTACTCGCTCGATAGAGAAACGTGTTCCATAGTTTCCTCCGTTTCCCGGTTAGCAAAGAAAGACGATAGGAAAGGCCGGGATGGGAATTAATAAAAATACACATTTCCAGAAGTATTTAATTAAAGAGTTTTTTCGGTTTTGTAACTTTTTATATAAATTATTTGCAGCAATTTTCCTAACGATCAAGCGAAAGGAAATTTAAAGTATAGTTACGGTATAAATGGTATTTTCGAAATTTTAAGACTCGGAAATTTCTCCATCCAGAGAGCATTGAAAGTGAACGATCAATATAGAAAAGGAAGACGCGTCTATCGAGCTAATTAAAATTGATATCTCTCGTAGAAAGGTTCGAGTTAGGTTAGAGAGAATAAGGAAGCATCGTTATCGAAGCGATCGTTTGAAACAGGATTTCCAAAGAGAGAGAGAGAGAGAGAGAGAGAGAGAGCGAGGGAGAGAGAGAGCAGGTTTGGAAAGCATTGAAAGCGGTGCATTATCGAGGACGGTGGATAATTAATTAGAGTGGCAGCGGGAATGTAAACAGAGATTCAGTCGGACCAGGCGAAGCGGTAGATTTGGTTCGGCCGACTGGAAGATTTTGGTGTATTCGGTTTGGACTTTGGGGCAAATATAATCGACGTCGATGGGTTTCCCTTGAGAATCGACGTCGACGTCGACGTCGGCGTTGAGGTAGCCGCGAATGGCGGTGAAATGTACGCATAGGTACGAGGTCTAGTGCTTCTCTGTCAACCAGAAACTGTACCTTGAAACTCTGTTGAAACGATCGCTCGATCGCTTCTCTATTTACGTATCGTTGCTCATTTTCGAACGCGTGCGTATATATATATATATATATACGTATTTACATATACATGTGTATGCGATGAATATCGATAAGATAATAAACCAGCAGGAAGTACATATGCGATTCGATTCGATTCGTATTATTACTACTATCATTATTGTTATAATATTGGTAGGTATTTAGGTATATGCGAATGGACGTGGTATTGTTTCTTGCACATATCCAATTAAATATCAAAGTGTGTGGTTTCGCCCTGAAAATCGACGAATACGAAAGAACCTAAAAAGCGTACGCGGCACGATTCCTGTATTTTAATTACGTACATAGTTCTCTTATTGTTGCGCGAATCGATTAATTAGCATATTCGCTTCTTCTTCTGTTTGGTGTTTCGAATGTTTTGCCCTTTCTGCTTAATCTGACATTTTCCATGCGTACATACCTACGTATTTGTCGTCAAATTTACATGTGTCAAAAGATTTTTGTTTGCCTGATCGAAGGTCCTCGTTGGTTCGACTCGACAATGGAAATTTGAACGGTGCAGCAGAGAGAGCGTGTTTTAGACCGATAGGAATATCGTATGAAACGAAGCTGGACACAGGGTGCGGTGTATCGCGTATAAGGCAGCGGCTAGACCGCAGGTAGATTTGCTTTCACTTTGCGGTTCATCACCGGAAGGATATATTCGGGGTAAGTAGACGCCTTCCGTCTTACGGAAGTGACGCCACGGTACGTCTTCTGGTTGCGGTCTCCCCATCACCGTCGCTTCTTCTCTTCGATTCTATTTCACGTTTGCTTTCGAACAAGACACGATCAGTTTCGATTAATCCCATCAAAGTCTAGAGTAATTGCGTTGATAAGTTCGCGATCGCGATCAGTGGTATCAATGTTGATATCGTACAGGTGTATAAGTACCTACGTCGAGTAGAAAGGTGTTTTCTCGAAATACGAAACTTAGATAACGCACCTATGCGGTCTTTGATTAAATTGGATCATTTTGGAACAATCGTGGTTCATTTATCTCGGCCTACGTGTACCTGAACTGGATTTCGTTACGTTACACTTCAAGGATCGAAAGCTTTATGTGCGTCGTAACAGTTGTTTCAAGTAAATAGAGAAAGAAAACAGACCGATCGTTCGCGGTTAATTCCGCGACTCGTGGCTTCGCATCTCGTCTGGATACGATTCGCTATCGTCGTTTACCACTTGTCGCGCATTTGTCGATCTTTGTTTTGTCTACGGCAAGGTAATTTGAAGGGAACGGTGCGAAGGAGAAGTTAAACGAGAAAATGATCGGCGAGCGATTCGTTCGATCGACACGCGCGCGGTGTATCGGAATCGCGTTAATGGAATCAGTTGGAAGGTAATCCATTTTCCCGAGACAAGAAGCAGGTCGCAGCGAGGTGCTCGTAATTGCGTTAAAGTAATTACGTTATACACGTACAGATAGCACTTTTCCAAATAACAACACCAAACGCGCACACAGCTAGGGCGTGTCTTCGATGCGAAGATTATTCATTCACTCGTTCATTCGTAAAATATCTTTCTTACTTTCGAAATCTCGCGAAGCAAGAAGGAAGAAGAAAAGGAGAAAGATCGACTATCGACGATTGATCGTTGGGAGATCGAGGTGGACGAGGGGTGGAAGAGTAATTCGCAAGGAAAGTAGAAAGGAAGGAGGGAAGGAGGGAAGAGTGAAGAGAGAGAGAGAGAGAGAGAGAGAGAGAGAGAGAGAGAGAGAGAGAGAGAGAGAGAAGAGGGCGGGGGTCGGGCAGGCGTGCAGGAACCGGAAAAGGTGGAAGGGTGGTAGTTATCTCGCGAGTTCGCGTGGGAGGTCACGTTGGATAGAGGGTAGGTGAGGCGACCCACGACCTTCGACCAATCACGATCCTAGGTTGAAACTGGGCTGCCAATGGGAACGCTGTCGGGGTGACCTCGTGCGCGATTCTCCTTGCACTTTATCACCGAGAAACCACCCCCACGATGCCGAAAGGTGAAAGCTCACCTTTCCACGGCCGCACGCGCCAGAGAACTTGCTCCCTTCGACCGACCGCCATCTCTATACAATTCGACCTCCGTATACGCTTACTTTTCCCGCATTTCTTTCCTACGGAGCGTGTTTTTAGACTAGGATTCCCCGCGAAATCTTCGCGAGCTGTACAATTGAATTTTTCTTGCCGCTGTTTCTTTTACTTTCTTCACCTACGCGAACGGTGAAAGAGAAACGACGTCGAAGCAAAGAGCAGGTAGACAGCTCTGTCTCTCTCTCTCTCTCTCTCTCTCTCTCTCCCTCTCCCACACACGTACTCGCTTTTTCTCGAGATCGCAGCGGCTCTTCTATCCTCGATTGCCCCTAGTCAGGGGATTCTCGGGAAATTTCACGTCGGTGTTTCGTGGGAGGACGAAAGGGAAAGGAGTCTGTTTGGTTTTGCATGTTCGAGTTGCATGCCGAATGCTCGAGCAAAGGACGTTTAGGGGAATTGAAGGTCTGCCGCGTGTACACCGGACGATTAAGAATCGATAAAGGTGAGAGCGTAACACATCCCCCTCTAAAGCTTCCTCTGAAAAGATTCTCTCCGGAGGTATACGATCCGACGTTTCATTAGTTCCCTAATGCGTCCGGTATCCTGCAGGTCGTTGTTGCGCTCGAGAAGGATCAACAGTTTTTTGCTTCGGAACGGCAAGGCTGCGCCAGGGATATGGCTGTTACGTGCCGGAGTGACTGATGAACCGCCGGCTAATTACCTCCTCTACGTGCCTCGTAATACGAACGTATTAATAACCTGCATTTATACTATATCCGTGAAAAATGACCGCTTATCTCGCTTCACGGGCGCACAAAACAGTTGCTCGCCGTTACATTACTAGTCTAGAAACGCGAGAGGATACGTCGAGAGTATACGAGAATCAAAGTTGAACGTCTTGCTATATCTCTCCCCCCTGCGATTCAAATATTACCTCCTCTCGTTAAACAGCTTTTGCTCTTCCACTTTGTTCAACGGAAAAATTGATAATTCCGCCAAGATTGATGAAATTTTCATTGATTCATTCACCTTCTCTCTGAACAGAGCTCTATCATCCTCTATCTAATGTCGCTGATACTTAAAAACTAGAGGCACAACGCCAAAAAGGATATTTCGAATTTCGTGTAGATGCTCGATGGTTACGTGTTCGCACGCCGCTTTCTGGAAGGGTTTTCCGGAAACAAGTAGATCCGGAAAAGACGTTTCGAAAGATCAAAGCGTGTCGCGAGCGCGTTCTACTTTACCTTTGACTAAATAAAAAGCGAGCCGAGCGTTTTTTACAGACGGCTGCGCTTAGAAAGTGACGAGAGATAGAAAGTTGAACGACCACCACCTTGGTCTTAACCGTAATCCCGAAGAGTGACGAGCGTCAAAGCTACGTGGGGATTCTTCGGCGACGAACTATTCTTCTATCCGCCTGTCCTTTACACCTATACTCTCCCCCATTTCCTCCTCGATCGCGAATTTTTCCTCTCGCTGAATTACATGTCGTATTTTATTATACATGTAGTTACAAGCAGGTAAACGATGAATGAGAAAGACTTGGATTTAAATTTGCAGGCGACTTGTGAGAGAAAGAAGCAATACAGTTGGGAATATCAGGCTGAGTTAACTGAGAGAGAAGGAACGAACGAACGAAGCGAAATGTGATGGTAATTCGGTCGCTTTTTCTCGAAGCGGTTTGGAAATATTAAAACGGGGGCAGCTAGGATGGCGATGCGACGAACGTAGGACGTGTAGGGTGTAAGGGATCCGCGACAAAGCAGCGGCAAGTTCAAAGCGTTCCTACCTCCTCCATTCCTCCCGTTTTGCTCCTCTTATTCTCGAGCATTACTCTTGCACCGTTCCTCCGCCGCGTCGCGCCGTTTTCTTCCTCGAACCACGATCCATTTCGAACCTCGTTTCTAACGATCGTCCGATATCGCTGGCGAACGTTGTCGCTGTTTAACAAACTTCAGAAACGACGTTTATTTCATTGTAGAGTTTAGGAATTGTACAGGTGGGACAGAAGTTTGGTGATTCAACGTCCAAACCTTAAGAGTTAGGTATAAAATCGTTTCTTTTTTCTTCTTTCTTTTTTTTTTTTATCGACTGCGCAGCTGTTCTCGCACGGGTTGAACCTGCGACTCGGCAATAACCCGGATACACCCAAGTACGTGTATAGAACGGCGCAAACGACAGGCCGGAAGTAATTAGATCCGCATTCAAAAGTTCCTCCACCCTGACTCCGGAAGTAAGGTGGTTCGCGTCGCGTCGGTACGGGGCAAGCGAGGAACCGTTGACCAGACCGATCGGGGCTAAATTGGTAAATTCGAATTGACCAATTCGAGTTCACCATGGGCCGTTCTTCGCAGAGTCCGATTAACCTGCATTATCGTATATTTATCGTAGAACTCTGATTGTTCAGTTGGTCTCGTAGTCGTTTGCTATCCTTCGCTATTCTTTTCGTCTTTTACAAGGTATCAAGCACATTGGTAAACCTGCGCGATGCGTGTTAAGAGTAGAGGATGCCGTTGAGTGAGTCGACATTTTTCTACGCAGCATGTTGTTTTCGATACTATTTCATTCTCCCGAGTAAGGCGTTTCTCAGCTGTGCCGTTCCTTTCCCCGTTTCTCGAATGCGAGACGTCGCTAGAAGGAAAGTCTCCTCGGCGCAAACTTTTTACCGCGGATGATATTCGCGGAAGAAATATGAATTGTTAATAAGAGGTAAAAGCAATTTTATGTCGGCCTACGTAACGACGCGACGTGGGTTGGCGCGATGCGGCGCGATACGGCGCGATGCGGCGCGGCATCGATATATCCTCAGAGGCAGTGCTCCCTGTTGTTCGTCTCTCGCGGAAAATCGAGTCGGTTCGCGCGGCGCTATGTAAATCTGCCCGATATCCCAACCACCGCCGTTCGCATACATTACTTTTTATTTCGTTTCGGTTCGCTTTTTCTTTCCGTCGTCATTTTCATAAAAGACCGTCCTTCGGAGCTGAAACTCGATTGCCTTTGCGCGCGATCTCGGTCTCGTCCCTCGTGGGGTGACGAGCGCCAACTTCATTCTTAACCTGTCGTCGTACATGGTGAACCGGAGTTATTATCCAGTATTACGGTTCATTCTGCTTCTCTCGTTTGCTGCTATCACACTTGCGTGGGGTGAGCGAGCCATTCGTTTAGCCTGGACGAGGAGGCTTTTCGAAGGAGAAAGGCTTTTCTTCTCAGTTAAAAGTGAATCTTTCTGCACGTTTCTATAAGCAGATGAACGGTGCTTTCGAAAAGACGTAGGAAGAAAGGTTGGATAGCTGGTGACGTGGAACGTGCGACGGTACGAACGTTCATCGGTTCAACGATACTTTTACTCGGGCGAAGAATTTAATAGCATCAGTTGTCGGATGATCGATGTAAGATAGTTGACACGGAATGGCGAAGATTACGCCTCCGTCGGAGGGTCGGTTAGTTGAGCGTGTGTTCGGTTAGCCCGACCGCATCGGGCGCATCGTGAACAAACGCCATTTCGAGATGAGCGATCGTTCCCCCGAGACGCGTCGTGGCGAAACGAGAGCAACGCGGCAGAAGAGGCGAGACGGGAACGTTTCGGTGCCCTGTCCAAAGTCGCTCGCCTTATCGCCTTCTAAGGGTCCATTGTCGACTCTGTTAATACTAACGGAACGATACCCAGAACGCAAGGATCGCAAGGATCGCAAGGACCGCGGTAATTTCGTACGAGGCCGTTCGTTTCTGCTTGTCCCTTTCTAAAGAGGGCAAACTTTCGATTACTTATTGCGCTTTATTTCTGGCAACTTTCGATATCTTTCAACTCAGCTCCTGTATCGACGAAATAAGCGGGAACTTGACGAGGAAAGAAAGAAAGAAGGAAAGATAGAAAGAAACTAGCAGGGAAAGGAGGGTAAAGAATGGAAGAGCGAGGGGGTTGATGAATGCTTTCGTCGAAGTTCAGGAAGAATAGGAGGCGAAAACGCGAACGACCGATGAAGAACGCGTTCGTACGTAGTAGCTATGTATGTATGTGGTATACATGCTGAGGGGTAGAGTAGGTAGGAGAATCGAGGTATCGTGAAAGCAAGTGGCGAAACGAGGAGGAGACAGGAAAAACGAGAGAGAGAGTGGGCTTAGTTGCAGGTGTTTACGAGCGACTAACCGCGAATCGAGAAGCGTGAACCGGCGTGAATCGAACGAATCTAGAATGGCATCTGCGGGGGCTACGATTCCCCAACGTGACAATCGCGTCGCGTCCGTCAACGAGAAGGGAATAAAAAGGACAGGGTGGGTTTAACTCGGCGGGAGGGGACGAGGGCCAGCGGAGAGACCGACGAATCGACACACAGGGTGTTTTAAAACGAGTGCTATCGATAATCGAAATCGCTCGGGGGTTGCGGTTGCCCGGGGCTCTAGGGTAAATCTCTCTGTTTGCCCCCTTCCTCCTCCTTCTCATCCTCCTCCTGCTGTTTTGCCGTATGTAGATACGTACGGCTCTGCGTTATTCCTGCACGCAGGGATCCAGCTAGGATGCGCGGCGGACGGGAAAGGGTTCGCGATCGTGTTCCTTCGCGTTCAACCAGACACGATCGCGTTCGAAAAGTCGTTTCGTTGATCATTATAGTTACGATTTTCTATACTTTAGGCTAATTCGCTTCTACTCTCGACAATCGAGCTATCGAGTTGATCTGTTTGATAGAAAATGTTGGGAAGCGAGTGATTTTCTCCTTTCGCCAGTTTAGCAGAGTAAAAGAAAGCTTTTCCTAACCTTAAACAGAGACGAGTATCATTCGAATTTCCGTGAAAACGTATAGATGAGAATGTCCGGTTGCTTCGATTCCCGATTGAACCTGGTCGATCGTGAGCGCGTTGAAGAAACGCGAAGCGAATCGAATAGGCGGCAGAACGAAGGTGACAGTCGCGCAAACAGGTGGCACGATCGACCGTGTGCGGTCGAATCGTCGCGTGTGAACGCGTCCTGATTTTTCACCGAACATCTGCCTCTGCCGATAGCTATCGCGACATTACCGCCGCGCCACCGATCGTTTCGCGATCGTTTCGCTCGCACGTCAGGTCGACGAGCCAGGCCAGGTTTCATGTGAACCTGCGACGCGACGCGACGCGAAGCGAATAAGCCGTTTCGTGCTTTTGTTTCGTTCTCCGTATAATATAATATAATGGAGCATCGGTTCGGGCTTATCGGGCTTATCGGACTTATCGGGCTTCCTGTTCAAATACAGTTGGCCACGCCGGAACGTTTGGACGCGCGCGCGGAAACTTGGATCGTTAGTTACTTCCGGCTTGCGGACCGTTGGGAAAATGAATAAGATTGTTAAGTAACGCGACTTGACTGCGCAATGTCAAGAGTTACGACGATAGTGGATAAATCACGCGCAGCTTTGGAGGACGAAGAATTCGTCGATTTTAATTGAAAAGTTGAGAAGGAAAAGGTGGCCGATATTTAGATTGCACTTGTACAAGTTTTGTAGACGCAAACTGTTCCCGACGATATATCCGTTGGAGGAAAATGTCGTAATAAAGAGTTTGCGGTGTATTGTATTCGTCTGTATAGGAGGAGGCAAGACGTTGAATTCGCATCAGAGAATGCGGTGAGCTGGCGATAGGGAGAAACCTTCGGAAGTTGCGACGTACTCGTACAACGGGAACAACTCGCTGCTGTGTAGCGTAGTGATCGTTGAATGGATAGATGGTGGTTTGACGGTGGTTTGACGGTGGTTTGACGGTGGTTTGACGGTGGTTTGACGGTGTCTCATCGTTGGAGCAAAGTATCAGGGCGGGCCAGCGAGGGAGACGATCGAAGTCTATTTTATCCCTTCCTCCAAGTTTCAACCGCCGTCGTGGCGGAAATCCTCCTACTTGGGAATCGTTTCTCCCGTATTGTCCTCGCCGGTGAAACGGTGCGGGTTAAATGTACCGAACTTCAGATAATAAACAACAATAATACGCTCTCGAAATAAATAACGGCCGACGAAAAGCAGGCGCGCGAGCGGTTCGGAACACGAAACTTTTGTCCTCGAGTGGCACGCACGGTCGTTCGTCATTCCCGAGAGTCGTTCTACCGTGCTCGAATCGATAGCCCGCGAAAGGATATTCCTCTCGTCCCTCTTTCGATCCACCCCCTCTCTGGCGTTGTTTCTACTTTAGCCAAGCTCGAAAAAGCGTCGAGTTACAAGCCCTCGCTAGAACGCGGCGAGGAGGTGAACGACGACGAAGATACCGCGGAGGAGGTGGGAGAAAGTTCGGTTCTGGCGAACGGTGGAAATGGAAAATGGAAGAAGACGTATCGCGAGACGCGTACCGTACGATGTTTACGCGTACCTAGATAGACGGTAGGAAAGAGAAGAGTGTAGAGAGACGGCGATGGATGCTGGATGCTGGAAGAGAGCTGGTAGAGCGCGGTTCAATTTGACGAGGTGTAGGCAAACAAGGGAGATCCGGCAAGTTTGTTTGGTCGGAGGCAACTACGCGACGTCCTTTAATTTACGACGGTCCTGAGCGTGTACGCGCTCACCGGAGGCTGTTGGTATCGATGCTCGCCGTCGCGAAACGTCGCGGTGGCCACGCTTTCGAACGCTTTCGAACGCTTTCGAACGCTTCCATAGTGGATGCGCAGCCAGTCGGCTCGCGCGACCGTTCCTCACCGCCTTCGACTCGTGCTTTCGACCAGAACGGTGCGCAAACAGAACGGGGGCCGCCACCCCTTCGACAAATAGTTGTCGTTTGGTCCGCCATTCGACGTACATATACTAGCTTATACCGGGGATGATATGCGGCCTGTCTCTTCTTCGACGCATCCGTACAGATTATGGGGCTGATCTTCAATTAGCTCGCCTCGATTATCACAGAACGACATTCCTTTCACCTCTTTCGCCTTTTTCTCCTCCGTTCCTGTTTCTCTATCGACGAGGAGTTCTATCCTAAAGGTGGTAACGAGCGAAAGAGGGAATAAGGGCGGAGAGACGGTAGAAACGGAGAGAAAGCAGGGAGAAGTGTGTATCTTACATTCAAAATAGCAGGGATAAGAGTAAGCTCGGGGATGTGACGAAGGCGGGCAGCGTTCGAGCGGTCCAAGTCGAAAGTCTACCACGGGGGAAAATCCGAAAGGTGGGGTACGTAAGTTGTAACATGCAAATTTGAACCTTAAGGGTTTTATGTCGGGCGATATCTCTGAATCATCTCCCCTTCTCTGGCGGGCCGCGTCGATGGTGGCCCTTGGAGGATTTCGACCGATTTTATCCGAAGTAGAATTGTCTGTCGCGCGCGTTCCGAGGAGGAAGGGGATCGTTTTCAGCGGTCGGCTCTCCTCTTTCGGAGAGATCCGCTCGGATCGGTAGTCACCGCGTCGTTAGCAGATGCTATCCGCCAGTTATCTCTTCGGTTGTCGGTTTAAGGAAGCTCGAACGCTCGTTTCGGGAATCGTTCGTTTCCTCGCTACCCAGCGCTACCCGAACGAATCGGTCGCGTTCACAAAGTTCGTCGAGCGTTCGTTTCTTCGTCTCCGGTTTTTCCCTGGATAAGAGATGTCGCGCGTGAATTGCCGGAAACGCATCGCGATTCGGCGTTATCGAAACCTTTCGCAGCTGATCGCGCGATGGATGGTAGCTACGCAGACAGAGACAGGGAAATTTCGAACGCGGCGTAAAAACATTGGCCGATGAGTTTCAGTGCGCGTAGCGGTGTTTATGAAAACGGTGCGGACGAGACGACGGGACGTACTCGTATCCGATTCAATTTAGATTGCGATCTCGATCGGCGCGTCCCAATAAAAATACGCGGTTCGGCCGTCGCATGAATTACGAGGCACCGTATTAAAATCGTTGCCAATTCCATATCTGATCCCGTGTCGGGCAGGCTGTATAAGCGGCTCGTTTTTCTCGGGTCGGGTTAATTTTTTCATCGGGGTAGGGGGGATCGTCGTTTTCCCGATCGAGCCGCGAAATAACAAGCGGCGGCTGTGAAACAAGTGAAAAATGGGGAAAAGTGGGGAAAATAGGCAAGCGAACCGCGCTCTATTCCGTCGTTGACGAATGCAGAACGCTCGCGTAATTATCGTCGGAGAAGATTCTATCGGCGCGTGTGCGTCCCCGATTAGAATTGGACGAGTTGCGAGGTGGTTGTATACGCGTGGGATAACCAGGAGGCGATTAAGTCGGAGCACTTGCACGGTAGCTGTGCGGCTGGTGTGCGCGTCGCTCGTACGACGTAGATCGATCACGCGGATTTTAATATCTCGGGGCACACATTGGCCGGGCATTCGGTAGTCACGAGACGCTCCGGCCATTCATCATAGTAACGTAGTAGGTTACAGCGCGGAGGGCGCGCGATTAGAATCAGTTACCCTTTACTTGCGCGCGTTTCCCGTCCCCGCGATGGTGATGGGTAACCCTTGATATCCTGGACAAGGATATCCCCTCGGGTGCCATCTGCCAAGGCCCGTTCCTACCGTTCCGACCTTCTATTCTGCCGCCACCGGCGTTCCTCTCTGCCCGATCTCTGTCCTCTCTTCTAAAAATTAATAACCCCTGCTTTCCACCCTCTCCTTCCCCTTACCGCCGATTCACATCTACCCGATTTTCATCTACAGCTCGCATTCAAACTCACCAGGAATCGCGAACGGCTCGCACCGTGCCATCGAACTGGCCATCTATGCATATTTCATAGGAACCGATCTTCCAACCCTTCGGACTCGGAACGGGCCGCTTTTGGTCACGATGCCGTAAAATCTATTATTTAGGCTGTTGATGCCGGTGGTGTGGGGACTCGAGGGGAGTAGATTAGGTGTAAAAGTGGGAGCTGGAGGCGCTGCAGGAGTAAAGAGAGTAATAGAGAAGGCCAAGGCCTAAAGGCAAAACCTACTTTGTTCGTGAAAAGTCGCGGAGTCGAGGAGTCGAGGAGTCGAGGAGTCGCGTTCGCATTTTTCACAAACTACTACCACGCTGCTCTTTTGTTCCTTATTTATTGCGACATGAATAAAACACGGGGGCAGTAGTGAGGGGGAAGGCAGGAAGAAGGAGGAGAAGAGGAGGGTATAATATTAAATGCGGTATAATTTTCAAATTTTGGGAAATAAATAACGGGTAAACGATAGGCTGACTCGCGTGTGCGGTCCCTTGCTGTTCGCCGCTTCTCTCCGCTTCTCTCCGCTTCTCGCTGCTTCCGTTCCCCTCGCGAAACGCGCATAAATTCTCGAGGACGAAACGGGACGCGGATTCGAAGGAAAATTCTCTCGGGGAGCGAGGGTATTGCTTTAGAAAGTATCCCATTATGTTCGGGTTGTTGCAGCGAATCAACCAACAAGTGTTTTCCTTCCCTTCGACGCACGATTCTCTCCAGTCACCGACAGATTCGTTTTCTCTCCGCGAACCAGATCAACTCGGAACGAGCGATCTTTCCAACTTTCCGCGTAATCGCCGTCTCTGCTCTGCCCCTCCCTCGCTAACGGAATAAACAAACGAACGTTACTCGAACCGAAGTAAAGTGAAGTAAAGTGAAGTAAAGTAAAGTCAGGTGAAGAATGGAGGGAAGTAAGGGAGAAAGGCAAAGGGTAATTAACGAACCGGGAGGAGAATCGAGCGGGTAAAAGGGAAAGGTTCGATAAAAGAAGGGGGTTCGAGACACAGGGTAGAAACGTTTCTACCGCGTTTCTTTAATTGGTGACATTAATCACGCGTAATTACGGAGAATCTTGTAACGGTGCTAACGGCTGGCTCGTAAGCGTCGTCCACGCTCGAGTTTACCGCAACTCTTTGACCGCAGAGGCGTAGGATACCGGTAAAAAGTCCGCGTCCGCCTCGCCCGATCTCCGCTGTTTCTCCTTCTTACGCCGCTGAGGATCAACCCCGAGGAGCAGTAACCGGCATCCGTGGCTGCAATTAGTACGATACCGCATGGAGTGGTTACCGGCGTCCGGAGGGTTCGCCTAACCCCCGACCAACTTTCTCTCTCACGCACACACACGTTCACTCTCTCCCCCTTCTCTCTAGCAACGTTTTGATAGCCAGAGTTAACGAACGGTTAACTGTCTCTAAACCTGCCGGCTATGTCCTAACGTCATCGAGTTACGTCACTTTTCCCCTTCTTTCTCTATCCCTCTTCCTCCATCCTCGCTTTTATTTTCCTTGCTTTATCTACACCTATCACGGCGAGAGAGAGAGAGAGAGCAAAGTTCAAGATCGGTTAAATCATATTCCGCTTCCACAAATATTTCTACACCAATTAGATTAGATTCGATCAACCAGCTAATTCCTCTGACTCTTCAGAAGAGAGAAGACACGCGGACGAAACCGAGTCTGCGGCAGAGGCGAGGGTTGACCTTAACGAGACCGGCGCCCATTACCTCGCGTCCTGCAATATTAAGCAGAGCACGAGTGTTTTGCACCGAACTTGGGCTCGAGCGTGTTGGCTATCGATTTTGAGCCGGAGAGACCGGACGGGGTCATCGGCACGACCATTACCGTTTCCTGTTCACCATCGCGATCTTTCCATTTGTCATCGTTTCACCGTTCACCTTGTCCCATATTCTCGTAGCCAGAACGCAATTTTCTCACCTAACCGGGAAAAGGATTCGATACGTAAAACGATACTTCGAAAGAGGTTAAAGTTCGCTTTGGAAGCTGCGAAATCGCGCGGTGCTCTGAACATTATGGTAGCGTGAAACCGTGGTCAATTTTGTGCTGGCGTTGGGCAGCGAAACGGAGAAAACGAGATTTCTTATCCGAAACGAGTCACTCTCTCTCTCCCTCTCCCTCTCCCCCCCTCTCTCTCTCTCTCTCTCTCTTTCGGTACATTTAGCGAATTTTCAGCCGCTTACGAAGCTCTACTGGATTGGACAGGCTGAACGCGAGCTCGGGTCGTCACGGGAGGAAGAGATGAAATATTCAAGCGCTTTCCATTAACGGACCGGTTTATACTTATCGAGGATAAAGTCAAAGGGGTGGTTCGCCGAGTCACGCTTCGGATAGAAAATGAAGGGTAGCTGTGTTTGCGGCGATGTCGCGTTTCAGCATCGAGGAGCAGCAATCGAAAAGTGGAAAAAGGTTGATTTTCTCGATGGTCGAGGATCGTCGCACTTTACTCGAGGCACATATTTTTCAGAATTCTGAAGTCTGAAGTCTGCCTCGTATAATACTTGAACGGTGTAAATTAAGCGTTACAGTATTGCCCCAGTTTACCGATTCGAGGAAATATCGATAAGTAAAGTTGAAGTTTCACGAAGACGCTTTACCCTTGAAGATGAAGATAATTTATTCGTGGTAGAAACGCGTGGGTAATAGTAGATTTACGCCTGAGCGGCGTGAAGGAGAGGAAAGAAGGCAACGCGAATCGAGCTCGAGCAGCGGTGATAGATTGCTGGTAACGGGTCGGAGAACAGGTCGGCAGGAGTGGTTTAGCGCGTCGAGCGGCGTATGGCCCGTAATAGTTTAATTCATATGTAAATGGAGTGGCGAAGTACGGGAGAAAAGTCACCACGGGGCTACGCGTGGAAAGGGCGCGCGAGTGATTCGTACACATGTACGGTCGACCTCGTAAATCTGTAACGGGATACTCTGCGTAATTAGAATTACGCCCCCGACCACCGACCGTCACGTCTCTTCTCCTTCCTATTAACCACGCTTTTCACCCTCTGCTCGTCTCCTGGAAATCTAGATATTTAAAGGAACTGACGAAGATGCGCGGGTTAAATGTTGCTTGAAAAATTGTTAGACATGTCGAATGCGATCGGGACATGAATTTATCGGGACGACATGAAAAACGTAAAGGGGGGATGGGAAGAGAAGGAGGCGGAAAATAAAGAGCGCAGCTAGTCGAACAGAGGTCTGGCAATTAGTTTATCCGCTGCGCTGCGCTGCGCGCCTAGCGGATCGTCGTCGGCAGAGAGTTTCGCGTAGGTACGGTCGTCCGTCCGTTCGTCCCGTATTCTGTGATTTATGTTTGCCATACATTACCCACCGTATAATCCCACGAAAGGGTATAGCGCGGGCTCTAGACACCCCCCAACCGAGGTGGACGCCTAGCGAGCACCCTTCCGTCGGAGGGTCGCGCACGCCACGACTGCCACGACTGCCACACGGCGTTTAACCGCTACTCGCTGATCGCTCTATCTGTTTCAATTGAAACAACGCTCGCCACTACCGGCCCAGTCGCTCAACCAACCACTATTTCGCCCCTGATCGAGTCCCTTTTCCGAGCTTAAGTGCAAACGCTGTAACCATCGCACCGTACGTTCGTTTACTCGTTTCACGTTGCGTGACGCAAACCGCGCGGACAACGTGTCGAGAGTAATTATTATCGTTATTGAATAAACGGTGGCTCGGTAACGTAACGACGTAACCCACGTACGGGTTTATCGCGTATGAATCTGCGAACGATTACAGCTGATATATCTGCCACTTTTCACATGATTCGAAAAGACGACGGGAAGACAGAGCTTAAGAGCTTTCGTTTCTCGGCGATTCGACGCGTCAAGTGTACACAGGTGGAGGCAAACCAGAGAGCGAGAGAGTCGGAGTAATTTGCTGAAAGTCGACACTTTGAAGCGCGATCATTGTGTAACGGGTAGACAGTTGTGCACGCCGGAGGTAGGTACTCGGCGAGTCGTTACATACGCGAATTCGTTTGCGAGTCGCGTAATCGATAGCGTTGTGCCCGATACCGTGGGCCAAACTTGGTAATGGGATATCGAGAATTTACGTGCGCGAATAACGAGGATGTTATCGGCCTGGGCTAGTTTCAGATCTGTCTCGAACTAGTAATCACCTGGTTCTCGCCTCGAAGAAGCCAAAGGATCTCTTCGTCGCTCTTTCCTCTTTCCTCTTTCGATGGCGCATCATCGGGGGGTACGGCCGCGAGGGGTTTTCGTTCCCAAAGGAAGAGACGCGCGTTGTCTTTGTTCGTGAAGATCCGTTAGCGCCATTATTGTCTGGGTTAGGCACTCTGGATCGGTGCGCGAACCGTCACGCCGTTACGTTCTCTAAATGGCTCCGTACTCGGCGGAAGCAGTCATTTGCGATAAGGGCTCGTTCGCACGCCGCGCGTCGAGCGTCGAGCGTCGAGCGTCGCGCGAGAATCGGTCTCCTGGACGTGGTTGGGGTATACCTAGTGGGGCGACGTCGAGAGGAAGAAACGGCGCGAAACGAGGGTGAAGATTAGCGGCAAAGCCGAGGACGGCTGCGGTCGCGGTCGTCCAACACTGGAGGACTGGGTGAAAGAATAAAGGGGTGGAACGGAAGGAGGAAGAGAAGAAGAGAGGAAGCTCGACGTCTCGCAGTTGCTGCAGAGGAGAGGGACAAAGGAGCGAGCGGCAGAGGAGCGCGATATCGGAACTGAATGGCGACGTTACGACCGAAGCGATGCATTTCAAAGGGAACCAGACGATTTTCATCTCGCGCGCCACTTCTTCGAAAAACTACGCGGCACGTTCTCCTTCTTCCAGAAGGAAGAGAGGATTTGTAACATTTTCTCCGAGCCAGATATAGATATAGATATAGAATATCTACTTCTCCGACTTGTTCGATTCTGTTTGCCCGATTTTACCGAAAGTTCATCGGTAGATGGATAGAAAAATCGCTGGGCGATCGGATAAGGGTGGGGTGTGAGGTGTCAAATTCAGGCACTCGGGTAAAAGAGGCGGTCGATTGGGTAGAGGGAGAAGGCGAGAAGGGTCGAGGAGCCTCGGAGAAAGTAGAGAAATCGACGCGCGGTGCACTTTATCGATGCCATAAAGACTAATATAATCCCGAGAAGGAGAAAGAGCGATATAGAGCGAGGAACGGTGGGTGTCGGCACGCACACGATTCCGAGGGAACGAGCACCGACGCACCACAGCGCCCGGCTGTTTTTTACACGGAGTGGCTTTTTGCGGACGACAGGGCATTTAAGGGAATTGCTCCCTAGCGCCTTAGCTCGGTGTGTGCCACCGCGTTATCCGGGGGAAAAGCTTCAGCTCTCACGCGTCCCATTTTCATCCACGGATCGCTCTCTCGATCGCATCTAGTCTGTCTTTTCGTTTTTTCCTTCGAAACGCGAAGCGCGTCGCCCTTGTCGCGATTGTTGCCAGATGCGAATATCGATCCTTTCGATAATTACACGCTGAGTAATTTCTATCGAGGAAGATATTATTGAGAATAGCTGTACGAAACGGTGACAAGAAATAATAGAAAAACGGGAAACGAAGAAACGTATCCTCCTGTTGATTTCACCGAAAAGCGTTCGCGCCGTTCCAGTTGAATTCGATAGCCTGGGAAAAGGCGGGTTCGAGGTGCCGGCTTAAGTAGTCGAGTCGCGGTTTACGCGCCGTTCCTCCTGCTGGTGGTGTGGTTTTTCCAGGTTCGTAAAATTGGATCGAATCGCGCGGATCTTGCGGTAAATTGAACAGCGCGAGATATTTCCAATATTTGAAGCCACGACGGAAATCGCAGTCGCTTCAGGAAATGAAACGTGTGTCTAATTTCCAATGCCCGTACTTGGTGTGCATGCGTTCGTGTTCACGCTTCGCGTTCTCCCTTCCCTCAACCCTCCAACACATATCCGTATCACCGCACCCAACCACCGACCGCCTACTGACTGCGTCATCGAACCTAACGGCGAGTCACCTTTGCTTCTTCGATTACGGTTCCGCGGCGAAAAACCATTTCCCCGGAGGAGATCGAGTCCTTCTGTCCGCGAGGAGGATCCGCGGGGCGAGGGGATCAAGTGAACGGCAAATCGTCGACCGTTGCCATTGTTTCGTCCACGCTCGCTGGCAGACCTCGATTCTAGCGGCGTTTCCGATATTTCCCGTCGGCGCGGCGCGACGCGACGCGACGTCCTTGTCGACGGATGCGCGTGGTTTTCGCGGTCGAGCGACGCAACGGAGTTTTCGTTCGTTCGTTCGTTCGTTCGTTCGTTCGTTCGTTCGTTTGTTCGTTCGGTGGTTGACGAAGCGAGCAAAAGGCCGTGGTTCCGTGGGGCTAGAGGCTCGCGGCAACGACAGGGTTGGGGCTGCGCGTCGAGGAACTCGCATCCATCGTCGAACGACTGCTTCTCTCCCTCATCCCCCTCGTCGGTTCGCTCTCGCATTACGTATGCGGAATGAAAGTGCCCGATCCGGCGTGGCGGCTCTGCGCATTATCGTCTATCGAAAAAATATGAATAAGCTTTCCAATTTCCGACGTTTCGTGACATTTCGCCGGGAGGCTGACTGCCAGTGTTGCTGCTGCTACTGCCGTTCCGCTGGTGGTAGTAGGTTTTCAATGAAACGCGAACGATACAACGAAACGCCATCCGATATTTCGACGCGTTCGTCGCATACGAGATCCAGCTTTTTCTCCGGCTCGGCTGGGTACGGTGGGAGGGTGGCTGATGGTTCTCATCGCAGCGACGACCCCCTATGGGCGAACTTTTCCTTTTCTGCTTCCTCGCAGAATCGAACGCGCGCGGACCGATCGAATACCTTTGAACTTGAGAAGATCCGAGATTTCATCGGGCGCGTGGCGAAAGTACGTTGACGCACACCTCCTTCAAGATCCTCGCTTAAATAGCGCGGGCAAATTCGTTCGTATAATTTCATCGACGAAATTACGCAGGGGTCCAATTCTTACACCACAACGGTAGACGAGCATTTCTGGTCCATCTGTCACCGAGAGAGAGAGAGAGAGGGAGAGAGGGAGAGAGGGAGAGACGCGGAAAGATATTCGAACGCTAAAGCGGAAGCGTTTCGTTGAAATTTCGCGATCGCTTTAGGAAGGAATGTTTAAGAGTGATTTTGCAGTGTCCGGCACAGAGGTCAACCTATCCTCGGATACATCACCCCAAACCCTCGTGTCTCCTTGATGGATCGCGGTTCTCTCGTCCCCTCGACATACACATACACGTACACACACGCGCACCTCCTCCTCCTCCTCCTCCTCCCCCAGACCCCTCTCAGCTTTCGTCCCTCGCTCCTCCTAGCCACCTGCCTCGAACCATCTACACCCTCCACCGTTCGCCTTCGATTTCTCATCCCTTCCGATGGATTATGCATCGCGTTCTCGTCTTTCTTCGTCCCACGCGCGTTGCCCTTTTCCCTCTTGCTCTCTCGTTTCCTGTGTCTCTCTGCTCGATCGATACCGATTGATCTCGACGAATCGCGGAAGCTCGCTCGGTCTAGGAAATCGCGATGCTTGCCAGCTGCTGCTCGTCCAGCGTTCGGCTAGAGAGCGGTTTCTTTTCCGAAGGAAAGAGATCGTCAGGGAGGAAAGTTGTTCGAAAAGGAACAGCTGGGAAAAGAGGTGGAAGAGCTGGAGGAGCTGGAGAAGGTGCCGGAACAGCTACAGGGGAGGGAGACGCGTACCTACCCGGTGCAATTTCTCCTGGAACGGTAGAACGTCCTGGTGGTATCTTTTTACTTTGAAATTCCGTCGATACATCACGCCTCTGAAACTTGGCTCGCCCCGCCTTCGCCACCTCCACGCTCCGCCTTGCCGCGCCAGCCAACCTTTCCATCGTCTTCTTCCTTCGCCTTTCCTTCTGCCCTCTTCTCTCTTTTCTCCCTCTCTCCCTCTATCTACCTATCCATTCTCGTCTCTCTATTTCCCCATCGTTACCGTAGTTTCTTACTTTCGTCGTACCGTTTACCGTTTACCGTTTACCGTTTCCACCGCGATTCTCTCATTTTCCAGATTTTCCACAAACCATCGTTAATGCTACCGTTAATCAAAATCCTAACCCCACCCCGATTTTTACAAATCGAGAAGAAACGAGAGATCTCACGATCCTCGCATCCGATTCGAGTGTCGATGCTCTCGGAAACGGTCGGGACGGGTCTTCGGTGTATGCTAGTGGCGGAAAGAGTTACTCTTCGAGAGTCGCGGAAGTTTCCGCAGATTGCGTATGCAAGTCCGTGAAATCTCGTGCAAGGGAAATAATAGACAGGTGAAAATGAAACGGGACGAAGGTTGCGCGAACGGCCGTGAGCGTGGAAAGCTGCGGAAATGGCGGTGAGCCAGGAGAATCGTAGAGGTAAACGGTGCTAGCGGTTATGCGCGAACCCGTATAATAATAGTCTGCCAGAGTGGAGAGTATAAACGACGCGATTGCCATTCTGAATACACCGAAGAAACCATGCTCCTCGTCTCTGAAACAGACGGGTTTGCTCCTTACGGGTTTTCGGCGAACGTTCGCGAAAAGGAAAAAGACCTTCTCCTTCGGGACTCTTCGAGCGTACCACCCTTATCTCGCTCGGCCTCGCTATCTCGCAAATACCCGCCCCCATTTCCGTACTCCAGCCTTCTCTTATTCCCCCCCTCCCATCTAACCCTCGTCTATTTCTCCTTTCTTCTCCACCTTTCTTTTCCCGTCTGCTTCAATTACTCTAATAAGGTGGATTCGTGGCGTCCCGGGCTCTCGGGCACAGAAGTAAACGGTTACTTTTACCAATCGTGTGTAATTTTAAGCGTTTAGCGGAATCTGATGCACACGGAAGATTCTTAGCATACGTAGGAGGAATTTCGATTCGAATTGAATTTTCTTTCCCCGGGGTGAAATCGCGTTAGGATCGTCGCGTCGAATCGCGATTTTCAAGAGACGTTCCGCACGATCGAAGACCGAGCTAGAAACGAACCCATCGCGATAGCTGGGTTTTGTATCCGGTCATATAGCGAGAGAAAGCAACAGCCGAGGAGAAGGCGCAATCTCTCCGTAAAACTCTTTTCGCCGGCTCAGATAAGATTTGAAACGAACTTGACAGTTTATAAGTGACAACCGGTCCTCGGGCACGTCCGCTCCTGAAAGAGGAGCGGAGCACCGAAGTAGAACTTTGTGTCTAACTTCACGTCGACGCGGGAACATAACTTTAATTACAGAAGTTCGTGCATTGTTCGTTCCTATGAACGTAGGCACGGCAAGAAACCACCGAGCTCTCTTCTTCGGCGAAAGTTTTCCGCGTGTCTCGAGACAAAGCACAGCCAAGAACCTGCCGCGGCAAAGAGGATCGCCAAAGATCAGAGAAAGAGAGACGGGGGCATCGAATCACGCTCCGTCTACTATTCTTCTCTCTCACTCGACATCCAACCCTCCCGCGTCCTCTCTTTTCCTCTCTTCCTATCTTTCATATTAATGCACGGATGTTAGCTGAGAGGTGAAAAGACCGACTTGAAAGGACGTTGAAGCGGGACAACGGAGTACGAGGAGAGAGCATATTAAAAGGAGCGATACGTGTTAGCCAGCGTATCATTTAGAAATGATGAAACATATTAAAACGGTATAGCGAAAGGAGAACAGTGAGAAATTGAGCCAAGGGCGAGATTCGGCCTAAGGTTAATAAGATCTTGCCCGTGGTGTAAGATAAAGACGAACGAAAGAACGACGGAGAGATGAAGCGAGAGGTTCGGGGATGGGATATGTAATATTCGTTTGCATTTTTAACGTTGAAACGAGCAGAATGGGTTAAAAGTTCGACTCCCTTCCGACGGAGTTGCACGTAAAAAGTAACCGGGGAATTAAAAGACCGTTCGCGGGCCGCGAGACATTTTTCGGAACGATATATTTCGAGCGATGTAAAAACGAGGACGGAAAGCGCTTAAGAAGACGAGGGACACGAGTTGACATCAGCACGCGACCAACAAAAAACCGAGTCCGGGAACTCCTACGGTACTCTTAATTGTCTTGTTAGTCGGGTGGCCGGTTGCCACGGCGCTTCTCTACATGCCAACCCGTTCTCTTTTAATACGATCACCACGTGGAGGTCCGCTTTGATCCGAAATCCATCGCTCCTGTCCCCGATACATCGTATTTCGACGGTAGGGGGGAACACAGAACTTTCAGACGTCTTCTATCACCTGCTCTCTCGCAAATTTCTGTCGTCGTTCTACTTCTACTTTATACCCGGTGAATCGAAGGGGGATACGAGCTGGAGACGAGCTGGAGACGAGTTGCGAGACGATTTGCGAGGCGACGCGGAATCGTCGCGACCGTCTTGACCTGTTATTTTTCGACGCGTAACAACGGTCAGCATGTTCGAACGTAAACCCTTGCGTTATTAAACGATTGACTCAATTCAACGGTAAATTAACAGACAACGGGCTTAAGTCGACTGCTTGCTAACATGCAAACGGTCCCATCCAATTGAGGACCACCCAGACGATTCGTATCCCGGTCCTATTCGCCGACCGTTTCAGAACGCGGCCGAACCAAAATTCAAGTTGCTTCGGTTTGCGTGCTGCTTTCCTCCTCGCAAACTGTAGGATATACTAATACTCGGAATTGAGCTGACGGTACGGGGAACGCCGTCGTCGTTTAAATAACCAAACTAACCAAAAGTAAAAGGAAATTGGCGCAAATATCGTTTAGGCGACAAATGTACACGCGGATCGATGCCACGAGGAGATCGAACGTTTTTCTCGTTGGGACGTGTTTATTCGTTGGCGGTGATGATTCGTGTTACTAAACCCGTTTACGAAATCCTTCGAGGTAAAGTGACGAAGCGGCATAGGCATGCTGGTAAGGAAACGAAGCGGCACGAACAATTGGCGCCGCATGATCATGAGGGTGTTTAACGTGTTGCTCCGAGTCGAATTCTTCTCACGGGGTCGATAAACCTTCCTCGCGAGTACTTTCGTTTAATTGAATAGCCACGCATGCGGGATCGGCCGAAAAAATGATCGGCTTACACCTTACATCTGGAAACGCCACGAGCCATTTCATCTTACGAGCTGTGTTAACCTCTATATTCCTCTTATACCAAGTCTGTTAGGCTGGGCTGTGCCCTACCAATTAGCATTGTCCTCCTCCAGCTGCCGGTGTTCACGCGTTAATCTAACCATCGAATAGAAACCTCTGTCTTCTCACTTATATATCTATATATCTAGCAGATCATTCGCAACGTTACGAATAACACATCGCGGCCAGGGACAGATGAACGATTCCTTTTTGAATTTCGCGAAAGGTTACCGGTAAAACCCAACGAAATCGTTCGTTGTTTCGAAATCACGATGCCAAGAAATCGAGAGACGATTTTAGGAGTATTCTCGTGTAACCTGCCAGCTCGGATCCGTCTCAACTTTCCTAGCTCCCTAGAGCCCGTTCTTCTTTTACTTTTCCCAAAGAAAGCGACAGCTAATCGATAGTCCGTCAACTTCCCGTTTCCTTCTCCCATTTTGCCCGATGATTTTTTGCGCCTCTTTGGGGACATCCGCTCCCGCATTTTCCCTTCTCGATCGCGGCAATTTCAAATCGTGGTCGTCGACCTATTTCTGAAATTTCTCAAGGCAGCCTGTAACGAAGAGCTGTTTGAATCGTTGCGTTGGATATTCTAAAACTGAGCAAACTCAGATTGCTATCGTCTACATCTATTAGGGAAACTGGCCTGCTCAATCTAAAAATAACCAGTTAATTGCTCCGCTCGTTTCCATAGCTGGTCACGACAACACGTGGTATGATACGCCGCCGCTGGACAAAGATGCAGAAGAAGAGGAAATAAGAGGAGGAGGTTAGAGTAGGCAAGGTAGAGAGTAATTGAGAGCGAGAGATGCGAGTAGGTATGTAGGGTGTGTGTGGGAGTGGTATATGGATAGGCAATGTGCGAGGGGTGAATGCGCTCGTCGGCTAGATGCGATCGGACAGATGCGATATTGGCGTCGTAGCCATAGCCGGCGACCACCCCGTCGTGATCTTGACATTTCCTGTGTGGCGCACACGCAAGTGCCGCGAACGCGTTTCCGTTCCTCTCGCCCGCAACTTATCTCTATATCTGTCCTTTTGTCCGGCTGATCCGCGCGCGAGCGACTCTGCTCCGATCCGGCGTGTTCGCCAAATTCCCCGAGGATTCGTCGTCAAACTCTCCCCAAATCGGCTGCGACCATTCCGTAACTTTCGAAACCACGCGCGTTCTCACGAGCAGCCGTATAACCGGAAGTCCAAATGCACCGTTTCGTCTCTTTCGACATAGCCTGTTACGAGATACGTACGCCTGTGCGTACGTTTCAGGGTCTGCCTACCGTCACGGCCGAAAAGCGAGACGATATTTCGGAATGTTTTCAAAGAAATCCATTCACCGACATTTACTTTTATACTTTTGCCAACTTTAACCATTTATCTGTAGCATTTTGAGAGTGTAATTTTTAAGCTGCAAGAAATACCGTTTACGATGTTAAAAGGAATTGTCTAAAGAAAAAGAAGATATTCGGTATAGTATCCGAGTATTTCGAAAAAGTTGGCTGCAATCGACGGCGGGCCAAATACAGCTGACACATCTCTGTCAAAGTGTTAATAACGGTGAGCGGTAGGCGTAACACGTTGAATAAAGAATAGAAGGAAAAGGCGGGAAGAAGGTGGAAAGATACATTGGCGAGACTCGAAAGAGGCATCGTCCGATCGATGCAAGCTGCGGCAGGCCGAGGAAATTGCGATAAAACGCGGTGAACGGTGGGAAAAGGCGGAAAAAGAAGTGGACAGCTGGCTGACTGGTGGGTTGAAACGGGGTCGTGTCGTTGTCGTTGCCGTTGTCGTTGGTTCTCGTGGGCGAGTATCGCGTAACGAGACTCAAACGGCTTCCAAATATAGCGGAACAATACGGCACGACCGATGTCCGGCTACCGGCAACAATGAAGTCGAGCCGCGGAAAGGGCCGAAAACGGTCGGCCTTTCCGGAAATCTTTCGTCTCGGACGGCACGTGCTCGCGTCGACACAGGCGTAAACGTCTCACTTTGCTCCGGTCACGCCCTGCTGCAACGAGCCGCTTAATCGTTCCTTTCAGCCTAACAATGCGTTTGCGTGAGGAACGCGGACGATTGCTGTTGTCGCCGCCCTCCTTCGCCGACTTTCAGGCATTCTTAACGCTTATTCTTTCAGCGCAGAAGCGGAATCAGCCAAGGATGTATTGCAATTGCCCTGCCGGAAAATCGAAATTCTACTACCTACACGGTCCGGAAAATTCCGGCGTCAGCCTTTAAGAGTACCTTGACAACCGGGGTTGCGCGGATTCCTGTAAATTAGAGATCGCGTACCTAACCTGTTTGTTGCTTCTCTTGGATACGAAGTGGCAGAGTGGCAGAAATGGAAGAAGAAGAAGGAGAAGGAGGAGAAGGAGGAGAAGGAGGAGAAGGAGGAGAAGGAGGAGAAGGAGAGGAGGAAATGGATGGGGCTGTGCGTGCGCACGAAACCCGGAGGAGATAGAGCGGCAGCGGTTGCTGGAACGAGCGAGCGAGCGATCCTCGCCATAAAACACGGAGAATCCGGAGCTTTATTTTATTTCATTCAATTCTTCACGGGCGACAACCGCTGCGGGAATATGGAATCGAGTTGTTACGCAGTGGATGACGAGACAGAGGGTAGGTGGATATCGGCGGTTTCTCTGTCAGGGGACGACTCCGAACGACACAGGCCGCATAAGCAAGTGGCGGGAATTGGCCACGCGGCCACGCGTTACTTCTTCCCTTTTTATTCGCCTCCCCGAGAACTTTCGATCGCGCAGATGTACCATTTCTTTCTCAATCTAAACGTTGGCCGCGCCTAATTATCTGCGCCGGTTAGGTTAGAAGCAACGGTGGCAACCGCGACGCGACAGAGGGAAAGGTTTGCGGAGCGGAGAAAGAAGGCGTCAAGCGGTGGAAGAGGATGAGGAGGATGAGGAGGATGAGGTCGAGGGAATGGAAGGGAGGAGCCGGAGGAGGAATGGGCGCAGGAAAAAAGCGATGCCGTAAAGCACTCAGCGGGGAGCGTGATCCGCTTACGAAAGTCAGGTGGGCCTGCGTTACTGCGTTACCAAGCTACCGCTTTACCTAGCTGTCCGCACCACATCCATATCGCACGCGTTACGATACGGGATCGTGACGATGTTTTACTTTTACCCCGGCCTAAAAAGTTACGTGCACCCTTTGGGGTTCGTCGTCGTCGTCGTCGTCGTCGTCGTCGTCGTCGGGGCGATGTTCGCACACGCGACAGGGTATTATTTGATTTCCCGAGGTAGGTATTTCTGAAAGGGTACAGCTAAGCTTTTCTCTACCTGCTTGTCGCCCGTTGCTCATGCCAGAAGCGCATCTGTTACTTTCCCTTGGTTACATTCTTCAGATTTATGCAACGCGACCAGCACTATTTCCAGGAATAAAGAGTTAACGGTAAGGTAAATGGTAGTCGGAGAAGCAGATCGTACGTGGGTGCGCGAATACGAGGAACGTGTGTAAAGTACACGGGTCTACGAGGGGCGTAAGCGCACCCAGTTTTCATATCGTGCTCGTCCATCTGGTAATCTCGCGGCGCGTCCAGCTCGTAAAGGCAGCGCCGAAAGGCTTCCAGGAATCCTGGTTTTCCTCCTTCGGTTCTCCTCCTCCTCCTTGTCGCGCGGCATTGTTCGCGGTGGAGAAACAAAGATCGTTGGCTTCGAAGGATCGTTCGAAATCTTGGAACGATTGCAAACTAGCGATGCGAGGCACACGTATCGCGGGAAATTCGACGTAACGAGGGAGATTCGCGAGCAAGCGAGAAGAGATCGCGTGGCTTGGAAGGCGTTGGTGAAATAATTATGGGACGGTGGGTGTTGATGGGTGTAACGGCGTCAGAGGCGGCGCGCGATGCCTTTCGGGGCCGTTCCTTCGAGACGAGCGTGTCGTTTAATAAGTTAAGCGACGACGACGCAGCTGCTCGTCTTAATGAAACATTAGCGCGCATCTCCAGCCCTGTGTATCTCGACGCAACATCGTCTTACGCGTTTTCTCGGTCGGTTACTCGGCAAGTGGCGCTCGTCAGCGCTCTCTCTTTACACCTCGTCGATCCATTTTTTCCCCGCTCCTCGTTTCTCCGGTTCTTAGCTTCGTCGCGCGTCTCCCCGTAAATCGCCAGAGAGAGAGAGAGAGGGAGAGAGAGAGACGAGCATGCGTCGTGCTGTATCGCTGACACAGTTATGTAAAGAGACAACGTGAAACATTACTGCTAAACGCGTTCAATTGAGATTCTAGGACACTCCGATTCTCGTTCAATCTGACCCGTGATCAACATCGCGTCGCAACTAGCCCCGCTCCCGCTCCCGTTCCTCTCGAATCTCCGCGTCATCCTCGGCTCGTGAGGTCAACACGGTGGCCATTTAGCTGCATTTACGCTTATGGCTAACAATCGTCGTCGAGCTCCACCCTCTTCTTTCCCCCTTGGCTCCCCTTGGCTCCCCTTGGCTCTTCGATTTGAGAACGGAAGAAAAGGACCGACAGTTTCGAAACCCTGAAATTTCCGATTTCATCTCTGAAAGGAAATATTCACGTGACATGTACCTACGCCTTCGGCGCACGATTAGAGGATGAAATCCTGATTCGGAGAAGGAAAAAAGGAGGCCTAGACCTCTTCCTCGAGATTCCGACGAGAGGCGTGAAGACACGGTGGGGCGTTTTCGCGCTGCACGTAGATAGGTGCAACGGGCAGCACCGGCTGGCTACCGACATGTCTCGCTCGGAGACGCAACTTTTTTGCGGTCACCGTCGGAGCAGACGCATTATTATACAGAGGCGGTGTGCGGCGTATCGCAAACTCTCGCTCATCGTGTCTCGCATAAAGGCGCGTGTACGCGAGACTGCTCTATTCAGAACGTAATTAAAAGCTGCATTCATACGAGCCGGCTATTCCCTCGCACGAGCCTTTCCTTCGCGACAGACTTCTGGAAGTCAACCGCGACAATGCATCTCTTCGTGGCCTATTGTTCCTTCCCGTGACATTTCTGCCTTTTTTACTGCCATGCCACGAGCCGTGGCGTTTATCGTTTCAAGCGTTACCAGAAAAGAAGAACTCCGCGCCGACAGGAGCAGGGAAGAGCGCCGGCTCTATGCCTATCTCCCACCCCGCCTCGATTGTCCTTCGAATCGGTGAAAAACTCGTCGATACACTCATCGGTTTCCCGAACGTCGTCGAGCGTCGTCGAGCGTCGTCGAGCGTTGCAACGACCGACTCGTAAGTGACGGAAGAACGGAGAATTGGAATGCACCGTGTTCGAACGGTTTCCCGAAACGGAGCGTATTTCGTTCCCGAGAGAGAAAAGGAGAAAGAGCGAACGAATCGGTAGGACGATGTGCCTTCACTTTCGAAGGGGATCGATTCTAGCAAAAAATCAAGTATCTTCTCTCGAATCAACATAACAAATTCAATCGTTTGGCTGACCGGTCGGTGCGCGGTGGTCGCCACGCTAACCACTACCGTCGATGTCCCTGGCAAATATATGGGTGACATCAGCATATGCATGAAAGAAGGGTAGGTGCTGTCAATGTGGGTGCTCGCTATCGATTGCCTTTCGACTCCTGCACACGTTTCGTGTTACGATCCTAGCGAGCACCCTAGTTGTCCGCTCGGAAGAACGACCAAAAAGATCGGGCGAAACTATCGGGGAACGCTGCGTCGCCTCGACCTTTTCGATACTCGCTTCTCCTCCCTCTTTCTCTCTATCTCTATCTCTATCTCTATCTATCTCTCTGCCTCGAATCGTCCAACGAGTTCCGCGCGATTATAAGCGACGAGAACGAGCGAGCAACCAACAGAATTTTTTATTCGTTCTTCTTCGTTGCGTCGCACCTCCTCGACGCGCTTCTCCCTCTTTGCCTCTTATTCCCTCTCTCCAGTTTTGATACGATTTAACGCGACTTCGTTTCGCGTTTTTTACGCGTTACACCGCGGTTAATTAGAAAAAGTCGATTTATATTTATGAGGAGAAGCGTCGCGAGAAGGGCTGCAATACTCGCCGGCGAGGAATTAACGATTTCGCGAAACATCGACTATATTTACCGGAAACCGAAAAAGGAGCAAACGAATTTCCAGTCTTGCGTATTCATGCACGCAAGCACGTATGTATTCTCGGAAAACGAGGAGATAGAGACGGTTCGGAATTTTCCGAGGTGTCTGAAGATCGGTATTTTCTGAAAAATTCATCGGCCTTTCTTCGGTGTTCGGAGAAGAAGGGAGAGGGCGTCCGCTATCGCGATAACGAAAAAGAAGGAAAAGACAATACTCGAGTTTGGTCGCGGTTCGTTAGCGACTCTAGGGAGTTAATTAGCGAAAAAGTTAATTTCTTGTTCGCTCATAATCGGACGCCCCTGATGAAATACGAGCTTGATAAAGACGGTTGAAACTGGAGTTTTTGGAACCTGGGGAAAAGAAGGGTGCGTCAACTGGTAAATAATAGATGAACGGCGTTCTATGTGCACGATACGCATAGCTAGCTAGAGACTCGTGCTAACTAACTAGTCTATTTGACTAATTTATTCAAAGTGTCGATGGCCCAACTCGTCGAATTGACCAGTTTCCCGTTACCTTTCCATTTTCTCCTTCGGACGAAGAAAGGAGCGGGGGAAAGGTTGAGAGACGAAGGAAAAGATAGATTACGATGAGCGATCGTAAGTTACCGAGGTCCCGGGAAGAAAAATATTTTTGTTTCGTTTCGTTCCCGTCCCGTACGGATCGGCCGTTGGCGATGAACTTTCTGAATAATTACCACCGGTATGAGCTTGATTCATCACCGAAGTTCGCCTACCTAAGATGCTTTATCTGCGCGTCGCAGTCTCTGCGAAATTAATATGCTAATACCCGTGTGGCTCCCTCTGCTTCAACCCCGTACACCCCGGAGCGGTAGCTCTCTCAACCTTGCCCCGCCACCACCCTAGTCGCGCTTTCGGTCCACGACATCGAACACACCCCCGCGACAACTGGAACGGATCGGCAAACAAGAGTACGCTCTGTCTCGTTTACGAGCTCGTTTCTCGGTGACGTTAATTTCGATTTCTCTTCCCTCGATCTATCTATGTATGTGTCTATCTATTACCCTCTCTCATTTTTCATCCCTCTTTCCCCCTCGGCGCGGCATAGCGATATATAGCGCCGTTAAACATTTAGCCAGGGAATATGCGGCTAAAAGGAAGTCGTTAGGTATTTACGAAAGGAGCATACGAATCGCCAAGGTTTTAACGCACACACGTACCTTCGCGATTAACTTGTGAACGGATCACGGTACAGGTTACGGTACAAAATGGTATTTTCACGACGAACGTACGAAACAGCCGGCACTTGTAAATTCAACTTCCCGTTCTGTATCGATAATGCAGGAGGAAATCGCGCGAATCGAACCGTGTTCTGTGGCGATTCCCGCGAGTTACGAACGGTCGAATCGTTCGAACTGTGATTAGTCGGGGTGATTGCGCGTGACGCATCGTTACCACGATTTACGCGTACCTACATAGTATACATACGTTCGAGATATAACGTGGCCAGTAACGCGCCAATTATCGCTCGTTCGCTTCAATTAACGGTTAACAGCTTCTCCGGAACGGTATTAAATCGTAGTCGACAACAAGCCGAATCGTTCCGTTCATCTTGCCATGCTAGGTAGTAATCGGTACCAGCAGCTGTCGTTCTCTCTACTTTCTCTTCGATTTAGGTATGTCGAGTGACAAAGTGGGAGGAGGACTTGTCGCCTCTGTAATTAACCAACAGTTTTGAACGTTCCCTTCGCAGCGATTATTTAACCGGAGAACGCGAGGTTTATCGAAGCGAATCGAGGGTCAGATTAAACGAAACGGTAGCCAGAATAATATCGTGGATCGATCGAGAGTTCGGTTCGAGCTGCACGCATCCCCGCGATTAACCACGGATCGTGGTAATTGAACGAGGCTTCGGCGAAACCACGAAAAAATTGATCCACCGACGCGACGGCTGGGCTATTGTGTAATTTAGTAATGAAGTCTGTGCGTCGTGTCGTTCGAGCGCGCGCCACTAAATCACAGGACGTAGATTGGGGCGCGCTCGGCCAGCTGTGACCCAGTGCTTTCCGCTAATTTCCCCTAACTCTCCTCCTCCAACCCACCTCTCTTGGCCCTTACTCGGCTGACAAAAAATCATTCTTATATTCTCTACCGATGCTCTTTCCTTTCTCACCTTTTCCCTAATCGATTTGCACGATTGACACGGTTCGAAAGCTTTTATTTTCTGCGCTCTGAAATCGAGGCTACCACAATCGAGTGCAGTATACGGAAGAGGGAAAAGGATAATACCTTTATTTTTTGCACACATTTCGCATTACACGTTCGTGCAAACGTCTACCTCTGTATAGATTAGGAGACAAAAGTCAATTCTGCGTAAGCAGAACGTAGGAAAATACGCTCCAAAGTATTTGGATCGATTTAATGTCGGGTTTGCGAATTGAAAGTAGAAAGAGAAGACGATGGACGATGGTGTAGGGATGGTACGCTCGTGGTAGAGTCAAGGCTACAATGGGATTATGCCTTAACGTATTGGAGTGTCCTAGGAAGCAAGGAAGGAAGGACGGAAGGAAGGAAGGAAGGAAGGAAGGAAGGAAGGAAGATAGGTAGGTAGGTAGGTAGGTAGGTGGGGGAGCTGGCAACTATACGTACGTGTGTATACGCTATGTGGACCGTGGTATGTTGAATATGCTCGGTATGTCGACTCGTGTTCCGGTTTTGATGCGTGCGCGAGATAAGATTGCCCTTTGTTACCACGACTCGTGTCTTCGGGACCCAGGAACCACCACCGCGGTTTTTTACCTACGATCTTTCTTTTTTCGGTGTACCCCGTTTGTTCTTCTCTCTTCCTCTTCGTTCGAGGGCGCTGCTACCTTCGTCTCCCTCCCCCTCTCTCATCCGTTCTCGCTCGTTCCCTCTCGTTCTCCCTGGAGCTGCTGTTTTCTTCGGTACCAGGCTAGATTCCGTCGAATCGTGCACCTCCCGTGGCGCAGCATAATACTTTCAGATCGCGCACCGTCGTAAACTTTCGTCGGGTAACAATGTTGGTTCCGCGAAACAACCACTTTTCTTTCGCGTCCACGAACGCTTTCGACTCTGACACCGATATACGTGCATTTACTTATGGGACTTCCTGCTTACTTGCTACTAATGAAATATTTGCACGACGATGTATTCTTCGTTGCGTCGTTGGATGCACGGTCCATTTTCTTTTCTTTCTTTTTCTTTTCTCTCTCAGTCAGGGTGAACAACGTACGAAAGAATCGGTGAGACAAGCGGGCCGTTGTATCCTCGTGATTCGAGTAGACGGAGATAGGTACGAGTGTAAGAGAAATTTCGTGGAATATTTAATCGGCTTAGCAGAATTACGTAACCTCGGATTAAAGGTTATCGGTGGTTCCCGATACGTTTTTGCTCCGGCAGAGATCCGTACACGTACGTGTGTATCTGGTTGGCAATAATAAAGCGTAGCATTTGAACGGAGAAAGTGGATAACGAGCGGAAAGGGAGTTGTTGAAAAGTTTGGTAGGTGTCGTTTATTTATCCGGTAACGGTGATCCGGTAGACGGTGTACCGAAGCAGAACACGAGGGTGTGTATACATATAGCAGAGAGAGCGTAAAGTAGAGTAGGATCTCGAGAGGAGAGTCAAAGCAGGGCACGGCGAGCAAAGGTAAGACAGTGAGATGCGCAGAAAGGGTGGGCAAGGCGAGGTGAGGCGAGGCGAGGCGAGGCGAGGCGAGGCGAGGCGAGGCGAGGCGAAAGGAGATACATACACAGGGTTCTCTCGTCTCGGCTGGGCACGGAACGGCACAGGATCTACGCCGCGTGTAGAACGGAACGGAACGGAACGGAACGGTGTGGAGCCGTACTCGTACAGGTATACGAGCACGGGCATATATACGGGTTGGTCGAGGAGAGTCGAGCCAGGGCATCGTCGAGATATGCCCTGCCTACGGGTGCAACGACCCCCGTGACCTTTGTCCGGTCTGTGCTCCGGCCTGTGCTCCGGCCTGTGCTCCGGCCTGTGCTCCGGCCTGGCCCCGCCGGTACCACCACGAGCCGCTCGATCCACAGTCTCCTACCTCCGAACTCGGGCTCGAGGGACGAGACGAACACCGAACCTCCGGACGATCCTCGACCTACCACCGGCCAATTCTACCTGTGTTCGCCAACGAGGAGCACCGACCGCTTCTGCACAAACACACGCACACACGCACACACGCACACACGCACACACGCACACACGCACACACGCACACACGCAACACTGTATCCGCGCGATATCTGCGACGAAATTTCTCTATCCTAAACGAAACGTAACAAGAACAAGTCTCGTTTTTAACGTACGAGACAGGTGCAGAGTGGCGCCCTCTACTTTACGCGCTTCAATTACCCGTTTCAGCCTCTTCGATTAGCCTACCGGAGCAACGAGAACGTTCCGCGTTTCCTCATCTTTTTATCACGTATTCCGGCACGGTTAGCCGGTTGAAATCGCCGCTCGTAATTAAGGTAAATTCGTGGTAACGGTAAGACGAAACAAAGTGTAACCGCGATCTAGTTCTCACGCGAGACATCTCGTCGCGTAAGAGATAGTCGAGGGACGGATGCGAGGTGGACGGTGAAGAGCATCCAGCAAGAGGACGGGTCATCTTTCGAGGTGAGGTTTAATGACGCTATAAAGATCTGGAGATGGTTACGTTAGGTGGACGAAAACGAGCAGCAAGCCGACTCTGCTT
The DNA here is from genome assembly GCA_951804975.1 of Anthophora plumipes. Classification (NCBI taxonomy): domain Eukaryota; kingdom Metazoa; phylum Arthropoda; class Insecta; order Hymenoptera; family Apidae; genus Anthophora; species Anthophora plumipes. The sequence goes on along the minus strand of OX638113.1, from coordinate 27,428,179 downwards.
CACATTTTTTCGAGTACGATGACCGATGTGACCATGCTGCTCGCGATCGTGCCGAGATCGTGTCCGGCGATGTTTCCTTGGAAAACCACCACTCCGGATACACCAACTTTCGTTACCCCTTGACTTTCCTTTAACGAGTCCAAACACGAGTCCTCCTTCCTATTCGGCAGCCTTCGTCCTTGAAATAGCCGAAACCTGCTTCGATTCGCTTGGTGGTAGGCTTCTGACTTGTACAGAGGCGAAACTGAAATCGACGGTCAACGCATTCGTACACGACGCAAAGTTATCGATCGGCGTGCACGACAAATCAAATCAAGTTTGCGAAGCGCAGGTGGTGTTACACTAATTTACCGGCTCGTTTCGAGGGGTAGGCTAATTATCGCGCATGAGAAAACATCCTTGGAACTTCCCGACTAATTTGAACAGGGAGACGCGGGAGGGACAGGGAGAGGGAGAAGGAAAAGAGAGACAGACAGAGAGAGGGAGAGGATCTCGAGAGGACGAGGTTATTGCGCGATACTTTTAGCGCATAAGGCACCGATCTTCGCGATAACGTTCACACCGTGATCGTTCTTTTCGCTTTACAGTCGTTGACGCTGTCGTCGGTGACGAACGAACGTTGACTCGGTCCTTGGCCATCGAGAACGCACGAATTCACCAATTCGCGCGCAAGAAACGCCTCTAGGCGTTATTTGCAAGAAACTTAACGCACGTTTAAACACTCTCCGCGATTCGAATCGTTTTCTCGATCGACAACGCTCGGAGAAAGAATCACCGTTTCGTATTTAGAGAGAAAGAAAATGGACACATTGATATTTTAGCTCGCTCGAAAGCGTTTTCTAATGACGTTGCATACTTTGTCGAACGCACGGGATACCTGGAGTTTCGTGTTCTCATGTTCGGCATCGAGAGTTGCATTCTCTTATATTCATCGCGCATAATTTCGATATCGCGGCTGCCGTGGATCGTCTAAAAGGATCGTTCGTCGGCGACACGGTCTCGAGCATCCGCGTCTCTTTACCGCCTCGTCCGTTTCTCACTTTTACAATTCGACATTAATTTCGCCGACTAACAGCGACCTTCTCTCCTTCTGAAATCTCCAAGTTTACACACACGATCATTATCTGCTTCAAAGCTGTTTAGACACACTGTTCGTCTCTGTTCCGTGTAGCAGCACAATGCTCGTGCTCTTGGTATATCTTTTTCCGATATTGTCGAAATGAATTTTCGGCATCTATGAAATTGCCGATTCTTGGAAGGTACGGTCGACGAATACGTCGAGGATAATTGTTGTACCGTTGGAAAAGCGATAGGCTCGTTTGTTCGACGAGGCTTGCTCGGTTAGAGATAGGTGGCGATTGCGGAGTGTACGAAAGCTCGGTTAACCTCGATCGTAAGCGGTTGCCCGAGAACGAGATACCTTTTTGGTGCCGCTTCGAAACCACCGCCGCCGCCGCATTGTGGCTAGTTTGCGGTCGTACAATCACGCACCGCTTAGTTATGCCGCTACCTGTCTCTGCCGTCTCTGCCGTCTCCGCCTCTCGGCCACTTTCTGCTTCCGCGCGATCTTTTCCCCTAATTAACGACCTAACCGTGGAAAACGCGCGAAAGACCCTTTTCTCGTTTGCGTTTGACCGTCGCTCGGTCAGGTTACAGGTTCGATCGAGAGGAGTCGCGAGTCGGCGCGGTGCTGACGGTCGCTCGGATGAAAAGGAAGAAAAGGCAGCCGCTAGAAAATTCTATCACACCGCATCTCTCGGTCCGACTCTCTACGTAACGCGCATACGTAATGAGGAAACGAACGACCGGCTGAACGAGAGAGCACATGCCGCGCGTCCCTTCCATTCCTTCTCCTCTTCGCCTTATCGTTCTTCAGCCTCCGCGCGACTCCTCCTCGCTGCTCTCCTGTCCGTCACCATCGTCACCGTCTCCGTCTCCGTCTCCGTCTCCGTCTCCGTCTCCGTTTCCGTCTCCCTCCTGCCTCTGCTAACGACCCATGGCCCGTGTAAACCACGATAATATACCTACCTGCGCATCGACCGTCCTCTTTCAGCTTTGCGTGGACCATGCGTTCTCCTGCGATTTCGTCTGTACGCATCTGAAACGAGAAAGCTGGAGGTCGTCGATGGGAAGGTAACAATGCAAAGGTAAGGAAAAGTGCAATCCATGAAGCAAAAAAAGGAAAAAGTGCGAGTTGTGGCACGCGTGTAGAAAACGCGACGGCGGAGAGGACGAAGTCGTAACGATTGCAAAATCTATAAAGCTATAAATCAAAGCTGACTACCGTGCACGTTCGAAAGAATCGCGTACGTAACCGCGTAATTATCGTTGTTAGAGGCGAGCACGGGAGTTACGATCGAACGAGCGGCTTCTACTTTTCACCTTGCCTCCAGCGTCGAAACGAATCGCGTTCTCGCGTCGCGGTCGTCTCGCTTTACGACGACATCGGGGAACCAGTCGTTCCTCTTTTAATTTACGAACAACTGGCGTGGCGCAAACTGAAAAAGAAGCTATTCGGCGAGCGATGTTACGAAACAGGCCGCGTGACTCGGTGAAATCGATAGCGAGCAAGACGCGTCGTTGCATTTGTCACCGCTTGATTGTGAGCCGCGCGTTTCTAAGAAGCACGATTCATTCGGTAAAAAGAGCTATTAGCAATGGTTAACAGTTTCTTGCGCGTTCGCTCGGTGTCAGCCGAGGCCGATGTTCAGCATTGTCCATCTCTGGTCAGCTGAAAGAAAAAGGATACAGGGCCGCGTGCCCGATATTCTCGTTGGCCATGGAGTTTTTTGCCAGCCAGTGCAGACAAGAAAGAAGAAAATAACGGTACGAAGGCGCCAAGTTCACCGAACATTGCGGAAACGTCACGATTAGGGGAAAGAATTGCTCGTGTATCAGCCTTTCCGAGGCGTCTGCCGCTTCTACCTCGAACAGGATCTGCGTGTCGATTCTGTATCCTATCCTTTCAACCTCCTACAACCTGCTAGAATTATACGTACGAATTATCACAGAGCAGTAGTGTAGTTCCAATTATACGACCTAACGAGGAGAGAGATTGGGTATCCAACGTTGACCGTTGCTGAAGAGGAAAGTTTAGATCGTTGAAAAACTTTACGGGATACAGGAGAGAGAAGCGGCTACCGAGGAAGAGGAGGAGGAAGAAGAAGAAGAAGAAGAAGAAGAAGAAGAAGAAGAAGAAGAAGAAGAGTTGGTATACGAGTAAAGAGAAGTCGCGGAGGGGATCGTTAGTGTTTTGTATCGTGTGGCACGGAGGGAAAAATTTATGCAAACGTCGAACAAAGAATCGAAGGAATGCACGTAGCGGTCCAGATACCTGTCGGCGATCGACTCGAGTCGAGTCGAGTCGAGTCGAGTCGAGCCGAGTCGAGTCTCTTTTACATATCGCCGAGCTGTACGCTCGCGATAGATGCGATGTCGCGATATCGCGGCGCCAACCACCACCTCGTCCACGTATCGCACCCGCATCCTTCTTCCCTAAACCGTGCGCAGCGCATCGAGAAACCAGCGCCTCCCAGACCAGAGAACCAGGAGCCAGCCAAAAATGGACGAGGAGAATGGACGACGAGGAGGGAGGGAGCGAGGACCAAGAAGAAGATGGAGGAGGAGGAGGAGGAGGTGAAAGAGGGGGGTGGGAGATTGCAAGGGCAGATGGTGCAAAGATCGTACCATTGTTTGCTTTCTGACAGCGATAAGTTCACAATAAAGTTACATTCGTTTCCAAGTAAGTGTCTGTCCTCTGTTCGCCTCTGCTCCATCCTTCTTCGTTTCAGCCCCTCGCGCATCCCGTCTCGGTCGCATTCTCCGCTTCTCCGCTTCTCCGCTTCTCCGGTGCCGCGACCGCGTCGAACCACCCTCGCAACCGACGATAACCATAACTCTCTTAGCACCCGCGCGTCTTCCGCTTCTTTTTTACTTCTCCCCTTCGCCATTCCATTTGCCCCTCTCCTCTCTTCCTTTCCTCGCGAATCTCCTTCAATCCTTGCCCTTTTCGTCCTCGCGATTTTCTCCTAGCCTCACTCTCTCTCTCTCTCTCTCGCTCTCTGCTCTCTGCTCGCCGATGGAAATCCTGTTCGAGGTTGCGTTTCGAGGGAGACGGGTATGAAAGATACGGGGCGAACTGGACGATGATGGCATCGTCGTCGCGGCAGGCCGCGCGCCTAACACCCGTACGTGTACGCTTAATGTCGCTCGATTAGCCTCAATTAAACCAACAGTTAAATACGCATTCCGCGCATAGCGAAGTGTTCGCGAAGGCACGAGAGTGTCCAGTACACCCTTTCGTCTCTTTTTCTTCGCCCTAGCCTCGCGACGCGACACACTTTCCACACCTACGTGTAAGATATACCTCGACCACCGAAATTTCATCGTTCAACCACGTAAACGTGCCACTTTCGGACTTTGTTCACTCGTAATTCATGATTCGGACATGCATGCAGTTTATTAGCAAGTCGATAAGACGTAACACGCTCGAGATTAAAAAACCGTGCGATGCAATTACAAAAACCTGAATATTTCTTTCGTTGAATTGCCGATTTAACAGCGGAAGGATTACGCGGAAGGCTCGAACGAGAACGCGTTCAAGTATCGCAAGTATCCATCTATTTATCGGGGATCGAACGACAATAGAAATCTCTGTAAAGAGAATGCTTCTGATCGCGGGTAAGCGTATCGATTATCGAACTGTCGGGCGAAAGAAAGTATTTTCGTTTCGTGGATGACGCGAATAGGATTCGAAAATGAAAGGTAACCGTAGCTATTTGCCATTTTCGTTCTTACTGTCGATGATCAAGCGGGGCATAGAAAATGATTTCGATTTTTCGAAATCCTCCTTGGGAGACGAGGAAGGAAAGGAGCAGGAGTGTCAGGTATCGGAGAGTTGAGGTGACGGTAGGAAGCCAGTTTCGGGGCGTCCGCGTGCATTCCGAGAAAGGAGCGTTCGTTCGTGGGAATAATTTAAGAAGGGCTCGCATCTGCGCCAGTTATGACAGTCCGAGGCATTAAGTGGCCGTGTTTATTTTTAGAGGGAGCCAAGCTAGCGCAAAGTGGGACTCCTAATTGTTCTCGTTAACGCTCCACTCGACGCATCTGTCTGAACCCGTGAACCCGTTAAGACGACGCCAGCCGTCGCGGCCGATCACGAGTTTGCTCGCGTCAATCGATCGAAGATAGGTAGCGAAATGTGAATCTTTCCTTCACGGAAAACTGCTCGAGACTGGATCGAACGTTGATCTTCCTGTCGCCGAGCGGTCGCGAATTAGCAAACCGGTTAAACGGACGAGAATTTGCATAAACGAGACAAAGTTGAGAGAGTTAAAGTCGCGCGTGACAACTGGCTCTGCTCGTGACTCGACGTGTCTCCGCTCCCTGCGGCGCCCTATGAAAATTACGGCATCTTCAGCTGCCGCGTTATTTCTTTCAACTTGTTACTCGAAGAAAATTTGGAAGAGTTGTCGAATCTCTATACCTACGTTACGTTTCGTAGAATATCAAAGTGTGGCCGGGTGGTACAGGGGAGTTTGGAACGGTAACGTATTCTCAGTCGTCGTTCTCAGGGGTCTCGCGCTTCTGTCACCGTCACCCTAACGATAGTCGGCAGAGCTTTGCGCCGAAACGGGGAAGAAAAAAAAAAATAGACGGATTTTCTATTTACGATGACCATTTGGATTTTCTCTGGGCCGTGGAGAGGGGCTGGGAAGAGGAGGGGAGACGGGAAACGCGCAGCCTGTGATTTCGTCAGCTTTATACGAAAATTCCTGCATAAAAGGCCGGCTGGCTAAAGGACAGGACACCCCTCAGCTTTATGCCATTATTACGTATGCAAGTGCGGCTCGATTCTACCCTACAGCCACCGTATAATATCCGTACGACCCGATGCTTTTTCGACGTTGCCGCTTGACCGTACGTAACCGACGCCGTTCTATAATACGATAGTTATGTGTAACATAACATATCTAACCTACCCTGTATTTGCTGCGCAACGAGAACGTATTTCTTTTCTGCAGCTTACTTTTTTCACCGAGACCGTACTTCCTTTCTGCTCAGACATGTGTATCAACTATTGCGTTCCAAAGATCGATCGCTCGACAGTTAACGCGTTAATGGAGCGCCACACGTCGAACTGCTCGTTCTGTGCTCCAGAAGCACGTCCACTTGAAATCGTGGACGAACCGAAAGAGGAAAGGCACAGGCAGACGAAAGATTCGACCTTTCTCGCTGTACATACGCTAAAGGCGTCACGCCCAAAATAAAAGGACAAGTTGGCTGGGACGTCGAGGTGGAGAAGGTCGGCTCTCGTAGTCTTCCGGCGGGCTCGACCGGTGCATACGATACAATGTGTTTACCGTGCGGAATGCTCGATGGCGCGAAAGAAATTGGGCCAAAAGCCTGGGAAAGACCTCCCGAACCCAAGTCTCCGGTAGACTTGAGAACTTCGTTCATTCCGAGGAATCTAAAAAGCAGAGGTTTGGACGGATCGGGAGACAGAGGGAAAGGGTCGCGAGCAGGTATGGAAGATTTTCATCTAGGATTCGAGGATAAGGGGTGGCTGCGGGTAGAATGATTTCGAGCAGACGATAAACATTGAAGTTTACGAGAGTGTCGAGAATCGCGCGACGGGACAGAGACGCGCGGCAGGACGTGGCGATCGTCACGGCCAAATACGAGTATTTCCGGCATAAATATGCATATAGCTGTGCGTTCAAAGAATCGACCGTTTCAAGCGGCACCTTCAAGGGTCACGATTTAACGATGCCCGATCGACCGTGTTAACGAAAGGACGAATTTACGCGGAAAGTTTCGTTTAAGTAAACGATTTCAGAGCTAGAGCAACGAATATTTTTCGTTATCTTTGCGCATATGGCGGTGGCAGGATCGAAGGAAACGCGCGTCAACCGGGAAACGAGCAGAGATCCGTGGAGAACGGGCGGGGAGAGGAAAAGTTCGATAGGAAAAGAGAATGCGGGCTGGATTATTCGAGATTTCGGGCTGGACCAGAGAGATATCGTGAATTATGCATGGTCAGGACTGGGACGCACCGGTGTCCTCGTCCGTTCCCATGCATACCATGCATATGTCGAATGATAGATGGACGTGTCAATTTCATCGAGGTCCGCTATCGATACGGGCTATCTTCATCGGCGCAAGATTACGATACGGTTACGACTGGACTAGGACTTACATATCCTTCTCACCGATAAATTTGCCACGACCGTTGCGAAACGGCGAACATACTCTTTCTCATTTGCCGCAGGTTAGGTTGTAGGTAGTTTTATAGGTTAAATAGGAAGAATAACAAGGACAATTAATCAGACGGTAGGTCAGACTTTAGGACACGTAGATCTACATACACGTGTCATGCAGATAGTAGCGATATCTTGGGTTTAAACGATTCCCGGAGCCTTTACCTTTAGGTGCACGGATGGGTATATGGGAGTAGAGAAGAGTTTCGTGTCGGTAATTCGATATTTTTCACAGAAAGAAGCAATTAAACCGAAGGATAGTTGTTGACCGTTGGAAGTGTTCGCAAGCTTTGGCGACGTTCGAAGCGAAGCTCGTGCAGCGTGTAGACGGTAAAATCCGTGGCTCGCATCGAGCGGCCGTCACACAGCCTAAGGATCCTTCTTTGGGCGCAGACACGCAATTAACTACAGGCTATATTCCTGCGGCGCGGCGGAGAGGAGAAGGATACGAAGAAAGGGAGAGAAAAAGAGAGGCGCGAGCAAGTACGAGCTCGGGGGCAAAAGGGCAGCGATTCTCCGTCCCTTCGAGGATCCGCTCGAGGATCCTCGAGGACGTGGTGGGTGAACGGCGAAGCTGAAGATCGGTAAGAAAGGAGAGACACGGTCGGGTCTGACGGGTCGAGAGATACCACCCATCCCCGTCTCTCGTCTCTCGTCTCTCGTCTCTCGTCTCTCGTCTACCGTCTCCCGTCTCCCGTCTCCCGTCTCCCCCCACCTCCCATAAAAGCTTCCATGCGTGTCAAGCGTTATACGACCACGTTACTATTAAATACGTCAAAGCTTCGTATGTTTATTGCATATTGGATGCCGTGCACTTGGGCTCCTCGCTCTGGCTGGTCACTATAACCCATAACCCGTAACCCATAACCCGCAACCCGTAACCCGAACTGATCGCCATTGTCGTCCTCGAATCTATAGGTAACGCGCGCTCTCGCACACGTAAGTACAAGTACATATTCTGCCTTTCCGTACGAACCACTTTCCTTCCTCTCTGACCTTTTAACTTTCGTCTCGTCACCTTTCAACTTTTCCATATTCCCGCTCGTAAGCCCTACCGGTTGACATTTTCCGGTAAGTCGGCGAGAATTCGATATACCCTTCGCGTATCGTTTGCGACTTTTCGATTAATCCGCGGTAAACGTCGAATGATTGATCGGTCGATAGCCTGGAGAGAAGACTATGCCGCTCGAATCGGAGGAAAAAGGCAGGGGGAAAATTGTGTCGTTGTCAGGGTGGCAGGGTGGCTGCACGCCGGCTCGAATGTCGTTTCTCTCTATTCGCGAGATGATTACGCGGTGCGCGAATGAACGAGCATGCGAAACGAAACGGAATGGAAGGTGAGGGAAGGGCACGGGAGGAGGGAGAGCGGGGTGAGCGGGATGAGCGGGAAGAGAGGGCAGGGAGGGCAGGGGAGGGAAAGGAAGCGAAACGATGCGAAGGAAAGAATGAGCGAACGTGTTACCGAACGGTGTTTCAATCTCCATAATGACCGTTCTGTTCCCTTTCGGTCGGAGTGTATGGCACATGGACACGGACACAAGGAAACCGAGTAGATGCTAATAACGGAGAAGCTCCATACTGTCCGTAGGCATCGCTCATTCAGAGACTTCTTTTGCATCCGCGTTTGTTCATACTGAAAGAGAAAGCACGAACACGCGCACACGCGCACGCGCGCGCCTTCTTCTCTCCCTCTCGCTTTTTTCTTTGCCTTTTCCGTTCTGGAGCGGCGGCCACGTACCGTCGCGTAGCGTCGCGTACCGTCGCGTACCGTCGCGTGTATCCCTCGAAGCGCAACACACCGGCAACCTCCGAGTAACGGCCGCTGTATTTCAAAGGTTAATTTCTACCAGTTCTTTTTCTACCACCGTTCCACCCTTTCTGATCTTCTTTCTCCGTGCTTATTTTCTGATTTTCTGTTTTCCCAAATCCGCGATCGCTATGTTTCTCAGGTTAGGCCTTGTTGAAAGATTAGGTTCGTTCTCTGCTGGAGTATCGCGAAACTGATAGATAGATAGATAAGATAGACGCGTCGTGAATTTCGCGAGTTTCGCGAGAAAGGGTCGTCGAAAACGAGCTTTTCGGACGAGCTTTCCGCGGAAGGAATAGCGAGGATATTCGAGGAGGAAACAGACCCGTTGGCGATCGCAGCCAAGCGAAGGAGAAGCGAGAGAACGTTCAATGGGCCGTGTGATAGCGCGCGCACGTTCCCGAATGAGAAGGAAATAGCGGAGAAAGATTGGCGCTCACGCGTGAACCGATCGGCGTGGAAGGGACAGCCAACCGATGGCTGCGTGCGCGCGTGGAAAATGAACAATGGAACATCGCGACACGATGCACCTCCATTCTGAGTACTTACCTTCGTCGTTATTCACGACGTGGTTCTCGGCATCGCGGTCCATACCAATCCATTCGTCGCGTTCCTTTCCCTTTCTCTCGTTCGCCTGCCACTGGAAAAAACTCTGGATGCGTGCGAAACTGGCATTCCCATCAAACTGCACGCGCTTTTTCGCCTTACGAAATATTACACGCTCTCCTCCTCCTCCTCCTTGGGATCGTAGAAAATTCTCGTCGTTCGTCGTAAATATAATTGTCAGGCAAAAAGAGAGGAAAAAAGTAATCGTGTTAGCCAACTAGGAGTAACGGGACGGTAAAAATATAGCAAAGATAGCCAGGGTTACGATAAACCGAAATAACGAGGTCGTAGAAAGGCGGGGATTACCGCACGCTTAAAGTTCGATCGCGCGAGCTTGATTAATTAATCAGAGGTTGGAAGAATGAAGGATGATCCGTAGAGAGAGTAGGCAGGCGTTTACGTTTGCGTTTGCGTTTGCGTTTGCGTTTCCATCTCTTTTCGAGTAGATGGTTCGCGTCTATCCTTGTGTATAGGTAGGTATTCGGTGGCGGAGACGGTCGCGTCTCTTCCTTTTCATTGAAACGAGCAATTCTCGAAAAGCGTACACGTAGACGCGGCGGTAAACAGAGGACGACACGGGCCGGTGGGCGCACAATGTGCCGGGGAGCCCGGAAAGACAACGCGAATCCATCATCTCTCTAGGAGGAGAGGCTGAAAGGGCTTTGCGGCACCGCACTCTGTGTAATTGTGGTCCCGGCCCCTGGTGGCCCGGACTACCCCGACCAGCAGCAGCAGCAGCACCCCCTTTCTGGCTTACCGCGATACGTACGGCTGCCCGGCAACCTCCACCCGCCTCCACCCGCCTCCACCCGCCTCCACCACCTACTCAACCCTGCCTGTACCGTCCGTCCAGCCATCGCCTGCCCGACCACTGCCTTTTCTACGCTACTCTCGCGCTTGCTCGACCATCTTCCCGCTGTCTTTCCACCTACGGAAATTTCCCTGAAAATCTCGTCAAACCCTGCTTGGTATTTTTTTTATACCTACCTTCCTCCGAACCTTATTCTCCGTTATTAACACCGATTAGATTCGAAATAGGAATTTCGGAATTTCGGAATTTCGGAATTTCGGGAAGGAAAATTTCCAACGTAACATCATTTACACAACGATAGAAAGATACGTATCGTCCGTGCCCATTTACCTCGAGTGATCGCGCAGCCGTAAAATTCGGCCGACGCTTTGCTGAATAATACTTTGAACGCGCGAAAGAGGTTAGAGAGATGAACGGTAGGGGACAGATTAGACGAAAGCGCGACAAAGTCTATAATGTGTATAACGATGACGGTCGGTCGCGAGTTCCTCGGCTACCGACAGATCGTCGATGGTGCGACGCATGGTGGGGTGTCGAGGTCAGCCCGCTCGAGATACACCGACGACGGCTCAGAGCCACGGGGGTTAGACCTCCGTGCCCTGTAGAGGTCCGGGTCCCCGATTAAGAGGTTCTTCCTTATAGTTGTACCGTTCGCGTAACCAGAAGAGAGGATCTCTCTCCCTCTCGCTTGATTCTTCACTCCCTAGACAGCGTGGCTGCAAAACTCGAGATAGGAAACGCTGCCTCCTCCTCTCAGTCCGTGCCTTGTCTTCTTCCGTGCTCTCTCCATTTCTTCCCCTCTGCCGTCTATCGCTCACTCGCTCGCTACTTTCGTTCATTCGTTCTTTCCTTTATTCCACTTTCTTCAGAGATACGACGCTGAGGGTACATGTGCATCGTCCGAAGAAATCGATTAAATCTCCGTTGGGCGTCGTTATCAACGATAGTCACGATCTGCCTACCTATATGTCACTCTCGTCCTATAGCGAAGTCGAGGTACGCGGTTGTGGAATGACAGAAGACAATTTGCCCGTGATCGATGTTCGAGGGTTCAACCGATCGAAAGATAAGGATGGCGATAAATTGAACGACGTTCGATGATTCCCAATCTGCGTGAAAGTTGTCGCGGTGAACTTGCGATGCCACCAGCTGCCAGCCAGGCAAATTTCTTTGGCTACTCTGCAGTCGTTGCATTCCATCTCGAAAGGAATGGTCACGGTCGTCGAACGAAACCGGCGCGACGGATGTGGTTGCGCGAGGTCGTTAACGGTCGCCTGGACGTCGCCTGGACGTCGCCTGGTGTCCCGATATGGGGGTTGCTTTCTTCACCCTTTCTCTCCTCGAACGAGCGTCCTTCTTATTTTCCGTTTCGGCCGTTTCTCCAGCCAGTCTTTTGGTTCGTTCGGTTCTGGCTGTATGGTGGTGGTGGTGGTGGTGGTGGTGGTCGGTTGGCAACGTTCGTGGATATACGGCGAGCCGCGGGGTTGGCCAGACTCTCCAGAGATAGATGGCGGAGGAGTTTCGCGGTGCGCGGCCACATAGCAGCAATGTAAGTCATGCTTCTTTATGGGCCGGCCCGTGACCCTGCTACTTGTAAACCGACTAAAGATTCAGAAATAGCCGTTGCGCGGCTCCTCCGCCGCGACACGGCCTTTGCTCGCCCCTTTCTTTCTTTCTTTCTTTCTTTCCTTCCTTCCATCTGTCTCGGACACCGACCGAGAGATCGTTGCCGTAACTTATGTACCGCAATACGATCGAAGCGACGCGACGAGACGCGACGCGACGCGACGGAATTGCAAGAGGCTCGTAACTGCCGCTCGCGCCATTCCGGAACGCGCCGCCCTCTCCTCCCCGAACCTGCCGCCAGCTGCTATTCTTCGCGCGAGGATTATTTGTCGTCTCTGCGATATTTATGCGATTCACGAATCCATTCTCCATTCTAAGTCCAGCTAATTCATGTCTCTTTCACGTTTATACAAACTCGACTCGACCGAATTTCATCCGAGTCTGCGAAGCTTCGCGGGGTTTCGCGTTTTTCTGCTGTAAGATCGTTATCCCATCGCCGATGAAGAATCCCTTCGAAACTGTACTGCGTTTGGTAGTAGAAGGAAAAGATCGTAAACTAGTTCGGGGAAGAAAAAGGGTGAAATTGGTGCAACTAGAAATAGAAGGTGTCGGGCGACAATGGCGTAACCAAACTATGCATGCGATATGAAAATGTCCGTTTGCCGATCGGCGACGGACGCGACGGAAAGAGAAAGGGCCTCGAATCGAATCGAACCGAGGCGAATCGCGTCGTCGATGATAGAGGAGGCCGTGCGGACGCTCTGTACGATATTACTGGTCGCTATCTGCGTCACGCGTCAAACCGATACACGATCAATGATATCTCTTGCGTGGAAATGCCTAACGGATCTTGACTATTCATCGCTCTTATAGGTATATCGGAACCGGAGTATACCGTTTCAACTGTCTGTCGGTGGTCGGAAACGAGTCGAGGAATTTCTCTCTGGCGTGGATGGAGAGCTAGCGAGCGAAACGTCGAGGACTGTCGTAAGAGCGCGAGACGATTCCATTAACATCGGTCGCGGTGATATAGGGTTGCCGAGGACGACGTTGACGACGTTGACGACTACGACGATCAGTTTTTCGACGAATTTTTTCGATCGATTTTTCTCAAATCTCGTCGTCGATTTCTCGAGAGGACTAACGTCCGCTTGATTCTTTGGCACGGCACTGCTCTGCTCTCCGGGCTCGATATTCGAGGGGTGACCTATGCGACGAGCAACGTTCCCCGCTCTCGTCGAAACAGCCAGGTGAGCATCGACAGCTCATTGTCGTAATCCGCGTGATCAGCAGGTTCGAGTATCGCTCTCCACGGGGCTACGTGTCACCGTAACCGAACAAAAGTCCCTCAAACGGTATCGAACATGCGGGCGGCACTCTCGTCGCTTGGGCGTGCTCTCTTTTCGAGAGACAGGAGTGCACGACGGTGAAACCTGTGAAACAGAACGTGCCGTGCGCTTCAATTTTTTTCAAGTTTCGAACTCGGAGAAGCATCGACTCCGACAATTACCCAATTGTCTTTTTCTTTTGAAATATAAAAATGTTACTCATTTGGAAGTTGAACGATCCGAAAAGTAGGGAAATCGTGAGGTTCGTAAGGATGCGACGGTTAGGCTACGATTGGCGAAACGGGGAAGGAAAGGGAACGGAGATTGAGAAGGGGGAGAGGAGAAGAGATATCTCGGCGATTCGGCAATATCGCGCGGTCGACAAATTAGCGTTAATCCTAGGTCGTTAGCAAGATTGATGCCAGGATTTCACTTAAGGGCGCGCAGCCGAAGGGAAAGTTTCGACGGATGGCGGTGGTCGTGGTAGAGGTAGCGGGTAGCGGGTAGCATCCTCGCTGTCATTGTCGTTCTCGTCGACCGCCTGTAATGAAGTGGGTGGACCGGTGACTGGATGGTATAACACGAACCGAAGAACCCCGAGTGCTTCCCTAACCGGCATACCTATATATATATATATATATGTATATATAGAGATGTTCGTATATACCGATATGTATATGTATGTATATGTACGAGTTGCTCGGAGATGTCGGGCTCGTAGACGAAGGAACCGAGACGAAAGCGTGGAGCAAGAGGGTCGTGAAAGCGGAGGGTACCGGAGGAAAATGAGAAAAGGGGAGAGAGCGAGGAAAAGAGAGACAGAGTGTCGAGAGAGCCGAGAGAGTCGAGAGAGTCGCACGATGACCACGGATCAATCCACCCTCGGTCCGAGCTTCGTGTCTTCTCCCTTCCTTCCTTCCTTCCTTCCTTTCTCCGAACGGAAAATCTCCAGACACGACGCTGGATTACCTATCGACTCCACACGCGAATATCGAGCTTACCTTAAACTCTGCTAACCTTATTACGGCTGAACTTGGATCCGGCAATATGTCACGGAACAAACAAACCTGTGAACAAACGTTTCGCCGTTCACAAGGGATCGCGACGTGTTTTAGAAAAATCGTCCGGGGCGTCGATGTTCTCGAGAAGACGACGAGTGGCAGGTTGGTGGCCGACGGTGTCGAGAGACGAGCCGGTAGGAGAGGAGAGTAGTCGAAAGCGAGCGGCGTCGTAAAATTCCGAAGCTGGCGGATCGAGAGGATCGAGAGGAACGATCTCGATTCGTTCGACGCAGGGGGCGCGTCCCGCGTCTCGGGTCTCGCGTCCATGAATTCGGCACGGTTCGATCCCGGAGGGTGGAGAAGGTGGAGGAGGAGGAGGAGGAGGAGGAGGAGGTGGAGGTGAAGAAGAAGAAGAAGAGCGAACCGATGACACGCCGCCTCGGGCGAAAATCTCCGAGAGAGCCGGCTCGATCGGCTGGCCTCGCCTTTACCCTGTCTGCCCTCGTCTCCTCTCTTTCGCCTTTTCCGTTCCATCCCTTCTATTCTCGTCTCGCGTCTTTTCTCTCTCCTCGTTCTCTCAAAGAGCTCTTCTCGTTCGTCCGTTCGCTCTAACTTTTACGAGCATCTTCTACCGAGGAGTCCCGTAATTGCCTCTTTAGCGGTAACCCCCCGGCCGGCTCTTCCTCTCCCGGTGTACCGACCGACCGCGTTTCGACCGAACATAGTCGAGTGCTTCTTTCCTTTCTCCCGCCCACCCACTCCTCCACGCCGATCTTTTTCCTCCTCTTTGCTTTCCTGCCTCTTCCATTCGGATGCACCGTCGCGGCTATCGATCCTTTCGAGTCGCTGCAAATTTTCTTCGAGGCTATTTCGCGCGAGCGCGCGAGCGCGCGAGAGGGAGACTGCGAACCAGCGAAAACTCGGGGGCAACGCGACAGACAGTGGACAGTGGAAAGGTTGCAAGTCTCGCGTAGTTTGCGCAGTAGTTTATTACGGTTCATTAATGGAGTGGAGGGTGGTGGTAGGGTGGCATCCAGGCAGCGGAGAGCCGCGCACCGGATCCGCGTCCGAACGTGCCAGTTGCTCCATATCTGTCACGAGCGCTTCGCGAGTCACGTTTACGGCCAGCCGTAACGGTTCTACGTGCTCGCCGTGTAATTGATTCGTCTTGCTCTAACCTCCGAGTACCGGCGAGCTCTCCGAGAATAAGGATGATATTCTCGCGTTCTCGAGGTTTGCCTCGCCGAGAGGCAGGTGAAACGAATTGTCGATAAGTTATCCGGCTATTAGGGTAGGTTAGATTTCTTACGCGTCGCCTGTTTCAACGAGCCGAAGAACGTAACGAAAGCGTCTGCCTGGCTCGGTCACGGTCGATTCAAGCGGTCGTTAAAGGTCTTTGCCGAAAATCCCGAGAAGCAGGGTGGCGCGGAACTTTGACACCGTTTCGCGGACCTTGCCGTATTTTCGCGGAGCGGTGTAACGCGACAGCAGCCTCCGTTCGCGGAAGCAGTAAAAAATCCGACGTTAATATCCAGACGAGGAAAGTTCAGAAGCTGGAAGCCGCGTCCCTTCGGCGAAAAGCCGTTTAGGGAATAAAAGACGCGCGAAAGCTACGACTAGCAGGATGGCTCTGCCCGAATTCGCCCTGGCGATATGGCGAATCCGCGTGGAATCGCTAAGGACGATCTTAGGAGCGTTCCAAGGCTTAATCTCTTCGAAGATATTAGACGGCGTGGCGGCGCGCGGGGTGAATATGCAAACTACGTTTTTCCTCGAACTGCTTTCCCGCCGAGTTCGAGGGTGTAGTCGTCGAATCGACGAGCGGAGGGAGAGATCGCGGCGGGGCTCGCTCTTGGAATCGGTTTACGAGGCTCGTTAAAATATTAGTCGGGCGTAAGTTCTTGGTGACACGCGGCGCGATTCGCGCTTCCAGTCTCTAGCAGCAGCTCTCTCTCTCTCTCTCTCTCTCTCTCTCTCGTCTATGCAAAATAATCGTTTCTTAATTGAGGAGTAATTGCAAATTCGAGAGGGAACCAGCCGCTGCTTCTTCCCGGCAAGCCTCTCTTAAACTCTCACCGTCTGTCGCTTCCATTATTCTCGCGAACTTCGACTTAACCCCTCGAACGCCCGAAAAAATTCCCTTTCCGATGCTTCGCACGCTCTCCTGTTCTTACCGCTTTCTCGCTTACTCGCTCCATTTGCGATTTTAATCCCGCGAAATCGAAACGATTTAACGATCGAAGTAGCACGTTTGGTTACAGCTTGGTCTGCTCGCTTTCCTTCGCGTTTTCGTCGTCTCGTTCCTGCGAAGGATCTCTCCTCGAGGACGACCGTTTGCCGATGTCGCGCTGCGGGAGCGTTTTCTGGGCCAGCAAACGCGAAAAATCTCCCTGTTTCTCTCTCTCTCTCTCTCTCTCTCTCTCTCTCTCTCTCTCTCTCTCTCTGCCCCCACCCCCAGGGAACCGGGATGTGTCCCCTCCGTGAAGAGTGGCGTCGCTCTTGCACCCTGTTCTTCTCTCTTTTCCTGGCGCGGATAACACGTTGCAGTCCTTCATGCCGGTCGGCAGGAACCCCGTGAACAAACGGGCCGCCAGCGAGCCTTATCTCAAGACGCTTTAATGTGTTTAACCCAGCGAAGATAGTGGACAATTTATTGCTCCCTATTTTAGGCGTAGGTACTCTCTCCCTTTCTCTTTACCCCCTCCCTGCCGCCCCTACCTTCCTCTCCTCCTCTGTTTCCTCCGAGAGAACCAGCCTCTCCCGTCTTTCCTCCTCTTTATTCGCGGATCGCCCTCCGAGTCCTGTTCTCCGCGAGATCTACGGAGTGCAGAAATTGGCCGAGAGAACTCGAACGGGAAAGCGAACGAGGGAGAGAGAGAGAGAGAGAGAGAGGGGGAGCGAGGCTCTGCATTCGGCGTGTGCTACGGCCAACAGATGTTTTTCATAGAGCCGTGCAGGTCAAGGGGATTCTAGGCTGTCTCGCCACAATTTACTAGCCGATGATAACGCTGGAAACACGTGCACCACGCGGTGCGAGTACTCCTGAACTGGAAACTCGAGATTTTCTTCTCTCGCCGTCTTTCTCCCTTTCGTAATACCCCACGCTACAGGCGCGAAGGGACCGAATACGTTTGCTGCTTGTGAACGACGTTTATGTAACGAAACCCGAGCTCCGATCAAACGAACTTGAACGTATCTCTATGAACGGGACTATATCGCGATTATGCGAGAAACGGCAGTGTTGGAGGAGCAACAGTTTCGTATCGGAGGAATTCGACGACGGTGAGGCGCGAAAGAAAAAGAAGCGGGCGGGTCAGCCAGATAAGTGTTGGGAGGTCGAGAGCGTGATCCGAACGAGCAACGCGTATGTTTTCGCGTTAATCTCGCGTTCGTTCGACGCATGTCGCAGCAAACGCGCGACCTTTTCCCTTTTGTTGTGCAATCGCTCGCACTCTCCGCGATCGTGCGCGCGGTTTCCTTCTCTCGCGACGATTAAATCCAACTGTCCCTTATCCCTCGACGAATCGACCGCCTCGCCTTTCGCCTTTCGCCTTTCGATGCGTTCTTCGTTTAGATTAAGGTGTATCTCAGCGCGGTGACAACCCTCTGGCAATTATTCGGAGAAGTTGGGGAGGATTACCTTGACCCACGAAGAATAGCATGGTATACAGGGTTATATTCGTCAGTGGGTTAACGAGGAAAGAAGGTGCAGGCGGTGTCGCGAGAAGAGGGGAAGGGAAACAACGAGGCGGGATGGGGCGAGGCTAGGCGACAGGTTTGGGTGAGCAGGCAGCAGCAGCAGCAGCAGGTAACGCTCGCCGCACTTTGACCTCCCTCGTAAAAATGTTCGAGTTACCGGCCGGTTGCAGCTGCGGCCGATGCAAATATCTGCGGCGCGAACGGTTCGCGAACGCGATTCGACTTACGATACCATCTCTCTCTCTCTCTCTCTCTCTCTCTCTCTCTCGCTCTCTCTCTCTCTCTCTCTCTCTCTTCTTCTTTCCCGCGAGAGACGAAATGCTTCTTTTGCGGGAGGAACGAGCGGCTTTTGGAACGCCCGTATCGTGGCAGATGGCATCCAGCAGATTATCCTTCGAAAATTTCTTCAGGATCGAAAGCATTCAAGGTGGAGGAGCGGGAGGAGGAAAATTAGTCGCGAGGCAGCTGCGCGTTAACGACGCTAAATTTGCGGGCGAATGGACCGCGACCGGTGACCCATTAGCGAGCAACTGGATTCCTAATCGGTGCTATATCTGTTTCAAGGTGTGTAGGTATCCAGTTCTGCTCGCTTCTTTCTCGCAAACTTGTAGGATATCGTTTGGAATAAAGCCGCGTCACAACCAGATAGACAATATAGCGTGTAACGTTTATTTCCTCGAATATTCCTTTTCCTTTCATTCACTTTGTTAGATGCGAAGTAAACAGAAAACAGAGTCTACGACGGTATAATTCCGTTGACGAAATAACGAGATGGTTTTTTCCGCGGAGGGGTTTAGCAAGGCTGACGGTAGTTGTTTGCCGCGATTAGATGTATTTGGTTGTTCGGGTTGGCGCATTGTCGTGGCGATCATTATGGTTAGAGATAGAAAAGGCACGGCACGTGACTCTGCCTGATGAAAATGTTAATCAGCGGTTCCCCTCTCCGGCTCGCGTCACGATGGCGCGTGTTCTCTCTCTCTCCCTTAGACAGCGCTCCCCTCTCTGATCCGATACCCTTTCAATGACTCGGTCCAGAGTTTTGTCGGTGAATTGAGCCCTGGGTCCCGGTGCGCCCATACGCGTCTCCTGTTACCGTCCGCGGATTAATTATGGGGTAGATCAAAAGAACATGGCGACCACAAAGCGGGTAATGCAACGGGTGGTTCGTTTTTCAGCGAGCGTGTTCGCGTTTGCATTTAAATATACGTCGACCGAGAACGGTTTGCTCGACGCCTGGGCAAAATGATAGCTCGCGTAACGCATGCCCCCAAACTTCCCTAAGGAAATCGATCAACAGATTTTGGAAATTCGAAGAGAAAAAACCAGATCTACGTTCGTTGCTTCCTTCTTTCCACTCCTCCTCCGCCACTAGTACTCGGCCTCCCCCTCGCCGCGGCGGAGATTATCGAAGCCTCGGGACTTTGGCGCGAGCGAGTACCCTTGACTTTTAGGTTATCGTCGAAGGAGGTCGAAAGGTCGTCCGATACGTTGGAAGAGTGGAACGAAAAATCGGTAACAACACTTTTATTCTCTGCGCACTCGGCTAATTTACTAACCGAGATGCATCCTCTGCGCGACTTCTTTTCCTCCCGTCTCCTTTACTCGTTTCAACTTTTCAACTTCACTCCGATAATATCTTTCCTCGCTTCTTCTTCTTCTTCTTCTTCTTCTTCTTCTTCTTCTTAAACCACCATTTTCTCAATTCGTTTTTGCTCGTTTACGCCTCGACTAAAAATACCGCTTTCACGATTCTGACCATTTCCAATTGAACCGTTAGTCGGCAAAAGGAAAGGGAGAGAAGCGCGTGCCGTGTCGAATTAAACGCGCCTCACCGACGTCGTGTCTCCGTGCTGGATGTATTTTTATTCCGCCTGGCTTTGCATCGGCTTCGAATTCGAGTCGAAAAATCCGTGCGAATTTTTTTCCTAAAGTTTTCTACAGGAGAGAAAAAGAGGAGCGCTCGAAGGCGAGCGCCGCCACCGGCCTAAAACTCGGTTTCGCGATACGAATAGGATTAGACACTTTTAGGATTAGAACCAGCCATTATTTTCCCCGAGAACGAAAAGTTCCAGAACGGTATTTTCAAACGTTTCCTTTCTTTTTCTACGCGTCGCGATGGAACGTCGTGGATTTGCAACTTTCGTCGGCGAATCCCGATTCGCGGTGCTCGCGACGGCGAGTTAATATAATAATCTCCCATGCTCGACCGATTTCGCGTTTCTCGTATGTACCTACGGAGACTATTCGCCTCCTTCGACGAATTAGACTTGCCGTTCGTAATTCCTACGTATATACACGGAAACGAAGCGTAAAATGACGCATCATGACCGTGACAAAATCATCGAAGAGTTGCTCGAGAGTCGTGGACGGACACTCGAACCACGTACAACCACTTTTGACCTACTTACTTATGTAGGTATATATACTATATACCTACTTCTCGCCTTCGAAAGGTATCATCTTGTGCTGGATGGTCGAAGCTTGCTAAATCGAATGGAACGTATTCCTGGATTTGTAGAGCTGATGAAATATTTCGTTCGTTCAGTACCGATGATAATAATAATAATAGTAATCGAGAAATAATTGTTTGGTATGGATCTCGGGAAAATTTGGCGGAGATAAGGGGAGGAAAAATGTCGCGTCGGGGAATTGGCGATTATTCGCGCACCGATAGCCGTCTGGATGATTCTACGAAGCTGGATGGGGCGAGCAGCGTTGTCCGCGTGGAAATCTCTCGATGGATATTCATCGGGGAGCAAAGGCGAGCGCCTCGAGGCGTATTTACGAATTCATGCCGCAGATGCGCATAATGGCGCTGATTCGTGACATTTGATTAGAGCATTGTCGCGGCTCACCCCACGTTTCCTACCTCTTGGTGAACCGGTGGTGCGCCGGTGGCGAGCCGGTGTACCGCAATCGCAACCCTTGTACCCGCTTCCTCTTCCCGGTCATTCAACGGCGAGACCGCCCGCTCGTTATTTTCCGATTCACCGATCGTGACGATTTTCATCGTAACCTTTCGCCTCGAAATCACGCACCGCCCACCGATCGTTACGATACTCCGACCAAAACACAATTGCAGGGTTGCAATCCCCACCCGAATTCCCACTCGAAACCATCGTACCTTACACCCCCACCAGGAACATCACCGGTACACGTCCGTCGTTCTTTCGCGTATTAATAACGGTATCATCCTCTATTCGGAATATCATTTGATCGGCGATTATCAGAATTTCCCGGCGAGGGTTAAACCGAGATCGTGCAACCGGTTATTAATCCAATGATATATTCCGTTCTCTCGCCGTCTCGAGGTTCGACGAAGACGAGACTTTTCTCTCTCTCTCTCTTCCTCCTGCACCATCGGCATCTTGTGTTCGCGCGCGTGCGCTATCTCCCAGCCTATCTACGTCCTATCCATCTATCCATCCATTTATCCATCCACTCCGCTGTCCGTCCGCTCGTTCATCTATTCTCTCCGCTCTCTCTCTCTCTCTCTCTCTCGGTCTCGCTCCTTCTTCCTTCGCCGTCGAGCCTTCGTCTTGCGTTATTCGGCTTTCGACAAAGAGAGGGTGCGAGGGGGAGTCGCATCGCCCGCGGGTTGGTAACGAGGTTACGGACTCATCTCCTACTCGACCGACGACTCGAGCCCTCGGTTCATCAGGCCACAATATTACTAATCAGCGCGAGAATTGGCCCGGGCGGTAAGTGTCCTTCGAATTGCCAATTCGCCCTGCGTCATGCCACTCTGAACGTTCGTTGCACTCGAGATCGAAGCGCGCCAATCTTCGATTTTCGCTGAGAAACGAAAACGATCGTTGCCGTTCCCGTTCCCGTTCCCGGTGCCGTGCCAACCGAGCTGACTTTCGTAGAGAGTAAACATTCAACAAATGACGCAATGACAAAAGATCGAGCAATGGAATTAATTCGTACGCTAACGATTTGCGGTGGCAGCCAGTTCGAAAGAGTATATACGTATTGTATAAGACGCGCAAGATGTCGATGCTCGGATGTGGAGCCTGACGTTCCCCGAGAGCAAAGGACAGGAACCGTGCAAAGATACGAGCCGTTCCGTGACATCTTAATGCATCGTCACCAAGGGGATCGTTACGCGTATATTAATTCCATACGCTGATCTGATTACACGCTGGCTAATTATGCCGGTTAACGGACCCTAATTAATGGCGCCCCAGCCTGCTTTCGAAACGAATCTCTCGGCGTTTTCGGGAAAAACGGTTGTCCAAGGTGAGGTGTACGTATGTACGTCGAAGAACGAACGAAGGAAAAACCGTTGGGACGCATTCCGTTTGCGCCATGCAAAGGTAGGTATAAGGTATGTATCGGGGAAAAACACGCGGAGATTGGCTGACACGCGCAGGGAAGAAAGCCGGTCGAGGCGGTTTCTTCGAAAGCGGGCCTAGACGGAGATTTACGGCGGTTATTCTCTTTGCAGACGCGTTCACGCCGCCCCTGCCTATTGTCCCTATTCTCGAGCCCGTATCTTTCTTCTAATGCGCGCTTATTAATAACAGTCCGACGACCACCACTCCTCAACACTTTCGGTCTTCGTTGAAACTCTTTCGGCCTAAATTGCTCGTCCTCCACTCTTGGGAGTGCTGCCTAGCTCGCTCCTACCGCCTTAGACACCTACCACTTTGTAGGTATGTATGTGTGCGTATATCGATCGTTTAACGATACCTCAGCGATATTTCAATACCGCGTACACCGAACGAGAGAAGAAACGCGGAAACATTAACATTAACGTCGCCAAGACGAAGGCCGCGGGGGTGGAATTGAAGCGAATCGGAGAACGCCTTTCATTGGGGAACCTGCTCTCGCCAATTTGAACGGAAACGTTAAAAATTCCAGCCGGAAGCTGAATGTGGGTTAAACGGAGCTCGGTAGATTTTAGGAGGAGAGAGCGATAATCTGGTCGCTTCTAGCCGACTGGTAGTTTGGTTTCCACTTACATACGCGCTTCGTATCTCCGGCTGGGACTTTATCGACGGATCCGTATTTAGTGGTGTTCGTCGTGAGACGGCTGTGACGAGATAAGAAAGTAAATTATGACATCGATAAAATCGATATCGCGCATGCTCGTAAACTGGTAGCCCGACTGGCTCCACTGTTTTTAAGACCGCGCTGATCGTTGTCTGATAATTAAGAAGCAAGAAGAGCAGCAGAGGAACGCTGTTCGAATGTTCGGTTGGCAAGCGGGTAAACACGCGGGAACGCGATAAATTCTTTCGATCGATAAATCGTTCGATGACGCGAACGGTTCAGATAGAGGAGGACGCGTTGATTCCATAAAAATGAACTTTGGTCGATCCGAACGGACGATGGCGGCGGAAGGAAAAGTGCGGCTCTGGATTTTTAAGAGCTCGATGGCCTCGTGTAACGAGCGCGTGATTCGAAATAAATAAGGGAAATGGAGGGTAAGCGGGGAAGATAATGGTCCAGATAATTCGCAACGAATTCCCTTTGATCGATTCTGCTAAACTGGCGTAATCGCGTCGACGCATTTCCTACGACATTATTCTCTTTATCGTTGGCCCGCGATCGGGCTGATAGTTGTGTCGCATCGAGGCTTTCTGCGAGGCCTGCCGCGTTCTTGGATCGTTTTCAAACCCTGTCCGCTCTTAACGAAAACTTCGTTTAACGAAACGGCAAAGTGAATCTGAATGTAAATGGAAAGGAAAGGAAGCGACGACGAAAACAGGTAATCGGACCGTTTGATGGAAATGCGAGGAAACGAAAGATCGCAGGCAGGCAGGCAGGCAGGCAGGCAGGCAGGCAGGCAGGCAGGCAGGCAAGCACGTAATGGGGTGTGTACGGTCGTGTATTAAATTTCGGATAATCCAGAAGGATAGTCTCGGAGAGCGGGGTAATTAATGTGCGTTGGGGATCCGTCGAGGAAGCGGAACGAGAAAGAGGGAAGGCGAGACGGCGACGCTGGGTGAAGGAAGACAAAGAGGAATGGCACCGAAAGAAGGGACCCTAAGGATTGGTTTTCTCACAGTGAGTCGTCGTCCCGTGGCCGAAAACCGGACATCTGGACATGGGACAGCTGCGTGACCACAGGCTCCTCCGTCCGTCCCTCCAAAACCGAGGGAGGCTTTCACGGGGGTGAGACCGTTCCTTCTTTCGCTCTATACCCCACCTATGTCCCTATGTTTATGCTCATGCCTGCCTCTAGTATGCATACATATTTGCATCTATGCACACTACCTACATCTCTATTAATATTAACCGCACGCTTTAATTACTCGTGTTTCTCAATCTCGATATGCCACCCGAACTTTCTTTCGCTTCCCAATTTTTCCCAGCATTTCTCGTCCGTGTCGGCGTGTGCTCGAAGCTGTCGCCTCTCTCGCGGCGTAATACAGCGATTTATATATTCTGGTCCTTTGGAGCGGCGAGACAGCTCGCGGCACGTAAGAGGGGAAAATCCAAATACCCGTGAGACCGTATCTTTCGTCACTGGTGAAAACGTTGCTGGGTGATGTTATATTTCCGCGTCGGACGATTTAACGTTGACCGAACAAACGAACAAACGTCTACGTAAATGCAGCGAGCTGTTCCGATTAAAACGTGACGCGACTGTTCGATGAAAGGAAAAATCACGTGCGAGCTTTCGTTATGGTTCGGGGTCGGCGTAAAAAGCGTATCGACTTCCTCGAAACGGAGGAGAAGAGAATGTGAAATTGGAGACAGGAACACTAGCTGGTCCGTAAAGTGGTGGTATATACTCGGGCCCGTCGACACCGGCAGGGTTTCGGTTCTCGGAGCGCGCGTCGACTGCAGCCGGTTTCGCTCGCTCTTAACCACGGCCGGCCCTCGCCACTTGTCCTCCCACGCCGACATGTCACCGACACCGCAAGGTGTTCCATTACGCCCTCCTGCAGCCCGTTTACCTTTTCGTCGATCGCTTCGATCTCGATTCCAATTTGTTCAGATAGCGGTCTTTTTGATTCTCTCCTTCGATGCTCCTTCGGACGCGAGCCGCGTGAAAGGGGAGAGGAGGGGCACAGAAACTGGAACTTTGAATCTTTCGATTGAAGGGGCGAAAACTAGATTAGAGGAGAACTGGTTCTGGTCTTCGAATCGGGACGCGTCCCGGCCGCGGCAACTAGTTTCGCGTATCGTGGGATCGTCACCGCGCCACCGCGCCACCGCGCCACCGAGAAACTCGATTTCGCGCGTGGTTCCTCGAGGAAACTCGTATTCCCATCCAGATTCGATTTCCGGCTGGGAACTCGACGAGGAAGGGTGACTGGTTCGAGGAGGAACCTGTGTTCGGGAGCACCGCGACGAGCACGGAGGTCACGAACGGTCCGGTTCCACGAAACGGTTTTCCACGCCGCTCCTCGGACCACCCTTAGTTTCGTTCTAGAGTAAAACGACTCTAGTCGATCCTCGGGGTTCCTGTTACGCGACCAAGTAGCTAGCTATTCCTGTTGCTCGGTCAGAGTTCAATCTCGACTAAACAGTCGTGACGGGATGAAAAATCTTGCGCGGAATAAAAGGAAAAGTCGATAAAACACGAACGGTGGTACGGTCGGAACGGGCAGTTTAGGAGTAGCTTAAGAGGCAGCATAACGGACGAGCTGGAGGTAATGTCGCGGAAGAGGGTTGAACGGAGCGCGGCGAAGGGGGAGGAGGAGGGAATGGGAGACGATTCGATCGTGGGAGTGTATCGTTCTCCTATTTAACGTCGCGGTCGAGTTCTCGGGGGTATATATAATACATTGTGGCGCGGCGCCCTTGTCTCGCCGTTTCTCTATCTCGAGAGCGGCAGCACGTGGGAGAGCCAGGGGATGTTTCGAAGAGGTTCGCGGGAGCCGCAAACTTGCGGTTGTCTCGCCGCTGGTCGATGCAACGCCACTTTGTCCTCCTGGACCCTTCCGAAATGGACACGATGTTTGTTTGTTCCGGCCTCGGTGTCACAACACACCCACTACAGACAGACCGCAGTGGGGTGCTAACTACCATTATATATATATAGCATTACCTGCGGACCCCCCCGCTGAACACGACCCGCCGCCACTTCTTACCTTTTACTCTCCGAGAAC
The DNA here is from genome assembly GCA_951804975.1 of Anthophora plumipes. Classification (NCBI taxonomy): domain Eukaryota; kingdom Metazoa; phylum Arthropoda; class Insecta; order Hymenoptera; family Apidae; genus Anthophora; species Anthophora plumipes. The sequence continues at coordinate 27,402,033 of OX638113.1, read as the reverse complement.
AACCATCTTTTCGCTTCGCTGCACGCCGTGTCGATTCGAAACATTCGCACGATTACGTTTTCCAAGGGTCGCTTTATAGTTTCCTCCTAAAATCGAAATATCCTACACTTGGAGCGTACGCCTTTCGATCTTCCTCTCTACAGTTGATAACGATAACGAAGAGTCTGTTACGCGTCACCTTGTGACACGGCTGAGCAAAGTACGGCGATACGTTCGAAAGATGGGATTCCGATGTTTGAGGAATATGTATTCGGTTAACAGGTTCGATCGATTACTAAATATGTACGGTATCCTCCCCTCCGCTCTCTCCCCCATCTATCGGAGTTTATAGAACGAATTTTAATTGATTCCGGTTGCGCAGTTGGAATTCCCAATCGCGTAATATCGACACATACCGTACGCAATCCTCCGCAGCTCGTTGCTTTCCTTCCCGTTAGATAATTATTCCGTTCGCACACATTCGTCCGAATCTTTTCTCGCTCTCAGCGTCGCATTTTCTTTCTTCTTTCTTCTTTCTTCTTTCTCAACAACCTAATCGGCATTTCTCGCGTGTTCGGCGTCTGGCTATGCAAAGAACGAAACGAACGTACGCGCTTTCCCCAGCTTCCCTGTAAACTCTCCAGTTCGGGGAGGGGGAGCGAGAGAGAGAGAGAGAGAGAGAATATTCTTTCCATCGGAATGAAATTTATTAGGTAGGTATGCGGTCGGATATGGGAAGGTCGGTCACCGGCTTCTCCTCGGTCTTCAAGTGCTCGAACTCGTCGTCCGGCTGCGCAAACTTGGGACTGAGACACCTCTCTCGTGGGATCGGGCAAGCGACCCTCGGACACGGATCATAAACGTTTTAAACGAAATTCGGGAAAATTTAAATTCGACGGAAGAGGGTCCCCCTCTCTCTCAAAAAAGAGAGAGAGAGAGTGAAAGAGGGGGGAGAGATCGCGGTTGGCGAACAGAAGCAACCTGCGGTTACCCGTGACGTACGCCACCGGAACCGACTGGGGGGTAGCCGCCGATTTTAATTCCAACCTCGCTGACCGCCGACCCTATTCTTTCGGATACACTTTATGTGGACGTTCAACGATGCGAGACCGAACGATGCCAAACTCGTATAAAATTCCGAATCGAACATCCTACCGATCGTTAGTCGTATAATTTAGCTTCCGAATAGGGCGAATTTTTTCCCTCGTGATTTCGAATTTCGCTAAAGCTTGCTTCGGCGTGTCCGCGACTCCGGCGTATGTTAATTGTGCAACGGACGCTTCTTCGCGAGCGAGGAAAGATTTGGAAAATGTCAATTTTGCCGCGAGAAATCGTTCTCTTGGGTGTAAATAACGAAGCCTTCGAGGTGAATTTCCTCGAATTCCGAAGCACGATCGCGCGCGATTCGAAGGACAGTTTAAAGTGCTCGTCCTCTGGATAAAATTAATAAAACAATAGGCCATTATCGAGGCAAGTCTCCGGAACGAGCCCCGGGAATATCAATCCGGCGAGTCGCTAGAAATGTTGCGGGGCTCGAGTAAATTCGCTAGAATAAATTCCATTTCGTTCTCGATGGCAATCACTGCGGTATTCATGCGAATCGAAAAATCGAGTTATTCCCTTTCCTTTCGTCCTTCTCGCTCTCATTCCGCCTGCGTCATTCCGTTAATACCCTTGTTCGTTTCTTCTTACAGACGGTTTTCCTCCAACCACGATTTCAGGTTCTTGCCTTTACGAGAGTACGAGAGTTTCAGAGTTCGAGAGTTCGAGAGTGCGTCGACCCATTTTTTGTTTCGATCCTCTCGTCGGTGGGCAACCCTCTCGATTCTTATCTGCACTCTCCGCGAGAAGGAAAATCGTCGAAAGCAAGATTAGAGTGATTTAACGTCGAGCGAGAAGAACGTGAGAGTTCATACCGTGGGAATAGATTAAGCGTGAAGGAGGCGATGAAAGAATTGGTAAGGATGCGTATGGATTGCGAAGGAAATGTATGGAAGATGAAAGTGACAGGACGAGGGCACCTCGTTCCTCGAATACTTCAAGTATTCGGAGGAGGTGCGAGGCCTTTTCGCGCACGATATCCTCGAATAAATCGAGATCGATCGGTCACAGACCGGAAGAGAGGATCGATGGTCGTTCACGTACGCGCAGCCAGCCAGCCAGCCAGCCAGCCAGCCAGCCAGCCAGCCAGCAGGCATTTATCGTACCGTTAGGAGTAAAACGATCCATGCGAGATCAAGATGCCGAGAGGTAGGTAACCCATCGGTCGCGGAACCCGAAGAACGAACCTAACCAACGAAGGAGGCGTGGCTTCGCGCAATCCTGTCCGCGATTCAAATAACCCAGTGAAATAATCGAGGAATTCAAGCTGCGAACCGTTCGAACTGTTCGAACGTGTCAAAATCGAAAGGTTCGTTACTTTTCTGGCCCCTATAAGTTATAAATGTAATCCCTTCTACAACTTTTCTCTAAATCGTTCCACCTTCGTCTGGCAACGCGTTAATCTCTGACGCGACTTGGTTGCGTAACGACGATGCTCCCCCTATCTCTTGGCTCCGCCGTCGTCGACGTCGTTTACCGAGAGGCGCGAATAATTGCATCTTGTAACGTGGAATAAGTAGCCGATGGAGAATCGGGTGGCGCAGTTGGTAAAATTGACGCGACAGTCGGAGTAGTCTCGACTGGAGGGGTGAGCCGGTTTCGGCGCTTTCGCGTCGCGATTTCGACTCGCGGTCGGCGAGGCGGCGAGGCGGCGAGGCGGCGGGAAGCCGATCCGTGGTAGGGGGTAACTCGTTACAAAGTACTCGTTCGGCTTTTAATAATGCACTTCCGTGCACGCTGGGAGATCTCGAACGAGAGCCGATCGCCAGAGAATGGAACCGAATGGTTTTCGTCGTGTCGGTCCTCTCATCGCCGTAGCAACCACCGCGTATACACTCTCGCGGAGAGAGAACAGAGAAGAGAGAGGGGCTGGGAGATTTGCTGGGGTTCAGGTTGCTCGGGGAGTGGGGGAGCCGGGGGAGGCCGGCATTATGTCAGATCCCGCGGCATCCCGCGCGGAATACGCTACGTTTCGAGTGGCTCGCATCCTTGTCGAGAGGCGACCGACCGAGCTCCGGCAAACTCGCTTCGAACTTGACGCCCCGCTGTAAACGAGCCGAGTCGTCGAGAGACAGAGACGGAAGCGGAGCGGGCGGAGAGAAGAGAGAGAGAGAGAGAGAGAGAGAGATGCTTTCTATTGCTGTTTCTGGATGCGGGACAAAGAGGGGCATAAGTGAGAGAGGGAGGAGGGTGAAAGGGAGCGAAACAGGATCGTTCGTCAGGGTGGAGGGAGGTTAGAGGGGTTGGTCGAGAATCAGGGGCCGCGGAGAATCAAGGGCCGAAGCTGGCCGTGTCCCACCGCTCTACCGGCGCTTCGTGAACGACGACACATTGATGGAAAGCAACCGACCGAGCCGGATTAATTCTGCCGGATTAGCGGCTTTGCAGCGAATTAGGCACCGTTACCGGCTAATACGATCGCCGAGCCGTGCGACCGTTGCAGTTGCCTCGCGGACTCCCGACTCCGCGTACTTCGGTTCGACGCGCAACACCCACCCCGAAGGAGCTCCTCGTTATCCCCTACATGTGTATCTATCGTCGACAACGATAATCTGTCGTTACGCAACGATTCATTTCTGCGCGATGTCAATTCTACTTCGTAGAAGCACAAACTTTCTTCGATACGCAGCGAATTAACAAAGTACGGACATGCGGCTCGTAGAAGCACTTTGCATCCCTCTTTCTTTTCTGCCAACCCTAAACGGATATTTTCCAACGCGATTAAGTCGAGTCGAATCACCGCGTGGCTGGAACCCTCGGACATCCTCCGTCCTGCGATAACCACGAGCACGGTCACGATTAAAGGGAACATCAAGCTCCTCCGGGGTGTTTCGTTGCGTGACACTGCGGAACCTAAACGAGATCCATGCCAGTTTTTGCCGCGTTTGAACCGGAGTCGGGCCGAACGCCGAGCCACGGTCCCGTTCAATTTTCCACTCGATGACCTCGACGCTTCTTAACGTCTTCGTTCCACGGCCCGCTATTTCTCCTCCTCGACTATTACCGAATCAACCACTTCGATTTCGCGTACCGGCTGGTCGAGGATTAGGTTTCTGCGAAACCGATCGAAAGTGTGAAAAATATTTTGGTTACAAGTGTAACGCGCGGGAGCTCTTGTAAAGAACTCTTGTACAAAAATCCCGTATTTCCTTTTGTACTCGTACGCCGATCAATATCTTTACCATCCGATCGTTCGTTCCAGACCACTGGCTACGATCGTACCTTCTACCGATCGTGTCGTGGTTGATTGTCACGTATCGGATTCCCGATGGACGGTAGCCGGTTGATATCGAGAGGGATGCGCGAAGGAAGAAACCGAGAGAGCCGTAGGATTCGGAAGGAAAGGGAGAGGAAGGGGTTGGGGGCGAGCGGGCAGGCGAGGGGAAGAGAGGGGCAGGAGGGCCTCGTTTTTCATTTCTTTCCGCGAGCAGGGCGGACAAAGGCCATTGTGGAGGATCCCATTGTGGAGGATTAACGTATGCACGCGTGTGTACGCACACCAGAGGCCGAGCCGATATGGATGTGCGGTATGCGCGCGGGCGCACGCGCTGCTGCGTCCGCGCGCGGCCCGCACTCGTCGCCTCGCCGATGAATCCGAGTTGACCCGCGGGTGACGCGTTGCATATTTATACGAGGAAACGACCGGAACGACCGCTTCTTCTCCCTGAATATCGTCGCCTCTACATTTCCGGTAACGTTCGATTCCGTTCACCCAAGATCCTGATGAAAAACTTTCTCGAAAACTATGTACAATTTCGTCGTAACGCCTCGATACTTCTTTTTCTGTCGATACTTTTCCCCTTATCGGTATCGTTCTAACCGCGTACCGTCCAGCGCTGATTAGATAGAAATTGATAGGTACATTCCCGCCAACATTTTTCCATCGTCCAACGTAGATGGGGAAAATCAGCGTGAAAGGATCGACGTATCGTTGCTCGGCGAACGCGCGCGAACTTCTAGATGATACACCGTATCCGAATTTAGCATACCTGTGTACGATCGGTGAACGTCGAGGCATCGATGCACGCGTTCCACGACGAGTAATATCGAGTAGAAGAAGGATCGCGGAGATCGCAGCAGTTGCGCGTGACTAGGTAGATATGTATATACCAGTTCCTTCTGAACGCGACCTGTAATTTCCGCGTAGCTATTATCGAACGTGCAAAAACGCGTGATTCGAAGGTAAGGTTAATCGAAGCTCGAAGTCGTCGAAAGATGACGGGGCCTTTTTTGCTCGCACCGTGGAAAGCCGATTAGCGATACGTTAGAAACATGTGGAGATATAGACTGAGGAGAAAATATATCATTTCAGAATATACTGCACAAATGAAAAATATCGAATCCTTTGTCGAGTCCTTTGATCCGCTTCCCCCCGTATCTACTCCTGGTCCGAGTACTTATAACACGGGTATATCGAGAAGGTTCATCTTCTGGAAGCTATCGTCAATCTCGTCTGTCGCACATCGGTGATTCTCGATAGCCCAGGAAAGAGCCATTCGTAGTTGAATTCACGGCTCGGAAAATGTAACACAGTTTCGCCGAGTGAAGATGGTTCACCATGGTTCGAGGAATCTCGAAAGAGCGCGGCATAAGTACAGCACTCTCCCCGTGGCAATTCCCCGAACGCAAACAAAGTACTCAAGACGTATCGCGATAGTTAACGGTCCGTAAGGGAATAGGAAGGATACTCTCCGATGAACGAGATCGAGAGATTCTTCTTCGTCTAATTCGATAGCTCGCGTTGGTAGCGTGGCGTCGTTCGAGGGATAGCCGATCGTTCGGATGGACAGGAGTGCAGGTCGCGGCACGGCCGTAGCGTATGCCATATGGCTAATGGCTTCCGCGTTGCTAAGCATCATCGATAGCACCGACGCGACGGCGCGGTGTCAAGGATCGCATTCGTGGCCCTTGTTACGGCAACGGCACTTTCACGAGATGAGTGCTCGCTCGATGCGAACACACTTCCAAATTTCACGCTGCGCACTTCCCTTCCCCTATCTCTCCCTAAGTTCCTTCGAACTTGCCGACAAATTCTTTCTCCTCCAACGATACGTATGTACATGTATAGATACATACCCACAACTGGTGTCCGAAAGTGCGACGAAGGAAACGGTAGAGGATCGACGGACAGATATACTCGGTAGCTTAGAAGGTCACAGAAGGTGGAGGAAAAATTGGAAGCTAAACGGATTCGTGTCCTACTATATTTAGCATAAATTCCGGGCACAGGAGGGCTCGTGTTTGTCACACGGTGGATTCGAGAGCGGAAAACGATGTAAAACCCGGTTGTTCCGGCAGGCGAGGACTCATGGAGGTGGGGCCGCGGAGGAGGGGACGAGGCGGTAGGGGGAGTAGATTAATCCGCTGGCATTAATCCACGTTTCAATTAATTATCCCGCTGTGACGCGAGGGCTTGGCTTCCCCTAATTAGGCGTGTCCGCCAGTCTCGCGTGTTCCGAAGTCGAAACCTTGCACCGTTTTCGTCGCTCCTTGTTCGCACGCGTGCGCGCGAGCGTGTTTCACCGGCCGGTGTCGACTGCTCGCCAATTTGCTAACGCGAAACCACCGACCGAGGCGGTAGGGCATTTATAACGGTAAAATTTCAAAGCCTCTCGCGCGTTACCGGCGTCTCCGCGAGATCCTTCCTCGCCGGTTTATCCGTCGAGGAAGCTACGAGAACGGAGATGCTTGGTTAGGTTAGAAAGCGACGATGAAAGAAAAAAGAAAAAGAAACTCGATTTAAAAAGACGAGGATATCGCGGGACAGGCTATCCAGTCCGTGTGGCAAGAATGCAGCGTGTAGGTATGTCGGAGAAAATTTCGCGACGCTCTGGACGCTACGCAGTGCAGAGCGTATTTATGGTAATCCCGGCGATGCGTTTTATCGACGATAGAAGGACGATACCGCAAGTATTAAAAGCCTCCTCTGTCAACCCTTTCTTCGAGCCCTCGGTCTCGGGGGATGCACCCTATCATCGGTACACTCTCTGTCTCTTCCCGGGGGAGACAATGATGCCCGTTCTACCCTACTCCCTCGGCGCTCCGGAGCCTCGGCTCTTCATCCACCTCTCTGCCCGCCGCCTCTTGGATCTCAATCGCTCGCAAAAAATCTCATTTATCCATTGTGCGCCGCGTTAGCCGTCGCGCGAGCATGGAAAGTAAGTAGCGGAGAAGAATCGGGGGATTGACCGGGGTGGAGAGGTTAGAAGAGAGGAGAAGAGATGCCTACCTGTTTTCCTCTTCATCCGCAACCTATTCTCCGGCCGGGCTCGTGCGGCTTCTTCGGAGTTGCGTCGCGTCCTGTTCTAAAACGTGTTTATTAAGGTGTCGCCTTTCGTCTTTTATCTTTTATTTCCCCCGGATCGGTAGAGGTATGTAGGTACACACACGTACCTCCGGATCGAAGGCAGCGGCGTAAAAAAGCCGGATCCTCTCTCCGTTCGATACGCGTCGAATTTCTTTTACCGACGGATTTGGATGGAGAAGGGAGCAGCCACGAGGTGCTACGTTGGCCGCTAAATAGACACGCGAGTTCTGGTCGACGCGTGTGTGCATCCGCGTATCGAGCGCTCGTTAAGGGTTTGAAACGGAAGGCAGAGGCAGAGGAAGAGTAACGGGCAACGGAGAGAGGAGGAAGGGGCAAGGGGAGTGGGCGACGACAGCAGGTGGGGAAGTTTTGGCACGGGGTGCGAGCGTTCGAAATCTCTCGGTGGTAGCGCGGCGTCTCTGTCCGCGCCGTTGCACCGCGAGAGAGCCGCAGGGATGCGAATGAACAGATTAAGGGATGATCCTTTGCCGCGGGAGGGCGCCCTGTCGGCACCACTAACAGGATTGACGATTAACGTGTGGGTGGTTAGTATGCAACCGTTTTCAACGTTTCCATTCACGGTAGCTTCGCGGCGCGTCGCACCGGGGAGAAAATCTTGGTCGGACGGGAAGCCTCCGATGGTCCGTGAATATTTAACGACGCTCTTGGACGCGTTCCGCGAGGGAAAGAACTCGCGGATTTGTCAGCCCGATTCTGCGGGTAAACCAATTCTCAGATCTTCGGGGATCAGATTTCTACATTTTCTACGAATCTATTTACGTATATGCATAGCTAGATAGTGCCCACTTGCGCGCCCTACTGACATACATATATGTATGTACATGTGGTTAGGGTACGTTGCTTCAATGGAAAATAAAAGGTAAACTGGCGAATCGTTTAATTCCACGGTACCTAACACGGTTGATCTCGGCCTCGTTAATTCCGTAAAACGTAAAACGTTGTTGTTAAGACTATCGATATACTACCGAATATTTATTAACGCGATCCGTTAAGTTAATGGCGATTCTGACCATCGTGATTGGCGATGATCGTGGTGTCACGGTTACGGCCGATTTCGGCGGCTCCCTCGGGGTGCGCGGTTGATTAATGCTTATGTAATTCATTGGGTAAGACGTTAGAGGTGTACACATACATATAATAGGATCGGGTTGGCCGGAATGGCCGGAATGGCCGTTCGGCGTGCGGATCCGTTCCCGTGAACAGGTATACGAAACAGGCCGGTGCGGCGAGGCGCGTTCGTTCCAGCTAACGGGCGGTTTTTGTTTCTCACACGAAGCAAAGGGTACGATACCTATTGTTTGCACCTAGCACGGAGTAATTACCTTTCAGGATCTTTTTCTCGGCCGCATCGTCGTGGTGCCGGTATTCTCGTAGTCGGTTCGAACGACTCCGAGGGATCCTTCCATTCAGCCTCCCCCCTTTGTTCCACCCCTCTTCCTCGACCAATCCGTTTTTCTTCCCTTCGGCTTTCCCCGTTCGACGCGAACGCTCCGATGTACGATCGACGCGACGCACGTCGCTTTCAAACCTGAAAATTAACCGATACCGCAAAGATCGGCTATGACGACGCGAGAGGATAAAGGTGGGTCTATTAGGAGGGAACGCACGAATATAGAAAATGAAGCTCTCTCCCTCTGGACGGCGTGGGACGGCGGGAGCAAAGAAGAGAGTCGCGAGAGAGAGTCGGGGAAGAGGGAAACCGAGGACGGGTCACGGTAGCGGATTTTCGGCGTGGAAGGTCATCGTATTGCCGGCTCTTCCTTTGAGAGTGGCGCACGTTAATCAGTCGAGTCGGAGACGAGCCTCGGAGGATTAATTAAGCCGTAATTACTGGACAGCCTCTCTAGTCGCTAATGGGCAACCTGATATCCGTGAAAGGCCGCGTAACGCCGCGTGAATAGGCCCCCGAACTGCTGACCGTCAGTCTCTCAGATGATTATCGAGTCTGACTCGATGCACCGCTCGCCCGTACGTATCTACATACGTTCTATTCGCAGCCTCTTTCGATTCGACGCGTCCGTTCGTGCCCGACGAACTTGTGCCGCAACGGAAGGGAGCGATCGGTTCGAGGAAAAATCTGTAGACCGGTCGATAACCAGGCCTCTCGCCAGAGTTTCTACGTCGCTATCGTTCTCCTGCCCCCCTCTATCACTTTCCTACGGTAAAGTTCACGGAGGAAAGCTGCGAACGGAGTGGTTCGTTTGTTCACCGTTGGTGAATTCCGACGACTTTTGACACGGATATTCCCCGATTTACACGCTGCTACGCACGAACCTATCCCCCCTTTCTAGTTTAACTCGTTCGATTATTCGAACGGAGCCGGGATGGCGGTGGGGTGCCGGCCGGTCGTCCCCTTTGTCGAGGTCGACTCGCGTGCTCGAGAAAACGTACAGGTGAACAGGTAGATGACAAACAACTGTATCCGCTTACCGTTTTCCACGCGAGGGGCTTCCTCCCCGACGAACGAACCGTGCCCGTGCCCAGTTAAAAGATTCATGGACCAGAAAAACAGTCGCGTTCGGCCTGTCTCCTAGCCGCGGGCAGAGTGCGAAGGGTGCGCGCGTCCCTGTTATCGCCGCCGCTGCTGCTAATTACCGCGTCGAGTGGCTTTTAACGCCGCGAAACTCCTTCTCTCTGTCCTCGACTTTTTCGCTTCCCGATTTTTCCTCGTTCCATCTTAGCAACCCTGGCTCGAGGAGGAACGGCCTCGACTTACCTTTCTCGAGCTAATTCGAAATGCGAACGGACGAGAAGTATCGCGTTTCCGAGAGAAAGAAATTTCAAACTGGAAAACCGGTTGATCGTGAAAACGCAAATGCCGGCATGCGTATGTGGAATCAATCGTGCAGAGAAAGAGAGGAGAAAGAGAGGAGAAATCGAGTACTCCCTCCCCACCCAGCTCGATTCTTTGGTAAACGAATCGCGGTGTACGCACGATATCGCGCGGTGCTCTCAAATTTTAGGTTCGAGCGAGTTTCTAAAGCGCGTAACCAGGGAATGGGTTTTTAATCAGGGTATTCCGGACAATAGGTCCCCCAGGGGACTCCCGCCACCCTCGTACTACCTTTCTTTGCGGTCCCCGCGTGCTACCGTAGGTGCTTTCGATCACCCTTCCTCCGGGATACGTTTTCATCCTCGAGCGCATCGTATGTCATTAGCGTCGGGTATTTCCTTTCCGCGCGATTAATTCTTCGTGCCGCGCCTTCCCGCCGCCTTCCCCGCCTGTCACCGCTTTTGCGAAAATCGCTCGACCTCTCGTTCGAACCTTTGCTTTCGAAGAACGAAAAGAGGAGAGAGGAGGAAGTACTTGCTTGGGTTCTCCATTTTCTAGACGAATAGGTAGAAGATGCACCTGACGAATCTTATTAAACGGCCTACCGATTCGTTTTAACCTTCCTGAACCACTCTCTTCGGAATAACAGAAGCAGCATTTCTCGGCATCTCGTGGCAGCACGTACGCCCGAGAAAATGTTCCGCATCGGAGGATTACGTATCCGTCAGATTCTTATTCCGTTCGCGACTAGTTTGGTTCGTTTCACCGCGTCGTCCGGGATTCCCTCGGTTTGGCTGAAAAGACGCACACGAGCAAACGGCGAGGCAGCGGTTCGACGATGCGATTGAAAACGGATACGAGCCGCGACGCCAGGCGTTATTACGGTCGTCATAGAGACGAATTCGCGACAGCAACGTCGCCGGTTCGAGAGAGAGAGAGAGAGAGAGAGAGAGAGAGAGAGAGTGACAGAGCGAGGGAGAGTTAAAACGTCAACAATCGGTATCGGCCATATGTCAGGCGGGCTACGTTGACGCGTGTAGTAGGCGCGCGCGCGCGCGATCGAGGGGAAAACGGTGCTCGTTTCCTTTTGTGTAGCTCTATGCCATTGCGTGTCCTCTCCCGTGGCCGTGGTCGGCTTCTTTCAAAAGAATCGTGTTTCGATCGTACAGTCTGCTTATCTCGATTTCGTTCGGGAAGAAACAAACGATCGAGCGTAGATGGGATCGATTAGGCGAATAATAGGACCGCTGCGAATCCGTTGGCCGGTTCTTGGTTGAAAAGGAGTTAGGAGTCGGTAATCTTTGCCACGCTGGATGGCAAACGGTGTTTCGACGAGAATTTGCCGAAGAAGAGGATAAAGGAGGAGGAAAAGGCATCTGGGACTGACACGGCCGTCGATCGATACGCGAAAGCTGGCTTTCCGTGGAAATTTTGCGACTCGGTGAGCTCGCACGGTCCGAAAATCAAGCAGGCTGTCAATAAAGCTGTTTACACACGTGGAAATTTCACGGGAGATTAATGAAACGACAGAAAAGTTCGGAGCGCCTTTTAAACGGCCAGCCGATGTTTGACGCGAGGAAACCATTAGCGTCCCACCTGCATCGCTTTTCCTCCTTTCGCTCTTTCGATGGAATTACGGGACGACTTGGGATCGTTAACGATCCTACGGGTTATTGTTCGTCTCGGGACTGGTTCGACGGTTGCGAATAGAATAGAGGCGTCTCTCGTCTCCTCTCGTCTCGTCTCGGCTCGGCTCGGCTCGTCTTTCGACCGCGAGCCTCTGCGAATCGAAAGTCCTCGACCGGCTTGGGAAATCGGCTGGCTGCGTTACCTTCGCACACGCGTAACGTGTTCCGTTCCGAGTATAAACATCCGGATTTCCCCTTGCGTTCGACGTCCATTACCGTTACCCATCTGTGCTGCTTACCTACGCTTACTATACTTGCCGAATTCGCCAAGATTTCAAAGTTTCGTAGAAGAATGTAAACAGGCCGGGTAGATGGTTCTCGATCGTTCCCGACCGCTCCGAGAACATTTGAAACGTTAAACAGCCTAGACGGCGATCGTTTTAACGCTGCAAGGAAGGTTGAGGGGAACGAGGGCAACGAGGTGGTCGAGGTCGCCTATACGCGAGGATATACCTACATATAGGAGAGAGCGACGCGAAGCGAGCGACCATAAATAATTAGAGAGGACAGTTGGAGATTTGAATGTTCGCGTGAGACCGGCTACCGAGAAGGCTGACCCTCGAAAAACCATTAATTTATCGTAAACTCGAACGTCCGGAAGACATGACGGTGGCAGGGTGCCGGTTCCCGGGGTTGTCCCTCTCTCGCAATCTTGACCCCGGATAATCGTGGGACAGGTGATCCCGAACCGGTCAACCGACTGACCACCGTGTCCGGCCGTGTCGCCGAGTTGCGAAACGACGCTTCGATCTTTCCCCTATGCAAATGCCTCCACTCCCTTTCCGGAGGGGTTTTCTCCCATACAGGGGAATCGTTTGATATATTGCCCGATCTTCCAGAGAAAAAGGACCGACCGATTTCGCGCCTTTCCGAAACTTTCCCTCCTACCCCTTGCAACGATCGCAACGATCTCGAAAGACGTCGAATATTTTACTCGAAGCCTCGAAAGACCTGTCCGGACCAGTCCCCCTACCTGCACCTTTTATTTTAAACGCTGGGACGGAGGTTTCGATACTGACACAGACGGTGTAGAAGATTCGAAAAGTACGTTAAAGTCGCGCTCCGAGCGCGATCTCGTGAAATCCCGAATCACGATCTTCCTCTATTCTTCCGTTCGGCTCCGGCTGTTTGAATCGCTATCGCGCAAACGTTCCCTCTCGATGCTCGAGCACCCTTCGCGGGGGTAGTTACCTCGGCCGACGATAAAGCGAAGAGGCAATAAAGGAGGAAGCGTTATTAGGGCTACGTCCTTTTGCTCGAAGAACCAGCTCGGCCGATCCGACTCGATTCGAACGACCACCGTCGCAGCGCGACAAGGGGTTGAACCTCTGGAGACGAATCTTCTACCGGGACGATTCCATTCTTTCCTCCCGCCCTCCTCCGCCCTCCTCCGCCCTCCTCCGCCCTCTTCGAGCGAGACCCGTGGCTGAGTAGGTATCTCGGCCGGCGTCGCGGCTCATAAATAAATTAATTAAGCGGCAGTCGAGTAACGGATAATGTTAAAATAATACGCCGTCGGGACAATGAAGATCGCCTTCGGGTGCTCTTTGGAGGCGGGAGAGAAAACGGAGTGCGTATATATACCTTGTAGCGGTTCTTAAACTCGCTCCTGCCGGAGTTAATTTCGCGGCATTAACAGTCGAAAGAGTGCGAACAAAAGGGCTCGGAGGGTAGAGAAGACAGATAAGGGAAGGAAGGAGGCAACGCAGGAAATATGAACACACTCATAATGTAGCCGGCCGTAACCACCGCTCCGAGCGAACAGTGATTCTCCCCTTTGCCGCGTTCTCGCCTTCCCGTTCCCTCCCGTCCCATTTTTACTCCCGCTCCCTCTTCTCCCTGCAAATCGTTTTTAATCCGATTTTCAAACCGCCGATGACCCGCCTGCTTTTGCTTTTTCCTTCAGACTTCCATTTTACATTCATCCGATAAAGTACGAGTAAGTAATTGGTTGGCTTCGACGCCACCTGTCGACGATATTCTCGAGGATTGTATCTATGATTTCCGTCGCGGGCATATTTTCCTCACAACGCTGTACTTCTTCTTTGAAACTTCTCTCGCGTCTATCCGATCCTTCTATGGGAACGACGATGAGAACCGTGCGCGTAGGAGAAAAAGAACGCGTCTCTGTTCTTCCTTGCCTGGATGCAGGCAGGGGGCGAGTCTGCACCGCCTCGACGATAGCGAACCAGTGAAAGATGTAGGTGACAATTCCGAGGCAGATATTTCCGGATGGCTGCCGCGCGTCGTTATATCACCCTCGTAATTCCAAATATTTTTAACACCGTTCCATTTTAATGAAGACGTCTTCATCGACGTCTTTAAGAGCCACGATCTTCGATTGAAGACGAAACCTAGCGTTCGCTAGCGTCGCGAGGATCTCCGGTTCGGAGGAGACGCAACGATATTTCGATAAATCATCTTGAGAGGAAAAGGGAGGCAGAGCGGAGGAGCGTTAACGTTGGCTGGCACTTTAAAAGCATCGCGCGTGTCAGGTTGAAACGCGGAGAAGGCCGCGCGCGTCCCGGGCGTTTTAAGGGCAGCGGCGGTGGCGGCGGTGGCGGTGGCGGCGGGGAGGGGCGGAAGCGAGCCGACAGGGGGCAACAGAAGGAACAACGGCGAGAGAGAGGAGAGGCCGGTGGTTTTAGCGGCGGAGAGGAGCCGGGAGGGAAGGGAGAGAGAAGCGAAACGAGGGGGCTCGGTACGTTTTCGACGTACAAAAAGTAATTATGGGATGGTTTCCGGTAATCATATCTAGAGCGCATTGAACGAGCGCATTGTTCGGCCACCCCTTCACCGATATGCACTTGTACGCGGCGCCAACCCCCTCGCCACCCTCTTCTACCCACTTCTATTCCCGTTCCCAGCCTTCTCCATCTCCCAGTACCCCGGTTTGCGGCTGCTCCCTCACTCTCTCACCCCCTAACCGCAACTCCGTCCACGCTACTACTAGCTTCACCACCCTCGGATCCTCCTCGCGTTATGTACGTCGCAGTTTCGCCGATCATCCTGCAGGCACCCATTAGGCTTCCTCGGTCAAGCACAGCCACGTGTCAACGTTCCTGCAAGCTCCTTCGCTCGGTCCACCAACCACCGGATACCGGATACCGGATACCGGATACCTTCGCAGCATCTTATATACGCGTCGTGTCGTCGAACGAGTAATTTTACTTATTTTCTCAAGATTTAGGTATAAGTCACGATACAGACCCACCGATATCGTGCTACACCATAGCGATTTAAGCGGTTCGTTTCATGAAACAGCGGAGGGAAGAGATGATCGTCTGAAGGAAACATCTCGGGTCGATGAATTTTTATTTCGGAAGAATCAGTTTCAGACGTCTGTTTACCGCCAACGGGGGATACAGCTATCGTTTGAGAAATCAATTTCTCGTTCGACGGGATTAGCATTGTCGAAGTGATTGAAGTAACCACGAGAGAGCAGAAGGAAAGGAGAGAGAGAAGGATGACAAAAGTCTCGGTGCGAAAAGAATCGCAGGAGAGCAGCATCTATGGTCGGTGGAGAACGGAGAACGAAGAACGAAGAACGAAGAACGAAAGGAAGAAAGGATCAGGGAGGAAAGAGCAGAGGGCAAAAGTGGAAGAACGGGAAAGGGCGAAAGCGCGATGACGTAGAAACACGGAAACGCAAAGGTGCAGGTCCGCGACCCGACTGACCCTGCGTCGACGGCCCGGTCGTCTTCGAGGCTGCCGGTTTACCCTACTCCGACGACACCCTTACCCTCACCCTTAGCCTCGGGGGTGGATTGAAGCGGGCCGGCCCATTT
This sequence comes from Anthophora plumipes, assembly GCA_951804975.1. Classification (NCBI taxonomy): domain Eukaryota; kingdom Metazoa; phylum Arthropoda; class Insecta; order Hymenoptera; family Apidae; genus Anthophora; species Anthophora plumipes. The sequence goes on along the minus strand of OX638113.1, from coordinate 27,386,376 downwards.
TTCGCGCCCCACTTGACTCCTCGTCCCCATTGGTCGCCGCCCTCTCGTCCCGTGACCTCTCATCCCTCGCCGTCGTTTCCCGGCTCGTACCACGTTTCATCCAACGGGTTTCATGCCTCTTCGTAAAAGAAGTATCCAAGGAAACCGAAGGAAATCCGTGAAAGACGAGCAACGGTTCGCTTATCGTCTTAACGTTGGGTATATATCGCGTCGCGACGCTCGACCGCGTCGTTTGTCCTCCGACTTTCACGCGTCCCGCCGTCACCCCCCGAACGACTCTTTTTCTTCTCCTCCCCACGATGATAAACCGACAGTCCGACTGTTCGATTTCGCTTTCGAAACTTGAGAAACTCCAGATTCATCGGGAGGAGGAACGAAGAAGGAGAAGCTGTCCATCGAAACGCGATCGACGCTCGAAATGTTTTCTCGAAGAAGGTCGTGTCGTCGCCCTCGCATTCGAGAAAAAAAGTAGAAAAGGAAAGTTTGATCGAAAGCTCGCTCGACGAATGTTCGAGAGGCAGGTATCGAAGGGAGACACTATCACCTGCACGCGTCACCGTCATACAGGGAGAAAAAAGTCAAAGAGCTTTTGAAGGACAGAGAGAGAGAGAGAGAGAGAGAGAGAGAGAGAGAGAGGAAATCGAACAAAATTTCAGCGCGTGTGGGCGACTAGTTCGATTTCGAGGGGTATGTGAAAAAAATCAGTAGGATCGGTGAAAAAGAGTTGGCGGCAAGAGCCCCGATGACCGAGCGACGCGAGAGGCAGGGGGCCAACGCTCGAGGAAAGACGGAGCAACGAAGCGGTTCGGGAAGAGAAAGAGAGAGGGAACGACGGCGAGAGTAGTCGAGTCGGTGAAAGGGAAGAAGAAGGAGACGCGCGAACCGTGTAGCGGAGAGAGAAGGAGAGCGAGCGAGCGAGCGAGAGAGAGAGAGAGAGAGAGAGCAGCGACGGACAAGTGTGTGTACGCGGAAGGCCGGCGGTGGGCACGCGGGTGACGGGGTAGGGGTCGGAGGGCGCGAGGGTAGGGCATCGCGGCAGCCAATGAGAGGCGCACCGGGGCGCGCCCGGGACTCGACCCCACCTTCGGTAGCCATGGCAACTGACGAAACCCGCGAGAGACCCGCGAGAGAGTTCGCGCCGGTGGTGGGGGGCAGGTCGGTGTCAGGGGTCGTCTTAGTCGGCAGTCGGTCTCTGGTCGGCCCCAAGAATAGTCGTATCGAGGCGGTAGTCGAGTATCACCTCTCTTTTCCTCCTCCTCCTCCTCCTGCTTGTGCCGGCACGAGCGCGCTCCGGAACCCACAGGCACACGCGCAGCTTATCGACTGGGCTGCGCGCGCGCGCGCGCCCTCTCCTTCTCTCTCTCGCTCTCGCACTCCCTCGCTCTCTTTACTCGCCTTTCCTCCTTTTCGCTCTCCCGTTCCCCGAGGTTTCTGCCTTTGCTTCCACCACCTCCAACCTCCTCCTCTTCCCACCACCACCACCACCACCACCACCACCTCCACCACCTCCACCACCTCCTCCTCCTCCTCCTCCTCCTCCTCCTTCGACCTCCTGTCCTCCGCCACCGTTCACCCTTCCTGCTCGCGGTCGACCGCCACGGCCGAGCGGTCTCTCTCTCGCACCTCCGCGAGCTCGATATCGAGAGACTGTTCGTCGGTGCTCGTCGCGAGCGAACGAACCCTCTCTCCACCTCTCCGGGCGAGCGGAGCACCCGCGGAGTGGTGTGCGTGGAGCACACACCCTCTCCGCCCTGTGGCTCGGTGGCTCGTGCCACCGCGCATCCACCCAGCGTCGATATACCACGATACCCCGCGGATACAACGACGCGGGGATACGCGGCTGATCTACCGCGTGCGCGCGATCGCGATCTCGATCTCGATCCCGATCTCGAGAACTCGACCCTGCGTCGACCGGAACGAGTGTGTGCCCGTCGTTGCGTGCTCGCGACGAGGTTAGTGTGAAGTGCACGCGAACCGTCGAGCCTCTCCGCGACGGAAGTTGCCGCGTGATTCGAACGTCCGTCGATCTATCGCGGTGTTGCAGTTCGGTGCACCAGTGGACGGCGAGGTCGTCGTCGCCGTTGTCGAACGAGGGAACCGTCGCCGAGGATGCCGCCGCGCTCGGAACCAGGATCCCGGTGTCGCGCGAACTCTTCCTAGTGCGCGAGTGTGTGAGGCGACGAAAAGTGCGCGTGTCAAAGTTTCGCGTCAAGTATACCTATACCTGGCTGATAATTAAGCGGACGTGCGGCAAGTCTGATAGGAGTACACACACACACACGCACGCACACACACAACACACGCACACGCGCACGCAGACGCGCGCGCGCATATAAGAAGGATTGTGCGGTGAACTGGTAGAGCAAGCGAACGACGAAAAGTGTGATCGTGAAAGCGGGGAAAACAACCGGTGGTGTGAAAGGAAAGCGCACGGGGTAGTTGGCGGTTTTTGGCGAAGCGGGAAATAAACGCAAGCAGCAGGGGTGGTCGGCGGTACTCGCGTCCGAGAAGAGGAAGCCGGCAGGGTGGTTCGAGGCGGGACAGGAGGCGCTGACGCCCTGGCGACTGCCGGGGTGGTTTACCCGGCCGCGACAGCGACGTTGTTCCCTGGCCGGGTGTCAGCTGGACACCACCACCCCGAGTTCACCACCACGTTGGAGGTGGGGTTCCCGGCGCGCGGCACCACCGCCTCTATGGCGTTGGTAGCCGCGCCGCCCTCGTGGCCCTCGCGGGACCCCGGGGCCAGCTTGGCCGCGACCGGTGCCGCCGCCGCGGCTGCGGCTGCCGCAGCGGGTGCCGCGGCCGCGGCTGCATCCGCGGCGGGCCCGGGCCCCATTCAGATCGCCCCGCCGCCTCCGATGCCTCCTACACACCTAACGCCATCCGCTACCCCAGAGGACATTACCTGCCTGGTGCCCGCCGGAGCGGTCCTCACGCCTAGAGACCCCCTGCCACCGAGCACCACCCCCGGCAGCCAGGCCAACAGCTCGCAATCCGGCAGCTCGCAAACCGACAAATCTCCCAACATCGAGTGCGTCGTGTGCGGGGACAAGAGCAGCGGCAAGCACTACGGCCAGTTCACCTGCGAAGGTAAGCATTCATTCGTCCGTTCCTTCTCTTCGCCCGAGGGTGGAAAGTTTCCTCGAATTTGTTCGCGCCGCGAATTGCCGCGCGATCCACCGAGTGTGGGAAAAGGTCCACGGGTAGGCGCGGCAGCCGTGCGAAGGTTAGGGAAAAACAAAGACTCGTCGTTGATAACGTCTCTTACGAGCCTAATAACGATGTAACAGGTCGGAGGAGCATCTTTCGGAAAGGGAGGTTCAAGGAGAGGGAAGCAAGGTTCTTTGTCGGGATTTAACGTAAAGAGGTCCTATTCGCTACCTAGGATTTAGCTGACGAACGTTCAGGTCGTCGACGAGTCCTGGTGTAAGCGACGGTGTTGCCGTTCCGCGTGTTAGGTGTGAAGAGCGTAACGAAGAAAAATGTCGCGGCCGACTGGACGCAGCGGATGGTCGGGGATTAATCGAAATGTACGGTGCTCTCTTGGAAATCAAGAGTTACGTATCCTCCCACGGGTCCAGCTCCGACAGTCTCGGTCTCGTCTGATCGCTTCCCCCTTGCTCGCCCCTTGCCCCTTCTTCCTGCCTATTATCCCGAATTACGCCTCATCGGTATCGGATCGCCCGGAGTAATTTATACTCGCGCGAGTGATTTACCGCAGCCTACAACGGCGTCGATGGATCAGTGGTCTTCCTTCCTCCTAATTACCTTTCGGATCGCGGACGACACTTTCCAATGACGTTTTCCTACTCTAATCACAATGTTCACCCTTGCTTTCGCTATGCCGAAGGAACAAGTGTACAGCACCTGGCAGTAACGAACAAGGGGTGCGACAGGGGTGAAACTGTGTGTTCCCCTTTGCAGCTCTCCGAAACTTTGGTGCTTCGTTAGGTTTTACTTTTCGCTAGGCTGGCGACAAAGTACGTAGATATCGTTGTCTAGAAAAAGGTTTGCGTGGTACGTGTCTCCCCGTTAAAGTTCCTATCGATTCTGAAGAGCTTGAGAACGTGCGAACGAGTAACACCAGGAAGGGATAACGTCGAACCTCCATGTTTCTTTCCGAAGAATTCGTTTCTTCTTCCGGTGAATTGGTGAACACGCGATGGTGCATCGCGGTGTACGTAACGTGGCCGGTCGGTCGGTCGGTCGGTCGGTCGGTCGGTCGTTCGGGTATTTTTGCAGGCTGATGGGTCGCCTTCGTCGTCGGACTACCGAACTCTCATTAAAATTCATGAGCATTCGTTCCCCTCTGTCTCTCTCGCTCTCAAAAGCCATAGTACATAGTTTGCGCTTTCGTATGCTGCACGTAGGAACGCGAGCACCGCCGCGTTTACTCGCGAGCAAAGTATACCTACGCCGTGCGCGTACCGCGTATTTACATCGCGGATTGCCGCGACACTCGCCCGCGATAGAATATTTACGAGACGTTTTTACAACGGCGAGTGTCACCCGGAAAATATCGTTTCGAGGACAGCGAATAACCGCCGACGAAATCATCTTTTCCACGTCCTGCGACGGCGACGGCGACGGCGACGGCGACGGCGACGACCGACGTCGATCGCGTGGATCGCGTGGATCGCGTGTGGCGAATACGAAACAGACGATCACGCGACCCTCGTCGATTCCTGTTAATTCGGTGAGGCAGCCGTTCCTACGATTCCGATCATCTTCGTCGATACTTTCACCCCTTCCTATGCCATTCCTTCCCGTAGCTGCACGTGTGAAACCCCGATCTCATTCGTCTCTCGGTCATGATTCAAGCGACGAGTGTGACTCGACGATGATACAGGTGTTATCGCACGAGCGGACAAGTCGTTGAAAATCGGAACGTCGAAAGTGTTCTCCGTAGATTTACTAGCTGTAAATCTTAGACATCTATCGATTCGAGGTCATTTATCCGACGCGTGGACGTCAACGGTCTCGAATCGTGCGAAATTTTCACGAGTGTCGGCAATCTCCGTTGGCGTACGACGAGTTGGATAGTGTTCGTGCTCGGTAGCGAAGGGGTTAATTGTGCGGGTATGCAGGATCGTTGGATCAGTGGTGAAGAAGGAAGAGGTTCGAACCGGCGTTCACCGCTTTGTTCCCGCGGGAGGAGGACCGATGACGTTAGCGTTTAAAACGCCGCTAAAAATAATGCTCGGGAGATTAGCTGTCGCGCATCTGGTAGTTCTCCCCCCCCCCCCGGCCCGCCCTCCGGCGGTTGTCCGCACCCGTTAATTTCCAACAATTTGTGCCGACTCGGTCTGCGCGAAGATTCGACGCGTGGAAACGTAGGATTCGAGCGGGTTAAGAGTCGGTCTCTTAATTGAACGGTCGAGTTACAGCGGCAAGTCCTCTCCCTGGTGTTCCAATTACAGTCGCGCTAACGATATTTACCATTGTTAGGCCGAGCCACTCGCCCTCTCTCTCTTTCTCCACCTCTTTCTCTCTCCCTCTTATCGTTGGTTCGCCACTCTTAGCGGTGCCGCGATAACGCGGTTAATCCGGCGATAATTTCTATTCGCGGTAATCTTAATTACTCTGATTTCCCCGTGGCGTCAATTTCGGGAGCAGCGCCGGTACCCGCGTTCCTTCCTCTCTACTCGCACCAAACATCACCTGAAAATCGAAACTACAAGCTGGCTGAAAGAAGAGTTTCCGTTTCGTTAATCGTAACGACGACACGGGGACGGAAAGAAAAGCGAGACCGGGTGGCCGAGCAACGTCGAAGCTGTCGCGGTTCACACGGACTTTGGTCCTTTGGTGGACGAGCGCAGAGCCGCGGCCTTGCCGCAGGCCTCTCAAACTCGTAATTCATCGGTGGTAGCCCGGTAACGACCCAACCTCTACTTTAATTACAGTTTCTGCCGTCCGTTCTACTCGGTGACAGCCTGGTCAAATTTCCTGAACGAAACGATCCCAGCTTTCGATGCTGAATTGTCCGCCTAGCGGCGGGGGCAAGTGGTCCGAAGGTTAGAAAGTTAGACGTTGCTCCTTTCGAGTCGCGGTAGATTTTCATTTGTCGTGCCGTTCTGAGCATTACTCCAAACGAGACGTCCTAAAAGGTCCGCCGAAACAATTTCCTAAATTGCTGCGATAAAAAATCGCCGACATCTCGGATAAGCTCTTGGGTAGATCTCCTCCTTCGAGAGGAACCCTATGACGTTAATATACGCGACGACCTATCTGCGATACGATGGATCTTTATTTCCTTTTCAAAGTGCCGTATCTCGAATGCTTTCTAGAGTACTTTTCGCCTTCCTCGATTTTGTCGTCTTCTTTAATTTTCTTTCGGCCGAGTAAAGTACATCGTGCTACGTTTCGATTTCGCTGGGCAACGACGAGAGGCATCGCGTCGAGCGGCGCCATCATGGGCTGGCACGATCGACGATACGCTTTATTGAGAATCATAGAAACATCGATGGGCCGATACGCCACGGCGCATACACGCCTTCCACATTGGACGTTCATTGGCGTAATCGCGGTGATTGTCGGCGATCGCTTTATTACGACGAATTGATTTTGATGTCAACCGATGTCAAACGGTCGCGAATTATCGTCAATTTGTCGCGTCTGTCTTTGGATGATACGGTCGATCGAGACGATCGCGAGCGCGTTATCGGTAGTGGTCGAGCAGCCGAGGGATCGGGTCAGATCGGGCCAGAGAGAGAGAGAGAGAGAGAGAGAGAGAGAGAGAGAGAGAGAGAGATGGCTCCTTCTCTCTTCCGGCTCCTAAATCGATTGGTCGACGGACGAAGAATTCGCTGGCGATTCTCGACAGGGTTCGAACGGTTCTCGTGCGAGTCGGGTGTCCCACAAGAATCATCCGTCCTGTGGATTTGCCCGAGATTAAGTTCGAGAAACGAACATTAATCTGGCGATTACAGCGGTCCGGGAACCTCCCATTCGCGGTACCGCGTCTGGAACAAGGTTCTTCGTCTTTGGTTATTGCGCAATAGTCGTTCGCGGTTCGACCTCTCGGCTACCTTCACGATCGCCGCCGTCGCCGTCGCCGTCGCCGTCGCCGCTCCCTTTTCGCTCTTTCTTCGGCGATCGTTCGACGCCCACTTCACCCCTGACCATTCGCTACGAGGTGGTCGGAACATGTGAAATTTACTCGCGTTCGATGAAACCTAGAACCATCCAGGCGCGCCGAGTTAACCCCGTGTAACGCCGAGTCACGTTTGTGCCAAGGATCGTCGTTCGAGCATAACAAAGAGACGTTCTATTTCAATTCAAAGACGTTTATAACGCTCTCGTTTTTTTTCTACTCCTGTTCTCCTACGGAGAGCAGGATCTGCGTTCTTCGCTAATCCGTTTCCAACAGAATGTCTGCTTCTAACAGTCGCATGATGAAACGCGTGTAAATCACGTGCGACCTGTTACCATGAAATAGCACGTGGAAATAATCGTGGAAATAGGTAGATATAGAGCAAGGCTTTGACGCATGAATACGTGATTATTTGCCGCGCATGGGTTAAAAGCCTCGGCGATTTGTAAATTAGAAGCGCGTGCGTCATTCGGCCAATCGTTCGTTCAAGAATGCGGTAAAGAATGCCGAGTGAATAGGTTCGGGAGGAAGCATCGACTCGGAGTTATCTCGAAGGTGAATCGGCTGTCCGACGCTCGATTCCTCGGTGAAAAATCGAGAAGAAATGGCAAGGGGATCGAGTGGAACGATCGCGATGGTAAAACGACACGACTGGAATCGCAACGAGCAGAAACGTCTCTCTCTCTCTCTCTCTCTCTCTCCACCCACCGACGATCCAATAATTATGGTATTGTCTCGCGCGCTTTACCCTCGACACCCTGCTATTATTCCATCCCATCGCAGCACCACCGACTCTTTATTTCTCGGTGTACCGAATTTCGACGCTCTCTCTCTCTCACCGCTCGCAGTCCTCGTCTTTCGAATTTTCGACCAACCGTCCGCCCCTAATAACAGTAGGCTAATTCCTAGATGATCTCGAAACGCTACTACGAGGGGGGGGCCATATAGTTTCCCTCTTTTCCTTGGCCAAGGTTAATTACTGCACGCGCCATTCTCTCGATCGTATTGTTTCCCCTGCGAACTAGAATGCAGACAACCTTGATACTTCTTCGTTTCGTATCGTTTGTTGAAAACAGTGTCACGCATACATACACACATACATACGTAGCTACTGAGAACTACAAAGACGACGCAATACGTAATGGGGAGGACGATAAGAGTTGATGAAAACAAAGTGGGGAAAATAAGAAACGGCAAATGGACGGGGTCTTTCGTGAAAGGCTCTGATGGAAGAAGCATGGACGAAGATTGGTAAAACGAAACGTTCGTGTCCCATGCTCGCTAACGCGTAGATATACATACAGTGGCGACGTAATACATATGTATGTATGTTTTTCACGCGTCACGATGATAACGTTAATTCTGTGCTTCGACTTCGAGCTCGTTTCGATCGAGTCACTTCCTTTACGTAACCGAGCGAGTCGGTGCGTTCGAAGATCGTCCTAGTCGCGAAAACCGTCGAGGAGAGTATGTATCGTGGGTCGCGAATTGTTAGGCAAAGGATGGAAGAGCAAAGCCGACAGCTGTGGCAGTTGGCACGGCACGAACGCTCCTTAAAAATTGCTGTTGTCTCAATTATAGTAATTGCCCGCGGCATGCGAGTAAACTAGCGTTTAAGACGGAGCTCGTATTTGTCGCGAATTACACGGAACGTCGAAACGAGTCACGTTACATTCTCGAGGGGGGAGAAAGGGGAGGGAATAGCGGATCGTGCAAAGCGAACGAAGGCTCGACACGGCTCGTTGAATCTTTGCTCGAGTTTGCCGAAGAGAGCTGCCGATGGTAGCGATCCGGAGCGATCCGGAGCGATCGAAGAGCGATCGGCCGTCTCGATTTTCGCGGTTGCCCGAGCAGCGGCCGCCGCGGGGTCTTACAAAGACCGCGGATGAAGGAAGAAGAGGAAGGAGAAGAAGAGGAAATTTAATTCCGGTCTCGCGGTCTGAGGTGTACACCCGCGCCCGCAACGGGGCTTCCTGTTCGGGGTCTCTGGCTTTCCCTCCGAGTCTTACGGTTACTTACGGACTTATGCCTGGCATAGCCCACCGCGTGCAGGAAGAAGCCAGACATTCTGCAGCCCGCTCCACGGGCTAATCGCTCTAACGAGATCATATTATATTATTCCGACTTTGCTAATCTTTATTAATCTCATTTCCCCGGGAGGCGCGTGCCTGCGTCGCGTCTCTCTCCCTCTCTCTCCTCGAGCATATCGAAACTCTTCCCGAAACACCGCTGCCATTCGAGAATGCGCCTGCTCCGTTCCCTTCTATCCTCCGGGAAACTCTAATCGGCGAAAATCGGAGAGCGAGCGGAGGTTCGATTCGCGAACCTCCAGAGGAGTAACGACGAGAACAGGCTGTTGGGGAAGTTGGAAGTTACACGGCTGCACACGTGTCTAGGCGTGCGGCGCCGGTATGTGCGTGGACTCGACGCGTATAGGTACGCAGACGGTATGGCGCGGCGGGCGCGGCGGCCGCGGCGGCCGCGGCGAGGCGCATGCATCGAGCATAGAATTACGAACCGCGACGCATCCCGAACGCATCCTCTGTGACCAATTATCTCGCTAACGAAGCCCGCGCTATCTACGCACCGCTCCTCTGCTCGGCGAACAACGCGCCGCCGCCGCCGCCGCGCCAGCCCACGACTAATTAATTATAACAATGTCGTTAATTTTACGCGGCCGACTCGAAACGTTACTGACCGAATCGTCCCGCCGCTCCTTTCCTTCTTACCCACTTCCTTCGCTCCCTTTGTTCATCCTTCTCCTAGTCCTTTCTTAGTTTTCTTCTTTGCGCTCGTGCTCCCGCTCTCGATCTCGATCTCGATTCTATCGATTCCCGTACATCCTTTCATTTCAACGTTTAATCTCGTTCTTTGTTTCTCATCTTTTTCGCGAAACGCTCTCCTGGCTGGTAGAGATCGTGGTCTTCCAGGCGTTCGGGATTTCTCGGCATATCGCGGCGCGTCGAATCGAACCGTTAGTCGCGCGAACGATCGAGGATGAACCGTCGATTCTCCTAAGCACGTTCGCGGGGATACTTCCGCGCCGCGGTGTACTATGGTGGTGGAACGTCGTTCCGAGCCGGTGTACACGGAATGGAATGGCAGCGAACGAGCCGGAGCAATGAAAATTCAATGATGCGAGCAATTTGAGCTCTCGAGGGCCGCGCAAGCTGCAATCTGAAAGTATAAACAGTAGTTGTTTCACCTCTCTCTCTCTCTCTGCATCCCCTTCTCCCTCTCTTGCAGGGCTTGCTCTCAGTTTCCCCCTTTTCCCCGAGCCCATTTCTCTGTTTTCTCTCGCGCTACCACGCCGCGCATATGCAGTGTCTCTTGGTGGTTGACTCGCGTACCATAATCGCGTAATTTGCGTGTAACGATGCAATTTGTAGTTACGGCGACCCCACGGTCTCTCTCTCTCTCTCTCTCTCTCTCTCTCTCTCTCTCTTTCGCAACATCGGCGACGACGACGACGACGACGACGACGATTGCCTACTACGACAAAGATGCGAGCAATGGCAGCTACGACTATGCGATCGAATTGAAAAACGTCCATGGTACGATGCCACTGTAGACCCGTTTCCTCGGTCGCGTGTTCGAGCTCGAAAGAGAGGATTCTTTTGAATAGATCGTGTCTTCGTACTGCACACGATTCCGTTTTCATCTGGGACATTCCGTTTCTCAATACTGGATGCTACGTAAACATTCGTATAGAGGATAAAACGATTAAGCTCCAAACGGCACGACTATTTATCCATAAAACAACGAGTAATCTAATCGACACTTTTTTTGACGAATGAACCGTTGCTTTCTTTCAACGTGTATCTCTGGGTGATAAGGAAGTCGAGCTCGACGATCGGCGAGGCGTATTCCGTAGAAAACGAACGAAGAAAACGACGGTAGAGCCTCTGTGCTCTCTAAAACTCGATCGACTGGGAAAATTCGGGTAGGAATAGGGGATTGAAATTACGATACATAATCGCGCGATACCAATCGACAGAAATCGCAAGAAACAGAGGGTTCTCGATTTCCGCTAAAGTAGATACGTACGCGCAACATTTTCTTTCTCCGATGCGAATGGAATTCGACGAACCTGTCTCGTTTCAACGTTTCATTCGAACAAATTACAGATCACTTTTTATCGAGCATTCTACATTTGCACAAGAAATGCACGAAGGCGTAACTGTCGCGCTTTTACCGCCACTAATGGCACTAAGAGGGTTAAAAGCGTGCTCTCTGGTAGGAGAAAGAGGACAACGTCGAAAAGGATAGCAACGAAAATACCTTGACCCAGTGGCGTGAATATTAACCACTATGTACCCGTTGCTGCCCCCTAAAGTGTGCCCGAGTCGAGCAGCCGTGTCGCGGTACGCCGCGCCGCTTCGTCGAGCAGCGCGAGCTTTTTAAACGCTAGGTGAAATTGCAGAACCGGTTCTGCGAGTGGACGCGAACGCCTCTCTAATTAATTTTCTCGTTAATACGCGCCAGTAAATCCACACCGGTACGATCGAAACGTTGGCATTACCGTTTCCTCGCCGAGCGGTCAGATCCCGAGCGGTGCGCCGCGTCGCGCCGCGTCGCGTACAGTCCCGTCGCGTCGGTTCGCGAAAATTACCGATCGGGATGCGCGATCGATTCTAAAGAACCGTTTCTAGTATAACGGGTCACGGTCGAAGCCGAGCGGCGAGGCTTTCGGGTCGAAGTCATCTTTAAATGCGAGAGGAATCCGACGTTTCGTGACCCCGTAGACTCCTTGTCACCAGTTGTACCGATAAGACCGGCCTGTCACCTTGCTACGACCATGTACATTCCATGTTCTTTATTCCAGGCAATAATTACAATTTTAATATTCCGACCACTTCTTCGAGACTCCCTATCGTTTCGATCTTTAGACGGTACACACACACACGCGCGCGCGCGTGCGCGCACTCGAGAATCGCGAAATCAAGTCCCGGATAATAAGGTTGGAGTACGTCTAGACGAGAACCGTTTCACGATAGCCAGCAAGAAAGAGGCGAAGGAAAGAGGGTCTGGGGGTCGATGGAAGCGATCGGTCGAAGGTTCGCGATCGCCGATGAGAATCGCCGACAACGGCGCAAGGGTACTCTCTTTATCTGCGTTCGAGCCGTTTCCATACAGAGAACGCTTTGTTGTCGCGATATGAATTGCCTCTTGATTGCTTCCAAGTACTAGCCGTTCACCCGTCAACCCGTCCACCGAAATCGCCGGATTCCAATCGGTTGCACGCGCGCGTATCGACGAGCGAAAGAAAAGCGGCTTTTCTTAAAGAGCCGACCGTTGATTTAGTTGGAAAAGAAAAAAAGAAAAACTATGCCAAGTACACATCTCCGAGAAAGTGATAGAGAGATTTCGGGAGGAGTTGCGGAAATGCGGATACTTGTCGCGTGGTAGAGGAACGATTTCTTCGGGGTCGAGGGAGCGAGGCTAGAGAGACCGATGACACGGGCCGACGCGATTCGATTTAACGAGCGCGCTCGACCCGTGGAGGTGGCGCGTGACAGATAGACAGGGGGCCATCGTCCCGCGCATGCTAAACAGGTTAAAGGGTGATTGGATCAGCCGTTTCGACGTTACTCCTCCGCGTGCACGCGCGCATCCCTGAAAGAGAGATCCGGCGACCTAACCTAACCGATAAGCCGGAGAGACCGACTTATATCCTCTATTCACCGTTTCTTTCGTTTCTATCCTCGCCTCGTTTCCCCCCCAGCAATTGATCATCGGCAAGCGTGCGAAAGAGTGAAAAACAGGCGGGAAGAAGGGATAGATTTTAATTGTGTACCTTTGCCTCTTTCTAGGATGCAAAAGCTTCTTCAAGAGAAGCGTCAGGAGAAACCTAACTTACTCGTGTCGAGGAAATAGGAACTGTCCCATCGACCAACACCATAGGAATCAGTGCCAGTTTTGTCGATTGAAAAAGTGCCTGAAGATGGGCATGCGTCGGGAAGGTACGTACCGAATGATTTGACACGCTACCTTTGGCGATCGACGCGGAGGGAGGGTGGGGGATTAATCGTGGTGGCAGCGCTTGTTAAAATAGAGCAACGGCTGCGCGTAAGATCAAAGTTCAACGAGGCGGAAACGCTTCTATTTATTTGCTACGGATTCGCGAGGCATCGCGAGGCATCGCGAGGCATCGCGAGCAGCCGCGAGTGCTCGGGCATCCTTGGAACTCGTCGCGGTAACGCGGGACAAGTGCGCCTATTTATATCCGGACGCGTTCTCGATTCGGTCGCGCTCGGGGTTCCTCGCCGTCTGTTTTCGGCCACCGCCTGTTTTCGATACCGATCTTCTCTTCCACCCCTTCACCATCTTTACTCGCCTTTCTTTAACGCATTCGTCCTGCTGCTTCTCTCCCTCTCTCCCCTTCCTCCCCTTGCCATCGACCTTTCTGTCCGCTCGCGTCAATTATCAATCCGCGCTCGCATTCGTCATAGGCGTTCACATGCGCACTCTTGCACCTGAAAATTCCTATTTTATGCTGCCGGAGCTGTTATCTTTATCGAATCAGTTCTACGCTTTTATGTTTAGACATTTTCTCGAATATATCGCAGGTACCTCCTATGAAAGTGTGCTTGAAACTCTAGGCAACGTGCAGCTAATTATCAAAAGTTGTCCCGGGGAAAACCAGTCGCGTTACCTTTGAAAAATGAAACTTGATTAATTGCATAAATATTCAAAGGTAGACGTTTTTTCTTCGTCGAGGGTTGTAGATGTTAACGACCAAGTTCAGGCTACCCTGATATAAACGCGTTAATATCGTCGACTCAAAGTCCCCTGTAAACGTAAAAGATTGTACAACTGTTGCAAAAAGTGGGGAGTAATTAGTGGAGAAAATGGTAGGGCCCGGGGTTAGAGAGAGAGAGAGAGAGAGAGAGAGAGAGAGAGAGAGGCGAGAGGAACGGGATGCACGCGCGAGGAGGCTTAATCGCAGCCGCGATCACGAAAACCCCGGAAAGATTCCCACGCCTCTCCCTTTCCGAGATTCTTCCTTTTTCTCCGCTCGAACTTGCCCGTTCGAGTCGAGATAACATCTGACCTTGTTAGAACACGCACGAGCTGGTCACCGACGTGGACAGACCAGGTGTACTTATTATTTCCGTCGAGGTATCCTCGCCTCTCCCGATGGACGACTCGAAACGACACCATCGACGTCGCGTCGAACGAAATGGATTTTCCGCTTCCGGCTAGTCAAACTCGGACAATTATCCCATGTTTCCTCGCGGTCTTTGCCGTTCTCCTGTGTCCGCGCGATTCCAACTCCTCTCGCTGGCAGATACCATCTGACCTTGTTCAAGGCGTACGTAAGCGAGACGGTCATCGACACGAACAGTCAGGGAGCGCGCAGTCCGGAGGAAGTTTGCGGACCTAGGATACGAATCCTCGAGGAAATGACCGATGAGAAACCCTGGAGAGCCCCAGGCGTTCTGTCGAGCGTTCGATTGAGCCCCCAGAGAGGAAAAATATCGACGCATTTGTAACGGCACTAGTGACACGCGTGTATATACAGTCTCGAGTTTACAGCGCCTCTGCGGTCGTGATCTCGCAGCGAGAGAGACATATCAGTAGGAAGTAACAGCGAATGCGTTTAAAGTGGGATAGATTTTCAACTTTTTCAAAGATAACCTAGCCAAAATGATTACTCAGGATGCGACGCGGCGAGTAAACGTAGGTATATATAATTTCTAGGTTGGCGTGGTAGCACTCACGCGGACGCATTTGCGTCGCGGGTAGTCGGCCTCCTCAACTTCCTCGCGTTATTCCCACGGAAAGGCGACCCGAGTTTTCTGCCCTGTCGCGGTAACGTCCGCTCATTATCCGGGATGATGCCTCGGCTTTTGATAATAATTCGAAGCGTTCGCTCGCGCGGGGCACGCAACTCCCTACCCATTTCGCCCGACGTTGCCTCTCAGCCTCGGTGATTCCTCGCGAGCAAAGGGAAAAAACAGCGTGACGAAGAGGCAGAGAGGTTAAACGGGAGAGGAACGGTTGGAGGGGAAACGGAGTATCCGCGGTGAACGTTGCGGCTCGGAGGGGATCAGGGGTACGGAGGCTAAGGCGAGGTACGAAAGAAGGATAAGGATCGTGCAGGGGGGACCATCTTCGACTTTGCGGAGGAGGAGGAGGAGGAGGAGGAGGAGGAGGAGGAGGAGAAGAAGAAGACGACGACGACGAAGAGGAAGAAGAAACGTGGCAGCGCGAGAAAAGGGTTGCGCGACGGTAGAGCTAACACAGACGGATTGTTGTGACGCGACGATATTACGACTTATCTAGGCGGTTTCGTTGGGCAAAATAATTTCGGAACGCTGCGAGCGGTGGATCAATTTCACAAATGTTCGCCAACGTCGGTCAACGCTGGATCGAAGGACGCGACAGGGAAGGTCGGCAAGGTGGACGACAAAGACGACGTCAAAAACGAGAACGAGGAGAGAGGCGTAGAGTTGAAAGAGGCAAAGGACAGGAAGAAGACGAAGGAGAAGGAGTGGAGAAGCGGTAAAGGCAAGAAGGCCGTGCGCCTTCTCAGCGAGCGGAGAAGCGAGCCGTGGCGAGGCGGTGCGAGGCGGTGCGAGGCGGCGCGAGGCATGTCGAGGCATGGGGAGGCATCGGGAGGCATGGGGAGGCCTGAGGAGGCAGGACGGGACGAGGTAGGGGGCTAGAAGAGGTTGCGGCGGACGCGAGGAGGGTGTGCGGCGAGTCGGTGGTCCGAGGTCAGCGGGGTGCATGACCTTACCTCGGGGGCCCCTTCCTTCCGTGGGGCCCCTCAGGCAGACAGGATGCGCTCAAGATTACCCCGCAGATACTGTCCGCGATGATTACAGAAATCTAGGAAGCCGCTCAATTTAATTAACCCTTAATTGCGACTGCCCGAGAAGAAGGTACGTTTAGTGGAACTGTCTGCTCGCTCGCACGCTCGCTCCTTCCTTCCTTCCTTCCTTCTCTTCCTCGTCGTCCCGCGGTAGCCTCGAAAACCGGCAAAGGCTTCGCGTGCCTCGATACACGCCGCCGTCTTCCTTACCGCGGGAAACTCCCCGTGCGTTCCCCGTCCCCGCTTCAACTCTGAACTTCTCGCCGGCCTCCGTCCGAGAGACGCGAAATTTCGAACCTCGCCGCGTTCCGCTTCGCTCGGAGTATATCGGTGGCGATTCAGCTCGGTTGACGCGTTATCCATCGGGCAAACTGTGTTCCTCCGTGTCCCCGGAAAGAAGGTGGACGGTCGGAAGGGTATACACAGCAGGGCAAGGGCAAGGGCCGGGTTGCGGGTTGCAGGAATACGCGGGACTGACGATCGGAGGATCGATTAAACGGCAAAGGTAATTGCTCGCAGCGATCGTTGCGGAATCGTCGGTGCTATTAGGAAATTGTTGATAGAGGCCGATATATCTGGCGCATGAGTCGCGTTTGTAGGAAGAGATGATAGGAAGGGTAGAGGTAGAGAGACGCCGGTGTGCCAAGGTGGATTTCACTTATCTCTCAGCGTCGAAGCATACCGCGCGGCATGCCGATGCAACGACGATGGCCATTATGGCCGCATTAACTGAAATTAGACATTGTTTCCCTTGCCGGGCTGAAACGATGCAACAATGGGAGGACGACGAAGGCGGATAGTCGGGCTGCTCGGACGAACGTTCGGGGCAAACCAAAAGGATGAGAAGGAGGAAAGGACGGAGATGTGAAAAGGCTCGAGAGTGAGCGAGACGGGGAGAAAGAGAAAGAGAAAGAGAAAGAGAAAGAGGGAGGGAGATGGAAAAAATTACGCGAGGCCAACACACGGAGCGAGAGCGAGAGCGAGAGCGAGAGCGAGTGCGAGTAGGAGCAAAGTCTACTCTTTTATCTCTTACCTTCTCCTTTTCGTCCACTGGTTCGTTCGACTCTCTCCCTCTCCCTCTCCCTCTCCCTTTCTCCACTTTCCTCCCTGTCCTCGATGCCTACCTTTCTCCCCAGTGTGCGCGAAGAGAAGAGATTGCCGATATTACGGCAGGGTCAGGATCGTGACTTTAATCAATTAGCGAGGTTTCTCGGACCCGGGAAATGATTAGTAATCCAACTGGCGGTCGATTCTTGATCCTCTGCACACGGCGGAGAGATTCCTCTTCGACCGCCCCCCTGACCCCCGTGTGCCGCTCCGGTTCGCGTACGAAACTCGCCTCGGTAACGGTGGATAAGGCTTCCTCCCCGGGGAATTCGAACGAAAACCCGCCGATCTGGCCAGAGGGCAGGGTTTGACGAATACCATCGCCTGCCCCCAAGATTCTTCTTCTTCTTCAAGGTTCCCCCTCCACCGAAATACCGGACCGTGACAAAAGACGTAAACTTGCGTGGAAACGCAGAGGTTTCCATCTCCTCGATTCTTCACTGCCGTAGGAGATTGCATTTCGAATATAAACTGGCACCGTTTAATATGTAACAGAATGCAGGATAAACCCCAGGGTCAGCTTAGAAGGTCTAATTCGCAGATATTTCACGGTCCCTGCCACGATGGTAATTTGTAATCGAGTAACGCGAAGATTATGAAAATACGCTGTCCACGTGTCCCGAGAAAAACGGCGTCGAAACTTTACAGTCACCGTGAAATGTTTGAAAGTTTGTAACCTTAGCCGTATTACGTAGTCTTGGTCGACGGATGTTTCCTTTGAAAAAGGACACCGAATCCTCCGAGCGTTCGTGCTCTACCAACCAGGAGGTATATATACACGTACATATGTATGTATGTATGTATATACGAGACGAGATGACCACGCAGAAGCTTGTTTTTTCACGTTCACTGTTGTGTTTCAAACGACTTGTGTTCGAGCAGCTGCTTTCGAGCACAATTTAATAACAGTTAGGAAGCCGAAGCCGTGTAACTTTTAACTGTGCGATTTTAAGCGTAAACCTATTCATTTTCCTACAGAAACCGGCACGTTAATGATTCAACGATTATCTATAGGCGAGGTTATCAGTTAATTACAAGGGTTTTGCTTCACTTATCTTTGCCCGCAAGCTGTTGACAATCCGTCTGTGAAAGCGCGTCGAGAGGGAAACAAGCCGAGCAAAAGTAGAGATTCGAAAAAGAAAAAAGAAAAAAAAGGCTTGTGAACGATCGAAGGAGTCGTTTGGCGAACGGGAACGGGAACGGGAACGGGAACGAGAACGGGAACGTCGAGCGTGTACCAGCAACGAATCGATCCGCGTGATTCCCCGAGGCTACTACGATTCCGAGCAACGCTGCCTCGTGTAAACGTGGACGACTTTGACGGGATTCCAAGTCGCGGTGCCGGTTACGATTAATAGCGGCCAACCGTTTTAAACTACCTTGCTTCTGCTTGCCACGCGAGATTTCCCTCTTCCTCTTCCTCTTCCTCTTCTCGTATTTCATCTGCGAGCTTTTCTTCGACATGGGGGCAAATTTTCCGACAGGGAAATGCCGCGAAGCGAGCATTCGAAACCGAGAGAAATGGTCGGTCGGCCGGCCGGCCGGCCGGTCGGCGAGGTTACCAAACAGTTGGCGAGTCGAGGTATTCGTTTGGCCGTATTTACCCGCATAATCTCTTTCCGAGCATTAAAATACAAAGTAGAGGCATTACCATGACAAAACTGTCGTCGGGTCAAGAGTACCTGACACCGTTCGTGGGGGATTGCGATCGGAACTCGGGCTCGTTATGCATATTCAGAACGGTGCAAGGTCCACACACCGCCTCGCTCGCGCATTATCCTTTGTTCGTTCCCCCTGCTCGACATCTAGGGAAATTTTCCTTTCGGTCCGCGCTTCGTGCTCGACCCCTACCACCTTGTCGCGCCTTCCTGTTGCTTGTACGCGCACCAGCGCGATTCAACTAAAACTCATTAGAGTCGGAGACGTATTCGAGACATGGATTCTTCGATGGATGGCTTAGAAGTTCAGTTAGGATCGCTTAGAGAATGCGTATCTTTTCTACGGAGAGGAACCCGCTCGCGCTCAGCTTCTAGCGAGGAGAAACGACCTTCGAGACCGGTGCGATGGAGCTCTCGCGCGATCAGAATGTGAAAGTTCACTCGGAAAAGGCGGTCAACGCTACGTTAGTCGGCTTTGCGCACACCCACCGACGTACTCTGTCTCTCCTCTACACGCTCCTCTCTCTTCCTTCTCCCTTCTTCCTCCTTTTCTGTCACTCACTTTGCCGATCGGAACACAGAGGCATCGACGCGTCTCTATTCGCGTTTCCATCCCAACCTTGCTCGATCCTCTCCGCTGCCTGCGACCAAGATCGTTGCGATACATCTTTCAACGCTCTCCCGACTCTCCTTTTCTGTTCGTTGATAAAAAGTCGCGTGACAAAGGTCAGCGGCACGCTGGCACGAATAATGCGATCGTAGCGAGAAACGCGAATAGGTCAAGTTGTATAATACAAGTTTATTCAGATGTTACGGTAGAAGGTTGTGAGGAAACCTGCAAGAATATACACAATAGCAGGAACAAGAGTAGCAGTAGTCAAGAAGGGAAGAGCGTATACGGTTGATCGCGAATTTCGGTGCGAGCGCGCGAGAGAGAAGCGGGAAGAACGTAGACAGGGGGTTTCGGGCGGAAGAAAAAAGAGCGGGATGCAAACATCAGGAACCGTTAACTCGTGAAACTCACCTGCCTTGCGTCGCGAACCAGTCTTCGACAGACGTGGGCAGATACTCGCCTAACCCAGACCGTAACCGCTGTTACCGATGCTAACGAAAACCTTCCAAGAGGAATTTTCAAGAGCTCCCAACGTGGCAACGTTAGCTACATTTTTGTTTCGTCCAAAGGATCTCTCTCTCTCTCTCTCCCTCTCGTGTTTAGAGGGTGTTTCGATTTTCTATCGAAACGAATAAGAAGGGAACGGTGAAACGAAGGAAAGGAAGACGGCGCGGATTCGTTCCGGTTTAAAACTCGAAGGGTCGCGAAGGGAACGAAGGAAGGAGAATCGGAGTGAATCATGCTCCGAAAGTAGCTGCGAGGAGTGCGGTCCGGCCGAGGAGAGGGGCGATTTGAAAGACAGTAGGTCAAAAGAGCGTTCTGTCGGCCGCGAACCGGAACGAAGGAAGGACACCGCGTCGTCGGGAGAAATTCTTTCGCCGGGAGGCTCCCACGCGATCAGGCTCACTCCTTCCTCGCCCTTCAGCCTTCTTTCTCGCTCGAGACACGCGTTCCTGCTTATATAATTAATCGTTTAGGTGACTTTGCCCATCGTCAATCTTATCACCAGGGTGTCCCGGGACAAACGGTCTTTTATTTCGACCTGCGTGATTAGCTGCGCCCGTACAGTCGTCGAACCTTGTTTACATAGAGCGACATCCCCGGCGTGTCTTGCTCGACAAGATGGATTCGGTATTTCATCGAACGCATCAACCGCAAACCTGTTGAATTTATGAAACTCATTCTTTGCTTTGATTAATTCGGATTTCCCGCAGTTCCAATCAACTTGATACGCGTGGCAATGGAAAGTAATGTTGCGTGCTATTTCTTCTGGTTGATTGCAAACTGAATGGGCATTATTTAAAGCTGCACTTCTGCAGAATCGTTGATCGGTCCGTAACGAGCAACGGGTACACTACGTATAATGTATACGTATACGTTACCAACCGTGTCCTACCAGTGTTCAGGCTTACACGTCACACGTCATAGGAACCTATTTGTAATTGTACCACGTTCGTTACTCATTCAATTACCCCGACATTCTTCTACGATTATCAATAAGATTTCAAGCACTTCTCGCGTGAAATTTCTTTCACTTACGCTGTCCGCAATATTAAGCGTTCCCCATTTATCCGGTAAACGGTCAGGGCAATTCGCGAAACAACTTTCCCAGAAGGACCGTCCCCACCGATACCAACGCTCTGACGCGTATTTCACGCACGCGATCCTTACTCGTCGAGATAAAACCGTAGAAAAGCTCCGGATTACCGATAGCCTCTATTTGCTCGTCGGACCAGAGCGAGAAGAAAGGAGAGGATAAGAGGAGAAGCGAAAAGATGGATATTAATAACGCGGCGCATTTGCGATTCCTGAGCACACCCACCTCCCTCTGTGATCAAGGAAAGAGAGCGAGCGAGCGAGCGAGCGAGAGAGGGAGAGAGAGAGGGAGAGACACGTCCGAACCCGGCGAGTCGCTTCCATTTTCGATCTGGTACTACTCGTTCTTTCGTTCCGTTCCGTTCCGTTCCGTTTCGTCTCGTCCTCGCTCGTTGTACCTTCCTCGCGAGCTTAATGTTGCCCGCACAACCATAAGACCGTACCGTCGAGTAGCATGCGAGCGGAGGCCTCGCCGCGAGCAGGCACCGTGGGAATGTTAGGCGGGCCCCACTGGCCGCGCGCTGCCTGCCCTCTCTCTTCTCTCTTTCTTCCTTCTTGCCTTCTACCTTGCGCTCTTCTATCCATTCTCTCTCTCTCTCTCCCTCTCGTTATGGACGCGCCTAACCCCCGTGTAACCCTGTCCAGAGCCTTTCCCTGGTTAGTCAGAGGGAGGAATCAGTTGTAGGTTGAATTTTCGTGGAATCGTTTGAACGTCAGAGGCAGCCAGAGACGCGTAAACAGTGGACGTTCGTTTCGTTGATTCGAGGCGATGGACGGTGGACGGCGAGCGGTTGGAACAAGTCGGTAACCTTCTTTCCGGCGAAATTATCATAATGGCTCGGAACAGAAGCATGGCCCGGAGCGTTCGAAAACTGCTCGCACGATGCATACTCTCCCAGCATCTTCCACGAGAGGGAACTCCTCTGGAGAGCGACGGATACAAGCGCGTGTGCTCGTTCGGCTGCCCTGCCGGGCCAAAGTCGACTATACGCACACGCACACACGCACACACGCACACACGCTTCTATATCTCTCGCACGATAATTACGTGACGTATTAATACCAGTTATTCCGCGTCGACTGGTTCTCTGCCCGCCTCGATCCGCAGGTGTATTTCGGATCTCCCTCTCACTCTCCTCTTCTCCCTGCTTCTCAAGTCTCCTTTTTATTCTTCGTCCTTCCTTGCTTCCTTCCTTGCTTCCTTCCTTGCTTCCTTCCTTCCTTCCTTCCTTCCTTCCTTCCTTCCTTCTTCCTTTTTTCTGTCTGTTGCTGCTCTACTGGAGGGCTTAGCTCTCTCTCAGGGAGTCGCCTCTCGTTTGGCGACGAGTTTGCATCCTCCCACGAAGAGTACAACACGGTTCTGGTTTAATGGGCTGCTTTTATGCGACCAGGTGAACGTGAAAGGCGAAAAAATTGACGCATGGCCGTATGCGGGGATACTCATTTGCCTTACAACGTCGAGTCAGGCACGATTTGTAACGAGCAGTCGTTTATGACCGCGTCTTTAGTTTGAATTTACGTTAGGCCGGGTATAATTCGAAGCAAGTGTAACAGAGTGGTGCGCGATAACGGTCGGAAGGGGAGCAAGAGAGGAGGAGGCGAAGATTGAAATTGTTCGAAGCGAGCGGTATGTTGGCCGGCCTCGGTAACGGGACGACGATACGGAAATCTTAATAGCATGGACTCTCGCGGCACTTCTCACCGGCCGCCTACTCTTTGGCTTGCCACCTTGGAGCCGGAACTACTGCCCGAGGGGACGAGCACCCGCTTATTAGCCGCGTAAAAATCACTCGACGCGATGTTGCATCGGCCACGTGATACGCGCACCTTTCTCTTCTCTTCTCCTCTCTCCCTCCTCTGGTTGCTCGCCATTCGACGCATTCATGATAATACGAGAGGCGAGTAATTAGGATTTCGGTGTAGTTCAGAGTTCTAATCTAGCCTCGGACAGTGGAATAGTATTCGAATCTGAAGGTACATCTTTGACAAGCTGTGACGAATCGTCTCGTAAAAATATCACGGTGTATTGCATTTTGCAAAAGAAGCTGCCCTCTATGTTTTCGCAACCTACGAGGAGGCAAGTTGTCGTCAAAGCCAGCACTTGGGAGGAAATTCCGCGCGCACGAAAAAATGTTGGAAAAAGGGGAGAAAAGGGGGAGAAAAAGAGGAGAAAAAGAGGAAAGGACGAAAGGAAACGAATAGAAGAGAGAAAGCGTGCGAGAGTGGATAGGTGGGTAAGAAGCCGGGGAGCTCTCTTCCCATCATTAGGCCGTTTGGTTGCGAGACCGCCGTAGGGTTTTACGTAGGTGTTTATTTATCGTCGGGGGCCGCACGCGGAGAATTAGTACTGGCCTGTATAATCTCTATTTGGAGTAATTATCTTGCAAACGCTAATGGATCTTCCGCTCGATCGAGTCGAGACGTAGGACGGTACGTGTCGGTTCCGCGGAAATTCCAGCGAATCGTAACCGGAGACAGATAAACAAGCGGACGAGCGAATCGCTTTCCTTCGATTTAGGTCGACCGCGTTGGCTAATAGTTCCTAGCTCGTTCTCTATGCAAGTACTTACATTGTATGTCGTTCAAACGTAATTCTACGGAGATTTTGAACGTATCGATAGGGATTTTTACCAACGAATTTATACTCTGAAAGCAAAGCAGGTATTACCCGTAGATATTTTCCGTTGGATGGAACGTTTACTTTACGAAAACGCGCAATCGTTGTATGAATGTTACGAGAGAAGAGGTAAACGCGAATCGATTCGGATCGATCGAGCCTCGGATTGGAAATTTACGAAGCGAAGGTGGATTGCCGCGAATGACGCGAGGGTACCGTTAACGATGCTTCTCCAGGCGAGAGAAGACCGTCCGCGGCCTGTGTCGTTTCAGCCAACGTGAATCTTCCTCCTTGCGTTTCTGTATTTCACTTTCGAGAGATTTGCGCGGTCCCGAAACATTCGAAGAGCGAGGAAAATCAAAGAGAACGATTCGAGTTCGTGTTTATCGAGAGGTGGATTTTTTAAGGGATGGGAATAAAAATATGCATTCGAACGATTCGTACCACTACGTGGCATGACTATAATACCCAGCAGACGACCCAATGACCTCGTCCCGGTGTTCATGTAGGTCGTTACCGTCGCTGGTGAAATTGTAGGCAGCTAGATTCGCGACTCGTCGTTCTCTTTCCTCTTTCCCCATACGTTACGTCGTTTCCTCGTTTTCACCAATTTCCACCTACCTTTCTTTCGTCGGCCTAAACACCTTCGAAGGCCTACGTTTGTAACGTTCCAACTAGAAAGGAGTTTGTACGAGTTTGAATCAGCACGGGAGATCGCAGCGGTGTGGAACGCGTAACGGAACGCCGGATGTTAGCGCCGGCGTTGCTCGATTCGTGGATCGTTAGCTTCGGCATAAACGCGAGCAATTTGCTACTGACCTTAGAGAAACGTAGGTGCTCTCTCGATCGAGACCTATTCGTCTGTTATCGTCTTAATCGAGAGCGCGATACATCGGACGAAAGTTGTAATTAAGCCCTCGCGGTGTAATTATTCGGAGATTAGATGGTTGGAATCGATGCTTTACCATCGGGAAAGTAAAATTGAAGTAGAAGGCGATACGTGGCCACGGGGGCGAGTGGACGTTAAGAGACAAGTAGGGGGTTAAGCTTCGATCGAGGAGCAAAATGCGCGCGCTGCCGACGTATCGTTGAATCGCGTGAAATTTCTAAGCCGTACGTCATGGCCGCTAATGAAATTCCTTTCCGCGCGGCATCTCTCGCGATCGTCTTAATCAACGCGCTGTCGCTGCGAACGAAAAAAATTAGCATTTTAAATCACGCGCTCCGCAGGTGCTCCTACTCTCCTTTTTCCCCGTGGCCGCCGAGCTCCCTCCTTCTCCTCCGCCTCCTCCTCCGCCTCCTCCTCCGCCACCTCCTCCTCCTCGGCGAACGTTCCATCTTGATCTCCGCTCGCGTTGCTCCTCCGCCGAGCTCTTTCGTTTCCGACTCGGCTCCGACGTCATCCTCGTAATTCGTTTATTATCGAACGCGAACGGAAGATTGATCGTCGTTTCTCGATGTTTATAATTATTTTGAACGATGCCCGGCGCTCATTGTGCGTCGCGTCGCAGACGCATATTCCTCTGAAATACGGACTGGATGGATTCTCTCCTTTTTCCTTCGACTCGCTCCGTCCTCGTCTATTTCGCTTTCCTAACCTACACCCCTCGCCTTGCCCCGCCGCGCTCTCTGCTCTCCGCTCTCCGCTCTCCGCTCTCCGTCGAACCGCACCGCACCGCGGAGCGCGTCAGCATCATCAATCCACGTCCGAGAATCTCTCTATGGCCGCGCGCGAGTGCCTCTTCTCGCGGGAAGCGTCGCTGCGAGACCTTGCGTCCTTCGATCTCCGTCGATTTCCTCCTCGCGATCTAGGACCTTTGCCGTCTCCTTCCGAGTCGAAACGGCCGAGATTCTAACCGGCGATCGGTTTCGCGAAACCAGCCGGAACGCAGTTTGGAAAAGGAAACGGCGACGAAGCGCGAAAAAAAATTCCTCGGCCGATCGACGCCGCGGACTTTGGTACGCGACGGCGTTACGATAACTTTATCTCTGCATTGTCGACGTGTTTTTTTCCAAGAATCCGAGTGGACTCTTTCGCTGGATCGTATTCGAACAAATAACTTGCCTCTTTCATTTCTATTCACTCGCGGAAAGGGAAACATTTGAAATCGTTGTTTCCAGGACAACGTTCTCCAACTGATTCGAGATTCTCGATAATCTAAACGCCACGGATTCTGCTATTCGCTTCGATTTTGGAACAAAAAATCCCCTCGCGAGATAAAGCAGCGCAGCGTTCGCGTTTGTTCGTGTTAATCGCGCGACCTCCGACCCGCGCCGCGAGAAATCACCAGCCGCTGTCGCGAACCGAAGAATTAGGCGCGACGATCTGCTCGACGCGAGATAAATTTGTCCATCGACGCGTCATCCATGTTGCTCGACGAAACTTTCCTTCCGCTCCTCGTTCTCGTCGAATTCTCCAAACGCGGATCATTTCTATTTGTTCTCGTTACTTCCAAGCTAACTCGAGGTTTAGACCGTAACAGTTACCGCCTCATCCGCGTGTAATTCGAAAGAAGCGATAAAGTTGCTATCTCTACCGTTTCTTTCGCTAACGGACATCGAAACGGTTATAGTACGGGGCATCGCGGGGCCGGTTGAATTTCCCGCGGATTCTTTTCCGCTCGAGCGAGCCACGAAACGAGAAACCAGTAACGGGGTCGAGTCGGCGTAACTTGTCAGCCAAACCACGCGCTGCAGAATCGTACGATACCTCCGGAATAATTCGAACAGCTTTGTCGAGGGATGTTCGGGAAGAAAAATAGAAGCCTCGAGAGGTCTAACGAGCGTGGCGAGCGTGGCGAGTGTGGCGCATGGTGGTTAGATAGGAAGAGGCAGGGAGAGGTGGCAGGGCCCGTAAACGGTGTCCCGAACGACTGTGGACGCGGGTTTTTAGTTGGGCACCGTGGAAGGGTGGCGAGGAAAGGTGGAAAGGGCAGGGGAAGGATAGAAGAGACGGTGTTCGTTAGCCGGGGGGGCGGAGGTTGGAATTCAGCCGGTGCGCAGCGGGGTGTCGTTTCTCCTCGAGTCTCGGGGAGAAAAAGGAAGACCGAGAGAGTTAGCTCGAGAGACAGTCCTGCGCACCGTACGTGGAACATTCTCTTCCTATCTCTGCCTTTCTTTATTTTCTCTTCGCGTACCTACCTACCTACCTACCTACCTACCTACCTACCTACCTACCTTCCTTGCTTCCTTCGATTCCCTTCGCGAACATTTCGCCTAGCGTAGCGCAGACTAAAATATCGAAATCACTTTGCTTGTTTATCGCCGTATTCGCCGATGCTCCTTCAAGGAAAATCTTTCTCTCTCGCTACCATCAGGCGTCTAGCGTTGTTTGTCTTTGCACAATATTTGCGGATTCTTCGCGAGGAGAGTACTCGAACGACTCTGTCGCACTCAACTGGCGACGTTCATCGAACACTTTGCGCGTCACTTTTGCCGCTTTCCTCTGCCGCTGTGTATTACTCGACGTATAATCCCGACAATCGGTTGCTCGCGATGCAGGCTAGAATTTGCGAAAGGTCCAGTTGAATTGCGAGAGCGCAGCCTTGCGAACTGCCGGGTGGTACCTCGTATAACACAAGCGTTCGTAGCATCGGAGACGAGCAAAATTTGAAAAGTTCAAATTACGCGTCTCGAGGGATTTTTGGAATCCGTGTTATACGGCGGTTATTTACGCGTAATTCGATCGTTTTTACTCTAAGTATATTATGTACATACGTCTTTATGCATGCGTTATGTCTGTGACCTGCCAACTGAGAAACACGAGCCAACTCGAATTGTTTGAAAGAGAAAGGAACTCAGTTGACAGGTTGAAGAGTAGCCTCTCTGCCCACCCTAAACGAATCTTTTTCGCTAAAATGTTTAAGGTTCGCGAGGTACCGGAAGTCGCTGTTCAATTCAAATCGATATACACGAGGAGAGAAGGAAACGAATAGAATCGAATCGAGTCGAATCGAATCGAATCGAATCAAATCAAATCAAATCGAATCAAAGCAAACGCAAAAAATAAATAAATAAATAAATAAATAGATAGATAGATAGATAGATAAATAGATATACAAAAAAAAAGAAAAAAAGAAAAAAAGAAAAAAAGAAAAAAGAAAAAAAGAAAAAAGAAAAAAAGGAAAAAAAAGAAAGGAACAGAAGAGAAATGAAAAGGAAGGGAAATGATGGATTGATGGGATTGGTTTGTCTGTTGCAGCCGTACAAAGAGGTCGAGTGCCACCGTCGCAGCCGGCGCTGCCAGGGTTGCCCGGACAGTTCGCCCTGACGAACGGCGACGCGGTCGCGTGTGCCAGCCTGAACGGTCATTCTTACCTTTCCTCGTACATAAGCCTGCTCCTGAGGGCGGAGCCGTACCCGACCTCGCGATACGGCCAGTGCATGCAACCGAACAACATCATGGGAATCGACAACATCTGCGAGCTCGCGGCGAGATTGCTGTTCTCGGCGGTCGAGTGGGCCCGTAACATCCCGTTCTTCCCGGACCTTCAAGTGACGGACCAGGTCGCCCTGCTCAGGCTAGTTTGGAGCGAGTTGTTCGTGCTAAACGCGAGTCAGTGCTCGATGCCCCTCCACGTGGCGCCGCTCCTCGCGGCGGCCGGTCTTCACGCCTCCCCTATGGCGGCTGACCGCGTCGTCGCCTTCATGGACCACATTAGGATCTTTCAGGAACAAGTGGAGAAGCTCAAGGCCCTGCACGTCGATTCCGCCGAGTACAGCTGCCTGAAAGCCATCGTCCTATTCACCACGGGTAAACTTTCTGCTCCTTTTACTATTTCTCTATCGGTGTCGATGCTATCTCCGTTGAAGCACGGTGGACGACGGCGAGCTTAGAGAAGCTTAGGGAAAGGGGAGGAGAATGTTTCGAAGCTCGTGCACGGTTACAGGGCCGCCGGAAGAAGTCCGATCGCGACACGCGGTCTCTCGACGCGCGCTTCTCGTTCTCGTAGGTTCGTCTAATCGACGCAAAGAGATGTTATCGCGGTCAGGACTGTCATCCACCGCGCGATCCGGGGAGACGAGATTCGCCGTCACGTAGCCGGCACAATGCGAGCGAGACGAGCTCTCGCTCGTCGATGTTGCACGGCGATCGTCATCGAGGCCCCGCGTAGACAATGCTCGCTCGTTTCTACTTCCCTTCGCTCTCTCCGCTCTCTCCGCACTCTCCTCTTTCGCCTCTCTCCCTTCGCCGCGGTGCTCCGCCTCTTTCCCGCGACGCATCTCTTCCCCGAACCGTTCGCCGCCGGTGGTCGAGTCGAATTGGCGCGCGATTGCGCGACGCAGAACCGTTTAACGATCATTACGATAATGTTTCGGAAAATGTAAGATCTTGCTGAATCGTTATCCGCTTACGATGGATCGGTAAACGGTTACGGAGAACCGTCGTCGCTAAAAGTTGCCGTCTCCCGGCCCCCGCGCGTCAACCCCGCCGCCGCGTTTAATCA
Source organism: Anthophora plumipes (assembly GCA_951804975.1). Taxonomy (NCBI): domain Eukaryota; kingdom Metazoa; phylum Arthropoda; class Insecta; order Hymenoptera; family Apidae; genus Anthophora; species Anthophora plumipes. The sequence continues at coordinate 27,357,424 of OX638113.1, read as the reverse complement.
CACGCCGGCGTCCGTTCGCGTTCGACGACAATCGTTCGCGTCGCCCTATCGAAAGAAAGCTCGCCTGTAATTAATCTCTTCCAATCTATCGCACATTTTCCTCGTGTTCAGAGATCGGATCGTAGAGCGTAGGGATCGACGCGTTCGGTGGCCCGATAGGGGCAACGGTGGGTGGCCGAACGCGCACGTAGTACGCGAACGAGCGAACGAGCGAACGAGCGAACGCACACGCGTTCAGGTTTTAGGCTGAAGGTTTCAGGCCACGAGGCTACCCCATGCTAAACCGTCTCGGTGTAGATACGAGACAAGCGGCTATTTATTTTCGTGCTATATGGCCACGCTTAGCTCGGTTTAGCTTATGCTAATGCCCCGTTTCTCGAGCTTTCCCCCCGCCTCACCCTGCCCTCTTCTTTCTCCTTCGCCACGAAGGACCCGCTCGCCATCTCCCGATTCTCCTTTTTCTCCTCCGAAGGACCGTGCGTGGATCCCCTCGTGGTTCGTGGCACGCGGGACCCTCGCCACCCTTCGGTGTCTTCGGCCTACGGAGATTTCGCGAGATACGCGGCCCTCGACGAGCCTCTTGCGTAACAGGGAGAAGATCTTGTCCGACGCGGGCAGGATTTTATCGCGTTTAAACGCTACGCGTTCTCGAACCACTCGGTGGAGAGATTCGTAGAGTTCGATGCTCGTGGCGTGCGGTTTCGTTTCTCTTCCCGCCGATCTCCTCCGGTCGATTCGTCTCGGAAAAGTTTTGCTTCGAGTGGAAGCTTCTCCGCGCGGAAGATTGGTCGATAAGTATCGGATAGGGTAGACAGACTATTCTTTTCTTTTTCTTTTCTTCTACGCCTCCTAACCGCGTGGATCGCGCGTCTAATTGTTCGGATAAAACGGTGGAACGAGGGCACGGTGCATAAAGTACACGTTTAGCTGGCTAGATCGGCCGCTCCAACGGTTCGGCTTTCTCCTATACACACTCGGTGGCGCGGAAATTCTCGATCCGTGGAAGAGCCCGGCGAACCTATTCGGCTGGTCGGGTTTCGTCTGAACTTTGGCGAAGATAATCGCGCGCGTGATCTACCATCCGTTTTCTTCGGAACCTCCTGCTCGTAGATTAGACTGCAAATCACGTCCGTTCGAGCGACTACCGCGATACTAAAAATAGGGTAACAATTTCGAAGTAGCTATCAATGGACATACATATCGCGGCCTTCGCATGCTTATTCGACTGCGTACCCTTTCCTCGTGACAAGCACGCGTCGCTCGGAAGGTGGCAATCTTGTTCTTCGGTGGAACGCGTCCCACGGGCGTCCACGTTTCCGACGTTCCTCTCTCCGGTTCGAGGCCACCCCGTAGAAGCATGCAAAGCCGCGATGCAGATATATTTATGCGGCGGGGCATTACGCCGAGTGCGGTACCTACGTGTATCTTGATGGGAAACACTCCCACGATTATGTGGCATGCGATGCAATTCCCTTTGGCTCGGCGAACCGGTGAGCAACCGGCGACCTACGTATTCGCTACCATGCGCTTTTCGTTTCTTGCCGACACCCGCGCGCACCCTGCTACTCTCCTATTAACCACCTAATTAACGATAGAACCGGTACGCCGGGAGATGCTTTCGACCGCGAGGAATCTCCTCCGAGCCTAAGAGGAACAACCGTGTCCTCTTACGTCCGTCACGATCTCTCGCTGGTATCGAGTTTTCGATATTCCTCGCGGTTAACCGGCGAGAGCGTTTGTTAGTCGGCGGGATACCGATCCCCGGAATCACTCTACTCGAGCCAGAAGGTAGGAGAAAACGATAGGCAATTCGTTTCGAGGAGTCTCACAATCAGAGGCAAGGAACGGTCTCTCCTGGCAGCGGCGCAGTTCGATTCGTTCCCTAGGCGAGCCAGCGCGATACCTACTTATTACACAACCCACAACCATCGTCCATACGTACATACATACATACCTACTACCGAGGGGTCTGGTCGATTTTCGCGCGACGAACGCGGCTGCGGCTGCGGCGTGTTCCCGACCGCGAGAAGGCTAAAGAGCATCGCGAAGCGGACTCGCAAACGGGGACACCGCGGAGACGCGAGGAGAAAGTAAGCAAGATCGTGGCTCGCTTCGACTCGGCGAACCGATATGTACGTTCTCGTTCGGTGAGATCGCCGCGGGGCAACCGGATTTCGAGCGGCTATAATCTCTCGACGTTCCAGCCGTTCGATGCCGCTCGATCGACGCACCGTGGCGTTAATTACGCGTACGAAACGTGGACCGTGCTAGGAGCGATGCTAGCTCGTAAGACGAGTAGAAGAGGAAGTTCAGGTGCAGGTGGCTGGTGGATGTTGTGCGAAAAGCGAGGCAAGCTCGTGAAATGCGAGTGAAACGTAAAGATTCCGCGTAGAATAAAGACGTGAAAAGTGGGTTGAGCGAAAAATACGGAAGTAGAATCGGGAAGGAAATGGAAATGTCGGTCGTTGGCGGATCAAAGCCAGCGAGGCTAAGCCGGGTAACCCAAATCGAAGGGAAATCCACGAGCAGTGGGAATAACGCTGTGGTCGAGCGGAAGACGAGCGGCGATCGTTAATATCGCCTACTCTCGTAACCGTGTGTCCCCGATCCCCTTGGTGGCCGCGACGCCGCCGGTATTATTGACGCGTTGTCGTTATTATCGCCGTCTGTCGTTCGCGCTCACCTGTTAACCTCGGATAATTTATCGACGCTGCGAAACGGCCGCGCTCTCGAAACGTCGACCGGAGATGAGCGGAGAAACGTAGAGGAAGCGTTACGGTCTAATCAGCGTCTATCACGGGGCGAAGAGGACTCCTCGAGAGCCGCGAGCCGTCGATCGAGCAGGAGCTTGCGTTTCCGCGATTCGACCGTGCCGCTGAAATACGACTCGACGTCCATCGGAGATATCCTCGCTCGCATCTACGATCGATCCTCTCGTCCAACCGAGGCGACGGTTCCATCTCGTTTCTACGCGATTCCACGAAATTCGCTTCGATCGCGTCGAATCCACGCAAAATTCTCTCAACGGATATCGAGGACACTTTGAAGTTGTCAACTTAATCTTCTCGTTCGAAAGTTCTCCTGGGATAGAGAAATCCGGAGAACGCGGTCTAATTCGAAAGAGAGTACAGCGTCGAAGGGATAAAAGCCAACCCGGGCAGAAACGTAACCCAGGCGCGAGAAGACGACGAAACGAGCAAACGAGAACGAGAACGAGAAACGGGGAGCGGGGAGCGGGGAGCGGGGACGGGAGCGACAAGGGGATGAACCGTGGAGGGGGAGAACGCGTTATCTGCGAACCCGAGACCACGATCCTCGCGACCGCTTCTCTATCTGGCGCATTGTTGCTCGGCGTTGAGCCGGGGTCGCGTCCCCCAACCCTTGACTTTCAGCGTTACCCATTTTCCTTTTATTATCTGCCCTCTTTGCATCCGCGTGTCGACGTTCCGGTTCGCGCGCGCTCGCTACCACGCCGATCGAAACCAGAGATGCCTCTCGCCCGCGAGACCTTCATTCCTCTAGCCGTCATCGTGCTTCGCCAGCTCACCCTTTCGCGATATGCCACTTCTCTCGCCCCTTTCCAGACCTACAAAACTAATTCCGATGCGCTCACAATCAGTTGCAAAGGGACGATTATGCAACGAGCGGTGTCGAGTCGCACACGTTCGTTCGAGATTCGTTGGAGTTTGTCGGAGTTTGCTGTTCCTTCAACGTTCCGAGTAGCCCGAGAGAGGGAGGTGGGAGGTGAAGTTTTCGGTGGTCGTAAAGGGAAACGGCGCGACGGAGGAAGTTGGTGGTATTCGCGGTGGGTCGGTTGGTCGGTTGGTCGGTCGGTCGCGTAACCCTTATCGGCGTATCGCAGGGCAAAGGGTTGCCCCGGTATTAGAGTAAGCCACGGTATTAACCTCGGAGTTTAATATAAACGACGGTGGCCGGGACAAGGCGTCGTTGCGAGGGGGGTGTGCCAGAGGCTGGCCACGTGACCGTCGGACAATGCGAGCCGCTTATCGACGTCCTCGGCCGAAACGAACCCTCGGGCCCCCCGCGAGCTCTCGCTTAACCTCGTCCCGCGTATTACCCCAGCGCACACCCGACACCCGCTTTTCCGTCCGTATTTCCGTCCCTTCCACTGCCCCGAAAACTCGTTCGACCGTGATATCGGCCGGCGACGCCGTCCACGAAACAAAGCGGCCATCCTTTTCACCGATACCACGGAAGCCCGCGACGCTCCGCCGAAATCTCACCCCACGCCGCGATATCCGCAATCTCACCCGCTTGGCTTTTTCAATTTGGCCAACTCTATTTTTTCTCAACCACGTAAAAAACCCTCGTCTCGCGTTTCCTCGCGACTAAAACAAGACTACCGGCAGCTTATTACATCGAGCTCGATGTCAGCCGTCCGATAGGCGTAAAAAGACAGCGTCGACGTCTCGCACGCCAGCACCTGTTCCTCGCTGTCTCTTCTTCCGTTTTCTCGGTCCAACGAGCACCGGCCTGCCCACGGAATCCACTTACGGACAGTCGTAAACTCGGGTCTCTCGTGTTCGATCGTCGTCGAAGTTCGGCTCCGCTATTCGAGAGATCCAACGTGACTAGATGACTAGATGTGCGGTGCGATTCGTTCCGAGCAGCAAAATCGCGCGATCCAACGCCGACAGAGTCGCACGCACGTGCAACGTGCAGCAGCTCGTCCATGGACTCGGTCCCCGACAATCTCTACCGCGTCTTCTTCTTTCCGAATCGAGCACGCACGCACGCACGCACGCACGCACGCAGGGAAAGAGGGGAACGCGCGTTGCCCGGCTTCGTCGAACGACGAGACGAGCAGCCGGGATTTTATTTAGGCGCAACCGTGTTTTATGGCCCCGTTTGACACGGGATGCCGTTAAACGCGCGCACCCCTCCTCGCAGCCCCTCCGTATTCTCGCCTGCTCGATGTCTCTGTTATCGTCGTTTCTCCTATTAACCGAAACCGTGGAACGCGCCTTTTCCGAGGAATTTCGTCTTAAACGTTCCAAAGCGCCCTCCCTCTTGTTCTTATTCTCGCTGTTCGGTTGCGACGCGAGCTTTTTTCGGGCAAAGGAAGGCGCCTCGAGTGCCAGCGTTGCTCGTTTTTTCCACGGGTGGCCGCCGGGGTCGTTAGCGTCTAAAGAAGCGGCTCTAAATTAAGAACGAACGCGATCCGAATTTGTTGCGCGCGCCAATTTGCACGTTCGTTTGTTTGGGCGATCGCGCGCGGCTCGGTAGAATCTCGACGAGTTTCGCTTCTCCTCGCCGGAATGCCGGAGGTGGAGATTGGTCGCGCGCGAGTCAACTGCCGGTTGCGGGTAAAAACTCGACGAGCTCGGGGTAGGAATAGCCGTGGCAGAAGGAAACGAGCGGCGAGGGTTCGGGTTGCGAGGTCGCCGCGTGGGAGAGGATTCGGCGGGTGCACGCGTGGCATTCCTAGTCCCACATGCCGAGCGTAACCGTCGGAACGCCGCCTCCACCAGCAGACAATATCGCGCATTCACAGATTGCGCTGTCAGGCGGTCGAATAATATTCGGGGTGACACGCCATGTATCCGCTATGCGGTACGCCGACTGGCCTGTATGACTCAGCATCCCCTAACCGCGCGCGCCACCGCCACCGCCACCGCTTACGGCTGTCTAAGGGGGTCGCCTCGCCTCGCCTCGCCTCGCCTCGCCTCGCCTCGCCTCGCCGCGCCGAGAAGAAGGCGAGGAAAGAAGAAGGGGAGCGATCGGAGCGAGGGACAGAGACACGCTCCACGAGCGGAGATTGAGCAGGGGATGGAAAAGGGAAACACCGCTCGAAGAGGGACAGAGCGTGGCGAGGCGAACCGCGTCGGGGTTCTTTTTCGCTTCGAATCAGGACCGAACGAGATCTCGCGCTGCGGTACCACCACCACGTGTCCGTGACCGATCCAATTTTTTCCTCCACGCTTCGATACACGTACGTGCGCATACTGTACCATCGAGTTAGTGTAGGTTCACCAGCCTCCTTCTCGCTCTCGCTCTCTTTCTCTCTTCTTCTGACTTCTCAATCAGGAACGTCTCGGAGTCGGTATTGGCTTTGCCAACGAGATTCGTCACGCTCGACGTTCCCTCTCCTTCGCTCTCGACTTTTACGTCGCTCGGAGCCCGTTCGAGCCGAACCTATTTATTCCGCTTAAGCGTCTCGCCCTCCCGATCCGACGAATTCTCTTGATTGCGCGCGGATTCCACCCGGATCGGCTGCCGATCGCGAGATTAGAAACCTAAGGCTCGCGCGAGAAAATCCCAGCCTCTTCACCTGCTTCTCTCCTCCGTCGAAAGAAAATACTTGAAACGATCAACTCTTTCTACTTTTTCCTTTCCTCTTTTCAAGCGTTATACGCCATTGCGTTCTCCGTTCCACATTCTCTTTCTCCCTGCTCGTTCGCAGCGGTGGTATCGGTGCAGCGCGTGCAGCACGGCGATCCTCGCGTCGCCGAGACGAGTAAAAGCTAGCGCGGCCCTTCCACACCCCCACCTCCCCCACCTCCCCCACCTCTGCCAGCCTTTAATTAATCCGATTTACATCGAGCAGCGTCGGCCCTCCATGGCCGTGACAGAACCCGCTGCGCATACCTTCCGTTACTTCCTAATGGGGCACTCATTAGGAGGGAAATGGCCTACCGAAAACGTCCACGCTTGCCGGAGTTACACGAACGGCGCGCGTGTTTCGCACGAAAAGAGGGCTCCCTCTCGCACAGCCCGTTCTTCGCCAGAGTTACACCAACGGCGTGAATCTCCGGTAAAAACCGCGCAACGATTAGAATGCGCGAAAACGAGCAGATAATTGGCGGGTAAATGGAAAGGAAGATCGAGAACGGGTAAATAAAGAACCCGTGGCCATCCGCGTCCGGGATAACAGTTCAGTTCCGCGCCACTGGCTGGAACGCGAGACTTTCGCCGCTCAAGTGTCAGGCCACTGATAAGCCAAAGGCATTAATTTTACGCCGGGACCCCTTTGCTCCCCGGGCTCTCTGCTCGACTAATACAATTACGTTATAACCCCATGCCTTCCACTCTTCCCTCTCGCTCCTTGTCAACTTTCTCCACCGCAAACTTCCCTCTACGAGGCAGAGCCGAAACCAGGCGATCTTCGCTACGATCGAACGTTTCTGCCACCCTCGAATCGAGATAGCCGTCGCGGCACCAACGCGGATCCTCTTCGAGACAAAGTTCGCTGCCTCGCGGGAGGAAGAATAGCAGAGAGTTTTTGCTAGGTGGCGGACCGAGCGTATGCTAATCCCGGCTAATTCCCCGGCGACGTTCGCCGGGACGACCCGTCAGGATCTTACGGTCCTCGCGGGATTACGGTAGCTCGCGCGGAGACGGGAGAGATCTCGTGTGAGATCGGAGGGAAGAATCGTGTCTGTTTTTCTAGCCAGAATGGCGAACCTCGAAACGGTGGAGCAGAGGGAAGGCGAGTCGACTTCTCCGACGGTGTGTAATTACTAGCTAATTCGTTGCAACCTTTGTCACGCTGCTGAATATTCACCGCGAAGAATCGTGGAATTTTTTTCCATCGAGTTTGCCGAGTTTCTTCCTAGCTCGAAAATTCCTTTCCCTTTGCGCACTCTATAGCCGTGAAAATCGCGGGAAGAGTAACAGGAATAGAAGGGGGGAAGAAGACAGGGACGACGAGGTTGTTGGCGGTGTAGGCGAAGAGAACGGAGAGAGCGAACAAGCGGGTCGAGCGAGGGTTAAATAATCTGATTAGCTGGTCTCACTGACCGTCGAGCGAAGTATGGAAATGAAGGGCATTCATTGGACAGCGGCCAGTACATTGGCGGTCGCGGGGATCGAGGATCAGGAGGGTGCCGAAAAGGGTGACAAAGTTAGCCGGGGGTTCGTTGCGGCTGCGTGTAGCCGCCACCGCGTCTATACGGGCCGGTGGAATCGCGGCGGAGCGTCCACCGCAGAGAAAGAGAGAGCGAGAGCGAGAGCGAGAGCGAGAGCGAGAGAGAGAGTGTGTGTGTCGCGTACCGACAATTAACTAACGAGCAGTTGACACAACTTATCAAATCGTATCGCGTCACGGAGCCAGCCGCGTCACCGGCGCACCCGTTTCGTTCAATTATTCGAAAGGGGATGTGCCTTTTTCCTACCTACGCGTGCATACGCCTCTTCCCTCTCGTTCCGCCTTTTCTTTCGCATCGACGCGTATCGAATCGGCGTGTATCGGTTGCAGAATCTCGAAAAATCAAACGGACGGAGGGTTCTCGCGAGCGGTTGGGCGACGTTCGTGTAGAGTGGACGCCTCAACTTTGCACTCGAAATAGCTACAAAGATCAAGGTTCGAACAAAGTTCTGCGGTTCTATTCGCCAAAGCGTTGGCCAGCAGCAGCAGCAGCAGCAGCAGCACCAGCACTCGTTACCCGCCTCCTTTTCCCATGCAGTTCGATAAACTGGTTGCCAGCAAATATTTCTCCTCTCCTCTCCCCTCGCTCATTCTGCCCTCCTCTTTTCTCCGTTCCCGCGACTCGCGATGCCAAAGCGTGTATCGTTGATCGTTGAGACCACTCTCGTTTACTTTGCCCCTTTGAGAGCTGGAAGGCGGACAGAAACCAACTCCGCCTCGTGTTTGCGGAGGAAACTGGAATCGCGTGCAACGTAAACCACCCGCTCTTTCTCGGTTTTTCTAATATTCGCCGCCGAAACGCCGAAAAGGGAGAAAACATCCGAGAGAGTGTATCGAGGTAGAGTGGGTTGGGTTTGTCCGAGGAACGAGGGATACGTTTGCGCCGGGTTCCCTCGGAAGTTTGCCGTTTCCAAAGAGGCAGCAAAGTCACAGTTGGCAGCAACTATTTAGCATCGGAGGTTGTTTCCGGTCGACTCGGAACGCGATCGTAGGTGGGAGAAAAAGAGAGGTTGCTCGGAGTCGACGAGCGAGCGTAGGTGGGTCTGGATGGAAGCGCGAGAGTCAAAGGCAAAGCGCGAATGACAGTTAATCGTAACGCGTGGCACGCGCCACTCGACGCTACGCGCGACGAAAGAGGCAGAGACGCGAGACTGTTCCAGAGTTAATCTCACACACCTCTCTTTCTCCCTTTCTCCTCCTCCTCCTCCTCCTCCTCTTCTTCTTCTTCTTCCTCTTCTTCCCCGTGTATCGCGTTTCCGTTCTCGTCAAGCTGGTACGTGGATGGTGAGCAAACGCGAAGCGATCCGTCGTTATTGGCAATCGCTGTGGAAACCTCTTTCCACCGACCGAAAAGAAACGCGACGTGGCTGACAATGCGAAGGTTCGCGAGGCATGTGGCTCGAGGCGACGCGACGCGTTTCGATCGCGATTTTTCCTGTTTTCCGCTCGTTTTTGCCTCGCTCGAAATAATTCCGCGGCGAGAAAGAACGAAAGCGGATGCCAGGCAGGTCGGTTTAAGCGAGGCCGGGGTCGCGAAAAATTGTCGCGGTTAGGTTAGGTAGTAAACATAGCCGGAATAGCGGAAGTCGAGTTGGTTTCGGTAAGAATTCGAGGAAACGAGGATCGACATCGGCGAGGATGGACATCGAACGACTAATAGCTGCGGAGCAAAGAGTGATCGCGGGTTCGCGTCGGCTCTGGACAGGTAAACCGGTGCCCGGGAAAGATTGGAAGGGTGGTTCGAGTAGGTAAGAGAGGTAGAGGAGTAGGAAGAGGAGGAAAAGGGGGAAGGAGAGAGAGAGTGCGGAAGGTAGAAACGAGGTCCCGGCCAGTCGAATCTCTCGTAGCTGCACTCTTCCTTCGTCTCTCCTTCTCCACGGTCGGATTCTCGCTCGGATCTCTCGAGAGATCCGAGATGAGAGGGCAGGCCGCCTCGGATCCCGCGAGTGGATAATTATTAATCGTTATTTTCGCCAATCACGGCCGTTTATCTCGAAGCACGCAACGCCAATTATCTATCGGCCGTTCGACCGGACGAGGAAAGACAGAGCAGAATGTCGAGCCGAGCGGGAAGAAGGGGAGAAGAAGGGAACGAAAGATAGATGGATAGAGGAACGCGAAGAGGGAAGAAACACGCGGCGAAATGGCGAGGAAGGAGCACGGAGCCGGAGAATGCGCTGGCAGGAGAGAGAGAGAGAGAGAGAGGTTGGATACGACTAGCTCGGCTCTTACGTCGTTTAGCTGTATTCTCCTCTTTTCGATGTTCTCGATCGACGCGCGCGTTCCACGCGGACACGTTCGAGACACGAACGGACGCATCCTGCTCAACCGCGCCGCTTTTCCGCCTCCTCGTTCTCCTCCTCCTCCTCCTCCTCCTCTTCCCTTCTCGTGTTCCCTCGTCAAAGCGATCCTCCGCGAACGTATGCGAGTGATTTTTCTATACATACGGCGATTGAACGCGTGTACGAAGAGAAACCGTGGCGAGGCTTTTTCGAATTCCCGAAAGCGCAACCACGTCGGAACGAAGGAAGAAGAATCGACGAGCACGAAATCGTTATCTCGCGTAGCGGAATCCTGGCAGGGTGTGTCGTAGGATCGTAGCTGCTCGATCGTACGGGAAGTTAAAGGTTAGGCCGCAGCGAGGGCCGCGACATTTGTACCCCCTTCGTGATTCGAGTGCTCGCTGGATTTATCGAAGATGCTCGCCAGCCGATCGTTACGGCCGTTCCCTTCCTCGTTAACCGCTCCGCGAGATACTCCGCGCTAACCAATTTTCGCCGATATTATTAACGTTGATACGGACCTTTCGCCAGCACACAATTTCTCATGGAGAAAGCGAGCCTAGTTGCGCCAGTTTAAAACTTCCTGCCTTTTTCTCCCGACGATTCCGACGATCCGATCGTCGCGTCGAATATCCGAAGGATACCCGGCAAACTCAAACAAGTCCAACGAACTAGTTGCAACGCCCAGCGATTCGTAACTCCGAGATTGGGTAATTGACTCGTTCAGCTTGCGTACGAAGGTACAATAACTGTTCGACGTCCAGCGTGTCGGTGACGCAAAACGTGGCGCAATGTCGCAACGTCGATTCGCACGCGCGACTATTTTTATCGCGTACTTGTAAACGATTACACGGCACGCGCGATCTATGTATAACGATCGAACGGTGCGCGATATGCAATGTCGCGAGAGACGTACCTCCTTCTTTCGTTTCACCTAAGCCGGCGCACAGCACACACCTTTCCGCTTATCGAGTCGACTTTAAGCCGCGGCTTAGAAGGTTGCAACGTTGCCTACGTATGTACATACGTTCGAAACTCGGCGACGCTAAAGGAGCTCGCAGATCGCGTATGCGTTCTACGATTTCGTAACGTTGTTTGTTGTTGTCGCTCGGATTATCGAGAAATCCCGAAACTCGCGGCGGCGATACTGCAACCGAACAGGGGAATTTTTAACGCGACGACAATTGCCCACGATGATTCTTTTTTTCTTTCTTTCTTTTTTCCCTTTTTCCTTTCGCTTGCGTTACGCTCGTGGAAAAACGAACAAGTTGAGGAATGCGTTCGGTATCGCTAAAACGAAAGTTTCTTCCAGTTTAAGATTCCAAGTAATTTTTCGAGGACTAACGCGGTAACGTTTCCTCGTTTGTTCCGCGGCTGCAGTCGGGAGAGCAAAGAGAACCCGATAAAACTTCTCACTTAGCCGAGAATACGAAAACCCCTTTCGAACCGCAAGAAGGGGAATCGCAAAGTTACGGAGCAGCGGTGCCGGCCAGCCGGCTGCCCGTTTGTTCGACTCGAAACGAAGTTTAAAACTCCGTCCTCGCCGCGAATCCAATTCCGTAGGATTGAAGTTTCGTCGTTCCTCCGCAGAGGAATCGGAACTCGCGAGCCGGGGACGAGGTGGTTCTGAATGGAAGATCAGCGTCTAGCGGCAGGGAGAAGCGCGAACGAAAGTTCGACAGCGACACCGATCCTTCGTATCGTACCGCGATTCGATAGAATTAGAAGGAAAGGAGGAAAGGAGGAAAGGAAAACAAAAGGAACAGAGAAAGGTTGTCAAAATTGAACGATTTACGATGTGTAAATATAAAGCGGCGTATAAAGCCTCTCGCACGTGCGTTTTCGAGAACGACGAATCACCAGAGCGAGTCACGTTTTTCCAGATGAACGACAGATTCAGTGAAAAGCCCGCGATGACTTTTACCTTGGCCGATCTCCGGGAAAGATTCGTCGCGGAGGAAGGCTCGGTCGAGCCGATTTGGTTAGGGTATTGGTGGGCAGGTATTATGGGAGCGCGCGAATCTCTCGAGAGGCGAGGATCTTTCGGGGCATCGGCGGTCTTCGCACAATACCAGTCGAACGAGATCTCGGGTCTGCGATACAATGTGCTGGCAGCCGGACGCGCGACCATCGCTTGAATAAATATCGATCATACCGATGCCAAAAGGAAATATTATTTTCATATTCGGCTTGCATCTTGCGTCGCGTTCGGGACGAACAGCTGCCCGCTCCGGGGACAATGGCTGGTAACGTAATCCAATAACGCCTAACCCTCGTCCGCCTCCCTGTGACCGAATCGGAGCTCCCGGGAAGTCTCTTGCTCTCGACGTCCGACGTCCGACGTTCGGCGTTCGACGTCGACGGAAAGACGAACGATTCCCGCGATGACTGGTCGTTCTCGAGAACTTCCCCATCCGCCGCCACGTCTCCCCTGTGGAAGCGGAGAGTAGAGTAGAGTAGAGCAATGTCGCGACACCGCTCTACGACGATAACCGGTTATGGAGAGCTCGTTCGATCTTTCTGTGCTCGGTTATTTTGTAATATCGAGATATTATGGTAAACGGTGTAGATATGAGACTGTGTAGGTATATCTCGGTAACGAGGATAGCCTGTAGACGGTGGAACCTGCGCGCCCTCGTGGCCTCGACGCTCTCGCAACGGGCGCACACGGGCGCACACGGCAAATCGGATAATCTGCGGGCGACAATAGGTCGGGAGGTTAAGCGTGTTTGCTCTTCTCTCGAAGACGCGTTCAGGCGACAATAGGGCCTGCGAGAGAGCGCTTCTCGAGGTTCGACGAGGAGGGAAGGAAGGGAAAAAAAGAAAAAAAAAAGAAAAAAGGGCAGAGGGAGACACGACTTGGCCGGTGCCTATTCCGTTGATGGTGTTCCACGAGGGAAGGGAACACGGATGGAAGGAAGGAAGGAAGGAAAGAAGGAAGCTCGATGGCCCGGCCACGGCACGAGTCGCCAGCGGGCCAAGTGCACACGCCCGAATCGGCCACAATGAGCCCAATCAACCGACCAGTGTACACACAATCGACAACAAACCGTATATATTCTTCTGGCCCGAGGCCGGACCGACGATCGCAACGATGATCTTTATCTTCTTTCGCGAGCCTCCTCCGTCCTAAACGGCCAAAATTTGTCCGTGCATGCGGCGATGCGGCGGCCACTCGGGCGAAAAAGGAGCCCAGGAACCAGCTGTCTCGAACGAGCTTTAAACACCGCGTGTCGAATCGCTGGGCTACGTCTTCTCGATTCTAGAGGTATTTAAAGCCCGTTAGAAGACACGCGATTCGCTACGATCGTTGCGAAGAAACTTGAACGACAATTCTGCTTTTCTAACGTGACACGTTCAATTGCCGTCGTCCCATCGTATACAATTCAACCTACCGTCTAGAATCATCGCGTGACCCTTGAATCTTAAAAACCTTTGTCCAAAACGCATACGCGAAATCTCAAAGAAAGTGGGTCTTTGCGGAAATACACATCGCAAATGGTCAAATTAATCGTCTCCAGTTACAGAATATGGATAAATGTTGTTTCACGAGAGGGCACGATATGCAAAGATCACGAAAACCGTTCGAGGAGAGCATAATAGAAAGGTAGAGAGAGAGAGAGAGGAGCGATTTCGGGAAACGCAGCTGGCGGGAATCGGCACGCCTACGGGGACTTGGTTTGAAAGCGGAAAACAGCGTAGAATGGATAGGTGACCGAACGCTCGAGAGGTCGTTATCTCTTTGAGAGGACGCGGAAAGCGAACGATTCTACCAAAACACGAACCATTCTTCCCTGGCACGCTTCGAGAACTTCTCCTCGAACGAAGAATGACGACGCCTCCGATGTTGTGGCATTACGCGCCTGTCAATGTACAAATCACAGCCCATTTACTCCATTCAGGGTTGCGCTCGTTTAACGACACTCGGACAGCAGGCACAGCCATAAATTTTCACGCGGGAACCTCCACTCCCTCCTTCGTGCCGTTCGCTCTATGGACCCGTCGAGAGGCTCGCATTGCTGGAAAAACGTGCGAAACGGATGGAAATCTCGCACCGCTTCACCTCGATAATTGCGCGCGGCGAACTTTCCACGCCGGCAAAATTACTCTCTGTGCTTCCTTCTCTCCTGTTCGCGCGAACTGTATTTGCGCCGGGAGAAAAATGGGTCGCTAATCGAGCAGGGAGACCTGACGAATATCACGATTCGAACGGGTCAATAAACTAAAGAAAAAATGGACAGGCAAATGTAGCAGTTTTGTGCGGTAAATACGTAATTTCGTCTGTAGTTTCATTCTTATTTTCCAATTATTCTCTTCATCTCTCTGTCTCCCTCGCTCTCTTGCACGAACGCGTGAAATAATTCCGTGCAATTTCCTCCGATTTCGATGAACGGTTCGGCGATTAATCGGATACCGTTTGAAAACGCGACTCGCGATATTGTAGGTACGTTACAGGGTGTGTAACGCGTCGACGCGCTGATACCCGTACAATAGGTGTAGGCAAAGAGATAACGAACGCGACGAGTGGCGTTGCGCGGAATTAATTTAAACCCGATGGAAATTGAATTATATTTTTTTTTTCCCCGGGCTTGCCAATGAAATTCGGGTTTAAAGGTAAAGCTCGTACGGACGGTAATTGCAGGAAATTCTATCGGGCCGCCGCTGAGATTGGATTATCGTAACGATCAACTTGGATCCGAAACATTACCGATGTCGTTAAAGGCTGGAAAGCGAGAATTCGAAGCAGCGAGATGACGAAAGTCTAACGGTGAATGCTCCGTAATTATAAGTTACGGAAAGGTTCGAAGCGCGACGAGGGGGGCATAGAGAAAACGGAAGCAATCGTCGAATAGGTCGAGATGGATATCTAAATCGGACCGTTTAACATTCGAAGGAAACCGAGGTAGGATCAGAGTTAGAAACGAAATTTTCCGAGGGGGAAAATCACGATGGGACTGTGCGTTCGGTTTCTTCCTGGACGCGAGAGCAGCTGCTCTCAGCTCTCGGAACTACCGAGTTCATCGTGCATCGACTCCGTAGCTCGAAACCCGTTCGTTTAATCGCCGCGCGGACCGCGAGTCGCGATAAACCATTGCCAGTCGTCGTACCCGATGCCCGACGGATAGACGTAATTTATCGTACGCTCGGAGATAAACCTCTCGCCGATCGAACAGGTTCGCTGCTACGGTCTCGCCCAACTGACGCGAGCTCGTGAGCGCGTGAACGCGTACAGAGAGATCGGCCGAATAGTCCGAATCGAATTTCTTCCAAGGACTAATTTTCGCCTGACCACGCTGTTGTAAAGATGATTTTCCGCGCTGGTCCCGTCCGTTGACCGCTCGGCAGACCGGTTACAAACTCCGGTACCATTTAAACGCGTCGATGTAAATCAGCGAGCTGCCCTTTCCATCGAGCAATTTCCACGGTATGGTGGGATGAATTAGCGAAAGGGAACTGGATCGCGCGCGCGCGCGCGTGCGACAAAAACGGCGTGCACGCGAGCTCGGCCTGTCCTCTCGAGTGTCCTTTTCGATTGGAACGAAGGGCAGGGCAGGGCAGGGCGGAGAAGAGACAGCGAAAGAGAGGCGGCGAACGTCGATCGCGTTACACCGAACAACTTAATGCCCCCGGTCGACGCTTGTTCGCCTCCTTCGCCTCCTTCGCCTCGCTGCTGCCATTATCTCGGCCATCGATTCGCGCTTCTGCTACTTCTGCGGCTCCTTCGCTCCTCTATTCTTCTGCGAGAACGAGCTGCCGCGACGTCATCGTTGCGTCAAGGGTGACTTCAAAGGGAGACGGATTACGGATAGGTTTCCTTACGCCTTTCGTCAAATTCGCGATACTTTTAGAGATAGTATAGCGAGTTCGATGTTTCGTCGGTTCGATAATTCGTTACGTTAGATATCGATAGCAAACGAAGAATAGCTTCGTGCCTGGAAGATTACCAGTTTCGCAGAAGAAAAAAGAAAGATTCCTTTAACTACGTCGCATGTAGCATGGAAGATATTTCATCTGATTGAACGATTGAGAGGAATCAACGCCTAATTGTGACCTATGGAAAGGTTAAGAAGAAACGGCAGGGCAAGTTGATGGACTAGCTATAGATTCGCGTTTCTAAGTACATATTTAGAGGTCCCGCAAGGTTCCGTTCGCCTTGAACGTTTTGAAACGCAGGTAGATTTCCTCGAGTGTACGCGGCACGGCTCGCGCAGCGTTTCAGATCGCGCGATAAAGCGGCTGCGGCGTCGCGCCGGCGGTCGAGCCGCGGCCCCAAAGAGCAGAACGAGCAAGAGCAGCGGAAGAAGGAGAAAGAGGGAGAGGGAGAGGGGGAGGGAGGAAAGGACAGGGTCCGAGACCCCCCAGCGTTCAATGAGAGACATTTCTCATCATTTTCCATTCAGACCGTCTGAGTTATAAGCCCGCTACGTCTTCTATCCCGGCACAATCGTTCGATTTATTATAACCGCGAGAAGCCTAATGAATTTAATTTCATATTTCACGGCCGGTAAGTAGCTGGCAACGATGCCGTCGTGAATATCGCGGCGAATGCGGGGCCGCCGCGTTTACCCGTCGATTTAGGTCTCTCTCTCGCTCTCTCTCATTTCCTCTCGGCTGCACAGGGTCCTGGTCTCACGTCGAAAAAGGGCCGTTCCTTTGGCGCGGCGCGCGCTCGCGCGATTCACGAGCCATATGGAATCGAGGTCGTATCTCAAACGAGCGGCCAAGGGACCGGGCCGAAACGTCCGTCCGCTCCTCTTCCATTCTACACAAAGAGAAAGAGGGAGGGGAAGAGAGAGAGAGAGAGAGTTAGCCTTTTGCCTGGCCACGGGAACACCGCGATATAGTGCTCGATATTTCTCGAGGTTTCTCCCTCGATTTTTACCTTTCCCCACCCTCGTCGACCAGCGGCTAGGCTCTTCTTCCTTGCGTATATTTCGAACGCACGATAATATATCTCGAGCTAATGTTTCTCCTCGAATCCCGCGCGCACACCCAACGCGGCGACGCATAAAAATCGAACGACGAACAACCGCTTATATTCTTTATCGTCTCGCGATTTATCGTGCAGCCGTGGCCGAGCTTACCGGTGGACGGGCCACCTAGTTTGTAATCGAAGGAACGAGACTCTCTTACCGTTTGAATACTCTGAAACCGCTACTTATTGTGCAGCCTGGGAATGAATGGTATCGGTGATAGGAAAGAGAATTGGGTACAATGACCCAACCCTACGTAAACATATGGAATTCCGAATTAATTTTTGTGCAAGTTGTGCCTGTCAAATTGTATAATTGAAGTTCGTTAAGTCGAAGAAGCCGCGTCTTTTTCCAGGTCTCCTCTGTTTCTTAGCCGGGAACGCAACAGTTCCCCTCCCAAAGCCGGCGAAATAATGGTCGACGCGTCGTTTGTGCCATGGTGGCCTCCGAAGAAACGATCCGCGGTAGTTAAGTTATTAAATTTATCTCCTCGAGCCAGACTAAAAATCGCGGTGATTTATTATTTCTTTGCTGCTTAACGACGCGGCCACGGAATATGGCCCGGAGTAGGTCTCCCTCGTTTCCAGGCCCGTTCCTCTTCTTCTGCTCGGACCGACCGCCTCGCGTCTCGCGCCCCCTATCTTGCCCGGCTTTTTTCCGAGCACGCGCCGCGATAAATTTTCGCGTTTGCGGTTCCTGCCCGTTCTTCGACGCGTGAACGACGATTACGCGCGACAGCTTCTCGTTTTTTCCACGCCGCTCCGCGCCGCGACGTGACAAAACATCCAACGGCAGTACGCTCACAAACTCACGATTCGCTGTGGAAGAAGATTCAAACATGGATAGATTCAAACGTGGCATAGACGAAACGAAAGCGAAGAAGCTCCTCGATAATCGAAGAAGAAGAGGAGGAGGAGAGAGCAGGAGAAAGAAGATGGAGATGAAGAAGGAGAAGGATGAAAGAAGGTTCGATCGTTATTCAGTCGCGCAAACTCTCGTTCCCGTTTGGCGCGACGAGAGTCGCGGCGAGTCGAGAGGAGGAGGCGAAGAGACGGAGAGACGAGGTGCGATCGCGGGTTCCGCATTCTCTGAGCAGCCGAGAGCGAGAATGCAGGCTCGTCCTGCGGTAGTTGCACCTTGACGCGATGCAGCCGCGACACGGTTCGCTTCGCGTGCACTCGGTGCGCACGGAACGAAGAGAGAAGTCGGAAGAGGAGGAAAAGCTCTCTCTCTCTCTCTCTGCTCGTCCTCGTCTCTCTGGCGGTGGTCGCGGCGTAACGCGTCCTCTCTGTCCGGTTTGGTGCACGGGTCGGTTAAATAGACAGACTCGCGGGCAAACGAGCGAACGAGCGACCGACCGACCGACCGGGCAAACGACCGTCGAACGGTCGGCGAAGCAGCCGGGCAGCCTTCGAGCGGACAAGTAGGCAGGCTGATGCACGCGCAGCTTATAAAACGACGGATTCCCTCGAGTATATCGAGAGACTCGTTCTCGCGCACGAACCTTGACGCTAATGGCATGCATTACCGCTAATAATAGTTGGAGAAGGAGGGGAACGGGAGGGATGGAAACGGAGATAAACGTAGACGGGTGGAAGGAACGAGGAGAAAGAAAAACGAGATACATCGAGCGCGGTCCCTTGGAAAAATTCGCGCGTAATTACCACCGAGGAAGGGAGGGAGAGAGGGAGACAGAGTCCTGCTCGCTTCCTGCTCCCTCGACTTGCCGTTTGCCTCGCTCTTCTCGAGCTAGAGCTCCGGTCCCCGCGCGAAACGGAAGCGCGACATTTTCCACCTCCACGGAACCCGCGTTCGGAAAAGTTTCGCGTCACCGAGAAAGGTGAAACGCGGCCTGTAGACGCATTGCGAAATGGTAATGATAATCGGGGTTACTTTCGAAGCTCGTCGAGCGAGAAGAGGATACCGAAAGACGCGCTAGCCACGGTCAATACCGTTACCGCGGACGAGATCGCCGCCTCGCCGCCTCGCCGCCTCGCCGCCTCGCCGCGTCGATGACCCTTCGCGTTGCTTAACGTTCCAACGACTTCCTTCGTCGGAACGTTGAGTCTGATTTCCTTCCTCCTGCTGTTTCAGAATTACCGCTACCGTTCTGCATTCTATTATCTCTCGGCCTTTACATATTCGCGAAACGCGGCAAAGTTCGCCTCTTGTCAACCGATCGCGATGGATCGCGTTTTTCATCGCGATGAAAAACTTGAGGAATAATTCCGTTCCGATCGAAATGCGTACCCGCTCGACGAATTTGAACGATTAAAGAAACGTTATCGCGGTGATTGGGAGAGAGGGAAGATGATCGATCGCAGGTGACGCGAAGCAGCTGGCGGGCGAGGTACGGGGGATCGTCGAAAAAGTGCTCGGTCATTCGAGGTAACTAGCCGGACGGTTCTACGGAGGATCGTGACGGTTCTCGGTTCTACGGTAGCTCTAACAGTCGCGCGCAATCACGCTATTCGCAGGAAACAAGTAATAGCGGGCCCGGCGACCACACGAGCTCGGACTAATTGCTGTAATTGCGTTACGCGTAGGTTCGCGCGAACGATAACGAACGCGATTCGGTTCGCAAGGACGAGCCGCGGAATCCGTCGAAAGCTGCTGCATCCGAGATTATTTATTTGTTCGATGTGCTCGGTCGTTATTATCCCGAGCCGTAAAACCACGGAACGAGCAAAGTGGCGAGGGAGCAGCAGCGGTGGCAGAGGGTTTGCATCGAGGCGATATCCCCCGTGCCGCTAGGTTGCGACCCCTGCTGCTGCGGCTGCTGTCGCTTCCTGGGGGAGCCACGACCCCTCGTACTTGGAAAATAATTCTATTAGGTTATATCGCGGTCTGCGTGAATGACGCGAGCACGCTTCCCTCGAGCCCGGTCAGGGAGTCTGCGGTTTGTTACGAGTAACCATTCTCCTCGCGCTCGGAACGAATCCGCCTCGGGCCTCGTGCTTCCTCATAGATTGCCAGCGAATTTTATTAAGACCCTAATTACGTCCAATCTATCGCGTTACCACCCGTCGTCCCTGGAAACTTCTCTCCCCTCCTGCTCTCCGCCCTCTCGTCTATTTCTCTATCTACATATCTGTTTTCGCTCGTTGTCAGACACGTCGCCTCGCGTCCGAACCTATCATTTTTCCGCAGCTTGAAAGGTCACCGGCTCGAGGAAAACAGTCCGATTAAACTTTCGTACTCTCGTACTCTCGTACTCTCGTACTCTCGTACTCTGTGTACTCTCCGAGTTCGAGATGTCAGCCGAGGATGAGGATTTTTCCCGCGTGCTCTGCAGGATCGGAAGCCAGCCAGTCGTCCCTCTTTCTCGTCCCTTCGTCTGCTGTGACGCGTTTCGGATGTCCTTGGTAGGAGGCGCGTATGCTGGGTGCTCGGCAGTATATCTCGCGCGCGTATAAATCAGCAATGGGCGGAACCGACATGGAGAGACACCGTAGAGGTTGGAAGGAAACCCGTCTCTCGAAGCAGCGGCTGCCTGAATTTATCGCGGGCCAAAGCAAAAGAGATTCGCCTTCCTTCGCCATGCCTTTCTTCCCCGAGACCCTCGCGTTTGACCCGCGATAATCGTCCTCCTTTCCTTCCGCCCCCGCCCCTATTTACGCCACGTCAGAATTTTATTTCGGCTGAAGAATGGGAAAGCGGTAGGTCCTAGCTTGATCGATTCGTCTTCGACGACCCCAACTTCCTCGGACTGCATACGTCGTAAATTAGCTCGGACAATAGTCGAGCGCCGCAATAGAAGCAACTATTTACCTATCGGATCAAAGTCTGCTAAACGGCGATTAGTAGTGGCTGGTGCCGCTACTTGCAGTTGTGCGGGGCGATACGAGAGATAGGGCAAATTGAAATGTGGAAAAGTAGGGAGGGTCGAACGTCCTGTTCTATTTTCTTAATTGTCGTTCCAATTCCAACAACACTTGGAAGTGGAAGTAGGAAAGTTTCGATCGCTTTGCATGGGTTCCGCCTTGAAATAAACGGGACGAGCTGTTGATACACTTGGAGATATCGGCGTGAACGGACCTAATCCGGTTCGAGCGTGCATCCAGAGTATATGTATACGCTCGTGATACAGTTTATCGTAACTCGAATCCCTCTCCCTCCCTCCCTCCCTCCCTCTCTCTCTCTCTCTTGCTCTTTCTCACCGTGGTAACAGCTTCGACAAGAGCGTCGATTTCGTCATCGGTTCGCTATCGTCTCCGGAAGCGCATTATCGCCAAGGATTCGCGTTTCCATCGCGTCGTCTGTATCCGTCGTGCCACGCTTCTTCCTCGTCCGCGTCCGCGTCCACGTCCGCGTCCACATCCGCGTCTTGGAGAATCGGAGAGAAGGCACGGGTTAAAGGGGAGAGGACCTTTCGGCGGGTTCGCGTCGAAAATAATCCGCGATCCCGTTAGAGCGGCTTTCGACGATAACGGGGAACAACGAGCGGACAAGCTGTTGGAGGGATTTCTACGGCTCGCTGCCAACACTCGCCACTCCGCATGTTTCCCGGTGTTTCCGCTTCAGAATCGGTTTTTACAGGCAAGTCTGCGCGATGGACGAGGTTTCGCGGTGCACGGACGAGGAAAAGTTGGCATTTCGATCGCGATAGCCGCGGCGAGCTGCTCTGGATTTCTAGGCAAATCTCGAAACGCGAAACCAGTTTAACCCCTTTAACGTCGAGTTACTCGCGAATCGAGGATCGAGGATCGAGGATCGAGCTTTTGTTGAACTCTATCGCGCGTACAACTCTCTTTGCTCGTTATTGCCGCGCGCTCGGTTGAGTGAAACAAACGAAACGTTTCCATTGCCTTCGAAATTGTTCGGGGAGGGAGCAGATATTCTATACGCGACTGAAATTAATTGGATCCGCGTATGCATTCGCAGCATTGAAAAGGTTAAAACGATGAATAGCAGCAGATCTAGTACGAAAGGAGGCGCAAGTATCGTTGCGTTAATTCGTCGGGCACGATAGATGAACGGTGGGTTTGGATTCGCCAGCCGTCTACCGGCGAACGGAATCGCGCAACATCTCGCCAGGATGGAACTGGTTTTCTAGTCATTACTCGTGACTGCCCGCCGCGTTTCGACGCGAGCGCCAACTCGTGTACTTACACACGCGATCGCGCTCTCCCGTACTCGAGCTTCGAATCGTCATCTTAGTTGCCATTTCTGCGTTCTTTCAGTTTTCATAACAATGACGGCGACGACGACGACGGCAACGGCGACGGCGACGGCGATGATAATTTCGTTTCCGTCGAAGAATACACAGATTGTGATGCAAATGAAAGGGATAGCTCGGTGTTGTTAGAACACAATAGTGAATTTTTAAAGAAGCGAGGGGCTGCCGAGGAAAGGTACCGAGTGCTTGCTAATTTGCACGTTCACAGTTCAAATGCGATTTCGTTTGTTCGAAGATATGCTCGTTCAGCCGAATACCTTTCGAGCTTCGGTACCGGATCGACTCGGAAAATACTGGTTATATCGTTCCTCTTCGATAAGTTTGCACGTACGGGGGGAGCTAGGCGTCCCACCGACGCCGAATAATACGATCGAACCGAACGCATCGGAAAGAAAACGTACGTTTCACCTACGTGCCGCTCGCGGAGATTCTCTGTGGCTGTGGCACGAGGATGAAATTAAAGGAGAAAGGGAGATAGATGAGAGGCTGAAAACGCGTTCGAAAGTGGCGATGCCTAACGCGCGAGCGAAACCCACTTAACCCGTTCTTTGCCGCGTCAAAGAGACGCCCGCGCCCTGAAAAGTTCCCGTCCACCCGAAAATGGCATTACTCTCGCGGAGAAAGCAATCTCGGAAGCACGCCGCGAGATAAAGATGCTTCCTGGCTGTAAAATATTCCGGGAGGAGGTTGTCTCGCGTTATTTTCCTCGCGAGTCGTCTGCACGCGAGGGTGAGGGTGACCAGGAACCCTTTGTCGCCGCGGCAAAGTGTCTTGGCGACGATTACGTTCCTCGTCGTCGTCGTCGTCGTCACGGTTCGCTTTGACAACGACCGGAAGAGAGCGGGGAGCGGGTGCAAAATTGCCGTCCGCGCCGGCACTCGATAAACTCGATCTCGGCAGATGGGACAAGGTGGAGAGATACCTACGAGTTCCGATTAGAAAGGCGATATTTACAGTGGAAACACAGGAAATCGCGTCGCGATGCAATTGAAAGTGTTGTCGGGAATTAAAGATTGAAATCTCCGGCGAACGTTTTCGGGTTTCCCTTGATCTCGTAATTATTCGCAGCACCGTCGTATATCTGCGCGGCGCGCCGCGAGCTTTCCGAATTTCCGAGACGCGGAGGAAAAGAAACGCAGAGGCGAGCAGGAAAGCGGAGAGAAAAACGGTGGGAAGAGGGGAGCGAAGGGTGGCGTCGGAGGCGTCGGAGGCGTCGGAGGCGGCGGGGGAGGAAGGGGGAGAGGTCGCGCGGGAACGAGAATGGTTGTAGAGCGCGCTGGAGGCGAGGCCTGACATTTGGTTACTGACATTTTCACCCCGGGGTTGACGGCGGGCAACCCTTTGGCGTTACCCGCGCTCAATCACTCCATTGTCTCGAGCGGTGCTCGTTTTATGCTCGCGTCAACGCTTCATTATGGGGCCCCGGGTCCGGTCGACTTGGCTTCTATAGCCCACGTGCTCGGCACATTGTCTATCCCAAGAATATATTACGCGCCCACGCGATCGCGAGCGAGCAGCCCACCGCCTCGCACGCTCTACGCCGTAAGCCTAGCGTGTTCCAGCCACCGTGCGTCTATTCTCGACGTCTAGTCTCTCCGAAATTCCGCCTTCCGCCTAATCTAACCTTCCCTCGCCTTTTTCTCCTTCCAACGGGCAAAGTTCGGGAAAGCCAGCAGGCCTAGTATCCGTCTAGCTAGTCCCGTTTAAATCGATTTTCCGGCCGATCGACGGGAAGGAGGATCGAATGACGCGATCGTGGAAAGGGAGGCAGGAACACGGTGGACGCGCATCGTGGCGTGGCGCGCCACGGCAATTAATTGCACCGCAAAGTCGCGGCCGCCCGTATTCGATTAATTACCGCGGGTGCCGCGCGATCGGCGTTCGCATAATTGACATTGTTGCCGCATTGTTTACAGTGGCCAGTGAATTTATCGATACGTTACCGGTGGAAGGCAGGCCGCGGCGCGTACCATTGCTCCCTCTGTTTCCCGGATGCCTGGCCAGTGGCCACCCTCCCTGAAACCCGATATCTCGCAATTTTCTCTCGCAATTTTCCAACCAGCACCGCTTTTTCCACCGGTCGGTCTTGCCCGGCATCACCAGCCCGACCGTTTCAACCACCGGCCGTTCAAAGCGAAAGAAAGGCTTCTGCAACGAAATCCCGTTTTTCTCCCGGGTTTTCCTAATTCTCGCCGCGAACCTGTCCCGCGAGCGTCGAGGATTACCGACCGGTGTTTCGTCGGGCTGCGCTCGGTGCTGGTGTGCCGGGAAAATCGAGGGAGAACGGGGAGAAAGGTCGAGCGGAGGAAAAGGGCAACGAACGAAATGTTCGTTGGGGAAAAGTTTGACGCATCGAAAGTTCGATGGGTGGTCTTCTCGGCGCTCGTCCTTGGAGAAATTGAGCGTTACACGCGCTCCTCTGTCTCCGCTCCCTTCCTCTGCTCGGTCACTTTTGTTTAACCCGTTCGAACATCGCCACCTATTCCCTGGTCGTCTATCAGGCCCTCCTCTTCGCAGGTAGATCGGGGCAGGTACACCGAAGGTCAACTTCCCCCCCCCCCCCCCCCCCCCCCCGCGCCTACCACACCTCTCTCCCTTTCTCTTCCTCTTCCTGTTCCTGTTCCCCATTCCCCCCTCGCCCCTCTCGCCCCGAATGGTGGCCCCCTTTTCGGCGGCAGCCCGTTTTTTCTCGGTTTCGGTTCGCGCGGAACGAAAAGAAGAGAAAAGACGGACGGGTTAGGTCGAGGTGTCCCGGTTCGGAGCGTCTCTGTTCAACCCGACATTCGAGGTCGGCCCTCTCCTCTCCGGATCCGTGGGTTTCTGCCGGTGGTGTGGTGGTGGTTGCACACCGCGTGTAACACACCATGGACCGGTTTCGAGAGCAGCCGCGGGGGCTAAATGTCAACAACGGCATAACGGCCCGGTTAGAGGATTACCCCCGGTGTTCTCGCCCATCGCCAGAGGGTAACGCCAGACAAAAGGTCGTGAACTTTCCGCGTGTCATAATCCGTCTGAGAGGGTTCGCGGCTTCTCTTCCTATAGTTCTTCTCTTCCGTCGGCCTCTGCTCACGTGCACGCGCTTCGGTGAAACTTTTCACCGCTTTCAGTTTCTCGCGACTCTGCTGCCGGCCTATCGATAGCGTAAACTCGCGTTTTACTCGCGTTTAAACATTCCCTCGGAACGTTCGGAAAAGAGAAGGAACGGAGGGAGCTTTGTTGTCGAGAGGGGGCCGAAAGGTCCTCCTCGTAACCCGAACGGCCTAATGGGATCGGCATCGGAGTCGTTAACATGACAATATAGATCGTAAACGGTACGTTTATACGTGCACCGGTCTAAGTAGCAGCTAGGAGGCACGTACGTCGATTAAATGCGTGTCGCGTCGGCCCGATGCGTACGGCCGATAGGGTCGAGGCATCTTGTCTCCAAATACGAGCCTTGTTATGATAATCGTTGCTCGCGCCCCCATTCGCGATCTGGCTGTATCTATGCGCGGCGTGCTTGCACCCATTATGTCTCTCCCTCTCTCTCTCTGTCCAACCTTTTCCCTCCCGTATTTCCAAGCGTTCTGGCGCCGTTTTCTACCTCTGCTTCGAACGGTGTACCAGGTTTCTTTCGTTTCTTTCGTTACGGAGGAAGTTCGAGGCGCCATCGCGGACATCAACCTGGTAATTACCATCGCGAGACCGCTTTCTCCGATTCGTCCCGGCGAGCGCTCGCTCGATCGCTGTCCGATAATTAAGCGGCTGGACGCCGCGACGATTGCCCCGGACAGCTGCGTAACTCGTGACGTCTTGCGCGAAACGTGACTGGATGCACGACGTTCGAAACGCTTGCCTGAAGGAGCAACCAGAAACGAACGAGGACGATAACGACGGATAGATCCGCGAGAAGCTGTCGAGAACAAGCCGTCGGCGGGGAGATTGGCCGCTCACCTCCGCCGTCGCGACGGCAAAAACACGGGAGAATATTTAGAAAAGTTCCTCTCGAGGACACGATCGATAGGGGTTCTTCTTTCTTCGTTCGCATAGAAGAACCGACCGTGTCTACGTTGCGTTTGGCTTACGTGGCTCGTTCTCGCGCTAATCCCCCGATTTTACGAATCAGCGAAGCGATTCTTCTTACGAGCGAGGGAACGACGTCTTCGAGATCCCCCGTCGAACGTAATACGCGGTACACGCGTTCGAATTTTAGGACGAAAGGTTGCTCAGATTCGACGACGAATTCTTCGTCGTTTTCGCCCGTTAAATCCGTGTTCGTTCCTTCGTTCGGCTCGATGTCGGCGACATCTATCCACGGCGTTCTCTATCCATCCAACCGTCCATCGAAAAGTGGCGAGTGTCGCGGCAGAAGGAAAATCACCGGCGACACTTTCCCCTTTCGTCTAGCAGCTCGGCTGTTCTTGTTCGTTTCTCTCGCGACGCGTCGTCCGCGACCGCGGCCGCGAGGGCTATGTGTGCGCGCAGGGTTCGAATGTATGCGCGTACAAATAAGGCACCCAGAGACAAATGACGCGGAGAGGGATCGGCGCAGCTCGACACAAAGCATCCCCCGGACACCCTTTCCGAGTCGGAGGTGACGTCACTGACAATGGAAGGTCGAGCTGTGATTAAAGATCGAGAGACTCCGTAAAAACTCCTTCAAAAGTGTAGGAACGAAGGAGGGGGCCGGCGGGGGGACAGGCGGGCCTACCGGCGTGAAATATTGCCTCCGCGGCACCCGACAGCTATATGACGTTTCCGAAGGGCATGAAAGAATCTCTGCCACTCGCTCCAACTCTCTCTCTCTCTCTCCCTCTCGTGCCCCCAGCCTGACCACCTCTTCTTCTTCTTCTTCTTTCCACAGAGTTCTATTCTCTTCTTCTGCTTCTTCTTCTTCTTCTTCCCGGCCAGTCCATTCCCGAGCGGCGTCGCCGACACCCTGAAAGCGACTTCTTGCAGTCGAACCGAACCGCCACGCCGCGTTTTACCAGCCCGAGTAACGCCGTTTACGTCGTTGCGAGACGAGGTTCGATTACGCGAACAAGTACGACGTGAAAACGTGTTCGAGGAGAAAGAGACGATCGGTGTTTGCGCAAGCGACCGAGGGAGAGAAGCGCGTGGGGTTGTCTTTCGAGTTTAAAATCGGTTAATTTACGGTGAGGCTGGTCAACGAGGCGCCAGGGCATTTAACCGGTTAACGCTTGGCCAGGGTAGGAGAAATCGTGATCGAGCGGCGGAGGGGAAAGGGGTCGAGGCGCGGAGACGCCACTCAACGGCATTATTCGAATTGATGCGGTGAATTGGCGCTGACGACATCGGAGAGCCAATCCGACCGTTTGTTTATTGACCGCGCGTTGGCGGATTCCTTGCGTCGTATGACTGTTTAATTGAGCTCTCGTCGATCGTTCGGTGAAACGAAACCACGGGTAGGGAAATCGTGGCCGGTGGAAGGATTCCGTCGGTCGAGCAGCCGCTCGCTGCGATAGAGAACGCTATAGAGAACGCTATAGAGAACCCATCGTCGAATTCCTTCGCGGTCGCCACGTGCGCGTAATGGCCCATTACGCGTACGTATGGAGATAATGCGATTTGCATGCCCAAAGAGACCTCGGCGGCCGCGATCGAAGAAGGGGAGGGATAGCACCGACCGGAGGAAATGGCATCCTTTCGACATCTATATAAACAACCAATTCTCTTCAAACTCGGCAATTTCTCCTTGAATTTTTCAACAATTTCACACGATTGCGCGCCTTTTGCACAGCCTACCGACAAAAAAAATGACCGTTGATCTACGTAGACAAACGCCGAAAACGTGCAAAATCGTTCAGCTCGAAGGGTTGATTAAAGGTAAGGGGATTATCAAAGGAACGACTGTTCCCGTTTCCACGCCTAGGCGGGGAAGGGGTAGGGGTGTATCGGAGAAAATGGGCCATCGAGCGAGATAGAGGTGCCGCGAACGAAACAAGTTTGGCCAGCTCGTCGTTTTGATATTTTCGAAGAGGAGAAAAGGAGTGGATGCAGGAGCGCGTCGATGGGAGAAGAGAGAGAGAGAGAGAGAGGGAGGAAAGGAGGATTTTCGAGGAAGGGAAACGAAACAATGGTGGCGCGTAAAGCGCGGTAGGTTTCGCGCGGAAGGGTGGAATCAAGGGACGTCGTCGCGTGATTAGTCCGACGCTCGCACGGGCTACGTCTCTCTTACTAGTTGGCACGCATTCCAACGGAACGAATCCCGGCTGGTCTCATTCGACTGCGTGTCTGCTCGCCCGAGGCTGGCTTTCGCGCGCGCGGCAAACTCCTCGCTCACCCGTTAAACCGGCGTGGCGCGGAACGCCGAACGCCGAACGCCGAACGCCGCCGTCTCTTTCTTCTCACCGACGCGACCGATCCTCCGCGTGTCCTCCACGAGGACAGACATTTAGTTTGTGCGGATATCGAAAAAATAATACACATCTTTGCCCCGTTCTGTTTCAGACGCGTGTGGATTGTCGGACGTGGCGCACATCGAGTCCCTCCAGGAGAAGTCTCAGTGCGCCCTCGAAGAGTACTGCAGGACTCAATACCCCAATCAGCCGACGAGATTTGGCAAGCTGCTCCTGAGATTACCCTCGCTGAGAACGGTGTCGTCACAGGTGATCGAGCAGCTGTTCTTCGTCCGGCTCGTCGGGAAGACGCCGATCGAGACGCTGATCAGGGATATGCTGCTGAGCGGTAGCAGCTTCAACTGGCCGTACATGTCCACGATGTGACATTCTGTCTGGCGACAGCTAGCTTCCGCGTAATACCCTTGGCCTGCCTTGCGTTCGCGGCTCTTCTGCAGGCCTCGGTGTCGTTGCCTCTGCCCGAAACGAGTCATCCTGCGAACGCTGAAACACCGCGGAAGAAGCCTGGACGGAGAGAAGAGGAGACGACGACGCGATAGAGACTCCGAGGGGAAATCCTCGCCCGCGTTTCGACTTTCTCCTTTTTTTGGAAACGGAGGGCGCGTGAGATAGCGCAGGATCGATCGAAACAGAGATAACAATTTCTCTCTCTCTCTCCCCCCCTCCCTCTCGAATTCCAGATTGGACCGTGTCGGCAGAAGGAATCGGGAAAGTTCGGGGGAGAAAGAGTGGAAGGGAAAAAGGAGCGAGAAGGGTATAGGGGGCCAGAGCGCAGCGCGGCGCGAAGAAATCATAAATTAGCATTTGTAATCGACGGCGGGGGATCTGGTAGATCCTCTCCGCTGGCCGGTATCTCGCATCGATCTTTGCGTCGAGTAATTGCCGTTAGTCGAGTCATGCCGAAACCCTTAGTCATTCGTTTCGACGTCCCGACGTTTCGACGTTTCGACGTTGTTCGCGCTCGTTGCCCCTTTCCTTTTTTCTCTCCTTCTTCTTCTTCTTCTTCTTCTTCTTCTTCTTCTTCTTCTTCCTTTTCTCCTTCCTCCTCTTCTTCTCCTTCTTCTTGCCTGCCGTTTTACTCGCGAAAATCTCTCGCAGTCCGTTCAAACCTTCACGGAGCGATACTTAACCGCGTCGATCTTATTCCCTTCCCCCCCCCCCCTTTCCTTCAAAGACACGTGCTCGTACACTTTGCTTTCTTTCGGCGACTCGAGTCGCTTTTTCCTTTCCGCCGAGTGGTTTCGCGCGATTTGCGACAGATTCGAGAGTTGAAAGTTGGCTCGATCGCACCGACGGTCGAGGATGGGCGCGGATCTGGACGCGCGTCGCTCCTCTCTTCGCCGACGTCTCTTCGCCGGCGAGGGTGCAGCGGGACACGGAGTTTTGCGTTCGCTCGGAGACGGCGCGACCAGGCGAAGCCGAAGGCGAACAAATATATTTTTCTTCCGCGAATGTTCGATTGCTCGGTGGTCGCGGGCGATGCGACGCGGCGAAGAGAGACGACCGGCGGAGGAACGTCGCCGATATACCCAATATGTGATATACCCAACTACGTGTGTACGTCGAACAATTCTGAAATCCGATTTTTCAACACGGTGCTTTTTTACTCTCTCTCTATAAATACTGTACGATAGTCGGAGGAGGTCTAGGTCTCGACGCGTTCCATGTACAGAGGTTGCGGCGGAACAGAGATGCGAAACGAGACCAAGCCAGTCGTTCCGAAGGAAGCGGAATTTAATCGAGCGCCGCCGCGTGCACGCGGCAAATATCGAGCTAGTTACTTAGAGATCACCACTTAGGGGTATATGGGATATTTCTGATATTTTTAAGCAGCGATCGTTTCTTAAGCGCGAGCGCAAACACACACACACACACACACACACACGCAGACACACAGCTGCACGCGTTACACAGAGACTCTCGCGCGCATCAAGCCACGTGAGAAAGAGAAGAAAAGGAAAAAACAAAAAAAGAAAGAAAAGACACGGCAGCCACGTGAGAAGGGCACGTGCGAGAAACGTACAACACAGAGACAGTTGGAGTGCGAGAGATGGGAAGGGCAGCGCGTCTCGATCGCGATTCGCAAGGGCGAAAGAATCGATCGAGGCTCGCGCGAGCTTTCGATACTCGAGACACGCGATTGTTCGTGAAAGCTGAGAAGAATTGTATTATAATCGAACACGAGTTGCGTCGTCGTTGAATGTACGTAGGCCGAAATGACATCTACAGTGTAGCGTTATGTATAAAAGCACGAGAACATTTTTGTATAAAACGTGTACATAATTAATATATGCATATACATATATATATATATATATAAAAATTAGAGATATAAATATAAATACGATTATAAATATGGAAACGTAAGCGCGAAATATAAACACGAATATACATACACACGTATGAATGTAAAGAAAAATATACATGTGATTGAAACGTACGACACGCTTGATTGAAACGCGATTTCCACAGGTTCGATCGATCGGCGAAGCAAGCCGGGTAAGTATCCGCCGATGGAGAAGCGGGACGACGGCATTTTCGTATGGAAGCGATCGTTTCTGTCGCGTGGGAATCGAGGGACGAGGAAGATTCTTCGAGGGAACGTCTGCTGGTCCCGATTGTAAGCGCGCGCGTTTCCAGGCATTCCTGCACGAGCGTATTTCAATATAAACAATCGCCGAGCGAATTTTCCCTGACGCACAGCAGTGATTTCTGGCCCCGACGTGACGGCGATGCCTTCGTCTGCGAGCGCGACCCCGCGTGCCCTCGCTCGAGCAACGCGACTCGTTTCGACTCGTTTCGATTCTTTAACCTCTCTCTCTCTGCTGCCTGGCTGCCTGCTCGGCTGTCCGTTCGCCTGCCTGCCGTTCTTTCTATTCGTCCGCCTGCAACGTCCACCCAACTCTCGATATACATACGCGACGGTTAATTGCCACCTTGGAAATCCAGGCTGTGCTCGTCTTCGAAAACAAACGTGTTACAGAAAATTAGGAAAGATCACGCTCGAGGAATATCGACAATCCGTTCTGTCTGTTTCTAACGGTAGGTAATCACTTGATTCCGTGAAATTGTCGCAGATTCGAGAAACGTATCGCAGGTGTTGCCCGGAATTTTCGAAGCGAGCGCATAAAACGCGGATAAATCACGCGAGGAGAAGAGCGGATCGAGTCGGGTCGGGTCGGGTCGGGTCGGGTCGAGTCGAGTCGGCGAGGCAAAAACCGAGGGGGAGAGATCGCGGCGTGGCGCGGCGCGGCACGGCGTGGCGTGGCGTGACGTGGCGTGGCGTGGTGCGAGGACAGCCTCGAGCCAGCGCCAGCCGGATGCTTAGAATTTCGATAAATCTAACTTGGCAGGAGAAACAAACGGCCGGAGAGAGGCTTTTTTCGAGGGAGCACCGGTGCTTGGCTCGCGTTCAAAAATTTCGCTTCTTTTTTCAGCGGTAGGTAGTCGAGCGCGCGGTAAACGGTGCATTAACGAGTGCGGGACGTGATCGCGCTCGATTCGTCCGCCGATATCGAACGGGCCAAGGGGGAAAAGAAACGGAAGGATTGCCAAGTCGCGCAAACTTCGAGGAAACGAAATTATCGCGTACCGAGAATTTCCTCTCTCCGTCGGCCATGTTCGAAAATTTCGTCGAACGCTTGGAAGAAACGGTTGAACGAAAGATAACCCTCGCCGCGATAACCCCCGGCAAGTCACCGTTTCTGCTCGCCTTGGCGAGTATTTGCCGTGAAAAGGCTCGAACGGGGTGGCGTATTCGGTGGAAGAAATCTAGCGAGGTCGTAAATTCCACAGGCCACGCGATGGAATCTCGCCGCCGCGTCCGATCTATTCGTTCGATAAACCTCTCGTTCAAAAATTACCTAGCTGACATGCAATACTCTTGTGAGAGAAAACGAACTGTGAAATGCCTCGTAAACTTTTACGTCGCTATTTCCACGCGCTAAAAATATCGCGTGCAAGACATCGAGCGTTATTTGTAAACCGTTGAAAAGACTTGGCCTATTGCAACGCCGAGGCAAGATTAGCCGGGATACAGCCGAGCGTGTACCACGTTCGCGATGCGTAACCAGCCCTGAAACGAGGATCACGCGAGTACTACGGGACACCTTGCGTTTCTTCCAACGACTACACGTAGACGCGTACGACGATCGTCGCAGGACGGGCCGCGATATCTCTGGACTGACGGTTGCGTCACCGCCTATATTACCGTTCGCGGCGGCCAGTATCGACATCGACGAGTAAACAGCCGTTTTCCCCCGTGCGTCCGTCTTCCCGCGATCCTCCGTCGTCCCGATAACGCCTGTTCAAAACACCGATTGCACCGCGTCTCGTTCGAGCAGCGAAGAAACTCGAGGGGGAGAGAGCGAGCGAGCGAGAGAGAGAGAGAGAGAGAGAGGGAGAGAGAGAGGAGCGGAACGGAGCAGGTTGCCGTTTGGTAGAATATGGAGTCGATCAAAGGGAACCGCGTGTCCGTCTTCCGGCCGTTGATGGAGTAATGCGCGTTCGTTGTGTTTCAATTGGTATTCGCGGCCCACGCGCGAGCACGCGTGGCTGTTTTTAACGAGCCCGCGGCCGCCAACGAGAGGAGCCGCTCGCGTAAACGAGAGGCGGAGCAACTGCTCCGAAGAGGTCAGAGGCCACTACCAATCGCAATCTCCCGATAACCACTCTCCTCGCCTCTTCGTCTCCGACGCTTTTTTCCACGCGCCCGCCTAGCCTCTTCTCCACCTCCACCTCTTTTCCCTCTTTTCATCACGCCACTCTAGCCACCGTGTCACCACCAACGACGAATCGATCCGATCGCAGCCTTCCGCGATAAACGACTCGTCCTCGCTCTCCTCGCATAATTGCTCGATTTGTACGCGTCGCTTTTCCACCAACCCAGAACCCCCCTTAAAAGGTTCCCTCTTCCCATTTCCACCGCCATATCTACGGCTACCTTTTACGCGGAGACAAATAGCCCCTCGACCTCTCCGTCGATTCCTCATTTACGCAACACGCGACGACTCCTTTCTTTCCGACGTCGAAAGCCGTTTCCCGCACCGATCTTTCCCTCACCGTTCGAATAGAATTCTCTTTTCTTCTCGCCCCACGGTCAATCGAACCTAAGAATCGTCGAGTAAAGAACGGTAACTTCCTCCGAGATGGAGACTGTTTGATAAGTTTCGAAGAACCTTTGAAATAATTACGAAACGAGTATTCTTTGTAGATAAAATTGCACGCGCTTGCAAGTTAATTGGTCGTACGTGATCTGCCTTATCGACAACTCGGTTTTCTATCGCACTAAATTTTTACGTACAACGGAATAGGAGCTGATATGTTTCAACGAAATAACAGCAGATCAGTCGACAAAAGCGAATGTAGGTACAGGTTTTCTACGTCCCGGTTGATTTCTCGCGGCACCTAATTTGCCAGAAATGCACGTATCTACCGCGCAATCAAAAGGAAACAGATGTCACCACACGCTTAAATCTATCGGCACCATCAGCCAGTTGTTCTTTGAATTTCAGTCCTCGTTGATGATCCGTACCGTCGATAGATGTCGCGGGTCGTGTTAGATTCGCGGGAAAAATTTCTACGATCGTGTTAAGGTAAAGGTACGAAACAAAGCGAGAAGGGCATATTTTAAACGTTCATAAAGTGTACATTCGAAACCTACTGCAAGTTCAATAAAAACAACAACGACGTAAAATAAAAAACAATTTATTAACGGCAATCGCTAAAATTACAATATGATGTATCACGCGTGAAAAGCAATCTTTCGTTTCATACATCGCGTGTCCTATTTTCCTTCCTTCTTGTCGAGTCGCGCAAGATTGCTAGAAGAAAATGGAAGAACGGCCTTGTCGTCTCGCGTTCTCGTCTTACCGGATTTTTCGGAAACGAATTATCAACGAGGAAAATACATGCGAAACATGATCGTTTCTAACAATTACTGCGAAATTTGCAAAAAAGAAAGCTACACAATTTTCCTCGCGTATTTCGTCGCTTTAAATATACCGGTTAAACGGTTAATTCCGATTTTTCGTTGCTTTCGGTATCCAACGTGCGAATAGCTACGGTTGATAGGCGAAAAACGAAATAATTCACGACTCTGGTGAACACCGTCGCTACTTGAAACGCGTGTAAAACGAGAATCGTCCACAAAGTCAAACGTGATTCCTTGATTCCTTGATTCCTCCTTCATTCACCCTATTATTCAACACAGATACGAATAACCTTTTCCTAAAGCCAGAAGCAAGCGTGCAAAGTGCAACACATGTCCTACAAGACCGAGAACGTCTTTTCATTGTTTTCTTGGGAAGAGAAAAGATATGTCAACGAGGTAAAAAGCGACACTTTCGTAACGAGAAGAATGGCGAAGAGTAGCCTGTAGACGCGAAAGTACAGCTTTTTTCTCCTATTCGGTTTCTTTCATACGCTCGTGCGCGAAACTTTGCACGAAGGACGTACTATAGAGAGAACCGATTCGACGACGACACACAACGTTAGTATTATAGGTAGTATTATACTTTGTCGCGAAACGCATTTGACAGGGTATCCCTTCTTCTTTCATTCCGGTATAGAGTCCAGGTCGTTAGACAGGTTAGAAAAACTCGAAACGCCATATTCTCGAAACGATATTTAACAAATTGGCAACATCGATATCTCGTAAGCTATCGAACTATTTGTTTCGAGTTTTTCTACGCGTCCTGACAATTCTTCTCCCGTGTTCATGTCACTTTCCATTCGATACTTTTAATATTTTTAAATACCGAAAATCTCTGTGCACGAACAATTCGATAAAACATTGTTAAAATGTCTAGTCGAAAGTAGAATACCTCCTTAAAAGCGTTCGACGATGAATCGAGGATGGCTGTTCGATGTCGTTGAATGTTCGAGATGAAGTTACTCGGCCATGTCGAGAATACTAATAACAACCGGTAGCCAAGTTAACGATGGTATTACACACAGACTTTTTACGTTTCGCAACCGATTTATGCGCTACTATCTTTCTCGTAAACGTAAAGATTTCGGAAACACCTGGTTAGGACGAACTCGTCGAAACCAAACCAACTGAAATATCCGTCGAAGCGAATCGTCGATAAGATACTTTGGCGAAATATTACTCGCTCTTTATTCGACACACACAATTCGACGAGTAGCACTGCAGGCTCGAGTGCTTTGCAATATTTACAACATACACCGACGACAATAATCGTATAATCTATTGGAGTTTCTTTCGGAATACGTTCACACAGAATCGGTAATAACTTGTACACGCGTGTACATTACATACATGGTGTCACTGTCGGTTAGCTTTCGATCGCACAGACGTTGCTTCCTTTCTTTTTACCTTCCTTCGAGTTTAAATATTTTTCCCAAAAGGTATCCGCGGCAGTTGCATCTCTAAATCGCGTACGTGTCGTTACGCTCAGGGCACCAAAAACTTGCTGCATCGAAGGCATCTCGTGGCTATTGTTTTATTTTTTATTTTAATTCTCTTTTTAAATAAATAATTCGCGATTACTTTGTTTGTTTTATTACTCGGTAGCATTGGACGTCAGAGTATTCTGTGCTCAACAGCAACAAGTTGCTAGGCTTATTAACTCGCTCGCACATTTTCTCCCCACCTCCTCTCCCAACCTTTCACTCCCACTCTCTCTCTCTCTCTCTTTCTCCCTTTCGCTCTTTCGCCTTCTACCACATCCTCTACATCCTTCCTTTTGTTTCTCACTTCTCAGGCCTCTTTCTGAATTCTCCTATCCCCTTCGTCCATGCTTCTTGGCCCGCTCTTTCTTCCTTTCATACATGCGCGCGCAAACACACACCATACACACACATGCACGCGTACGCTCATCTGCCGTTTTTCTGTTTTCTTCTTCTTCTTCTTCTTTTTGTTTTTCATTTCTACCGGTGCAGAAAATAGTGTTGCTTCTTTATATTTCTCGTTTCTTTGCATCGTTTAAAAACTGTCCACTTAAGTATCGTTATCTCGTAAATCTAAGCACTCCGTTGTATCGTAAAGTTATACATCGAAATCTGTGTTTATTATTTTGTATGGCGGAAAGGTAGTCGCGTCTTCTAGCATGAAAGTATGGAGGACACACTGATACACGTCCGTTTGTTCACGGAGGACTGGACCCCGCTCGAGCAAACTTTTCTCATTGTCCGAATTAAGAACGCGCGCGTGTTCTTTGTTGTTTCGTGGGGCGTTTAGGTTACCTATGGAATCGGGGCCGTGAAGAGTGCCGCGAATAAAACGACGACGAAACTTTGTGCTCCACACTTGTATGCTGGAAGCAGTCGCGAGCGAAGCCGTACGAAACTATTTTTCTCGTAAATATCGTACATGTTACGTGAATATCGTTAAAACGAAGACACGTCGGATCGTACGAGGAAGGAGCGGAAAACTTTGATACAAGTACTATCAGCCGGAACGCGATACGTCTCGAGCGTGCACATACGTAGGTACCTCTGTATATTACCTTACTATGTTATTCATTTAGCAGCGTTTCTTTCCTTTTCTCGTTATCGTTATTATTATTAATATTATTATTATTATTATTATTATTATTAGTACTATTACTACCACGGTGCCCTGGCTGTCGGTAAACTACACATTGTACATTCTATGATAAATCGTTCACGGTGCTATATTCAAGATAAAACTATATCGATATTCGACTGAGATTGTGTTTTTTTTTTTTATGCACCATACGTGCGCTCCTTTTCCCTTCGTGCATAACAAATTTTCTTTCTGCGTGATCCAATCGCTGCTGCTGGGCACAACTGCTTTTTTTCGAAAACGATGCTACACGAGATAATGGAATTGAAAGCAAACATTTTTATTTCTTTTTTTTTCTTTTTGCGCTATAAAATCGAACGTGACACGTGAAATTGTGGTAAAAAATGTTTGAAAAATCTCGTAGGTTTTCGAATTTCTGTTTTAATTAACGTAACACTTATACGAAAGGTATATAAGGTGACTGGTTTCAATCAAAAGTTGCTTTTCCTCTTTCGGAGAGTGTGTACGTTGAATTGGAAAATTAGCTTTCAGGAGATTACAGCAGGCGAAGAGGAACGCTAAAACGTTGTACTCTTACGCTATTCGACAAAATCGTGCAACATACGGCGTGGGGTCGTTGAACTGGCTTTGTCGCGGCCTATCATTCTACAGAAAAAAATAGGTCTTCGATGACTCCACTATTAGGTGAATTCACCCCTATACGCCTTCCCGTTCCAATTCACCTTCTTCGATCTCTCGATTCAACGTAGCTTCCGAAATGTAAACATTTATAGATTAAAACGTATCACCCTGTATACATCAAATACTAGATTACATAGATTATCTCTCGATTAGTGTT
Organism: Anthophora plumipes; assembly: GCA_951804975.1. Taxonomy (NCBI): domain Eukaryota; kingdom Metazoa; phylum Arthropoda; class Insecta; order Hymenoptera; family Apidae; genus Anthophora; species Anthophora plumipes. The sequence goes on along the minus strand of OX638113.1, from coordinate 27,319,392 downwards.
TCCTCTTTCTTTTCCTTACATTTTACCCAGCGCTGTAAATTGTCTTGTCTTTTGTAGTTTTTGGGTCGGGCTGCGCGTGTGCACATGTTAGGAACCTTGATAAGGCAACGAAGGAGCCCTGAATTTTACGAATGCATCGGTATTTCATTTTCACACTCATTGTCATGCTCTTCACGTTTTACGATGTTCATAATGCTCAGGCACAAACAAAACCGTTTGTATAAGAAAGAGACCCGGTACCTTTATGATTCTCCTTCTACACACACCTTTCGCTGTTCACGCATCTTATTTTTCTTTCTCTTATCCATTTAATTAACTGCGATACATTTTATTTAATAATACATTTTATATTATGTATATATCATATATCATTTATACGCATACATGATATATACATATATCGATACAAAAGACCACAATGCACAGAAATTACGTAAAAGCTTGTGCCACAATATCTGCACGTTCTAATTGGATTATTTCGAATTACGACGTTTCGTAAGCGAAACTCTTTTAATCACGCGTAAATAAAAGGAAAAAAAAAAGAGAGAAAAGTTTAAAACGACTCATCGCACACCGATTACAAATTTTTCCTTTTTCGAATATTCGTTAAAGATATTACGATTAAACGTAAAAGCTGAACAAAAATATATGCGAGCAACAAACGCACGATCGATCTTGATGATTACCGATTACTTTCTCGTATAATTTCACATCACGATGATAACAATCATCCAGGCAAAAGCTCTCAAAAAATATATATAAATATAAAATACCTATTTTTTTTTTTTGTACCAACAAATTTCTAAATTGCTTTTTCCTTTTTTCGTTTTTTTCTTTTTTTCTTTTGAGGAGAAACGTAAGCACAATCGAACAGAGTACAACATTCGTAAAGTTCAGCAGTCGTTAACAGACAAAACAATGATTTGTATACAAAACTTTGAAACAATATATCATATCACAGTACTAGCTATAAATACAACGTTGAAAAGAGAGCTGAATTACGAGAGCTAAACCAGTGCTTCGATAGAGGCTGGGGGAGAGTGGAAATGGGAGTGGGAGTTGGGATAGGGGAGTCACACCGAACGAAACCCTATACAAAAATTGTACGCGCTCTGCGAGAATCACGGGACCGAGGCTCCATCTTTGCATCTTTTTTTCCGCTAATGTTCTCACTACAGAAAGAGAGAGAGCTTATTATGCTACACTTCGAAGATCGGATGGAAACAATATACACGACAGAACGGAAAGGAAACGTGTGTGTGTGTGTGTGTGTGTGTGTGTGTGTATGTGTGTGTTTTTTATAGTTGAAAATTCACTAAAAACGTTACGGTGCGCGCATGAAAATACGTCGGTTCTTCCTTATCACATGTTTATCAATTTCCGCATCCGTTCGCCTTCGGAATCGTTATCACTTCAATCTTTGTCCTTTTTAAAACAATAACAGGACATTTTTTCTTTACGCGTAATTGATCGTTTCTGTTTCCCATTTGTCCACACTTTTGTTTTTTTTCGTCTTGCCCTACCACCTCCTCTTTCTCTTCCTTTCTTCGTTTCTCTTGCTCCTCTTCACCCTCCTTCCTGCTCCGTGTGATAACGCATACGCAGGGTATGTAATGTCGTGCTCAACCCGTCACGTATATACACTGTAAAAACGGCTTGCCGCCGATGATTGACTGGACCGTGTTCAGAGGATGAAACGAATCAGCCATCCATTCGCGATGCCGTCGATGACAACGGAGGGTACGGGTGATGTACCAAGGCCGGAATTCCAGTTGCGTCAGACTGCTGACTGTTCGAGACCGAGCAAGATATAGAGTGTTGCTATTTCTTGGTCGGCGTGCCTCGCTGTGTCAAACCTTCGAATCGTTTGAACGTGTAATTGATAAACACCCAGTCCCTGTATATTACCTCTCCGTCTTGAGGCATCGGCGCAGATGCTGCAATCGACGAGAAAAGAATACGTTAGGTCGATCCTTGCCGCGATTACACACACCATTCGATTACACCGATCGATTATCTCCTTAGGTATTTCTGAAGTTACGTATTTTTGACACACTCACGTATTTCTAATTTCACGTCTGGGAATTCGTCGAAGTTGGATGTATCGTCGATGGAACGCACCTCGACTGGTATCGCGGCCGGTCTCTCCCTGATGTGCTCCCAGTCGACTCCGCGGAAAAAGGGAGCTAGCTTCAGCTCCTCGATACCTCTTTGCGCACCTACGACATGTCGCAAATTCGCCTGTATCAGTTGTTCTCGAGAACCGAGAATTTGAACGTGATATCAGGAATATTCACCTAATCTTCTATCAGCCTCGCAACAAAATCTGATTATGGTGTCCTTAGCTTCTTCGCTAATCGGGACTTCGGGTGGAAACACCAAGGTCTCTCTCCAATTCATCACTTTCCTGTAAGTTTCTTGGGGATTCTCGCTACAGAATGGAGGATACCCTGCGCAGAACGGTAGGAAAGTTTGCTGCTGATAACTTTCCATAGAAAATACGATGCTAAAGAAGAAGATGCGGTGGTACCTATAAGCATTTCGTACATGATGACGCCCAAAGACCAACAATCGCAGGCAGGTCCGTAACCAGTTTGTAAAAATACTTCCGGAGCGATATAGTCTGGCGTTCCCACAGTGCTGTAAGCTAACGCTCTTCTGTTTCTCTTCCAGCTCTCGGCTCTTCTTTTACTATCCATCGCCCCGCCACTTCCGCTTCCACAGGACGTCACTGGAAATGAAGGATCGAACGTCGGTTTGCAGTAGGAAGGATAGACCAAGGATAGACGAACGTACAGAGAAGGAGCTAGAGCGCGGAAAACGTTTGCTTACTGAAATCCGAAGGCTTCGCTTGGCTGAGGTCTCTGTAGAAATCGGTCCTATGAGATTTCTTCAAACCTGTACAGAGTCCAAAGTCGGAGAGCTTTATGTGACCTCGGGCATCCAGTAACAGGTTGTCCGGTTTGATATCTCTAAAGACAAATGATTGTACCGGTATATCTGGATGTATAATTTTTGCTTCCGTATCGTTATAGGTTCGTCTATAATAGTTGAACGTTACTGCTCTGCAATTTACCTATGAATAAATCCTAGCTTATGAATGGAGTCAATTGCTAACGCTGTCTCGGAAATATAAAATTGCGTGCACTCCTCGGAAAGCGTGTCTTTCTTCATCAGCAATGTCATCATGTCACCTGCAACGGAGAATAGGATCTGATCAAGAAATAATTGCACGCGTTCAAACTCTGCACTACACGTTTATCTACTATCGCGATACAACTTTCGGGCAAAGCGTAGACACGAAAGTCTCGAGCAATGAGGTATTTATCCCGCGATCCTAAATATTAGAGCTAACGATATTTAAAAGAAAAGGGAAAAGGAACGTGTACAGAAAGGTGAGCTTACCGCCTGGAAGAAACTCCATAATTAAATATAGATTGATAGGATCTTGAAAGCTATAGTACATTTTTACGACCCATTGATGATCCGCTTCCACCAGCACGTCTCTTTCGGCCCTGACGTGCGCCACTTGCTCCTTTTCCAGCATGTCGGCTTTTCTAAGAATCTTCATCGCGTACACGTGACCGGTGTCTTTCTTCTGCACGAGCCTTACCTTTTTGGTACAACAATAACAAGGATAATAGCAACGTAGATCTGTATCAAAAGGAGTACGCGTCCTCGCGATCACTCTTTTGTTAGTAGACACTTCAACCCTTGGACTTCTAATTAAGTCACGACAAAAGTAGGTTGCACTCGTGATAAACTTTGATCGGTTTCGTCTGACACAGACTATCAAAAGAGTGAATCAGCGAAGCTGAGGTCGACATGAAAAAAAAAAGGACGTTCCAAGACAAGAGGGTAATCAATTTACGAGAAACTTACCTCGCCGAAAGCTCCTCTGCCAATTACTTTGAGAGGCTCGAAGTCTTCGACACCGAGTCGGGAGCGCTTCAAGCGAAGAAACTCGGTTTCTTTCTGGGCATGCTGCAACCGTTTCTCCTGCTTCTGTTGCTCCGACAGCCCTTCGTCTTTCAACGATTCCTCTAATTTCGCGAGCCTCTGCTTCCGCTCGATATTCTGGGCTATTAGATTACTGTAGTAATTCTCCAACGTTACCTAAAGTCCATAAAACATAAACCTCAGCTAAACTAAACAGATTAGTCAACTAGTGCATACATACTAGAAACTAGGTTAGGTAATTCCCTTTTTTCTTTCTCTTCAACAACTCGGAAATCAAAACAATTAATGCTACCGTGATTGTGTATCTTCGTACATAGTTTTCTAAACATCGATTTACAAGCGAATTGAAATATACACGAAAGGGATAGAAAAGATGAAAATTGGAAGAAGGGAGGCAGATGGATAGACGGATAGACAAATGAGAGAGAGAGAGAGAGAGAGAGCTCACCTTGGCCTTTGTAGCCTTGTCCAATGTATGGCCGCTGAAACGGATCGTGCTCTCTGTGGCCGCCATCTCCAACACCCCTGTAATACATGCAAAAGGAGGTCACCGAGTGTCGCACACCAGTCTCCAGAAGCGAGGTCTCGTGCCGTGACAATGACACAGATCCTTCCGCGTTGAGAAATCCCTCGATCTAATTAAAGGCGCGACGCGAAGGGCCAGCAACGTCAAGTCTGTCGAAACTTTGTCGATTCATCGTAGCCGCGATCGTTTCTCGATAGATTCGAGAAATATTCACCGACGCCGTGTCGCTTGCCCGCATCGTTCGATCAAACGAGTTATCGGGGAGTATTTAGTTTTTCAGACGTCGAAGGAGTTGCTCGCGACGGAGTCGGAATACGTCGAAGGAAGCGAGGCAGAAGAAGTTTGTTCGCCGGTCTCGAAAACAGTTCTGCCGCGTCCAGCAAACGTTGACTAGCCTTGGAGTTTATTAAATAATGGCCGCGGTGAATGGCCGTTCCACGTTCAGCCGTGACCAGTGTCTTTGCGTACAGGATGCGCGGAATCGAGTTTCTTTCGGATTCGTCTAGATGATACCGGTGTAATATCGTTTGTACTTGCTTGTTTTCCCGACGCCGGCTTCCGACGGATTGGATAAACGACGAAAGAACTGGACGCGGTAAATTGCGATAACAGGAAATATTTCCCTCCCAACAGAGAGGGTCGAGTAAAACGGAGAAACGGAGTGGCGCCAGTTTTCACACCGAACCCCGAGTTACTTACTTGCTACGCAAGATCTATCGCGAAATCAACGTTCCTATTCCTCTCTTTCACCATTCAAATCGTTTCTCGAGTATACGTGGAAGAGCATCGAGCCCTTCTCTTTTTTCCCGAAAGGGGCGTTCTCGCTGAACGGCAAGTGGTGATCGCGATTCTTTCCGCGAGCGCGCCCGGTCGTTTTATTCGCGGCATGTACGGGCAGCACGGAGGCACGGACACGAGCACAGACAGGCACGAATCGAAAAACTCGTGATACCCTAAAGAGAGAGAGAGAGAGAGAGAAGAATGTCCGCTTATAGCTGCAGTACGCTCGTCCTCAAGGTATATTTCGCGATCCGATCCTCGCGGAACTAGGGACTAGGTACAATGACGTCACGCGCTGATTACATTACGAACTACAAGGCCGCATTAAACTATTCTAGAAGCCGTACTTTGCGCGTCTCTTGCGTCCACAGTGTGCAAATAAAGGGTAACATAAGACACGCGAATATTACGATACTCGCGTTCCTCCCGTTCTCGACACGGTTCCCGCCTTTCTATCGTGCCTTTTGCTACGAAACCCGTGTTGCCCTTCAGTTCCCTTGCTTCTGATATTTCTAACGTCGAGGAGCTGTGACAAATCCACGCTGCGACTGACTACTCGACGAATTCCCTGGAAACCCCCGAGAGATTCGCAAAAATCTGCTCGCGAGATTCGAGCAGGCGAGAAAGATACTCGAAAGAAATTTAGGATGGAAACGGTTGATACGGAAGATACGAAACACCGGTGCTCTTTTCGCACCGTTGATCGTACGGCTTCCCTTCGACACCGATTACGTAAACTGCGTTCGTATCGCGCGCTCGCTGAATATTTCGACGACAAAACGAACGCGACTTCCGTATATCTATACACGCTATTATCTTCGTTACGTGAAACAGGAGCTCCTCGTTTTTTTTCTCTCTCTCTCTCTCTTCTGTGCGAAATTCAAACGAAAAGATTCGACGAAAAGCATAAATCACCCCCTGAAATCGTTTACAATAGAAATGCGTGGTTTTTCTCGAGAGGGAGAGACCGGCTGGTGGTATCGCCGCGATTAAACGCAGCTGCAGGATCAAAAGCGACAAACGTACGGCGATAAGCGATGCACACGCCACGAAATTATGCAACAGCTTTGCCGCTTGCAGCCGAAACGCTGACATTTCATAAACCTTTCGGTTAATACGCCTTCGCAGACAAGGCTTTATGTCTCGATCGGTCCACGGAATATGATTTATGAATTGTAATTTGCTAAAAGTCAGAGTAAACGTTGATATTCGTCGATGCTAATAAGGTACCGCACGACGAATCGCGTTAACGCGTCAAAGTGAAATATATTAAGTGGGATCTATTAAGCGGGCATGTATATACTGGAAATGTACATAAACGGCTTAACTGGAGATGTATGACAGCGTACCCCGGCGTGAAACGAGAGTACCGATAGTTCACGACGGTGCAGCGTCGTTGAACTTCAGCTAGAAATCGTGTGAAAGTGAAAACGTTGATTGCCGCGGCGCTACCGTAACAATCTCCGATACGAAACGGTAAATCGACAAACTTTGCCCATTTTATTTCCCGCTTTTCCACTTGGAGCAATTCGAAGAAAGAAAAACGTTGTCGGTGAATTTTTCGACGATTTCATTTGCCACGCGCAATTTCCGATTGCTTAGAAGTTTGTTTAAAACGTTTATTCGTGGGTTGGCAATGTGTTAACCATCGAGCGCCGATCGAGGCATTCGTGACACACAAGCGGCAGAAATGCATACGTAGCACATGATAAACTAGCAAGAAATATCGCACAGTATCGAGCAAAAATGACGCGTCAGCCGCACCTACGCCGCGGTACGCTCGTATCGTTCCGTTCGCCCTCAGACACACGCGTACACGTATCAAAGAAATATTTTGCAAGCAAGAATTCGCGCGCGCGCCTCTTCTCCTTTCCCACCTTCCACCTTTTCTCGCGGAATACATCTATGCCGCCGATGTAAAATTCAAATTCACCTGAAGCATTACACGTTTCATTACTTCATCGCGCGACGAAATTCGGTTAAAAAGAAATATTTTCAAAAATACGAGACATTCGTCGGTTCTAAGAACCTCTGTGAATAAATCTTGGCGTGTTTTCACGGGGAGTATCGACGACCCGCGAAAAAATCTCGAAACAGGCAGCCAAGTGCGCATCGTGCGAAAGACTTGACGCGTTCGAGCAAGTTCGAGGACTACTACGAGCCGTCTGCCGCATTATCATAAGTGGATCATCATCGAGAGTCTTTTCATCGCGAAATGCTCGCTCCAAAATATTTCGTACGAAAATTTCGAGATCTCATCCCCTCTCTCTCTGTCGATTTTAATTTCAATTCCTCGTCAATTGAACCTTCAAAGCGCTCGCGAGTACGCGTGAGGGCGATCGAACAATCCTCGCGAGTTCCCTATTTTAGCTGCTTGTCGTGTCGCGATTTAAAGTAAGAACTTCGGTGTCAGTAGAGATTATGCCGAAGAAAATAAGTTGAAAATTAACGGAGAATGTATTTCGAGAATAACCTTCGAATGCAAATCTACGTAACTAACGTTAATTGCTGGAGAAAGCCAGCCAATTGAATTGGAGAAGATCGAACGCGTTACAGGAAAAGGAATTTCCTCGAGATAAAGAAAGTATGGAGAAAAGTACGGTTAAGGGTTTTCAAAGGTCGATTATAAACCATGGATACGTGCTCGCACGTTACGCGAGCGCTCCACCAACTATCGAGGGTATGAGTCAGTCACTTAGCCGCGTAAGCGTCGATGGTAGCGCGCTTATCGGTGTGAGCGGTTTTAGAAATGATTCCCATCGAACGAACGCGTAAATAACGAACGACGAGCACCTTCTCTAGCCGAAATGCACGGCACGCACGTACGCAGCTAAGTAATTGCGGAAAACCGATTCTTTTCTACGTGATCGACGCGGTTAGAACGATCTGGCGGCGTGCATTTTCAAACGCGTCACGTTTTCGCGCGACGGTGAACGGACGGGTAATGGCCGCTACGGTCATAAGAATTCCGCGTAGACGTTCCTCGGAGTGCTTGCCATTCCCGATGGATTATTCCCGTTTTCGAGAGACGTCGGTTCAACCCTCGTTCACACGAGCGTTACATCTACGTATCGCTTTATACCTAATTACACAGAGTAAACTTTCTTTTTTCTTTATCTCCTTTCGTCGAGTCGTTGTCACTTGCGAAACAAAGCTCGTCAAGAAGAACCTACTTTAAACGACCCGATGTAAAGTATCTTTCGAGAATGTCGGGAAATTTCCAAAAGAACGCTCCGCAGTTTCAAAGCACTGGCAGATGATGATTCAGAGGTCGAGTAAATTCCTGTATTCAGGCTTGAAGGTCGTCTTATTGAATAGGAACTTTGAGAAGGTAAATATCGCAGATACTACTACCCGAAACCATCTTGTAGTATTCAAATAAAAGGGTCACGCGAGCAAGTTTATTTCCTGGCAAAATTTGTCCGATAAGACTTTTTCTAGGGAACGTAGAACTGTATCGATCGATATGAAAGCTTTCCAATTTTATTCTCCAATCAAAGATAAAAGCCGAGAGATAGCGATCGATACTTTTTTTTTTTTTTTTTTTTAATTCAAGTGGTAGGTATTATTCACTGGCTACAACAGCCTCGGAGGACCAAGGAATTTTCTCGAGCAACGGTAGAATTGCCACGGATCTGAAAGGCAGCGCCTAAATTTATCTCGAGGATACACGCGGCGACCGCCAAGTGCAACATCGATCGATACCTTGCCAGTAAATTCGAGAAGATTTCGTCGAATCTCTTTCGATATTTCCAGCAGCACGGACAGCACCGTAGCAGGTAGACGTTTTTAATTCCGTCGAAATGTATCCATTTTTAGCGCGATTGAACATTCGCTCGATACGTCACCTTCCGGTCAATATTTTTGGACACAACTCCTAAAAAATGTAAGAAGAAACCCATGCGATTGTAGACGAACGACTCGCGACGATTATTCTACGAACGTACAGGAAAAAGCATTTAGGGAAAACATTTTCTCCTATCGATTCTTCCGGTTCGTACGTAGATCGAATCGTGCAAAGGCAGTCGCCAACGTTGAATGACACTTGAATCGCGCGTGTCGTTGTTAGTTGCGAAGCAAACTGATAGTCGGGGAAAAGTAGATTTTCCCTGAGAACTTTCGTTCGGGCAGCGTATCTCATGGTCAAGTACGGCTTTCCTTCGCGAATCGATATGGAAGAACGAGCACTTTTTTCGAACGAGCCAAATACCACGCGCGTCGGATAATACTCGGAGATTTCGACTCTCCGGCGTACCTATCGTTTATACATCCGACTCCGACGCGTTTCGAATGCTTATGCTGGAAAAATATTTGGAAATAAAACACGTGGTGACGCAAAGAAAATGCGTTCGTTAAAAAAAGTATCAACGACACGCATGCACAGTTCGTTTATTCCTATAGAGTTACTTCATCGTGCTCGATTCGAGCAAATATTTTACAAAGTAAATACTCCAAAAATATTTTCACACGGAGAAAAAATTGTCCCTCGGTTGAATTTCGCTAAAATCGACGAGAGGTTATTTCGAAAGTTTCCATTAACGTTACCCCGTTGGAAATAATAATAATAAAACGACGAACAATGTCGCGAAAGATCGCTTTCCGCTAATTAACAATTAGATAATACAATGTGCTCGCAAACAACCGCGCCGATAAATTTTAATGGTCCGTGTATTGATTTTCTCGGGTAGCGCTAAACGAGAATCCATCGTGTGGTGTGTAGCGGAATAAAACAAACGGTACATTCACCTACAAAGCCGAACGACCATACGATTTTCTGAGAAGAGACCCTTTCTGTGCCTCGTTCCTCGACTCTGCCTCCTTTCAACCGCGTCGATTAGAGCCAACGACACGTTTATTTTCGTCATACCGAGCAAATGTAGCGGTAAAAAAGAAGAAAAAGAAAAAAAGAAAAAGAGGAAAAGAAAGAACATTAGGCTGATCCACTTTCTTGACACGGCCGATATGCTTGCTCGATCGGAATCGAGAGGTCAACGTAGCTTTAGGTGAAACGCAACCGAGCAGTTCTTCTTCTCGCAGACATTTTGCTAGACGTTGCACGCCTGTCCCCAACGAGCTATCGACGAACGTCAAAATTTCGACGTCGAAAAATGAGAACGACGTAACAGTGATTACATACGATCGTACACCTGTGAAACTTTTCCTGGATGTGGGTATTATTAGCTGTTCCAAATACTTGTTGCACAATTTAGACCCGGTATACGAAACAAAACCGCTGGATACTTTTTTTTTTTTTTTTTTTCGAGAAATTCCGAATCCTACAAGAAGACCATGACGTCAGAGACGCCATAAAAGAAACGATCGAATTTTACTTCAGAATTTTGTTAGAAGAAAATGTCGAATTTTTGCAGACTCTTCGATACTTGATTCGATAAAGTAGAAATAGTAACGAACACGTTCGAACAGAGAAAGAAATTAGAAGTTTGAAAGTAGGACTAGTTCGAAACGCGTATTTAGGCTGGCGTGTTTTTTGCAATTCGAGACGGCACTTTATAGGCGACCGGTTCTCTAGTCCAACGTAATCTTTGCTTTTTTCCATCCTCGTCGATTTGGCACATTTTCCACCGTTTAATCCGCGAAATCATTTACCGATTTTCAACGAACAGGAAATCGACATCGATCGTTGCTCATACTCGCCATCGTAAATACCGCGTGATCTATCGGGATCCAATTGCTCTATTTGGGTCAAAACGATCGTATGTCGATCCGAGAATAAAGGCGCGCCTCGGGGAAACAATTTTTCTTCGAGTATTCTAAAATCGTTGCTGCAATTTTCAGACCGATACTGCTTCGTGTACGTTAAACGTACGTACAACGTTTGGTTGCATTAGGTTAATAACTGTGAAACACATTTTTTAGCGACGAGTTCAACCGCCATATTTCCTTTCAGGAAAAGTTTGTTTAATCGCATTATACTGCACCATTTATTTCAATACTCTTTTCCGAACGATCTTCTCAAACGGATACTTTTCAAAAGACTTTATACATAGAAGGAGGCATCCAATATCACACAACTGTACCGTAAGAGAGGTTACGTAATTATAAACGGTGTAACTGAAAACACAACATTTTAAGAACACCAACCTAACAATTCGTTAGCCGATACTTCCTGTTCTAAACCGAAATATGTACGCACGTTTTATTTTTAAAGAGAGAAGAAAAAAAAAGAATTACGAATTTTTCAACGTTACTGGAAAACAAAAAAAAAACAAAAAAGAGGGAAACGTTTGAAGCGTACATTGTACAATTGGGATTAGCACGGCAAACACAAAACAGCAACGTATCAACCGATTACCATAGGGGCTACTTGGTCGAATAATAAATGATAGAAATGGTGAAAAGAGTGGAACAATAAGAATGGTAGTGGCGCGTGTATATCTGTGTCACGCGGATTGCCGAGCCTGAGTCATTCGCTCCCGTTCGCCCGCTCGAGAGTTCGTTGCTCATCGTGGCGTTCGAATCGTGCCCCGGTCCCGTGCTCTTTCACCTACTAACGGTTGCTTTACGGTTCTTCGACTCTTGCTAAACGCACCGTTTCACGTCCACCATCGTCGCTCGCGCATCGAAAACCTAACCCGAGTTGCTATTCTTTCTATCTCCCAATCACATCTCGCCATTTAATTAAAACAAAATAAAAACTCTGACTTTGCTCGTATTAAGAGGAAAGTTTACGACGAATCATACTCTGAATTATTTTTCCGCTTTTACGCGTTCCCCCATGTTCACGATATTAACGCGCAACGTCAACCGAGTTTCAGTTCTATCGTTTGAAATAAACAGAATTTCGATACGATAGAAACATGAAACTAAATCAAGCACGTTCGACACGTTTTTCCTTCTTCGCTTGTTCTTTGGTCTTTCTTGAATAATAAACGATGTTAGGCGAACTATTATTCTTACGATGTATTTCAAGAAAGCTTGTTTGGATAACACCCGTTAAATTTAACGAACTGTTTCCATATTTTCTATTGCGATTCTTTAGTCATTTCTTGAAAAGTCTCGTGTACCTTGTTCAAACGTAATTCGTTTAATCCATATAACGTGTTAATTAACGCGAAAGTATCACATCGGGGAGTAAATCGTATTAGCGTCGAATGGTGAATAAGCCGAGAGCTCCGAGGTAGCTAGCGTTCGAAACGTTTCGACAGCTTCTTCGAGACGGTTACGCAGTGTTTTTCTCTGATCTCCTTCTCCAATTCCTTCAAAGAGCGCGAACTTCGCGAGACAAGTCGTCGTCCGTTGAGAGTTCTTGGAACATTTCAAAAGACGTAAGAGTGTCAGTCACACTTCTCGACGTCTCTCGTCGTAAGAAAGTTCCAACGTTACGTAAAGGAAAATGTTAGCGTTGGGTTTAAGCGACGCGTGTCGTGACTAAGAGAAGGAAAGGAAATAGGGAGAGAGAGAAAGGAAGAGTGGAGGGGGAGGGGGGGGGGGATGGAGTAGGAGAAAAGAGAAGAACACATACATACGAAGAAAACATCCGAGCAATGCGTGGTTGCACCCATTGGTACGCGTCAGAGCGAGACGAATCGGAAGGGAAGCTGAAACGAATGGTGTACCTTCCTCGTTATCGTCGTTGAAGCAGTTTTACGCGACTGCGCATCGTTCGGCTGGTCTTTGGTCTCGGTCAGCTGCGAATATCGCGTGCTCGAGGTGGTATCCAATTTTAGCGGGACACGCAGACGTTGAAACGGTCGCGAGAACGCATCGGGTAAAAGAACGAACGATGATGCACTTTCCGTCGTTTTCTCACACGAATATCGCCGGAGGATCGCCGTAAGATCGCCGTAAGATCGACGAACGAATCACCACCGTACGTACGGCTGAGCACTCGCAACTGTGTCGCTCGTCGTCGAGCTTCTCGTCATTCGAGAGCTTCTGCAGGCCGAAAGAACGCGAAACGAAAGAAAGGAGAGAGCGTGTCGGTTCGAACAACCGTGCGAAACGATCGGAACGAAACGCGTCGCACGAGTGCCAGCCGGCGACTCCCGCTCTCTTTCTCTCGTCTCTTCTCTCGGTGCTCGGTGCTCGGTGCGCGACGAGATTCTACACACAGAGCCCGAGGGGAAGCTCGAGTCGAGAAACACTGCAACGGTAGAGCTCGAGACTGAGCTACGAAGAGGGGAGAGAACAGAACGACTAGGAGAAGGAGTAGAACGAAAGTGTATGCGCGCGACGACGACGACGACGATGACGAGAACTACGACTACGACTACGACCACGGCGACGACGACGACGACGACGTTGCCTCGTCACCTGATCGCGTTTGTCCGCCTGCGCGCTTGTTCGTTTCGTTTCGTTTCTTCTCCCTCTCCATCCCTCTTTCGAATCCCGTTTCTACTCTCTTTCTTTCGACTCCTGCATACACGAACTTCCCCTCGAGCAGCTCGACCGGTCACGCGCGTTTCTTCTTCCAACAGCATCGCGCTACGTCTGTCCCTCTAACGCGTTTATCTATGCGCCCTCCGGTTACCACCACCGCGAAGAGGGTGGCCCCTGAAGCTCCACGTTTTCGGTCACGTGGCACCCTAACACGGTTCGTATATCAGTCCAAAGCACCAGTTTCAAACGAATAACGCGGAAGATTCGGAAGACATGCGAAGTGTATATCGGTGGAGTGTGTGCGAACGCTCCGGCAAACGATATATACATACATGTACCTGCCATATATCCTCTTCCTCGAAGCGTGTACAATTAGTGAATGGGTCGGTAAATTTTCGGTGCAACTAAAAAAGCTTCGTAACGTGATAAGACAAAGATAGACGTGATTGTGCTTGGAAGTTTCGTTTGCGACTGACGTCACGAGAACAGTATGTGACAACTGGATCTTGGTAATCCAATTTTCCGTCAGCTCGGCCGATTTCGATTTTCTGCCGCAATGTACAGCAGGTGTACGTCCTTGTGTTTACTTTTAATTCTTTTCTTCGTTCAGCCCCTTGGCGTTAAATGTATTATGAAGCAAACTCTTTCGAACGATTACCGTTAGTTTCTTTTAGAATTTTAGCACTTTGTCTTTGTCTTTTCTTTTCTTTTCTTTTTATAACAATAGATACACGGGATGATACTTGGTTTGCAGACGGGGAAATAATGCGAGCAGAGGTAAGCAAACGAGCGAGAAATGTCCGTTCGATGGAGGTTTCGCAGGCTAGCCGACAAACAGCAGTTTACGAGGAGAAATGCAACGGCACGCCGCTCACGTTGCCCTCTATCTACATCGTCCACCTCTTCACGTGGGAATATTGATTTCGCCGCGTCAGCTGCTCGCTCGTTCGCTCGCTTGCTCTCCGCTTTGCTTGCCTATTCGTCCACCACCCTTCGCCCTCCGGTGTATTCCCAGTTCCTTCTCCGTTTGTCCCCGCGTAATTCGTACACTTGTTCTACCACTTTGTACATTCATTTGTGTAGTCTATCTACCGTGTGTCTCTCTTCTAGCAACCGTCACCTGATTATCGCCCTGCCATAGACCGCGTTTCTATGTACCGATCGATTATCAACACCTACACGGACGCGAACCTTTTTTTTTCTTTTTCCTTTTTATTTATATTACGTAAGCGAACATTTTTAAACGAATCGTGAATTGAAATTCTTATCGAACTCTTTCAAAACATATGCGTCTTCCTTTTTTTCTTTTTTCGTTGGCACATAACGTCCTGGCAATTAACCGTACCGTATCTATTTTTCTCTATATCGACGAATTTGTGAAATTTTTACGGGTTCAAGTAGCTTCCACGATCAAGGAACGGATTCGTTCGGTCCTCAATTTGCAACGCCAAAGACGAATTGATTTTCAAAGAAAAATAACCTATAATGCACGTATCGCGAATCGTTCCGAGGTCAAGCGTGAACCACGTCTTACGATCGATTTACTGAAAATGAAGTCTATTCATCGTGGACAATCGCCCAGAACGAAGAATTTACAACAAGAAAAGGAGGAATATTCTACCGCCATTCTTCTCGAAATGAATTCATAGGAGTGGATCGAGAGTAAAGTAATTCGATTATTTGCGATATATAAACCAGGCGGTATCGCAAGTCTAAAGCCTATTAGAGATCGTAAATCGTAGACGTCGACCGAAACGAATTTAATTTATCGGCAATGCTCAGATATCGTTGGTAAATTTGCATGATACGTTTATCGCCCTGGCGCCGTGTTCCTTCGACGAATTCTCTTACCGTTTAACGGGAGATTAATGGGAGATTCGATATTTGTCACCTATCGTCCATTCTCTTCGGGGGAGAGGTTACGCGAGTCACGATACTAACCTGAAACAGAAAAAGAAGGAATATACATGTATTGACAATTTCACGTGCATTCCTCGATTGGTAATCAAATATAAATCGTAAAATGGTGAATTTATCGGAACATCTTCGTCTCTTTCGTTCCCTCGTTTTGACAGAAGGGGAAGGAAAGTACGAGACAGAAGATGTGACAAGCGAGACCTCGAGTGGGCAGAGAGGGAAAGATGTTTTATTGATTTTTCGAACATCTGATCCGTGGCAAGAGCAAAGAAAAAAGAGAGCCTTCGTAGGGTTGACCAAACGAAGGAAGATGGAAGCAGAGATCCTACCACCACCACCTTTTGCCCTATTTCCTAGCGACCTGCCTGAATAGAAATCAAAAGACTATATTTGTTTCGTCGGAGCTTTCTTCGTGGACGTATCGTTCTGTTCGGAAGCTCGTTGCACACGATAAATCGTCGTTAAATTAAAAAGAAAAAAAAAGAAAACAAAGAAAAGAAAGAAAAAAGATCACCGTTGAAATCGCCCACAATGCGAATGATTCGTACGTTAAGCGATATTTCGTATTACTTCAAGTTGGGCGCAAATAAATGGCACGTATGAAATGTCAAGTGGCAGAATTTAGATAACTATACCCTACACGAGTATGTTGCTAAGTGAATAATCCTAGGAACGAAGTACGTTTAGCAGAAAGCTTTTATTTCCGCTTATTAACGCGAAACGAGCGAATTTCTTCCGCGTGTGTGTGTGTCTGTGAGTAAGTTCATCCTCGGGTACGGATCCGTGGTGGTATTTCTCTCTTCTCTATTCCATATACCTGTGTTGCCACGGTAACAGCCTAGATTCGAGAGGTTGGGAGATGCGGACCTACGGAGGAGACAAAGGGGCAGAGCGAGCGCGCGCACGCCTACACGCTTCTCTACACTACGTGTACACGCACACTCGCGAAATCTGTCTCCAGAAGAAGAAGAAGAAGAGGAGGAGGAGGAGGAGGAGGAGGAGGAGGAGGAGAAGGAAAGAGAACTATTGTCGCTCGATCGTGTTCCTTTGTCTCGCATTTCCGGTACCATAGGCTCACAGCAGCGGACGTAAACAACAATTCATTCAAATGTACGGGAATGCACGCACACGTGTAGCCGTTGCAAAGTACGTTTTAGCACAGAGTCGACGGACACTCGACCAATCTCCCTCTTTCTCTCTCTCTCTCTCTCTATAAAACATACTTGACGCGAAATATATTCCTTTTCAATTCGTGCACGGCTAATACAGTGTAGATCGGTTAATTGGGACAGCCGTTTATTTGGGACGGATACTGAAGAACGGAGATAAGAAATATTGTTTCCAGTACGTTTATATGGGACATATTTTTATTACAATTGGAGGTACAGTAGGTCTGGTGATTAATCAGGAAGCCAGAAAATGTATCTCTAAACTAAGACAGTATTTTCTGATGCCTGTGCCGATTTCGTCGATTTGCAGAGCCAAACAAAATGCACCAAGTTACACTCGATAAATTTTTGAAAAGATAATTACATACATCCACATATTACATAATATATGTATTTATTTACTTACTTTTGATTACCTATTAATGTTATTTTATTACTTATTGTTATTTGTATTCACGGCCGAATATTACATACGTTTTTCAATAAATCGGTTTTGGTTTCATTTTTCACGTTGTTCAGATTTTGTCTGTTGAAATTCGTTTTTTGGGAGTAACCGTTTAATTGGGACAAATTAATGCGGTCCCAATGTGCCCGAATTAATCGGAAGCCCTTGTATATTATTCTCACGATTCCCTATCGAATCGGTTTTGAAACATCGTTTTGCCGCACGCTGCGAAGCAACGAAAACCGGGTCACGCTTTTCCTCGTGGTAGGAAGAAAGGTGAAGTCAAACGAGGCCATTCGTCCCTACAAACAGACGGGAAAGATCTGGCGAATATTTTAGTTTCAACTGTAAACGAGATTCTCTATACAATCGATGCATAGAAGGTGGAACTGAACGTTTCACGCTAGAACTGACGGGAAATATTCGGAATCATCGATTCGCATTTCCATCTTGATCCACATTTTCCGTCATTTTCTCCGAAGAATATGCATGGACATCATTTTTCTTTCCAAATCACCGACTATTTTGTCACAATCGTAGGATAATTATGCGTTAGTCGCCGACAAATCTAGGATTAAATTCGTTTCACCAGCTTGGGATTTCATTGAAAAAATTCGCTCGAGAGAAAGAGGATAACACGGAGAAACATGTCGATACGTATCGTGCTTGATTAGGAAGAAAATTCAACGTATCAAACAGGCTAGATCTCCTTTCCTACGATTAATTAACGCTAGAACGTGTTACTACGGTGTTGAACAAATAGAAAGTTTGATAACCGCTGACAAAATACCGTAAAGAGCATCGATACTATTTCGCGCGGGTGAACGCGATCTACGTGAATTTCGTTTTCTACTAATTATACATTTTAATTGGAAGGTATTTTCTCGAAAAGCATTCAGGTGTATTGCACGAAAGAGGTTGCAGAAACGATCGAAGAAACAGTGAAACTGAACGTGTAAGTTTCATTTAGAGACCGTCATCGAAAGGTTTCGAAAGAAGATTTCACTTTTTACCTGTACGTTTTTTTACCTATACTGCGAACAACAAACCGAAAGGAAACAAATAATTTACACTCCTAATTCAATTACAAAAGAACTATTTCAAGTTTCGAAAATTTATATGTTTCTCTTCCACCTCGTTTTTAAACAGATCGACGCTATTGCTAATCCCCGATAAATAGAAAATTATATTTCGAGCACTCTGTGGGTATAATTGCGGGAATTTCGTACGCGAGCTGACCTCGTCCTGAATTTCATTCCTCCAGGGTCGTTCGAGAATCCAGCAATCCTCCGCCCTCTAGCTAGGGCAGGGTTTTTCAAACTGTCGGGTCGCATGCATCGGTGTAGCTCGTGAAAATCGACGAATGCACCAGCTTACGATCACCGAATGAGATCGAACGAAAGCTTTTCAATACGCGAATGAAAACATTTATACATTACAGGAAACGAATGGAACACGTGGGGAACGATTGTTGCAAACGATTCTAGTTAAAAGACACGGGATCCTGCTTATCGTCCTAGATTTTAGGAATAACAGCAGGGAGTCCGGAAAGCCATGAAAATGATTGGCTTTCGAATGAAGAGAACGTACCACCTGAGTCGCAGAGATGACCTTTCGTCTTTCGAGATGAACCGAGATGAATGATCTTACGTTGGAGTGTCACAGTTGCGCGGAAGAAATAGGGAACTCGTCGAAATGAAAATAACCGGTTTAGAATTTGAAACGGTTCACACGTGTATAATGTGCACAGGGACGCGACAACATTACGCATTTGAATAGATTAACACGCAATGGATGGCTTCGGCGGTGGAAAGTGAAAGTACATCCGTCTAGCGAGCAACGTTGTTTCGTTTCCACGTATTTCGTTGTGAACGTACTTTATTCTAGCTGATATCGTGCAACCCTGCCTTTCAATTATGCCTAATAATACAGTTGTGCCAGGCTTTTCTCCGCTTAATGCATATAATTCTTTGAAAACTTACAACGAACCTTCGTAACGAGAATTTCTCCGTGTTGTGTATTAACCCTTTGCACTCGAGAGGCGATTCTACCGGAAAGACAGAGTTCAGATAGATGGTACAGATTCTGAGAGAAGATCAGGAAGAACAGAGTTCGGAAACGACGAAAAAAAAAAAAAAAGAAACTACAGAATCGCAATTTCGAATTTTAATTGAGGAAAACCGTGGGTGGAACACAAGTAATTATAAGAAAAATTCAATTTCAGCACAAAAGCTTCAAATGCAAAGGGTTAACCGTTTAACTACAGGTGCAGGATAATATACCGTGACACGTTACATGGCTACGATGATTCAGACCAGAAAAAAAGAAAACAAATATCGTTCGGAGAAAATGTAAAAGCTTGATAAGATATTAACATGTCTGATGTACCGGGATGAGTAATTCGGCAAACAGCTGAAGGGTTAAGGAGGGAAAACGCGCGATAACTGGTATTCCTTTTGGTATGCCGTAGTCGTAGAATGGATCGAACCCGTTACACCCGTTGTATAATAATGTGACTCATTCTGGCTGATCGAACTGACCCGAAAGATAAGACTTGGCGCAGGTAACGTAGCTGCACATCTGCCCTATCTTCGTCCACACGGTCTTGAACAGTTCCGAATCGTACATCGATAATTCCTGGCAAGTTGACGCTTCCCTCTCGATTCCTTCACTCCGTCGAGATCCGCGATTTCGACGCGCTCCGCCGAGCTGATACGCGCTCGCACGCGTTTCGAGAGCGTATCGATCGCGCGACTCTCGATCCTTCACTCGACGATGTTTCGTCTTTTCGACAGCATGCTCCCTCTTTAAACCACACCGTTCGCCCAAGATTGGTTCGCGGCTTGAGTAACGTTCACGCGTTTACTTGTATATAACACGAACGTCGAACAGAAATCGAGCCTTCTGGAACGTACAGGAAGCACTGTTGTAAACGATTAATTACAGGGGGAATGTATACTTATCTTTAAAAGATATAAACAGAGATTTAGTTGATTTAACGGGTAAAACGAACGGTGAATCGAATTTTACGGCACAGAAGCGGAAAGATCGGAATGAGCGAAGCGCGATATTCGATGACGTAAAGTCGCACACACCTACGAGTTTTTCCTCGTGTCCTCGAATTAAAACCAGCTCCGTAACGCGTCGAACGTACTAGATAAGAGCCACCATTTTTGTTACGACGCGGCGTAAAATTTTCGTTCGAAAACATACAGCCGACAGTAATTATTCTAACCTACGTTTACATTTCAATCATTGTAATATACCACCGATAATCTGGAGTAAACAGATTTCGTTAACGAATATCAAATGTCCGAGGAAGGCAAAAATTGAGTCACTTTACGAGCAAGTTCGTAGCAAAAAAGAGAGAGAGAAAAAATTTAAAAAGAAAAAAGAAAAGTCAAACGACGTTCCGTTATACCGGATGTCTTTATCAACCGTAAGTGGCGTGTTTAAAATGTATACGAATGAAAGTCCAATAACCATGTCGATTGCCATAACGACATATCGATAAATCTTTATCGAGTACGCCGAGAGATCGTCGATTGGGTTAACGAACAGCATTAGAGGAAAGTGTAACGTCGACGTTACGTGTCACCCTCGAGGAACGTTCGAAACGTTTTCGTCACAGCCGATGCGTATAAATAAGTAATTATTATCCTTGACTCTTTATTAAATCCTGCTACGTCGACATGACCTTCGCACTCGCGATAGGTTACGTCACTGAAAAATCTACGCACACACTCTACTCTAGCTTATCGACGCCGTTCCTTTCCGTTCCTTTCCGTTTTTCTCCATCGTCGAGTACCACAGAAAAATCGTTGTAAAATTAACAACAGAGTGAAATGTTCGTTAAAGAAAACAAGAAAACAAAAAAAAGAAATGAGTGCATGTGAAGATAGGAAAACTGTAGAGATTAGGTTTCTCGCAGGCTACGTACTTAGCTGCCTTCGTCGTTCGTTTTTAAAACGATTCGCGTCGATGCAAACGTCGCAGTCGAAACGTACCGTAAAACCACCGCTTCCGCGTTAGTCAAGGTTCCGTCGTAGATAACAAGATATTTCGATAAAAGCGACAAGAATTTCCTGCCGAGTACGAATATCGATAATCGCTGGCTGATTCGCGTACTATCGAAACTGATAAACTTATAAACGGTTTAACATTCCTCTTTCTTCCACAGGTTGTACACCACGTCGATTCGACGATTAACAAGTGTCCGTTAGAGAACGCAGAGACGCGTGAACAATTTTGAGAATACTTTCGAACGGAAGGTCTTTAAATATCACGACATTTCAGCGAACAACGGTCGTGCTTTCACGTTGCGGAAACACGGGGACACGAAGAAACGTACACAGCAACGAGTGACATGTAGCGTTACGTTACGAAATATCGTCTCGGTCGTTTGTGGAAATTTCTAATACACTTGGTTCCCTATTTTCCCGTGTTAAACCAGAAAGAGATCCGGCTCTAGCCGAACGGTACGGGTGAGAAGAGGCGAGGTTGTTAGCTCGGGAAAAATACCGAGGTGAAAAGAATCGTTCGAACGCGAGATCCGCGAAGACAAGAAAATGGTGGAGTATCGAGGCGAAAGCGAAGTGGAAGGCGTTCTCGTGCGCGAGCGCGAGCGCGATGGCGAAACGATCGCGGATCGAGAGAATTGGAAAGGCGCGGTGGTGGTGCAGAGAGCCAGGGAATATGTCGCCGAGCGGCGATTCGACACCCGAGATACGATAGAGACGCGTGGAACGCACAGAACAACGCACAGAACGCACCAAGAACGCATCAAGAACGAACCGAATATTGGACACAGAATGCGCAAAGTTGTACGCGAACGTAACTCGGTGACCGTCAAACCGAGTGACTGAACGATCGACTAACCGTTCGTTGGTCAGACGTACGCGATCGAACGTGAACGAGTCCGAGTAGATGACACGCGGTATGAAAATAGGGGGACACGATGTGTGCCCACGCGTTCCGAACGTATGCCCGCGCACGTTTCTTCCTTGTATGGGGGAACGTGCGTCGCGACTCCAATTAGACTCCAATTCGTTTCACGTTCGAGAGAGTTGAAAATCAAAAACGCGAAATTCGCTACCATCTTTCTTTCGCCTTGCGATCGACGATCGTTCAAATATCGGGGGAGAGGGGATCGTGCTCGCGAATCCATAAATTTCTTGATGCTTTTTCCAGTAATTCTGAAAATAACTTCCTCCCCCTTTCCACGCGTCAAGTACGCACAGCTCTGTACCGAGAAAGCTCGAATTTCGAACGTTTGAAAGTTGGGGAAGGATTTTACGGGAGGAACGGGTAAAGGAGAAAGATTTTTGGAAGAAGAGTTGTCGGTCGTTCGACGGCCCCGGCGATCTCAGTGGTGACGCCATCGATCTAAAGTTGCACACGCTCCTCGGTTAACTGTACATCGGATCAAAGCATGAGCGGCATACGCGCGCATCCACCTCTTCCTTCTGGCGAAACGTATACGGAATCGAACGAACGCGAACAGGTGTGTATGTGTGCGCGCGCGCGTATATCCGGCAATTCACATTTAAGAGGTTACGAACGATTTTTAAATACAACACTGTCAAAGACTGCTTGAGAAAAAACAAGTGGAAAATTGTCTTTATCTTTCTAGATAGACATCTTTTAAAACCATTTGACAGACTGGTCTCGGAAAATTCCTCCCCTTTCGCGTGAAACAGGTGAACGAAAAAGAAAAGAAAACGTAAAACGAGGGAAGAACTGTTTCAGAAGCGATTCAAGTACGTGCACGTACCGTAATAATAATTCCGTTGCCCGCACACATTCTACTTTTATCTGTTACCTACTCGACTCTATTTCACCGTATCGCATGCGACCAACCGATTCCCGCCATTTATCGTGTGCTCGTTTTATCGTATGTTTCACGTAATGTGCATGCATTTCCAACTGATACGTGCGGTTTACGCTGAACGTGATCAACGACGTTTCACCCGACGTATCGATTCTCTCTCGAGATGAGAGGAACAAATACTCCACGAGAGTACGTAGCTGCCGAGAAACAGAGTGAAAGATCGCGATGACGTGTATCTGTTGGATGACGCAAAATCGTCCGAGTATAAAGCCCGTAACTTTCGGATAACAACATTCGATACGCGAATGAAAAACACATCCGTTTTCGATATCGAGTGATTTTTACGAGAGTACCTAACACGTTACGTTGCAACGATATATTTCCCGTTTGCTTTTAACGTTTCTCGAATCTTACTGTGCCTACCGTTTAACACTTTGACTTTCACGTCACCCACTTTGTTAACCCCTTGTCTCGCAACGTCGAGTCACAGTCGTGGCACAGATTATGGTTCACACGTGACAAACGCGAATCATATTTCTCGTAAAGTTTAAATACAATCTCGAGCTTGATTCGAATTCACAACGTTCAAGGTTGTTTCAATCTTTCCTCCGTTCAAACTTCGACAACGTCTCCGTTCAACCAGACGGTTGCTAAACAATCAGAGACAGGTAACGATCGCAAAACCGATTTCAAAACCGTTCAAACGTGCAACGATACGAAAAGAACCGGATCAAAATAGAAAACAACGTAAAACGGCCTCGAACTTGAAAAATCAAACGGTACGTGCTGTTTTGATCATATAACGAGGTATAATAAAGAAGATATCCCGCCGAAATACAAATCTCGCAACGAAGACTAAACGTCGGTGGATCTCCGTCGGCATTTTGCAAACACGGGACATGTTATCTTTTCTCTCGTGTGAAAAATTCAAGAAGAAATAAACGCTCCTCTTCCTCGAAACGACAGAAGGAAAGATAAACGATCTGTGTTGTCCGGGGAAAAATCGACGGGCAAAAATAATCGGAGAAGCGAATTTATATCCAAGGTATTTACCGAACAATCCATCCATCTGATATTCGTTAAATATTTTTAGTAACAGCCATATGCCCCAGCCCGAGTATCTGCGCGTTTCACATATCAAACGACGAGCAAAAAGTTAACCGCATTCGATTGTTTTTAACTACGACTGAAAATAACACGAAAGTTCGGGGAAAAGAAGAAAAACATTTTTTTTATCCAAAAGAGAACGTGGTAACATTTGATAAGGCTTAGCGAATATCTAATCGAAAATAATAAGGAGAAGGAAAGGGATCGGTAAAGGAACGTATGCGGTGGTATTAGTATCGAAAAGTTGCCGTTAAGATGGAGAACGAGTTTTCGAGTAAAGCTGCACGTATGTATGTAGCTCGTACTTAGCCGAGGATCATGTTGGATGCGGCTTAACAAGCCTGAAGAACTTCTGCCAAAGTTGTAGCATCGATCTTTGGCCCTGGTTCCGAATTCTCCGACTTAATTTTAGTTAACGTGCGCGCGTGTCAAGGACAGGGTGTTATAAAGTAGGGATTCATAGGTTGGGCGATGTTTCGACTTTGGGACAATTGAAAGAAGCTATCTTAACGAAAACGTACGCGTCGCTATTGCTCCCTTTCTCTCCTCCTCGTGGTTAGAGCTTTTCGTAGACAGAGTTCCTTCGTAAAATGGAGGACCTCGAGTTAGGTTAGAAGCGGAAGTTGTAAGGGAAAGAAACAGTACAAATATATTATAGAAAATAACTTTCCAAATATTTTCCCATCGTTGTATAGGTAGGGTAATTGCTAGAATGACATTCTCTGACAAAGTTACCACGTAGTAAGCTCGCTCTTATAGCCTGTGCAATTGTTGTTTTCTCACGCGAGACAGTTTTCAAAGGTCACCAATCAACAAACATCGGCGAGTACGTACTTGCTGAATGTTTTAAAGAACCTGCTCGTTAAATAGTAATAAAAGCGTAGAACATTTGAATCGGATTTCGTCATTCGTTGCGCGGACGTTTCTAATCGCGTTTGTGACCCAAGAAACTACAATCTCGAGTCACTTCCGTTCTTACTATCGCACTCGAGTTTTGACAATTCTAACCGGTTATCGCGTAAAACGAACTGCACAGCATACCGAAATTACTACACATCTGTGAAATCCTGTGACAAATAACTAGGACACGTTTACACGAGAATATCTCAGGGATGGTCCACTTAGGAGACTATCGATAACAACCGGTACGGGCAATTTCTGATCGTTATTAAGCGAAAAGGAACGCGCAGCGAGGGGTAGAAAGGTGAGACACAGCGAGGAAGGCGAAAGGAGCAACGATAAGCGGCAACGCATTCGACTGGATTTTAACCGGCAAGAGAATTTAAGATTTCTTGCGAAATATATATACATACATGTACCTATATAGTACATAAGACGAGGAGCCTTGAAGTTTCCGCGTCGTTAATTCAGAGTGGATAGGATCGAGAAATAGAGAGGTGAGAACAGAGCGAATTTCTTCGTCTTTCCACCGTTTCCACGAGCTCTGTCGCGCAATCGAGAGCATACGCGTCAACTATTTATCGAATTTACGTGACCAATGGTGATTCTAGACTTTCATCGGTGCCCTCTTGGCAAACAGGTCCAGTTCTGGTCACGCTTATTGGCCCTGGTGACTAGATAACAATGGGAGAGCAAGTGATTCTCACGATATGCACACCGATTAGACGTGTAAATACCGCTGTGTTTCAGATCTACCAACGATCGAAATAACACCTTTCGGTCTCGCAATTTTCTGCTCGTTCATCTGATTAACTTGTTAATCGAATTCGTTAAATCGTTTCTCATTAAGAGAAGAAGCGGCGTGTCCTCTTTAACGGAAAACAAGATTCAAAATCGCTAGTCATGTAACGATAGAATCAAGAATCGGAATTGTTACGTTTCGAACGTCAATCACCCGAATGACAAGGTAATTCCAACTAATTTCTCGCGATGCCTCGATTTCTAATCTTCCAGTACTGCCCTCCTAATGTCCGAACAAGTTACGTCGATCCAAATACCTGGAGTTTTATCAGATCCGATATCTCGATGTACGATATAACTTTCCGCTAAAGAAAGTCAGATGTCTGGGAGGCGACCTGTGTTATGTAAATGTCGATACGCATCGCGTTGCACTTAGAACCGTTTACGTCATGCACAGAAGAGAACAGGGCTGTCTCCTCGGGTTCTCTCGCCTTCTGCTCACCTACCTCCTACGGTGGCACGAGCGTTCCCTAACGAACAGAGTGCTCGAGGTGATCCTTTTGTTCGTGTCGGTCGGCTCGAAGGGTTGAGCTGCTTAAAAATGGAAACACAGCGAGGAGGGTCGAATAACTTCCGAGTAGTTGATGCAGAGTGTCAAACTGTTCGATACGACATGGAAGCGGTTACGTGTATATATGCACCCAAGTCTGTGCTATTTAAGAGCTGATTGGTGACGTGTTAATCTTGGAAATTTCGTTTCGTAATCGTAACGTAACCAAATAATTCCTGAAACGATCGAGTAACGCAGCTTCTAATAAACGAGATTGCGAATTTTTCACCGCAGGTGGAAGTTGGGGAGGTAGTTTTACTTTTTTCTTTATCCGACACAACCTCGAGCCTATTTCGCAAAGTTTTCGTATTTCGCTCAAGTTCGAGGAGACGAAATTACCGTGCAAGCGCCACATCGATCCGAAGGCCTGCTTTTATTTTGCTCCGCGTGGGTGGACAAAGAACACACAATGCTCGGTGTAACGAGCACCATTGCGAAATTACCAGAGCGATAGACTCGGTTGAGGTTGGTCGCGTTTTCTCTTCACCGAGTCTAGCTATTCAATCCTATCTAAACCCGTAAAAGTTCAACGTTCAATAATTCGACGAAATTTGATAGAAAACTGTGCAAATTCGGCTAGCTTTTTCACCGAGAGAACCTAGGGCACGCGTGTACGGTAATATTTCGCCCATTTCTGTTTAAACGGCATACCTGGGTTACGTAATCCCAGGAAGCGATGGTGATTTGCACCAGCATTATTATGCAACGTGCAAATAATTACACGGCCGTCGAAAGCGCTGTAATTTTCTCTTTACCTCGAAACGACGATTCTTCCTTTCCGAACAATCTCTCGATGGAAAACTAGCGACTCCCTCTCGAGAGTAGAATTTTGTCGTTTTCAAAATTAACCAGCTAATTCTCCATCGACGAGCTAAACTTTCCACGTGTGTCTCCCAATGACACGTCACGCTTATACCGGATTTACAACGCGATACGATCTCGCGTTTCGTGTTTTATAGGAAAATCTTTCTACTCGAAACTTGCCTGAGAAACTTTCGTCATAAGTGAACAAAGTTACACGTAGTAATTTCCCGTAATCACAGCCTTTCTTGCCTTTGTCCATTGTCGGGAATAAAGTGACAAGAATTAGAAAAAAAAAAAAAAAAAAGAAAGTGTCGCCCGATGAATTGCTACGTTTGGTAGCGACGCGCACGATTCGTCCTATTCGCTTTGTTTTTTCTTTCTTTTTACCACGAAGGGGGTTGAGTTGAAAAATCTTCTTCGCGAGCGCGTAAACCTCGATAGGAAATAAGGACGAGAAAGTACAGAGTATAATTTCGCGCGTACACGCATCGACAATGGTCGCTTTGTTCGCGAGCCAGCACTTACATACTTACGTACGTATCGCTGATGTCGACAACGACGAATCGAGTTGCCATGCTTTGTAAATACTAGTCTCATTTGCGAGTAATCCTTGACCCCGCTTGTGAGATTACATTTCTCGGTGCACTGATTCTCACCGGAAGAAAAAAAAAAAAAAAGGGGGTCAAAACAAAACAAAACAAAAAAGGAGAAGAATGACCCTCGTTGCTAGATATAGGAAACGATACGGACGGGACGTATCGATATTTTCAAATTAAAATGTAAGGAGAAGGAGACGTTTGCAGCCAGATTTGCGCTGTAAACCGTGGCGACGAAACGATCAAGTCGAAGTGATCACCAGCACGATTTGAATTTCTCAGGAAGGCCGAATTCGGTATTTGACGATCTTGCTCCGAATTTCGAAACCCCTGTTACGCGTGCACGTGCCTCGAAAAGTAATCCTACTTTCGATTTCTCGGCGCATCGAAATTCCAAAGATGCCTCCGGGTTTCTCCGAATTTCAAACACCGCGTCGATAAACACCAAGCATTTATCTTTATTAGCAACGAGAGCGCGCAATGTCAACGGACGATAAACTACGCTAATCAAATGTATTTCCTTTTATGCTTCCACAAGATTTAACGCCACACAAATACTCGATTATAGCTGCAAATATAGGCAAACGCGTAGAATATTAGTCGAGGTGGTCGTATGGAAAGAATAATTATCCCAAGGTAGAAATTTCTCGTAAGTTCTCGTCAAACAGAAACGTACCTTGGTAGGTTTACTGCGAAAGATAGAGTTTACGCGACGCGAGCGTGTTTGCGCCTGCTTAGGAAGACAATTTAAAGCAGGTGACACGCACGATGCATGCTCTTGCTCGTGCCACCTGTGTGTAACCTCCTCGGAAGATTACGAGCCAATGACCTCGTATCTGATAGCGTACATTGCGTGGCAACGGTATCCCTACACAAAAGAAACGTTCTTTTTTTCGCTGGAGGAAATGTATCTGTCCTGTTGCTGCCAGTTGAGCAGAGGACACTTTATGAAACGATAGAAAAAGAAAAAAAGGGTAGGAAACTGTCGCAACTATCGGCGACACATCGATAATAACGCTTCGACGTATCGTTCGTCGATTACAGAGAACGAACCTATAGAAAAGAAACAAAAAAAAAAAAGAACCAGGCACGTTTCTATGACGAATTTCGCGAAGAGTGATTCTCGTAGTTTACGAATTTCCCGGAAGCATTTGAAGCATTGTGTCGGCAAGAAGAGAAACCGATCGTGATTCGAATCCCAAGTTGCATTTGTACTCGCAACGTTGCCAGGTGATACTCAGCTTCACCCACGCGTAAACCCGCCAAGAATTACACAACGCGCGAACGCGACATCGTTGAAAAGTCCCTCGTGCTCCTTCTCGAATAGAACACGACCGTCTGTCTATTCTCCTATTATCGCTTCTATTATCGCCTTCGATGTTCTACGCGTATTACGTTAATTACCGACGAACTGTTCGCTTCGTTTGGCTAAATCCGCGGACCTGTCCCTCGTTAAGAAGTAAAAATCAAACGGATAAACTTTGTCGATGCGAAAGTAATTGCGTCTAATTTTACTTTATTACACGTAATTACACCGATTCGAAAGAAGAAGAAGAAGCTGAGATCGTGAGAGGCGATATTCACTTACACGTCGAGCATAAATACAGTGATTCCCATTAATATTCGAACATCGTTTAAAACAGAATAACTTTTTCTTAATTGAACCAAATGAACTGAGTTCTCGTGAAAAGTTAGAAGGATTAGTTTACCAGATGATGCGTCAAAAATATTTGGAAAAAATTGTAATTAGTCGGAATTGCAAAGAATACAATTCTGTTTGAAAGGGTGTTCGAATATTAATGGGAATCGCTGTACTTTAACAATTACTACGGACATCGTAAGTTATCGGTGAACGTGAACCGATGCGATCTGTAGATCGATAAAGATCGAGGGGTTGGGAAAATTGCAAATGGATCGGCGAAATAGGTATTTCTGTAGAGTATCGGAGATACTGTCTGCGAGAAGGCACGATTAATTTTGTTCCAACGAGTCGAGAGCAAATCGATCGAAGATACGCGTAGGGACGAAGCTTGTGTATGAGCTTACGGGTAAATAAGATAGAAGAATCAAGACACTGACGGTTAGTAATTAGAAAACTCGAATAACGGTAGGACATTGTTATCGTTCACCATCGTCGTTGACCGTAACTCGGCTGTTCTCGATTCGAAGTTTACGCGCGAGTAACGAATATCGTACACCCATCTAACGGATAAACAGAGGGAATTTGGAAACGCCTGTCGAGTTTTCCAATATTCGCAGCATTTCTCTGTGTAACGTAAACCACACGATGGAAAATAAAGCGATAGTTCAGGTTTGCTCGAGCGTTTTTCAATGAAAACGAGGCTAGCTTCTTCATTGAGAAATTCTTGGTTAGGTTATAATGTAATCGAGAAATTTTCGTCGGTTCTTTCATAATTACGTTTTATACACACCGGACCCTATCCTTTCCTTTCCTCTTCTACGCGTCGTACTGATTCTGCCAACACGTATCCTTCTTCCTGGTCTAAAGGCGGAACGAAGGATCGAAAGGCGAAAAGGTACGAAAGGTGGGACGACACTTACCGTTAACGTCTACCTAATTGCAAGGGGGAAGGACGAAACGGAGAACGTAGCAACGCGGTTATTACAAATTCTGCGGCATACCGTTGCCAGCAACGATCGCGACCTGGTTTGCACACCAAGTCTAATGTTTATTTATCAAGTTTACGGTGCGTCCTCTTTCCGGCCTAGATATCGTGTCGTGCTACGGTTGCCGGCAAGTTTCAATCTCAAGAATAATCTTCTTTTGTTCACGGAACACTCGTTATTTTAGATAACATTATACGCGTACGCTACGAGAAGAAAATATTCTCACAGTTAAACGCGGCTTGCGAGCAACATAAAGAGAAAGACATCTAAAAGGTTCACCGATAGCAACAATTAACGACGCAGAGCGAGGTGTACAGGTGACGAATTCAGGCTGGATGGAAGATACACGTATATACCTAGGAGGGTACGGTGGTTTGAAATACGATAGTTTAGTCTTCCCTAGAGCAAATTTTTCCAATAAAACGTTGAATAATTTTCATTGGAACGCGTCGGCACGTACGTAACGTGTACACAGCGATAGCGAGCGTGAATCCATGCATAAGCTGTCACCAACCGCCGTATGGTATGCTATTAACGAAACGCTAGCCAACTAATTTCTATTTCGTCACGTGCACGACCCGCTTCGTGCCGAAAACACTGCCCATACGAATATCAACTGCGAACTCGAATAACACGAATTGCAACCTCGCGTTTCGAATCGTTCCTCTGTTCGTTCGTTTCACTCGTTTATTCTTCTCTTTGACGTACGCGTGCTCGAACGTTCGAACACTTCTAGCAAACTAGATATTGCGTAACAGCCTAGCAACCTAGCGCAGGCCTTTAATTCATCCATCCCCGCTTCAGACCGACTCTTTTTAGAGAAAAAAAAAAAAGAAAAAGAAAAAGCATAAATATTTATCGAGGAACACATTCGTAATTAGCGATCTCGTGTATATTTATGATAGGAATTAAAGGAGCTTCTGTGTAGATTACTTTCGTAATTAGCCTCGCATTAGAATTATTCTTTCTATTCGTGAATATCCTCTACGTCACGCTGTTGCCGGTTTATCGCTGTATGCTATCGCGATGGCCAGGCAACCGTTCTCTCGTTCTACCAAAAACTGGTAGGCAATGTCCCTGACCGCGTGGAAAAAGATTGCGGGTTAGGTTAAGCGAACCGATTCGAAAATACTGCCACGGCATAAAGGTCGGCATTCGTTTAATTGGCAATGTAAATATTAATTTCCGATAACTGGAACAGTTGGAATCGATCGGAGGGAGTTTTAAATGAGCCGATCCCACGCGTTTCGATCCGGAGGAAACATTATATACATAAACGATAACTGTCGCGTGTTTATGCATAGAAATCCATAAGAATGCGACTCTTTAAAAGTCAACGAGTCGATGAAACTTCTTTCCTCGCGTAGAAAGAGGAAAACGCGGTAGAAAGGTGTAGCCTGTTGTAAGATCGTACAATGGAAGCCCCGTTAATACGATTCTACATTCGTCATGGTAGCCCGAGTACATTGCACCAAATACTCGACGCATCGTTAAATACCAGGAACTTGACACTGATCGCTGCAGAGATTGTACGTACGCCCGGTATAAAAGCACGGTTGCGGAGAATTATTTTGCTGAACGTCGATTAATTATTTAACACAGAAGCATGAGAAGCATCGAGAAGCCGAGCTATTTCGTGATCTTTTCTATTCTTCCTCGCAATCGTTCTACGCTAGTATTGCACAAGTCCACGTGATTTCTTTTCTTTACGACCGTACGGTAAACTCAATTTCAGCAGCTCGGACGTTTCAGCAGATGTACATACGTACATACGTACATACACGTCGATGCCCCCTGAAACGAGATGGAAGGAAGAAATGTTTACGGTATAAAACGAAATTGCGGAACTATTTGCAAGTCTGGAGAAATTTGTTCGAAGTATGTCACGGAAGAGGAGAACACTTCGATGCTAACGTAACCTAATTCTTATCCCATAACCGTCGAGCAAATTGCTAATACGCAAGCCTAGATTGTTCCATCGTGTAGGTCGAGATGTTGGTGGTGTACAATTTGGTACGCTCGTCTAAAAATGGTACACGCTCGTTGCGAAGGAATAAATGGATAAAGCGTGTAAAAAAAAGGAGAGAAGAGAATTCGCAAAGTCCTGAAAGATAAGTAGATAGAGAGCGGCGACAAGTCGCGAGGAATCACCGTTAACAGCGATGCTTTGGTATTAATAGTACATGCACGGCTCCTATTCAATTATCCGTTGCTGCCGCGAGTGTACGTTTGCCTCGTAAGTACGGTCTTTTTATTAATGGCCATTGCCATATGTACGGAACACCTGCGATGACTAACAGTACCGCGCAGCCAACTATAATAAGACGAGATTACACTCGAGTACGTTATTTCGCAGAAACATCGATCTTCCTCTTTTCGAATACACCTACACGCGAATGTGCGACTAGCGCGACTAGTTCGACTGGAAACCGCTCGAATTAATTGCCGTACGAAGCTCGCACGTATGTATGTACGAAACTTCTAGAATTTCAAATCGAAAATATTATTTCGCTTTTTCTGCCGGCAACTGATCCTTCGAGCATGTTCCTCCGAGGAGTTAACGGCACCGCAGTAGTCCTGTATTTCATTTGTACCGTTTGCTTACGCGCAATTATAAACGAGGTGGGTGAAAGAAGGGCAAACACGTAATACTCGACGGGATGCAGGGTAATTCGCGTAACGCGACGGCATCGACCTATTAACGTTACGGAACAATTCGAATAAAAATACTCTTCCTTCGCGTTTCTAGCTTCTGCGTTTGAAAATTTACCTGATTTTCCCATCGGGGGCTGGCCAAGCCTACTGAACCACCTGAGAAACCTTCTAGCCGTGGTAGCAGCTGGTGGTCTACATCCTTCGAGGATGACAACTCCATTATTATTATTGTTATTGTTGTTATTATTGTTGGAAGTTGGACGTTCGGACGGCGACGCTCTGCTGTACGGCGACATCCAAGCTGTGGTCGTGCTTTGGATAGTGGCACCTTTGACGGTAGTTATGGAACTGGTTATCTTAGCCGGGTGCGGGACCCAATCTTCCGAAGCGACGGGCATTTGTCTCGTCCTCTCGTCGGACGAGTCGAAAACGAAACCGCAAAATGGGAAAGTCATTCAAAATGCTACACGTGCAAGTCGCTGCATCCTTTGGACGAGGGATAGAGATGTGTCGTGTCGACTAGTCAGACCACCATCTCTACGTGTATATATAATATCGCGTATATACCCAATGACGAAATTCACGATTTTCGCCCGAATTACGGAGGCCCTTCGACTTCCGCCTACGATTCGTAAGCAAACCGAGCGCCACCGACGACTACGATCCTCGATGCTTCCTTTTAACTCGGCCAGCGAGTTTTTTCACCGCGATTCGCCAGAAAGAGAACACACGAGGATACGTAAGTTTTTTGCGCCTGTCTGGAGTTTCGCGGTCGTCGCTTCCAACCTTATCTCTACGCTGCTTGGATGTTTGGCTTTACCAGCGAACAGTCACGTGCTTTCCCTTAACTTGTTGCACACACCTCGACGATCACTGCTTACTGCTGCTGCTTGCCTCTTTCTCTATTCTAGACGCGCTCTCGCCTGTTCGATCGATACCAACTCATGACTATTCTTTCGTTAATCTCTTTTTCCTCTGTCCTCCTTGTTATTTATCAGCGCGCGCGCGCGAGCGCGCACTTTCTACCGCGATCGTTCCTTATCGTTCGTGCAAACGCAGTACGAGGAATAGATACCAGACCGGATTAAGCAGTTCACCGCAAATCTACAATATTCTGCAACGACTGACTCTCTCGGGGTCACGTACTCCAAATGTAGCATTCACTTCTCCTACAATTCTTAACAAAATGGACGACCTAGTCGATTTATTTGGTACGTTACAAGGTACTTCGTTTTCATTGCAGCCTTCCTATCTAATACTATGCTATCGTGGAATGGTGATCCAAGTGAATTGCGTAGATACGGGGAACACTCGACGCGTATTTATAAAAGAAACACCACTTCTTCCGCGCGACTCTTCGCGACAAAAGATAAAAAGTAAAAATGGTAAAAAGTACACAGCATAGGTTCTTCCTTAAGTAGGATTATTGCACTTTGTCCTACTTTGCCCGATCAGATCCAGTCTCTCGATTAACGGTTTCTCCTGAACCAGGGTAGGAATCTCCTCTCGGTTGTTTCCACACATCGAACGAACGCAAAAGGTTCCTGCGAACGTCCAATATTCCCAGGGGAATAAACGAAAGAATATTTCCCTTCGACGTTTCCTATCCCCCTTCCGTGCACAAACTCTCCGAAACTACACTGTCGTCGGCAAAGCGTTTGGAGGTCGAGGTTGTTCTCTCGTATTGGTGAACGGTGCTCGGTCGGTCACGTAGTTGCCGCATTATCCGCGTTTCGTTGCGCTATCGCTAGCGACTATCCTCGTCGTCCTCGTCTTCGACGTCGTCGTCTACGCGCACGATTCATTCGGTTTCAACCGGAATAACCTTCACTGCTATTCCTTCTCCCTTTTGTCCCACGATTAAATCACCTGCAAGCCGAATCCTTTCTTTTCGCTTCCTATCGCCAGCGTATCCATCGGAAGAGAGAAAGGTGAAGAAAAGGAAGTACACGTGTAAACGTGGATGCCTTCGAACGGGAACATCCACGGTTAGGTACACTTTTATTTGCACTTGGAAACACAAGCTGTCGGTGTTTGCACACAGGGTACAATCGGATTACCGATCTTGCCGAGTCACGTTCGAAAACCACCGTTTAACCCATGTTGAGAAACGTCGCGAGCGAAGGCCTCGGTTGCACAATTTCATCCGGCCCGCGAACAAATCCAACGGAGATAAGGAGGAAAACGTAAAGGCGCGGAGAGAAGGTTGGCAACGCGAGTCGATTCTATCCAACACGTTTCCCGACCTGACGACAGACTCGAACTGCCACCGAGCGACCGCTTCTCTCTCGACACTGTCTCTCTGCCAACTTGCTTCTTCGTGCTCCTCTACCACTCCTCTTGTCTACCGGAGCGGCGGCGGTGGCGGCGGCGGTCTTCCTTCTGTCTCCCTCTTCATACTTCTCCTTCTCTCTCCGATCTGTGCGCGTGTTCGTATA
This sequence comes from Anthophora plumipes, assembly GCA_951804975.1. NCBI lineage: Eukaryota > Metazoa > Arthropoda > Insecta > Hymenoptera > Apidae > Anthophora > Anthophora plumipes. The sequence goes on along the minus strand of OX638113.1, from coordinate 27,283,946 downwards.
TTCGTGCACGCGTGCATACATGTGTGTGAGTTACACCTTCACCAGCAACCACCGACACCCGCGTTACCACTACTGGTACACTGTCGCTAACTGCCCCACCACTCCGCTACTTTTTCTTCGGTCAACTCCCTCTCGCACTCGCTACTTCGTAACTGTTTCTCTATCTTCGCCTTCCTCCTTCGCCGCACAGCACGCCGTGCGTTGCTTCCTCCCTCGTGTATAGCTCTTTTGCTGGCGAATACGAGTCCGAAACGAATACATATGTAACGTGTATGCGACACTAGCCGCTCTTCGGCGCAACACGCTGCTCGTCTATATAGATATACCGCGCCGTGTCGTGACGTTCACGCAGGACGCGTTTCCACGTTGCGATACAACGGATATACGGTGGGCATTGTGTTTACGCACACACGTGTGACCCGTGTGGCCGTTCTCGAGTGGACAAACGTAGGTAGAGGAAAGAGACGAAAAACGAGAGGAAACGAGAGGAAACGAGATGAACGTAGAGTGTGAGCAACCACCTCAGCTGACGTGCTGTGCGCGCCTGCCTGCATGACAGAGGCGCGCTCTCCTGCGAATGAGAGCCAACGTGACTTCCCGCGACCCACCCCCAGAACAACCCCTCGTGCTCATCCCGCAATGGCATGTGTTCCTTGTTTACCTCTACTTATCGGTCACGCGATGTCACTGCGCCCAACTATCTTTCATACTTTCGCGTCTCCAAGGTTTTTCCATTGTTCACGTAGCACCATTAACTCGTCTATCGCTAATTAACTTTTAACCACGTTCCTCCTATTTCGGAGAAGGGCGTGTAGCCACCTTAACACTTTGACCTACCTCATCACGTTCGCGTGATTTCGTTCAACCTGCGTTTTTCGAGCCAACATCGCGTATCTGTGACTTTATTCGCACAACTAAAAGATGGAAAGACAAATCGATTTTTTTTTTTTTTTTATTTTTACGTAAATAATAAGTAATACAAGAGAAATTTAAACATCGAAGGTGGTTAAGAATATGTTCAGTCCTGTTTTTTAAATTTGTTCGATTTTTTCTAATTTGACCTATGAAAGGTTGCAAACTCGAGAAAGATACCGGCGGTAAGTTCAGGTTTCTGTGCGACAGAGACGGTTGCCGAAGTGTTAATCATATTTCTCGGGGATTTTTAAAGACCTCGGGGAATATAGCTAGTTGCCGAGTATATAGCTGATTTGGTAAAACGCAACACAGGTGCTTATTTACCGAGGCACGATTTCATAAGGGCCCTCGAACGATTTCTTTCTGCAATCGACGGAACATCGTTCACGTTGGAAATGGAAAGTCGTTGTATTTATTATTCGAGCGAGAAGCGTAACCGCCCGTTCTAGAGACGAAGTAAAAACAGAAAGCGTGTCCGATCGAGTTCAGTGAGACTTCACGCCTCTTCCCGTATCTTCCTCCTTATTCGTTGATATTCTTGCAAGTTACGAAACCTTTTCAACACCACCCAGCCAGTTCCCAAGTTTGTATATTTGGAGCGCGAAAAAACAACCGAGAAAATATATTCTAGACGTAGGTATATACTTGAATGGATCGTGATAAATCTTTCGAACGTATCAAATTTCATCCTGTGATTCCTTTGGAAACTTCCTCGAAAAGTATATACGCGTAGATTTGAAACGACAGAAATGACGCGCACGATACTGATATACGTTAATGATAAACATCTCGAGCAGCTGATAGGAATTCGCGGTATCGTTTACATTTCGACACGATTGTAATACCGACGTATTAATCGCCTAATGTAAACATTTACAAGCAAGACTCTGAAACGTTAGTTGGTGAAACAACGAAGGCGTTCAAAGATAAATTGCACCCTCGATTGCACTACCGATAGTTCCGCTGTTAAGAGAGGCTGATCGAAAATATCCTTTGCCTTCGATCTTTCCTAGATCCTACAGCGTACGATATACAGCCGCCCTCGATTTACGCGTAGTATCCGTTCCACGTGGATTCGTCATACAGCACTGACGCGTTTCAACGTCGCCGAATAAGTTACTGTACACAGTTGCTACTTTTAAAACTTCCCTAGGAAATATACTTTCTGTAATCGCGTAAATTGAGGGACGGGTGTATCTTTGTCCCGTGCAATTTCAATTATAAGCCATTCTTTGTAACGGTCGTTTCTACCGGGAGGTCTGAGAATACGTCAATAAACGTTCATTATTAAGAGACGGTAAAATCTAGATGTCTAGCGCGGACGTTGATCAGCGACGGCGTCGTCGTTGTCGATGAGGGGAGAGGGAGGCACTGGTTAGCATGGAGATTCCAGTAATTAATCGTAAAACGGTTGGACGCCGGTACGGTATTCTCCGTGTAAAAATAGAGGCGCCACCGAGGATTCCGTAATGAGTGTAAGTTATGCAACGCATTAAGGACAGTGCCCTCCGTGTGCGAGTAACTTCGGGAACTTCCGTTTTTACACGCGCCTGTATATTACACCGTATTAAAGAGGGCGGCAACGATCGCGTCTTGATGCCGCGATCCCTCTTTAACGCGTTATTAAACACCTCGACGAAAGGTACGCGACGATGAACACTGTCTAATGCTATTATTCCCCTACGTTCCACACGTATCATCCGTTGGTTCTTCACGTCTGAACATGTGCCGCTATACCCTCTCTTTTACCTCTTATTTTCTTCGAACGTGAATTCACGCTCGTAGCGCAAGCTACTACTTGCATCGCAATGCAAACGTGACGAACCTTCGCTCTGATGGATTATCGTTCGAAAATTAGTTAGTCACATTTTACCGAGGTACCGTACCTATAGCCCCCGTGGAGAGACTGAGAGCGAAATTAGTTTATTACTAGGCAAGGCCTGAGGATCTTCCAGATCTCAAAAATGTAATATAATTTTTAACAACAATCCCTTCCCTTGGAAGGACCGATATCTCACTACCAAATTTAGACTCACCTCATACACAGCAAGCTAACCCCAGTAGCAAAAATAACCTAGCCTATAAAAGCTAAAACACAAAGCTTCCAGACAGATTGCTACAAAGGATTTTGCAAGTATCTTAGTCTAGTCATTCTTCGTTAGAAAATCAATTCACACCGAGTATATCAGGAAGTGTGAAATATATCGCGTAACGGGTCGACAATTAAGTACGAGCATTGCGCGACCCAAACACAACCTATCATTCAAATATGGAGGATACCGAACGTTTCAATTTACTTTATTTACTTGTTTACCGATAGGTTCATGTACCAAAAGTATTTCGGTCCATCAAATCCGTTCGTTTCTAAAGAGAAAATCATTATTCAAATCGGGAAGAATGGGATTCATCCTTCGTAATGAGAAGAAACTTGGTGAAGATGGCGACGAGAGGATATCCTTGCCGCTCGCTTTCGATCGTTCACCGACAGACTCCAAGTAAAAACGAAGAGAGGAGTGATAAGATCTCCTCGCCGAACGATGTTTCATATTGTTTCTTCCTCTCGTGGAAAAGAAAGTAACTTGTTCAGATGACAGAGACGATAGAGCACGTTGCCGAATATACGTATCATGATAAATTCTGATTAATGGAAGCAGACAAGGTATCGGTGGCATTTATCAAAGAACTGTTGCGTTCTTTCGATTTGCATTTCTTGCTGAACGTACACCAAGTGTTTATAGCTGAATTTTCACTTTCGTTGAAAACCAACGAATTAAGAAATCTACCCAACTACACTTTCAAGAGCAACTAATGCGAAAGGAGTGCAGCAAGCTGTAAGGATCGCCGGTCTCGATCGTCCATGCGACTTCCGCTCGATCCTCTCTAAGTTGTACAACTCGAAAAAAATCTTCGTCGACGTTAGCGATCATTAAAATACACACTTGACCTAGAATACCTATAGGTGAAATGAATACGAAGACGAGACGATACAGAAGGCTCGAGCAACGAGGAGGAAAACCAGGATGACAAAGAGAAAGACGTTGTTGGCAGCGGTTCAAAGCGCAGTTCGACCTAACTAAAATACTGCAGTGCTCCACTACGTGTCGCATACCAGGTGAAAATATTGCAGATCCGTTAGCTTACTACCCGAGAATATATTGTATAATCAACGGCACGAGAAATTGACACCGTACTTTCTCCGATAGATCTGAACGCTAACATTGCCTATGTTTACTTCGATCTGAACCAGATCGGCAACAAAATCGCGATGGTTTATTTAAACGCTAACGATTTAGAAATTTCTCGTGTCCGGAAATATTGCGTAGCAGGAATAGAAAAAGATACTAATGGTAATTTTCGAGTGAAAAAGGTAAAAGAAAGAAGCGGCGTGGTTACGACAACGCAGCGACCGGACTTGCTGGATGATTTTTCTGAAAAAGGAGAATCGGTAGAGCGATCACGTAAACACGTCCAAAGACAGGATTTCCACTCTAATAACGTTAACACAACACAGGCGGCAGAGGCAACGGTGTTAACGTTTCCCGGCGAACGTTTCACCAATTTCCCTGTAACACGGCACTCGTTCGAACGAGTGCGCCTTGTTGTTCGCCTTCCCGGAGGTATCTACGTTACCAACCAGCGACAGCGGATAAACGTGCCCAGAGGATAATGCTTTTGGTGACTTGACTGGCATTTGCGATCGAACCACTTGACCCACCCTTCTATTTTAATTCGTCCAGCGCAAACACGATCCCGTTAGAGACACGCGCGATCTTTCATTTTCCATTACACGTACGAATGGGAAATTTGCGTGGAAAAATTTTGACAACGAAAACCTCGATACAGCGAACGATTCTAAACGAAAATAAAAATTTTCTACACCTGAAGAAAACTTTCGTTTGTGAAAGAAAAAACAAAGAAATTGTCGTTCGTCTTGCTTCGAGATAATGTCAGCTTGACAATGCGGATCGCGAAAACATGGTTTCCAAGGAAGATTAATTAGTTTTCTACGCTAGGAAACTTATAACGAACGAATCATTTCCGCGTATTATAGGGAAGATTTACAGGAAGCTGCACACTTTCCATTTCTTCCATAGAAACTGCGAAAACAATAGTCCTTACACAACAAATTGTACGTCGCACGGCACAAAGGATACTTCTTTCTTGCTGTTGTTTTCTCCCTGCCTATTCTTGGAAGAATACATTTCGCGATGTATCCTATATACCGTGGAAAGAGCAGGAAAGGGAGAAATTATATTTCAAATGGAAAAAAATTCTTATCCAACGCTTTTACAAATTTAACAAAGTACATCGTGAAACAGACGAGTAATTTTTCCATGGAATTACAAGGGAGTCGTTTTGACCGGTTTCGGCCGAGTTCTGCTGTTAACTAGATGTTACCTTAACGATAGTGCCACTACAAAAGCACCGTTCTTTCGTACAAAGAAGAGAATTATCGCGATGGTAAAACGAAAGCGGAAGTATCCTGCTAGATAGAACACTTACACGGTAAAAAGAGGAAAAAGAAAATCTGTCGTTTCTGTCGTTACTTTCTCCGATGTATCAAATTTCCGTAAAATTTAACGAACGATAAATCCAGATAAAAGTCAGTCAATGGACATTCTTCGTTGCACAATATTCACACGGGGTATATTATGTATATACCTTGAAATTTCTCATGCGTTTGGTGGCCGTATCAGTTTAGAAAAGGCTGCACCAACGTGTATAGAATGTACCCCGATCGATGAACGGCCAGCAGAATGGTCACGCGATACGAAACAATTTTCAACTGGCACGTCGAAAAACAAATCCCAGTAGTCTGGCAACGATCGTTCCGTCAGTCACGCTTACGCGTCTCTGGATAAGCAACGATAAGATTAATTGATGTATTTATCTCCGCTCTTCCGAGAAAAGGCTAAACAGAAGAGACCGATGATTTTACCTTCGATACAATGCACGTCGATAAAATCGCGTCATCGCGTACCTGAAATACACATACACAGTACGTTCAAACAGATCCCAGTACTAAAAACTTTTATAGGTAGTCATAATTTTATTTTTTAATATTCTACATAGTGTTCTCTGTTAATACACTCCTGATTACGTTCGTATGGTCGTTGGAAACATCTGCAAAATTCGTCACCTGGAATACCTTTGAAAATCGTTGTCATTTTACTTTTGATTGCTCCCACATCTTCGAAACGAGTTCCTTTCATGGCTAATTTCAGTTTTGAAAACAGGAAACAGTCGGCTGAAGCCAGATCCGATAGGGGGATGCGTTAGAATCGTGACAGATTTTTTTTTTCATGCCAAAAAGGAAGAAACAGTTATCGATGTGTGAGATGGAACGTTGTCGCGCGACAGAAAAAATTGACCGGACTGGTGCAATTCTGGTCTGACTCGTGGAATCCGTTTTAGAAGTCGATCCATTACTTTTCGATCAAATTTTCAACTTCTCTGACGACATTTCAATAGTTATACGGCGGTCTTTCGTGAGAAGCACACGCACTCGTTCCACATTTTTGTCCGTTCTGCTTGTTGAGGGACGCCCTTTTCTTGAGTCGTTTTCGAGCGTTTTGCGACCAAGACTACCACTTCCGTACGCATTTTACATCATTAGGTATGTTTCTTTAGGCTTTTCTCCATTTAAAAAGCAAAACCGTATCGCAGCTCTTTGTTCCATCGCGAAAACAGTGACAACGAAGCAAACCTGACAAATTTCAAACGTGTTCTGCAGAAAAACGGTTGAATGCTTTGAGGTTAAACGAAGTTGATAAACAAAAAATAACATCTACAATAACTAAATTTAGATTTAAAATGAAGATGTCGCCTCTGGAAGCTGTTGTATGATATCAGACCGAAAACTTTTCGAACAGACTGTGTATGTACGTACGGTGAATACAAGGGCATATGCACGTAGGAGAAAACGAAACGTAACGAATGTATCTAACTCGGTTGTACCGTCCCTAGGAATACATAAATTACACTTATTTTCTAGGCACACATGCGTAACTATTGTGCGAGACACCCTGAATCCAGACAACGATGATCGATGACCATTCCAACCATGTTTCATACGTGTAAACCTGCAACGTTGGGTTCGTATCGTGGAAAACGTTGATAGACGTACTTGCATACATACGTAAGGTATATCTAGGTGCGTACGAATAGGTAGGATAAAAATAAAGGTGAAAGGTAGGAGAACCTAGAGCGTATAGTTCGTTACAGTCTTTCTCCATAGTAATGGTATGTCCATAAACGATATAAAACTGTGTAACTTCCGTATTATTTATTTTCACGTATCCATTAAGTTGGTGAAACCGACTCTATTCTGTAATTAGGCAGCGCCGTAGTAGGTTGTAGCGAGAGTTATCTCCACCTACGAAATACCGTTCTAGTTACAATATCATCGCGCTCGACTATGCGTGTCGATGTTTCGAATTGACATTGAGCCTGTTTCCATGGACGCGACGCGGTAGAAACGCTTAAAAAATATTTCGAAAGGTTAGGTTCGATATTTTCAAATTGAGAATGTCTGAGAAAGAGTCATAAAGAAACGTTTAAAAATGATTTGAAAATCATTCGGATGAAAAAATAGATCCGTCGATGAGTCATTCTGTAGGACACATAAAGAGATTGCGTCGATTGTGTCGCGATTCAACGTAAAGTCGAGCGGCACAATAGACTCGGAGACTTGTCATGTCCGCCTGCGTTGTCGTTTTCGCAAGAACTGCGTGAATCGCAAGTGAAAACGACAATGTTCCTCTTTTTTTTTTTTCGTAGCCATATCACAAAAGACTTTTTATTTATTCGAGAGTTGTCGACCTTCGAATGGCTCGTTCCTCGCGAGAACACGCTATGGGTAACGTTCGTCTATTCCTACAGATGGATCGATTCAACGATTCGATAAAGGCTTTATCACATGTGAACGATGCTTTCGAAAAGCAAAACAATGTCCAGTAAAATGACAATCGGCTGCTCGTGTTTTTTCGTCTGGTAGGGCCTCGGGTACAACGGACGTTACGTACAAAAAGTTTGAAAGAAATACGACTCTTCGAAGGACCGAAGAAAAAGTAAAGAAAATAGTTCCGTTTATGCATGATTTTACATGCGTAATATGTACATATGTATGTCACAGGGAAGAGACAGAAAAATCTTGAGAAACTCTACCGGTTCTATAAGTATTAGAAAGTGGAGCCATCTATAAGATTTACGACTAATCTAACCTAACCTCCTATATTCGTTCAATTCGACGATACTTGATCTAGATTACATATTATTCGCCACTTTTATTATCTCCTATTAGCGAAAGTATGCTTATTCTGTATGGCGCAACATTTCAAGCGCTGGATAATAATAATTGTTCAAGGTTTTCGTAATTTCTGGACGTTTTTTCAACTTGAATCCACATTCGGTAGCTGTCCTAGCATTTATGGTTGGGAATGTACATACATACATAAAAGAGACGAGGAAGAGACAGGGAAAGGATAAGGATCGTTAAGTTTGCTACGGTGATCGTTGGGTGAGAAATAGCAAGCAGCGTGCGACGTTTCTGTCGCATCGAGAGTTTCCTCGGTGCTTCCGTGTTGGTACAATTAAACGGATTAATGAGCGCGTATTTTGCTTCTTAACTTCGTTTCGAGTTGTGACACGAGAATGTGGCAAGGTTAACGTGAACCGTGATTAACGTCAATTACGAATCCGGAAGAAAGCTATGGAACGTAAACGTGCCTATTCTCGTATCGACTTATTGTATCGTCATGCCGCTAACTTGAAAATGACTGTTTCAAGACGTAAGTATACATACATGCGTGCTGTTTGAAAGGCTAAACGAGCCGGCAGTGCTCGCGTAAAAGTTACCAGAAATTCTTCAACCTTCTTAGTCTCGACGAATTACTTGTATACAAGAACGTGAAAAAAATATGTACGTTTCAGCTAATTTTTATATTTTTAATGAGACTCTTCCAGAGTAAAGCAACGAACTTCCTTTAATTGTTTTCAATACCATACTGGTAACAATGTTGCAACATATATTTACTACGCAATTGCTAACATCTAACTGCGGAATATCAGATACTACGATGACGCACGGGCAAGCTGCTAAGTGGACTCTTTATAGGTTATTTGCAATTCTTTTAACTTGTGTATAATTCTCGATTTTGTAAGTATCAAATAGCACATCTTGTGTGTTATAAAACTCAGTTTACGAATACCATTTACCAATATGTTAGTTCGATTAGCAAGGGAGCAAAGAATCTTTGGTATTCTTAACACTTTACCGACCGCCTCGTTCAATTCAATACTGGCTCGATTTTTGCTATCGCACTTATTTGCGACAGCTCTAAAAATTTTAAATCAAAATTCGCGAGAGGACTTGCTATGTCGTTCACTTTCTTTTGTTATAGAATAATTAATTAATTTGTTACGTTGGCAACAAGAAACAGATTAATAGGATCCCGGTCGATAAGCGTTGACAGCAAAAAGCCGATTAATAGGGTTTCGGTCGGTAAAGTGTTAAGAAGTTAGAACTCTGACACGTACCTTCCTGATTGGGGTTGTTAACGTTAGGGTTCGGATGAGAAGTCAAAGAGGACGGCGTCTCATCCTCGGCGACGCCCATCGTTGTTGCTGCCGTTTGCTGATGATGCGTCTCCACTTCTGTAGCCTCTTCACACCTGCAGAATAAAGAAGTCGCTAATTTTATTCCTCTTCGACATTGCCACGCCTGTCTCGCGCATATGTATCTCGAGATGATTGCTGTTGATGTGTAACGAACGAATTATATACACGAAATCTGTCATACGAAATAAGAAATTCCGTGTAACTCGTCGATGTTGCAATAGATGTCAGAAATGAGAAACGATCGTAGATAGTTGAACTGAAAATTTCACGACAGATCGGATGGGAGGAGGTTGCTCCGTGCGGCATTTCTAAACGACGGCAACTCGAAGTGGAACAAGGTTTTTTTTACATCGAGCGCTTTCACACTTTTGCGCAAATAGATAGGGCTTACGTAAAGTTTCGATTTAGTTAGCAAAGGCAGGCAGTGTCAAGGACTGGATACAGCTACATACCGAGAAGAGGTGAATCCGCGTAAATCTGCGTTGAGAGCGTCGCGCGTAAGCCTAGCCCCCCCATTGATATCTAACGATCTAAGGAAGCGGGAAGTGCGTACACCTGTTCCAATCGCCTCCACGTCCTACATTAGATCCAGGAATCCAAACTATACACCTTTCCCTCAATTTACGCGGCACTTTTTTTGCGCGAATCTCTTTTTTACGCGGCCAAAAAATACAATTTCCTACAAGTTTTAAAAGTAACAAGTGTATACAGTAACTTTTAAAGCCAATTAAAAAGAAAAGGTTGATTGTTTTGAATTACAGTAGCGATAGCGACATTGAATAAAATGTACTTTTGTTTTTTGAAATGTTATTTTTTTTCTTTTTTTTTTTTTTTGTTAAGATATTTGAAATAAATACATATTTCTAAAACTTATGTGTACTAGTTTTTATTTCCAATATTTCTTCCTTTGTACCGACAGACTTTATTTATGCGATCTTCATTTCTTGTGGAATGAACCTGTTATCGATAATCGAATATTCATTTAATTTTACAACGAGCCTGCGTATATGCCTGCGGGCCTGTAGTTCGAGCCGTTAAAATCCTTAATTTTACACGATTTCTTGCACGTGAGAAGAAAAATCAGGAATACAAACATAAACGTGTGTACATAAACGCTCGAGTATCCTCGGGAAGAACGTTTTTAAAAGACGCGTCAAAGAGCGGACTGGCGTCAATATTTTGCTAGAAAAGTCGAACAGATCGACCTATATTTAACTCGCTATCGGCAATTCGCGAGAAGCGAATGCGACTTGAATGCAAAGCATTTCCACTTAATGAAAGATATACGCGAAGATATAATTATATTTTGATACGAGCCTTTCACGAATTATCAATTTAATCTTGCTTAAGTACGTGGCCTTGATGATGCGCTCGTAAACAGTATCGCGCGAAAGAGCACAATTGAAAGCCACACAGGCACGAGCAACGGTGTATATCCGTGGCAAAGTAAATTTATCCGATGTAACGTCATCTGGGTGCATTATCCTGCGGTGGTCGTATCGTGCGAATAAACGCGTCCGTAAGATAGGGGAAACTTGTGTTTCTAGAAAATGAGGAAAACGCGGTGCCCGTGAGTTGGCGCGACATGGCCAACAGAGAAAACTCCGGAGGAGAGAGAAAGATGGAGGGAGGGAGGGAGGGAGAGAGGGAGGAGGATATCGCGGCGTCTAACGGTATATTGACCTCCGCGATGCCGATTGCTGTAAACACATATTCCATATCTCGCACGCGACTACTTTGCTCGCTCGACTGCTATTTAGAGATTAAGAGGGTAGTTAAGTAACTCAAGTTGAAAATTGGGCAAATCCGGGCATTTTTTCTCCATCGAATCTTCAATGATATTTACGATAACTTTTCTCTTTGTCAAATCGTACTTCTCCTGAGAGAGAAAATTTCTTTTTGACCCGAATGACGATGTACGTATCGGGTCGTGTCAAAATTACGCCATTAAGGCTATCAAATTGTGTTGCGAAGCGAAACAACCGCACGTTACAATTTACAGGGTATCCTTAATTGCACGAACTTTATTGCAGAGATTATAAAGGATCTTTGTAATTAACAAAATGGTAGAATTCTAAGGAACAAGAACCATTTTCGAATTCGGCGATTAAAAAATTCTTTCGAGGCCTTGTTCTAAACGCACGAAATTCTTGATTAATTAGAAACTAAAGGTTACGATTTCTTTGCCCCGCGTTAACCTCGATAAATTTCCCATACTACTCAAAGTTAGTCTACAATTTCAATCGTTTGTGCAATTTCTTCGAACAATCTGTTACTCCGATCGAAGACAGGAAAGAAGAGAAAACGAGCGCGATTTGAAAGGAACGCTAAAGCTTTTGGTTAAGCAAGCAGAAATAGAGGGTAGAAGTGAAAATTGGAAGGAAGGAAATCCGTTCGCGTGGCAAGGTAACGTTATCGTTTGTTCGCGTAGCGGCTCGAAAGGCTGGCAGGTTGAACAGACTGGACGAAGGTACAATATAATACGCGTTCTCTGTAGCGAAACAGGCTCTCCTCCGTCGACTCGAGCAACACTCGCCGCCGGGTCGTTTCTCCTTCGGCCAACGACCGTCTCTCTCCTCTCTACCTTTTAGTTTCGGCGCCGCTCCCTTTACGTGTGTCTCCACGTTAATGTAACACCTCCTTCCTCTAAGCCCGTAGTACCTACATCCAAATCCTGTACATCTTTCCGACACGACGAGCACCGCGAAATAACCACGGTGTCGCGAGAAAAAAAAAAATTTCCCTCGACGAAATACCGCTCGAGACACGCAGGCTTTCACAAACGAAAAATACGCTACGATTAAACCAATTGAGTGTACCTGCGAAAATATAGTTGGCGCGTTAATAGAATAACAAAAATAACGCGTTCTGTTTTATTCTCAATTTTTAGCAATTAACTTAAAGCTGTTGGACGGTTTTTAGACGGACATGTTTGTAGCAACACTGCCCTGAAATATTAGATATCGCTGAATGTATTTTAGAATTGAAAATAGTATCAAAGAAAAGTACATATCCCAATATGACAGCGCGCGGTTTAGAATAGAGGGTTCTATTTAATTTAGAAAACTAAAATAAATTTGAATAAAGAAAGATATTTGTCGCGTGTGAAAGACCTAGCGCGTTTCGTAGATAAGCGGTTGAAAGATGAAAGTTGGCGAAGCGAAATTCGAAGGTGAGGCGAGAGTGATGACGTTTTCGTGGAAGAAAGAGATCAAGGAACGAGTTGAGAAGCGTTTGAAAAGACAAGACAAGACCGGTTCCACTCGCGTTCCTGTCACGATGTATTCGTAGGTGTGCGGGCACAAAGGGTATATGGATATAGCACACGACGCATCGTTGATAAAACGTACGATAGTATGCGTCGAAAGAGGCGTGCGCGCGTTAAGCGCGAACGTACACATAGGGGATTAATGGTGCAGAGTTCAATGGAAATGAATTGTATTTACAGGAATATGTCTACTCTGCTTATTATCGGCAGGCTTCCGTACCGTCTACGAGGAGAGTCTTTTCCACCTGTCTTATACTCGACGAAGAGCCGTCGCGATGTTCGCTGGCAACGAAACCCTTTCTTCTCCTTTCGCCATAATTTTTCCCGTATTCGAAGGCACACCGTACTCACATCTTAATACGCGACTCCGTCTTGAAACAGCATTCGTAGCCCCGGTATATTCGATGCTTGGATGTGTTAGAATCGCGTCAGCTCTTTAGCCAATCTTACTCTAGCGATCTTTGATATTTCACTATATTGCACTCCACTCACTATCCCGCTCCCCTCGACCCTCGAATAAGATAGGCAATATACTCGCGAGCTACGGACCTACCGGAGTCACCAGCTACCAGCTATCGTGTCCCGAGTCCCGGCCAGTTCTCGGTGTCCCTTTTCCGCGCCGAGAACTCTCTTCACTCTTTTCACTCAGCCTCGCACTTCCTACCGATTCACGCCGTATACCGAATTTCTTTTTACTCCAATCACTTGAATCACTCGCCTCGAGATGATCGCGGGTTCATTTCCTCTGACCACGTACGAACCGTGAAAATCGTGAAAACGATGAGATATTGACAAATACGTCGCGGCGTCGCGACACCGTCGACTAAATTTTGCTCAGCCACCAGCTGGCGCCACGTTGCAATCTCTTGTCCTTTAACTCGTCAAAATATTCCTACTGAACAATGGCAATACACAATATCTGAGCTTTCCTCCACCATCGATCAACGTGCAAATAAATACTATTTTCCTTCGAATCTGCCTTTCTTTTATCCTTTCCTCCTTCATATATTCGATGTTAAATCAATTGAATCGCGTAATCAAACACATATGTACGTGTATTTACATTGAACATTTTCATTTAAAACCTCACAGTGGTCGATTTCGAGTATTTTGCGTGTATATATATATATTTTACAACTTCTCTTTATATACTGTACGTAAAGTTAAATGGAAAATTAGAAATGTATTATATGTCGTATACATTTCATTATATACATATTTATTTTTCATTAGTTAAACGAATAAACGCTACATTTTAGATGATAATATAATACAAATTATTAATTTTGTTAATTGAGAAACTTAAAGAGAAGATATGCATTCTGTATTTGCATACAATTTTACATAATTGACGTAACGTTTCTGTACTTTTATATTTGACGTTAACTAATTACTAATTATGTATATTACGGTACATTTTGATTAACAAGGAAAAATATATGTAACGTAATTTAATTGTAGAAATTACTTAAAGTTGTGAAAGTAAATTCTTTGTGTTCTCGGTTTTCTTATTTCATGATTCATAGGAGTAGAATGTCGTTTTCGACAATTCTTTATGTATTGAAAAATATGGCGGGGTCGTTTGAATCGAAACACCAGTGTTTAAGCATTTCGAGATAACGTTATTTTTCGAGGTAATAATAAATAATTACATAAAATCGTCACAACTATATGGTAGCATTTATAGAGTGTATTTTGATTTATCGATTAAATTAATTTTATTAATTAAACCTTCGAAATAAATCGTAATATCTTACAAATGCGCATATATTCTAACCTAAAATAACATTTCCACAGATTTCATTCGTAACAGACGAATATAAGAATATGTATCACTTTCAATAATATTTTCGAAACGCTACACGTATTACCTGTGTTATTTGCAATTCGATATATTTTACCGCTATGGATAATATATTTGGAAAAGAAGATTCTGGAAATGAAAGCGAACATGTAGATATTGAAGAGAAAGAAGAAAAATGTAGTCCTCATCATTTTGGGAACAAAGATGTGGAATCAATGGATGGTGATAATATACATGTTAAGGTATTAAAGAGAAAAATTTAATTTGAGTATAATGCAAAATATTTATATATGACAGCTATTGAGTTGTCTATTTTTAATAATTATACCTAATAATTATACCTAACATTAGGTGGAATCTGATGCAATGAGTTCACAGTCTCAATCTGATGTGGAAGAAGCAGGGTCTAATCCATTGTGTACAGTAGTAGAGGATCAATTGGAAATTGTCAAACATGAAATTGAAAGTAGAGAAGATGAGCAAACCACGGAAGATATATTTGAAAATGATATAGTACTGCCTCATTCAAATCCGACAAGTGTTAAAGAAAGAAGAGAAAGTAAAGAAAAAAGCAAGAAGGAATTGGAAGAGGAGGAGAGAGAAAAAATGCAGTATATGCTCAAACATTTTCCTTTCATGTTTATATGTTGTTTTGATAAATGTAAAGATGTTTGTTCTTTAACAGGGTATTGGTTTCGAATTTTACAGAAGATCAGTTGGATAGATATGAAATGTACAGAAGAGCTGCTTTTCCAAAAGCAGCAATAAAAAGAGTAATTAACTTTTCTTTAAAAAAACAGCCTACTCCATTCATAGGGTGTTATATCATTTGAAATATATTTTGTAATTTGTATTCTTTATTCTAGATCATGCAAACTATAACTGGCTGTTCTGTGTCTCAAAACGTGGTTATTGCTATGTCTGGTATTGCAAAAGTATTTGTTGGAGAAATAGTAGAGGAAGGTGATACTTGAAACCTTTGTTATAATTTGTAGTCAACTGTAAACGTTTTGATACAAACTTAGCTTTCGATATAGCTCTCGATGTTATGGAGGCTCATCAGGAAACAGGTCCGTTACAACCGAAACATTTAAGGGAAGCTGTTAGAAGATTGAGACTTCAAGGGCAGATTCCAAATGGCCGTGCGCATAAAGCGTTCTTCCGACTATAAATATTTTTTAGCATAATTACCTAATAGCGCAATTTCAATTTTGAAGAAATGTCTCCTACATGCCGGGGGACGATAAGGATATATTTTTGTATAGAAAGCGTGATGGGTATATAACGCGTTAAAGTGTGACAATTTTTCGCGTATTTAGAAATAGATGGTAAGAAATGAGAACAAAGGTATTTTCATTTACGATTATAAAACGTGCCGAAAATATTAATTGCGCAAATTGTAGCTGAATATTGAAATTGTAAAAGATGTATTATTTAGTACCTATTGTAAGTTTTATAATTGAATTTTTTCTTGCTTTTCCGTATATTTTGATCTTATTATAGGGACTTTATCATCGAATACATGAATTAACGTAGATTGCCTTTATTTAGATTACCACAAAGAATACAGCTATCAAGAAAATAGATAAAAGCAAAAAAAGTATTCACGACGTTGTTATAAAACAATGATAACGTAAAGTTTTGTATGTTTTTATTAAATTACAATTTAACTGCGAGGAGATAATTAAAAATATTGAAAATGAAATATCTGACACCCACATTATTTTATTTATTAAATTTAAGCAAATCAAAATTTACCTACTTACACATGAATTTAATCAAAATCACCGATGTATTAAAACGATTTTATTACAGACATTTATACGAACGATAGAATATTTATTTGAATTTATATTATTGCATATTATTGTAAATATGATTACATATTTTATAATATCTTTCGTACTTTTTATTTATTTAGCAAATTAGCAAGCAATACCTGATAGCAGAAGAGTACATTATTTTATTACGAATAACTTGAATATGTTCAGGTTCGTATGTGTGATACACGTATAGTTAAAACTGTCAAATTATCCATAATTTGACAAACCTATCTTTCTATATCACTTTTAATCAATGTAATGTATCAATATATACATGTAAGGTCCATGAAGCCGATAAAACATCGAGGAAGCTTAATATGATATGCGATTATTACCTGCATTAATATTAACACACTATTTCAGTTGCGTTTTTTTAGAAAAATCCGACGACAAGGTCAAATCTGAAGTGTTGCAGACCTTTAGATCGAAAGAAAATACCTTAATATTTAATCAAAATATTTTGATATCTAATTTAATCCCCGAACGGTAGATTAAAGCATTCTATTTATTTTTTTATATATTACATTGCATTAGTTTTCAATAGTATTAATATCATACATAGAATAGAGTCTGGTCAGTGTATACCAGAATGTAACCAGAATGAGAAGTACGATCAGTGTTCATTTTCCTACGAAATCGCGAAAGTTGGCCAACGCAAGTTGCTTAGTTATTCAGATGAAACATATTCTACAAATTCGATAAAAAGTGGGGAATTAGACGATATTAACGCTTCACTAGTCAAACAGGAACAAGCAGATCTTTTGAGCAAAACGAAAAAAGCTACTGAAAATTGTAAGTAAACGGGGAATATTTATAATTTATCAAATATTCTTATTATTTATATTGATTTATGCGCGTCCTACTTTTCACGAGCCGTTTCTTCAATGTACTTTGTTAATAAAGTAAATAATTGTTGAAATACAGCAAATGATAACTTGTGGGACGAGTGGGGCAACTGGGGTTCGTGCAGTGTAACCTGTGGAAATGGTCGACAAGTTCGTTGGCGTCACTGTTCGACACAAAACTGCACGAAAGGATTGAAAAGAGCGCAAATAAAAACGTGTCGTTTGAAAAATTGCGATTCGAAGAATATTCTTCACTGGCTCGGAATTAAATCCACATAGTAAATTTAGCAGAAAGAATTATACGTTATCCGTTCTATGTACTGAGAATTTATTAAACATATAATTTGTATCGAATTATTATATACGTTTAACACGAAAATGTAATAAAATCACATTAATTTTGGTTAATTGTTATAGACAGCTCTGTATGTAGCTGTAATCTCTTTTACATAAATAAAGTTATGCAATAACGGTTTCATTTTACTGTCTCACATCTTGTTGCAAAATTTAATTATGCAATAGTGCCTTTAAATTTTTTTTTTCTATTTTAATTGTTGTAAACTTAAAATGATCATTCATTAACAGATAATTTCAGTTTGTAAGAAGCATTATGAAAAATTAAGTTAGGAATGCAAATTGTGCTATATCAGTTGAGAAAAACATCTGTTAAAATATTAATAATCATATTTGCTATCACGGAATGTTTACCAATGTTTCGATCGGAAGATTCTTTAAGTAGCAGCACGTTGTCTTCCTCTTCCGAGCAAACATTTTCTCAACTTAAACATTCAAATATTCAGAAGGAAAATTTGCCACGTGTGACACAAACATCTCTTTTCACGAATAAAGACGGGGACAATAAAAATGCAAGAAACGATCAAAAAAATATAAGCAATAAGAATGGTAGGTGTAGCATTTTTATTTTTATTCGATATATGTATATTAGTTTTCTTTTTACGGTCGTGATTGACGTAGCATGTCTGTTTCTACCGAAAGTATTATTCATTTTTTTAACAAATTTCATATATTTTTTCCTAAACAAATACGATTCCGTTGGTACGGCAGAAAAGTTTCCTATGTATACAACTTTTATTTAAGAAATAAATATATTGCTAATAGGTAGAATAAACAGAGAAGGACCAAAAATATGGGATCATTGGGGAAATTGGTCAGGTTGCAGTGTTACTTGCGGTATAGGGAAATTAACAAGATGGAGACACTGTATAGGTGGAAGTTGTTTGTTCGGTGAAAAAAAAGCACAATTAAAAACGTGTACACTGGCAGCATGTTGATTCTCGAAATATGTCAATGCTCTTATCAACAATTCACTAAGAGAAATAAATAAAATACATAAAACCTAGATAATATCTATTTCATTGCCCTACCTTGTATTTAGTTATTAAATTCAAATTGTTTATTTTATTTCGCTTATTAAACAGGATATACTTATTTGTAAAATTTCAAATCCTAATTACATTCATCCAATGAAAACACAAAATTCACTTGTTTCTCAAGTGTTACAGATTTTCATCAAATACACAATATATGTACATATTGGAATGCACAAAAATAATTAATAAATATATTGCACGCTGAGATAAAATACATCTTTCACTCATTTTTAAAATAATCATTGGTCCTATAAATTGTTGGAGGTTCATACGGTGGTAATCTGTTTGGTACAACAGGTTTTTGAATTTTTTTCTGAAATATAACATTACTTGAATTAACGACATTATCAAGATTAGGAAAGCAGTAACTTACAAAGAAAGACAGGGGATTTAACATTCCAAATAATCTATCTGAAATTCCCAATTCAGCTTCGGCATTATCAACAGCAGCTTCTACTGTGGTCAGACATACATTAACCATTGCTATAACATGTTCTAAAGCATCTATTCGTCTACAAACATTCGTGACTTCTAGTTGCATGTCTCGTAAACTTGTAACATATTGGTCGGTACATTGGTTACTCTCGGATTGAACCTTTCAACATAAAATATAATATATGTGTCATATATTTACTAAAAGCGTATGATCAATCGAAGATATGATTTTTAACCATTTCTATAATCGACTGAAATTCTTCTAAACGCATCATTACATCCTCGATCGTGTCATGGAACGTCTTCATCTGAAATGTAATTTTCTATTGTACGTTCAATTATACACGTAGAGGTTATATACGAATGTAGCTCGTACCTGACTGTCTAAATCAAATTTTAAATAATTGGCATAATCCTTGGCCAATTCTTCAACGATCGGTGCAGTGTGGGAAGACATTTTTATCTTTTTCGTAGCTCGATTTATCGTAGAAATAAGGAACTGTTTACATTACTCGCGTTCAAAGCAACGCTTTTAAATATTCAAGACACCATTTTATCGTAGCGATGTGCGTACCAAATTTGAATCGTTTGTCTTCTTCAACCTGTATTTTCTTTTTACAAAGCTTATCAAAATTCCTAAGAAATATGTAAGATGTAAAATATATTAGTGTATTCAATTAACGGTGTCCTCAGTTTCGATGTTCTTTCTTTTTTTCGTTACTTCTTGTATTGTTCTTAGCAAATTCGTTCTGCGAAAAGTGAACTAATTTATTAAAATCGTTGACGAAGATTAGAAAGCTGGCATATAGCTAACAGGAAATGCTTATTCATTACTAAAGAGGATAAAATGCAAGATGAAAAAAGGAAAAGAGAAAGAGAGCGAGAGAGATATCCTATAAAAGCGCAGCGTAAAAAGTCGGCGAACTGTAATGTGCATCGAGTTTACGTAACAGCATTATGTAATGGAAATTTTTGACATAGTGGTAACAATATTAAGGACATTTCAGCAAGCGTTCGGTAGAAGGTATAAACACACTTTCCTTTACTTCGGAAAATATTTAATAAAGTGAAACTTCAATTTGCCGATGTACAATAAGTAACAATACTTATTTTCCTTGTAATACTGATGTTTCCTAAATATCTTTGAACTGATTATCATAAGTAAAATTTGGACATACGAGTGTGTATTTTATCGACGAGGATTTCAAATTTTCAGCATGTGTATAAATTGACACAGATCTGCAAAATGTACTTTTCAAATTTTCATTAAAAAGAAAAATGTTGTAAAAAGCGATTGTTACTACTTTCTTCGTAATTTGGATCAATTGGGATTTTTCCAAAACTGTTTGTTCTGAAAACTGTGCGTTATACGAGAGCACAATTTGTTTGGTCCAATTTTTAGAGAAGTTATTCTATTTCAAAGGGTGTCTGAATATTAACGGGACTCGCTGTAATTTCGCGTTATCCAACGCGATATCGTTGAGCTAATGTGAAAGTATTTCGTTTAATTCCCTCGAAATAAAAAAAACCGTGATCGTTTATCCTTCATTCATAAGATAACCGTTGTCCCGTACTACATATCGTATTTTTATATCGTCATAAAAGAAATAAACGATCTTACGCAATTATAACAAGCGTTCTTTAACGCTTATTTGGTATTCAACGATTAACACGTAGACTCTTCGATCAACGGTTCAGTTTTGAAAATTTTCCAAAGAATGTAACAATCAATTTAACGAAGAAAGTGGTAATTTTATAACGCCTGCAGGGGAAAGGCCATATATCTTTGTCTAAACTGTTTCAATGAAATCGATTAATGAATTATTTTTTAAATTTGAACTTGCTAATTTTTCGAGAATGAACGCCGCGTAAACGAAAAATTTAGCGTCGGTCAGCAGATGTTTAACCTGATAACGCAACCGTATAAGTACTATGTATATGACAAGCGGTGAACGTGGTAAATTAATATTAATCCCAAATACTTTCATTGCCTTTTGAGCATAAGATATAGTAAAATACTAGCGGTATTCACGGTGAAAGCAATCCCATGCAGGTTGGCGATTTTATAATTTAGAAATGCTCAAGATATCGCTGATGTAAGCAATCGCAAATTACCGTTGATGCATTGAAATTCGAGTAATGTTGCGAAAAAGTTGAAACAGAGATTAAATCAATTTATCTAACGAAATCAAAATTTTCTTCCTTTGAGAGCTATAGTAAGCGATTCGTTTTGGTATGTACATACATATGCAGCGTGATGTACTCGTATTTATATCGCTATCGTACAAGCGGATATTGTATATGTAAGCAAAACAACTTTCGCTCCTTTATGTTCCGTATATGGCCGAACGTATACATACAGGTACTTACAAAAATATATCAAACTAAGAAAACAAGCACAAAGTACTGTGCAGGCAAAAATGTTAATAATATTTTAAATATCGTGCAATACGAATATTGAAAATATTCATTTTTCCCAAGGGTCCAAATTGAACGTAATTTCGATTAATTTTTATTACAATATTATGCACGAAAATGCATGAAACTAACAATACGGAAATCTGATATACGATACCTGACGTTTTGTAACAAAGGCGCATCAATCAATCTGATCCTTTTATAATTCGCAGAGATATATCGTTAGAAATGTAAATTTTAATTTCCTTCTTTCTCTAGTTGGCTATTAATTTAAGTGTGCTTATCGATACAAAATATCGAAAGGTTAAACAAGAGAGAGGACAAGAACGATGTCTAGGGGAATATGAAAGTGTCTGCGTCCATTTAAGAATGCGAATTATTCGGTAGAAAGATCGCTGAGTTAGTTTGCGAATAGATAGAACGCTTTAGCAATTAAGCTACGACATTTCGAATATGAAAAAGTACGTATCTTGAATGTCAATCGAAAAATTCATATATTTACAACCTGTTCCTTCGTAATTTGTTAGGCCTGAAACGAAATTAACGAAGATCGTCGTCGAAGTGATTTTATCTTTATTTTTTCATCTTTTTCTTTAATACTTGTCATTTATCAATCGCTTAAACGGCACGTGTAAATTTTCTGATATTTTGTATGCAAGCTCTAATTCTTGCAAAGCATTTGTATCGTTAGCACAGAGAAGAACATTTGCCGCTTGCGCAAACTCTAAGGTGACAACAGGTTTCATATTAAATAGTAACTGGAAATGGTACACAGTAGAATCTAGAAGCACGAATCAACGAATATTTTAACCTTTCTACTTTGTAAAGTAGAAAGATTAAAATCGCTAGATTATTTCAGAAGGTGAAGCAACTATATCCAACTTTCATCGACCGTCTGTTAAATCTATTACCGTGAAGTGTCTGTTGTATAAATTGGTAAAATTGACAGGATATGGTTCGTTTGTTAAAATTGGATATTCGTGACTAACCAACTGGATACGACGTTACGTGAAATTTGTTGAAAATCAACGAAAACCAGTTTAACTGGGTAATAAGGGGATCGCGGAAACTGCGATGTTTCGCATCGAAGCTGATAGTTGAATAAATTTCAATTTAAAAAGAGAAGAATTTTTGGCAATATCGATGGAAACTTTCGGATTAATATGGAATGGAAATAAAAACAGGCCGGCTCCGTTCTGTTGTGATACGCGATGCGTCGGATCAGGTGAAGATGCTGCAAGAAAAGTGTTTCGAAGGAGAGGAAGAAAAGTATAACTGGACAAGGTAGACATAGGTGGGGAGACTACAGTTACTCTTGCTAGGATTCCCTGCACAAACCACGTTGAAGCTCAGTGGGTTCGAACGCGTGGTTCACAACTCTTCCTCTCCATTTTTGCTTCGTTCAACAGATTCCGCGCTGCGCCTCGCACTTACTATACTCTTTCGCCAGGTGCGCGTACAGAGAAATCCATTTAAAGGATTTTATTTATCGGCTACCGGACCGACCAGCACTGTTAGGTAAGCGCACCTTCGCTTCAGACGTATAACCTCTCGCGCTATCTATTCCTCTTGCATACGTATCGTTTATCATAGAATTTCTCCATTTATTTATCCTTAACTTTAAACGAGACCAACGGTCTTTAACGTTTAGAAAAGGAGAAGTCACTCGCGTCACTCAAATTTTTCGAGTTCTCACTCGAGTTCTCAATCGGTTAGCGCCTTTTTAGAGTAGAACAGTATTAAGTAATAAAAGATAGCGATTGACAGCACGTTTCTTTTTATCCTTTTGCCTGGCGCTTGCGTCTCACGCGGGGACAATTCAAAACAGAGGAAGTTGTTTTTTCAAAAGGAAATATTCCGGTAGTAATGAAATAATTGTACGGTTTTATTGAAATAACGAATGTGATCAATATCGATTGAATAAATTAATGTTAATTATGCGGTGAAATATTGGTTCAAGGTGAAACGTTTCCTCGTTCGATCCGAAGAAAAAGATGACCTTTTATCGATTCATCTTCCGCGTCGATGTAATTACGAATTTCGAGTGAAGAAGTTACGTTACACGTATATACTATATCAGATTTGCATCTGTCTTTTAAACGAGTGCCAACCACTTTCCGTCGATCTTTTTAATACAAGTTATATTAAAGTGTAATGGCAAACTAGAGATCAGCTTAATGCTCTTCCGGCACAATACTCTACGAAAGTCTTACATAAGATTGACCACTTACGTATACATGTACAGGTACGTAAGATTAATGGATACTTTCCACGGTAGATAAAACGCCTGTTTGCTCCGGCAATTTCCTTGCTCTGATAAACCCTTGATCGTATAATATTTGACACATCTTGAAATAATTCGAAAGACGACTGCGTAACCAAGGATTTCAAAATCAATTTTACACACGGTCCAGGAATCGGTCCCTTCACTTCCTCGCGAAAACATTCGAAATTTACAGTGCTTGCGTTCCCATCACTGAAATCCCTTCCCTTGTTTGTGGAACTTGTTCAAGTTCTTTTTTTTTTTTTTTACAAATTCGTGCGTCAATTACAAAGATGCAAACACCAATTATTTCCAATTTAATTATCGATCGATCAGCCTTGGTACATTTTAAAAAACGAGTAACTCTGAATTAACGTTGTTTACTCTACTGTGCAAATAATATATTTCTTGTTACATACAATAATAGAAAAAAGTGAATTTCTTGTCTATCGCAAGAATAACGAAGATGTTACGCTACTGTTACCTAAGAACGAATTAATTTTACATCACTGTAAGTACGCGAACTACGCTGGAAGGCATTTCTATATTAAAAACAAGAAACTAGATTTATTTATTTATTTTTTTTTTTGGGCTATTTGTAATTTGTTTAGGAAAGGGTATTATTACGAAAGAAATTGTTACGTAAACTGATCGTTGATTACTTTGTTTCTAATGATATGTAATGTTGCTCAATTTCACGAGCAATATTTCATCTTAATCCTGTCGTTCTATACGTTACATAGAAACGACATAATGACAGACAAATTTAAAGTAGATTAAAGTCCTGTTTGTTCAATTGCACGTCGAGTACTGTGTTTCACGATACTTTCTTTCTAAAGCGTGATTGCTAGTTACATGCAGCTAAGTGAAACGATCGTAGGCCTCCAGGAGATGATCCTAGCCCGATTCACGACGTTACTTTCTTGGAATTGCGGTGTGTTAACCTCAAGTATTACCATAATACGAAGGATCAAGAATGTTTGAAGAAATAGTTAAATATTGAACAACAGGGAGATGTTGCAGCGTTTCAAGAGAACTTTCACTGTCAAGTACGCGAAGCATAATTGTTCTCCTAACGTCATCGCGTGACTAGGTAATCGCTTTTGCTGTTGATACCAGGAAGTAACGAAAGATCGATCTTTAAGACGAATTATAAGCTAGCCGGAGACACTGAAATGTTCTTCGCGTAATCGTGACATAATAAAAATCAAAAACTTTCGATTGCGCCTCTATAAATCCTTATTCTCTCCTTGGACTTTGTCCAAACACGATATTGTGGAAACTATCGTGAAATAAATAGGTTTGCCGGGTTTCATAGGTTTACAAACGAACGTGCGATTGTGAAACGCTTATGACAAAAAAAAAGGAAAGAAATAAAGAAAAAAAGAGTTGAGAAAGTTTGAAAAGTAAAGTGAGAAGGCAGAAGGAAGGACAATGAGACAAAATATCCGTGGGAAATGATTACTTGCAGCAATAAAAATTGAGCAAATCGTCTGACTCGTTGAATAAGATATGCGAATTTATATTTAGCACACGACAAACTTTACCTTTCGCGGTAAGACAGCTATTTTCGAGTAGCGATAGGTACGACTAGACTGTGGATATTCAGTGCAAATGCAAATTTTCATAGAAAACAGGTGAAACGACGAAAACTGGACGGAAATATGCCCAAACATATGTTTCGTAATTATAGGATTCTAATAAACGTACTTTTGATTCTGCACTTTTCTCATAACACATACGTTTTGCATATTTGTGTTTGAAAACATACGCAATAAATCACCACCCTGAATCATCTATCTCGTTAAATTAATTTAGGTTATCTATTTGTATCATAATCGGATAGGGTTGAGAACGGTTGTATGTCAATATAATGTTGAATATATGGCACAACAAATCATGTTTCTAAAACGTTAGATGTAGCTGTTGGTATTTCGAATTCGAGCAGTTCAGTTTAATTATTAAAGCGGCAAGGTGAATTTTGCGAGAGGACGTTTCAACATTTCTAAAATGTCGAGAGTTCGGGAAAGTAGAATTTCGTTAATAAAACGTTGGATCACTGGAGAGAAGACGATCCCAATTTCATGATTAATGAAAAAAAAAGTCGATAATCGATCATTTAAAAATAAATAAAATGCAGGAAGAAGCGCCTTTCGAATACCGGGCGTATTTACGAAACCGCAAGTGGAGAAGGTTATCGAAAAAGGTCCATGGAATTTTCCATGATGTGTTCGAAGGAGGTGGTACCTGTGTAACGTGAGAAAAGTACGGTCAGTGAAAGGAGAGAAATAGTAAAGAACGAGATAGAGGCAATACTGATGTGTCTCGCTTAAAATGAGTCAGTAAACTTGACCTCCTTCTTCCTTCGAGAGAAAAAGGCACGCAAACTGTCGAGAATAAGGATGAAACACGTTTGTTCAAGATTCACGCGACAAAAGGACAACGAACTGTTCAAAATACATATATACATATGTATGACATGTAAATGATAGAAAACGAAAGCTACAAACGCATCGGTCTACGAGCCTATTTTGCAATTTGCTAGAATAAGAAAATACAATTGTTTATGTACGTCGTACTCGAGCTCGTCCTCGTATATATACGTATATGTTCCATTGATAAGAGCGGGCATTCACTCTGCTAACAATAAGCGCCATGCAATTTTGAGAATTGCTGCGGAATCAATGGGGAAGAAATGCTATAAAGTTTGAACAAAGCAGAGAGCATGAATTAACGTTCTATCAAAATTGGAAATTTAAAAGAAAACTATCGAATTAATAAAACTTTGTATTATTTTTTGTTTTAAAATTAATATCTACATAAATAGCAAACGTATCCTTCAGGGGTATCCCATCCTGAACATTTTTCATGTGCTCATTGGCCACATCCTGTGCACCGAAACCACTTTTTTTAATCAATTTTTCTTACCAAACGTATCCTTCATGGTCTTTAATCAATTTTTCTGGCTCCATTCTACTTTCTTCGTAATTATTTTGTACTGCTGTGGCATCTGAGCCAGAAAAAAGCAACGTTAAAAGCTGGAAATATTCCGGAATTTTGCCTGGTATTACCCAACACTTTTTGATATAGAGTAATACACCGAATTGAATTTACATATCGTTAAAAGGCAAATGTGAATTCGAAAGTAAAAATGTTTCTTCACTTGATGAGATTAATATTAACGATATATATCTATTTCAAGTATTAACTTACCTTGCTTAAAAGTCGAGCACTGTTACAAGGTTACGTTACGAAATAAACGTTCACAGATTAGTT
Organism: Anthophora plumipes; assembly: GCA_951804975.1. Taxonomy (NCBI): domain Eukaryota; kingdom Metazoa; phylum Arthropoda; class Insecta; order Hymenoptera; family Apidae; genus Anthophora; species Anthophora plumipes. The sequence continues at coordinate 27,256,889 of OX638113.1, read as the reverse complement.
TAGAACAAAAGACTGTTACAGTCATGGAAATGATAATTAAGAAGTAATAGTACTATACAGAGTCGAAAAATTGTCCGGAATTATCCCGCTTTCCTTTCCCCTATGAGAAAAGGAAACGGACGTGACAATATTTAACTCGAGGAGGATCTCACCTGACCTTTGACAATTGCGCAGGTTTTAGATTTGTCGGAAGAAGAAATATGGCCGAATTGACGAAAATGCAGTCCTTTTATAAAGGAAGAAATATTTTCGTGACTGGAGGAACCGGTTTAATGGGAAAAGTACTCATTGAGAAGCTACTCTATAGCTGTAGCGATTTAAATAAAATTTATATTCTGATACGACCGAAAAGAGGTCGAACTCCCGAAATTCGTATCGACGAAATGTTCAAATTGCCGGTAAGTGGGAATTTTAATACTTTTCGGTTCAACGATCTCTCGCTTGTTAGTTCCAATTTTGCGTCGATCGTATCGTGACGTTTCTTTGTTATTCGATCGTTGATAATTGCTGAATTTACTTAAATTGTATCGACTTCGAACAGATGTTTCAAAGGATACAAAACGAGAAGCCTGAAATGTTTAAGAAAGTTGTGGCCTTGAACGGAGATGTTTCTATGGAGAATTTAGGATTGACTGAAGAGCAGCAGGAATTATTAATAAACGAAATCGACGTGGTGTTTCATTTTGCAGCGACCCTCAGATTGGAATCGAAATTGAAGGACGCTATTGAAATGAACACGGTGAGATTACCTACATTTACGTACATATATCCTAATTTCCTTTTCCTTCCTCAATATACTATCGCTCGTGTAAGGAGAAGTAAAAATAATTGTTGTTCAAGATTGGAACAAAAAGGGTGTTGGACTTGAGCAAAAGAATGAAAAAGCTGAAGGCGTTTGTACATCTGAGCACAGCTTTCTGTTACGCCGATAAAGAGGAGCTGGATGAGAAAGTGTACGAGGGGTCGGATAATCCCGAGGACGTTATCAGGCTGGTCCAATGGCTAGACGAAAGTAGCATCGATCTTATCACGCCGAAGTAATTCAATTTTTCATGGAATATTTTTACAGCGGGTACACCTACATACTAAAACGTATCGATTTCGTCGAATACCACAGGTTGCTCGATCGTCATCCAAATACTTACACGTACTCGAAGAGATTGGCGGAGAAACTGGTGGCAGACGAATATCCGAATATACCTTGTATCATCGCCAGGCCGTCGATCGGTAATAGACGAGAAATTTCTTTTAAACTATGTAGTTTCGAAGGAAGATCAGGATAGAACCGCTATATAGAGTTTCACGCGAGTGTAAACATTCTACGAATTATGCGTACAGTAACACCAGCTTTGGCAGAACCGTTACCAGGATGGGTGGACAATCTGAATGGGCCAGTAGGTTTGTTGGTAGGTGCTGGCAAAGGTGTTATAAGATCGATGCTGTGTAATGGGAGCTATCACGCCGAAGTGGTCCCTGTCGATTTTGCTATCAACGCTTTAATTGCAATTGCATATAGGACAGCCACCACAGAAAAGTAAGCCACACATAGTTTTCCTACTCAACGGTCGACCCTCTGTTTTCTTGTCTACCAATCCTAATTGATAGTAAAGAATTTTACTATTTTAATATACTACATTGCATTTTCTATTATAGCAACGATATTCGATAATGAATTGTTTCGTCGTAATCACTTTTTTGCAACGCGTTTCTCAGGGTGCAAACGATACCGGTGTACAACATTACGCAAAGTGGAGTGTTGCCTATCACATGGGGCGAAATATTGGGGAAGGGGAAAATAATTGCTTACAAGTATCCATTCGAGAGTCAGGTTTGGTATCCAACGGGTGATATACACACTAGCAAGTTTGTACACTATCTGCTCGCCTTCTTCTTTCACATCATACCGGCCTACTTAATCGATTTTCTCCTACTGATATTTCTGCAAAAACGATTGTAAGCTTTCCTTCGTCTCTCACTTTCTTTCGATTCGACAAATGTTCTCTTCCCCTTCTCCTCCTCATAACAAGCATTCCTCTTTTTCTTTTTTTCCAGCATGGTTCACATTCAAAAACGTATTTCAGTTGGGCTTGAAGTTTTACAGTATTTCACTATGAGAGAGTGGATTTTCCACAATACGAACTTGTTGAGAATGTGGGGCGACATGAATTCTAAAGATAAAGAAATATTTCCGATTGATTTTATGCGCATCGATCAGATGGAATATATAAAAAGCTGCGTTCTAGGTGCACGTCAGTATTGTATGAAAGAGAATTTGTCAACGCTGCCAAGAGCTCGCAGGCACCAAGCAGTGTACGTATTTACACCGTTGCGTTTATTACGTTTGTCGGGCAGTTTCGATATTTCACTTCTCGTAAACTGTATACAGTGGCTCCCATTAATATTTGGCCACCCTTTAACTCTTTGAACTCGAGAGGCGACTCTTGAGTTCTCGCAAGAAGTTAGAAGGATTAGTTTACTAAATGACGTGTAAAAATATTTTCGAAAAAATTCCAATTAGTCGGAGTTACGAAGAAAATACTAACGAACGCTTTTTACAACTTTTTTTTTTTTATCAGAGTCTGCAATATACGAGTAGATATTTCTTTCAAACGGTTAATAAACTTCAGCAAACGGATAATGGAATTTCTCTTCCATTCTATTTTTCAGGTTGTACGTTATTCACATATTCACAGTCTACCTATTCTACTTTGGAATATTATACCTGATATACAAGAACTACGAATTAGCAAGATTAAGTCTGAATTTTGCAACGGAGCATATGAAATCGTTACCAATCGTCGGCGGAATCTTTGGAAAGGTTCATCCTTGAATCGTTCGTTCGATAAAATGATGCTGACCTTGATAATTCAGTAAATAAGATTTGAACGTGAAAGACTTGCCAAGGAACCCTTTCACCTGTATAAATTGTATAAATTTTCTACGACTTTTCGAAGAATTTTCATCTTCGGAGCTGATGCAAATTTCTCCCGGTATCTTGAAATACTATTTTTAAGCGAAATTGTATAAATAATTTATGTATTCTCGCGATGTGGGCAAATAAAAGCACTTTCAGCTTGGTAAATCGAGAAACCGATCGACCATCCGTCAACATTCAAATTGGCGCCAAAGTTTTCTTATACACTTGGAAGAAGATTCGACGAAAACCAGGTGCTCTTTCTTCGAAAAATGTGCTACATTTATATTGTATAGCGATAAGATAGATTCAGTTGTGTAAAAGATAAAGGTATATCAAATATAAAATATAAATGCGTGTTTGGTTAATGCAATAGAATTTTATTCGATGCAAGGAACGAAGTGCGTACGGTTATTAGTTCCAAATTTTATAATAGGATGGCGCTGAGAAATTTCAGACCGACCTAACCTCTGTCCCATTATTGATTTCCCCGATCGCAACAATCTTATCTCGAAAACAGTTTCTAAAAAAATTTGAAGACTAACCTCGTCGTTGTCTGATTTTCCGATCGGCTCTCTTCTTCTTTTCTACTTTTTATTTTCTTCTCGAAAAGGATCAAACAAGCTCGAATAATTAGGTTAAACTGTGGACAATAGTTCGACGTCTCTTCACGGGACCCCTTCTTCGAAGTGATTGAAAATTACACGTTTCTTTTTGCTCATTTCCTTTGTACAAGTATTTGGAATGTTTGAAAGTTTCTCGATATTTTTACTTTTGAAACTTCATCAAGGAATACCAATGAACGAAGCGCACTCATATTTAAACGAAGATTCATCTCGAAGTTTAGAAATCGACACTTTTTGCGACTCACATTTCATCCAGCGAGTCTATCGATATCTTACCACTTCTGGTTTCCGCTTCCGCGATAGGATAATCGAAGAGAATTCCATTAGACTAGCCAAGCTCTCGGACGATTAAATATTTTTATAGGAAGTTTCTAATTATACTCAAACGATTGATATTTAAAACGAAGAACACTCGAAGATAATTCTCATAAGTAAAGCAAAAATAGCGTTAAAATCGTATAAACAAATTCGTAACGAACTATCGTATTCCTAAAGTACACGAATGGGGAAACCTCGTTTAAATCATAAAACAATTCCCGTTCGTTTAAACTTTCAATTGGAGAAACACGTATCTAATGAAATTTCGCTGTGAAAAGAACAGTTTCAAAGTCGAGGTTATATCGTCTTGCATTTCCATAAAGTTTGAAATCTTTGAGGAACGAAGTGTCGCTAAAGTTCGAGAGCAATGTCTGATGTTCGCTACTTGTTACGAAATATCAAAAAGGCATCAAACAGAGGAAGGAAATGCGTTAAGTAAGATTTCTGGTACGCGAAACCACAAAGGGAATGGCAATGAAATTCCTCTCGGAATGTACGAAGAATGTATAAGTATTTTCCCATTGAAAATCTTTTCAATTTTCAATGCAAATTCGCCCAAGTGAAATAAAAAGGAAAATGTAACCGCGTGTATGCGATCAACGGTATTTTATCTATGCTTCGGTGAACCTGCGATGGCGTGTCTCAATAACACGCTATTCGGGTGTATGAACTTTAATTAAACGTATGTACGTACGGGTCTTTCAGCTACGTGAACGATGCTCGGAATTAACCTTCCGCGAACCAGGCGGGGTTAAATTAATCCCGGCAATTTTTAAACTGCTCTATTCGTTTCAAAATATCTACAATCGGTCTTTTGAGTAGCTGGAGTGGCGACGTTGTCGTTTCGTGCCGCAATAACTTGGTCTTGAATAAAAACTTAGGACTACCGTTAGTAGAAAAACATATAACGAATAGGAAACATAATCAGAGACTACCCTGAGACTTACGTAAACGACTTGACGAACAGCTTGGAGAAATTCCTCGAGAAACACTTCCAAATGCTCTGCATGACCATGAAATAAGGAAAGTAACGAGTAAAATGTAATTTACTAATATGACGAAAACACTGTCATTCATATGTATAAAGAATGCATGGAATTATTCAACGCGAACGATCTCGCCAAGACAAACTATTAGAATTGAAGCTCCAATTACTTTTTAAGGTTTATTTTATAGCAATAAGTGAAAGAATGTATTACAAAAAAAAGAGTTTTTAAAAAGTTGTTTCGAAACACAGTTTCGATTTTCGGTTGGTCAAAAGTTCAATTATTACGTTTGTGTCTTTTAAAAATAAATCGTACATTTTTCAAACACAAATTTTTGTTTTACTTGGATCAGAACCTATTACAAAATCAACGAAACACGATTTCAAAGTGCGTTCTTATTCGAACGATGCATTTGTAGGTGGATAATGGTCGAGGGAAAATGAACCCCACATGGTTCAGGGTGTGACTTTTATTTATTTAATCGCGGAGAAAGGGAGCAAAACGCCATAGAATGCTATGAAATATCCATAGATTGATCAAGGTTGAATCGGTTGTCTGTCCACAGGAGTATTGAAAGCGTTTCGGCAGAATTCGGTAATTTCGGGTAGGATATATCCGGCCAGCCCAGAGGCCGTAAGGAAGAGAAGCATACGTCACCGATTAAGATGAGGGTGGAGGTGGAGGTGGCGAGGGGAGGATGGCGGATGGCTGCGCCGATGACGCGTGACACCGGTGTGCGTGTGTGCAAGCGGAGGAGCAAGTGGCGCTTGCGCCAGTTCTCCAGGATGGGAGAACGGAACGGGCAGGTCGGGTAGGATGGAACATGGTCAGGACTCGGGGGTTGTTCGACACGTGAACACCAGCCAGTCCGAACTGGCCAGCCGCCTTCACTCGCGGCACCGGCTTCGCGAACACCGTTTTCCCTCGTCTCATCCTGAAAACGGTCAACCGTGTCCTCTCGTCTCCTGTCGTTTCGTTACAAAAGATCAATCAAACGCGCGCGTCCTTCCGCTTAGGCAGAGTTTAACATCCGAGATTAGGGCAAAAGTTTCATTCGTCTCGATCATAGCTGTACTTCCGTACGTCCTGCCGCTCTTGTGTTACTCGAGATGATCGAGGAAAGGTACACGGTATGATGTGTAACGCGATTCGAACAGTCGGTTTCACAGATTCGAGAAAAAATTAACGTAGAATGGCGCTGGTCGTTATCGTGAAGAACTTCCAAGGATTGAAGTACAAAGGGGACAAGGTTGTCAAGGTCGACTTCCGGGGTAAGTTTTAGATTTTATTCGTCGACGATGGGCAAGCTATCTCGAGTGAACTGTACCATTCGAAGAGAACGTTGCGCGGTCTCTTTTGAAGTATCGTTGAAAAGTTAATTGAACTTTGCAACAGCTCTCCCGCAAGGAGAAAGAAGAACGACGCTTGACGACGAATCATTAATATATAATCAAGATTCCGCCGCGCTGTGTTAGCAATTCTCTTTTATGCTCTTCCGGGACGCGTAGAATAACGAATGCTCGATTTAATGCACAATACTGCGTGCTATTTGTAGAATGTTGCGTTTTCATGTCCGTGTACACGAACATTGGTATACATATGTACATACGCGGACGTGCACGAAGCGCTTGCTCGGCCAACGTTTGCAAACCTGTTGTCTCTCTTCATAGCGATGAAAATTTCCACCTTCCGTGCAAAATGTATACTCCAATTCGGTCCATCTCCGATGCTTCGTTTCATTCTGTTACACGTTCTCAAATGTACATAGCAATTCCTTTATTAAACCGTTACGCGTAAATAGCTGTGTTTGAACGGGTCCTTTGTTTCACGTAAACTGCAGGGATAAGTTTCGATAAAGAAATAATCGACCGACGACTTAAAGAGGCGGTATTACGAGGTTTCACTTTGAAATCTTTCGAACGCGTTCACCGAAATGGTTTTGCTCAAGAAGAGCACAGACGATACGAGATTAAGCAAAGCGTGATAAACGACCTATTATTTTTGAACCTAACGTTGTATGATGGGGCGCTAAAATTTGGAATCAATTAGAAGATCGATACGAGCTCTACAAATGCAAAACACAATAATTAACAGTTTTACGGTTGTGTGTATGATAACGAGCTCTTTTTGCGATCGTTTCTTTCGATACGAAACTTTCACGATGCCGTTCAACTAGCGGACACTGATTTTTGTTGCTTGCTGAAAGACTCTATTTGTTGTTTTCCGATTTTCGGATGGAATATACTCTGCGCCTTCGCCATCGTGTGGTTAATTAGCGGTATCGATCAAAATTAGCTTTCCTCTAAATATATGCTCGATGAGCACGCGATTTTCGCAATTTTCATCTCTCGAAAAGCTTCACATGGATGGATTAAACGTTTCCAATTATACCTGAAGCGCGACACTTTTACGATCTTCGTGTATATCTCTTCTCGTTGCAGTTATTTATATCTCTGCTTTATTTGGAACATACCTGTCGTCTTTCTACCATTTGTCCATCCATTGATTCCAAGGCATTACGGCGGACTGTTTTCAATTAAATCTCGTTAGCCCTGGGTCTACTCTAGTAATCCCCTGCATTTAAAAATGCAGTGAAATGTTCTTGTGAAAAATTTAAATAAATATCATTTTTCTACGTTACGTTTGGCAAGAATATTTTTCGTAAAGTTCCATCCGTTATTGTAGCCTGTTCCATTTTAACCATTCCCGAACAGGTAGAAGACGTTACTTTTATATTACGCTCATTCGCATCCTCTTTATTTAACCGCAAACTATTAAACTGCTCTATTAAAATCGTAATGAAACGCCGGCTGAATTAATTACGAAGCCCGCCTATTTTAATTTTTAATACCCGCCCACATTCCGATTGCTATCTGTGTTTGCATTTCAAATAATCATCCGTGGACCGGGGATTGCGTTTAAAGAAAAATGAACGACCTCTTTTAAAAATCGCGTCCTCTCTTTTCTTTTTCCTCCGTTTATTCGTTGCGTATATTCATTTGAAACAATAGACGCATGGTAAGTTAAACCAGATCCATGGATGCGAAAATTAAATTTCATTTTCCTTGTCCTCCTACATGTAACAGGCTTTAATTAATTGCACAGCAGGCGAGTAGGCATAGTTGAAGGAAACTACCTAACCGTGAATTACAGCGATTAAGGGAAGGATAGGGAAATTTTGATTTTGAAACGTTGACTATGAATGATATTCCATGCTGAACTCGGTCAAATTTGAACTACGATATTCATTTCGACGTTTCTCAATTACCTTTGCAATTTAATCGTTCGAAATTGGACGTGGAAAGTTACGTCCAAATATAGTTACAAAAAAACGACCTACAACCATAACGTTGTACCTTCGAATAGGCTGAATTTATATTGCTCGATATTCTCATGGATTTTCATTTGTTATTGGAAAATTAAACACGTCGGTTTCACCGGTGCTTTAGGTTTCGATAAAGTCTGTTTATCGGGATATCGTATCGTATTGTACATGGAAACACGTGCATGGAGAGTATAATTGCTTCAGATACGTGTTAGTTTACGCTTGCGTTGACATTGCTCGCACAGAAACGCAACGTTATGCTACCCCTCATACGGATATTCACGCGAATACGGATTGATGTGACGTTTCGCGGATCGAAACGATGTTTCGTTTTCATGTTTAAACGAGCAATTTCGAGGCACTGGATAGTACCGTTAAAAACGTCCACGTACATTTTACCGATTCAACAGTACATAGTTTATCAACTTTTTCACACAGTTTTTAATCAGTTTTTCAGTTCAGTTGATAACTTGCTTGCGCATTGAAATTCTTTTTCAAAGCGAGTCCCTCCTCGAAGCGTGAGTTCAGAAGAGAATTCGATTTTTGAACTCTTTAGACCATCAACCTCAATCTTCCCTTAGTCGAGAAAACACGTTTCTTTCACGTCTGAAACCAGTTACTTCGTTTCGGTGATACCGCTTAAAGAAATGTCAACGTCTAAAGATGAACGAATAGAAAAAGAAAAAAAAAAGAGTAAAAGGCAGATGTTGATCAGGATGGAAGTGTTGATAAACTGTTAACCGAGTAGACTTGGAGCGATTTGCAATATTTAGCGAAGCGTGAAGTTGCAGAGGATAGGAATGCAAAGGTTAGCGATAAGTTAAACGAGGCAGTCAGCTGTTCGGTTTGGTCGATCATCACGCGGGATGCTAGCTCGAGCAGCATAAAGGGAGATTGAAAGGTTGAGAGGGGGTAACGAGGAATCGTTCACCTGAGGCTTCTCGGCGGTAACCTTTTATTTAAATAATCATGGCAGCCTCAGTTCATGGACACGGAGGTTAGCTCGCGTGACAGAACGTTAGGCGTCGAGATTTTACATTCGACCCCCTTTCAGCTTTTGGATACGCTGATTTGCTTAATTAATATATACGCCAGTTGTAAAGATAATCTTCGCTTTCATCGTTGCCGCTGGTTTTAGCCCCTCACGGTCATCTACGGTGTTTCGCGAAACTAGGACGAATTTTATCTTTAAAACGGAGGCCGAAACAAACGTTGCAAGGCCGTTATCTTATTCTTAACGTCGTGAGCTATTATTATTTTTCCTTCTTTCAGGGAACTATGTTAAATATGCTCTGTATACGAAGAATTATCTTTCAAACATCACATACGATTCTCTGACTTTCTTTTTTATTTTATAAGCTTGCTTATTTCTAACATTATCGTATTTTATCACGTTAATACGTCACTTTTGTACTTCCTGTACATGTTATCACCCAGCCACGATGTATGTATGTACGTGCCTATAGGGATGAACGTTCTTTCTCATTTTGCCTTGGATAAAAGCGTGTAGTCTGCTTCTATGTTTCTTTTTTACAAAGCATTTTGTAATAGAGAGGAGCTAAGCGTGAATTTAACCAGAGACCTGAGACTTTGCAACACGAGCCTCGACTTTAGCGTAAATAACATCGTATAAGAGAAGTTAACGTCAAACCTCTTTGCTTTAGGGTTCTGGTTCGCGTGTCACGTCTTAAATAGTACTGTTATTCGCGAAAGAAAGTAGACGCAAAAAATGTAGCACCCGTTGCGTGTCGCTTGAAATAAAACACGGCGCAAGCGTGAATTAAATAACGCAGGGGAAATAAATTCGAAAGATTTTCATAACGTAAACCGCGTAAAACTAACGTTTCGCAAATTCACGTAAACCGTACTTGTTTTTCTGGATAAAATACAAACTTCTGAATAATTTCGGATTTTATAGTTGGCAACTTTTCCCGCGATTACTATCACTCTATACTATTTTGCTAACAGCCAACCTGTACGTATATAACAGATATCACGAGCGAATAAAAATGTTATCGTACTTAACGAAGCTGTTTTAGCTTCAAATATGGGTTACTGTAGATAAAATGCTACGAAACTACCTGACCCGTAGGTGAAGTTAGAAAAGCTTTGCTAAATACGATAACATTTTTATTCGCTTACGTGGAATCTGTTATAGGTATCGTGATGGCGTTCGAGCGATTACTCCGATACAAACGTTGTTTTTTTTTTTACGATAATCTGCTTTCACGCTAGTAATCAGATTTCTCCCCGGCTTATTCGTTCACTCGTCGGGTTTGTACGTTCGTATTTTATCAGGTTGCTAAGAAGCGTTCAATTACTCAAATTTCTACCAATTTTTACTCAAACGATCGAAATATGTAAGTGCCTGATAAAAGTGGTAATATTTGATTGAAACAGAAAAGATCGACTCGCGCCTGATTAAAAGGAATTACGTGTTGCATCAAACATTCTACTTACTTACATGCATCAGCTTAGGGCGGAAATGAACACACTTTGCTTGTCGCTTATTCTAAAATGTTTCCTTGAAAGTATTTATCGCGTCGGTTACCAGCTAATATCCGTAAAGCGTTCGATGTATAGAAAGAAGCCTCGTATCGGCGTCTGACATATAGATATGTATATAAACGCCAAGTGCAAAAGCTACTGTAGTTTTCTACATCTACTCGCGACGAATGCTAAAGTATTTTACATTAGACGGCCGCGCTTTCATGAGCTTTCCTTTCCATTTCCCGCATCTCTTCGTATTGACATACACGGTACACTTGATAAAACCAAATTGACCCGTACATCTACCTCGTGATGTACGTATCTAAATAAAATTCCGTTGAAAAGTCTTTCTTCTTGCAACGGATCGAATCGTCGTCAGAAAATTTCACAGATTGGTCGATGGAATTATTAATTGGAGGATATTTTGGTTTCAGGTGTTTCTCATTATTCAAAATGTCTCGAAGAAAACGGAGATCACATTGCTGTAGACGAGGTAAGGTAGAAAATATCTATCAATGGTACATCTCAAACGAAAGGTTCACAGCTTTCGATCGAATTGCGGCCAAATAAGAGTTAAGAAGAGAATGGCGAAATTAACTTTATTGGAAAAGAACGTCGTCCACGATGCTCTTATATATATCGTTAAAAAGCAATTTCACTTTTTAATTGCTGCCATCCAACTTTTCTTTCCCTTGTCACTGACAATGCAATTAGCATGTATTTATGTACAGGTATACATCGTTCCCGCCTGTAGTAGACAAGTTTCCCGAACAACTCGCGTCCCTTTGGTGTAGCTCTAGGTTAAATACAACTCTCCTGTAGCACGGATATGTTTTCACGGTAATCTCGCGATAGTAAAAAAAAGTTCGCGAAATAAGGGAGAATTAAATTTTGAAACTTGTCTAACGATATTCTAGTCTTTAGTACGTTGAAAAAAGCGAAGCTTGGAGGAAAAATGGTTTTTCGAACAGCGCTATTTATAGTACCACCTTTTCTTTTTTAAACTTCGTCTCTTACGCGAAATATACGAAAATATCGCTTCTATCGGAGAAAATTGTACAAAGTTAGCTTTACTCGCTGTTCTTTGCTAAGATTTCATATCTGCACTTTGTGATTTTTTCCAAGAAGATGGGAAGCTTGTGAAAAGCAAACGAACCCGTTAAATTGTACATGCAGGGTATGTCTTGTGTATCAAGCACTTATCGCGACCCAGTTCTTTTCCCTCGATTAAAGCGAATTTTACGAAAACACCTTTGCTCGACTTAACGCTCGTTACGTACGGTGAACATTCTAATTACGTTAATATATTATTTTTTATGCTTGTTATCTTGAATGGGCACGTGGTAAGAAACACGACTGGAACTCGACGCACCTACACGATGCCCGTGTTACAAAGCTTGAAACAGGTGAATTTCAAAAGAAGCGTTCCCCGTATTGTATTTAACGTTGCACACGTAACGCAATTACACGCGACTCTTCAGAATTGCAATTTTAAAACGAACGTTGTGGAGAAATAAAGTGCAGCTCGCGCGTAAGTAGGTAGGTGTATCGATTGGCTAGTTTCGTTGTTGTTTTTTTTTTCTTCAATATTTTTTTTCTCCTCGTCAAGAAACGACGAGGTTGATATTTAAATCTAATATTAAAAAATACCCCTAACGTAAACGCAGACATATGAAAAGATCGCGCCCGCGTGCAATTTTTAATCAAGATGACAGCTTTTCCTTTTTCCCCTATGGTGAATCAAATAGTCGTGCAGTTCTATTCAAATTTGATGTCACGGTCGAAAGGAAAGTGCGTGTCGATGGGATCGATCCACAAACAGGTCACCATGAGTTGCATACGAGCGCAAAATTGATCATACCTTGCGAAACATGTGATAACGTGCAACCACTTGACAAGATTCAGGAATGAAAAATCTTACGTATTAAAATATGATCCTGTCGCGTGGAATAAACTTTTCTAATTTTCTATATTATTACTATTATTATCCGATCAGTATGGGACATGCATAGCGTTTCGTTGGTTAATTTCAGGTATTGATCGCGAGAAAATTCTGTCTCTTAACGTAGGACAATACGGGCGAGTTCTAATGTCAAGTTAATCAAGTCGAAATTCGACTTGAAGTTAGTAAACGGGGCTGCGAATCCCGATCGAGTTTGAAAGCTATTTCACGCGATCGAGCAAGGGTGACGCAAGTAAAAGCGGCGGCAATCCATTATGTCGCCGCGACACGACGTTGAGTTAATGCCACCAAGTACGCGTCGATAATGCGTTCAATTTTCCGATTACCCGTGCCATAATACTTGTATATCGAAGAACGATCGGCACTCGTTGCGTTCAAACCTCCGGTTAAGTGGTGCAAAGTAGATTCGATTGTTCCATCGATTAACGATCCTTTAATGCTTCTCTGAAATACGTCAACGTTAGTTTAGCATACCGCGAAATCAAACGTGCACGTTAGGAATCATTGAGAAAGCTTGTAGAGAACTGTTTGAGAAGGGCTGCATGGTTTGAAGAAGAAGAAGACGATAATCATCGATTCTATCGTTTCTTTTCAGAGTTTCACCTGGAATTTGGGAAGACCGGTGGACGAGGGCGAAATATTGCAATTATGGGTGGTGGCACGCGGTGTTCTGAGGAACGAAAAGATGCTCGCCAAGTATGGCTTGGTTCTACAGACGGTGGCGCGGGAAGGCCGAATAAACGTCACGGATTCTTTGGTAGACCTGAATAACAAACCGCTTCCGGTACGTTGGAACACAAGCGGAAGCTGTTATCGCGAGCATGGATAGCCTAAGTTCAATTCTATATCGAGTGACACGCTTGAATTACATTGCTCCGCGATGGAAATACGAGCAAACGAATTTTCCGTTTGACGAACGTTAGTATTTTTCCCTTGAGGTAGAGATTGATAACTGTGAAAGGATGCCCGATCAATTGCACCGAAACATGTTGCTTTAGCGACGTACTTTAGGAATTGCTAGAGTTGCCATAGAGCGGCAATTTTCCTGGTATTCGATCCGATCGTTTCGTATAGAGTACACACTTTCCACCTTTAAGTATCCTTATTCAAGGATGATATCGAACGTTGGACGACGCGACGTGAAAGGCGCGTTAAACCGTTGGATATTGGTGATCGGTCGGTGGTGGAAAATGCATTTGGTATTCGTAGGCTGTCGTTTGCTTCGAAATACGATACAACCCCCCGGACGGAAGTTGCAGCTCGTACGCGGCGTCGGAAATAACGGAGGACGAGCAACAGATGTTGATCGACATCGAGCAGAACATCGCGAATCTCGAGAGAAGTCTCGAGCAAGCGAATAGCAGCGCGACCGGTGGCAAAAGGAAATCCTCCTGGCACAGCCCTGAGAAAACTTCGAAACGGGGTCTTTTACAAAGGGGCAGCTCGTTGCTAACGGGTGAAAAGTCATCCGATCGCAAGAGGTGAGAAATTCCTCGTCGATTCTATTTCACCTTCTATCCCAACATCCTATATCCCTTTCTTCTCGTTTCCTTGTTTTCTTCGTAGGAAAGTCGAGGTAAGAAATCATCAACCCGAAGGTATTATTTCTTTCTTCTTGAATTTCCAAGAGCAATAAAACATCTCCGAACGTCAATTTCCGTTAAAAATGTGTGGTAACATAAGCCTTGGAAGATCAAGGTCCTGTGATTTTTCAATCGCTTAGAATAATCACGGTTTGTATCGAAAAGTATTCCGAAAGGATAAGTGGAAATCGGGATACGTTTAGATTAGCATCCTATCGTAGAAAAGTTTACCACACTGTTAGTAGCTGTTTGCGTTTCGATAGAGCTTCAAATATTTCCCACGATTTCACGTGAGTTTCGCGAGGATTTCGCGAGATATTGAAGCGTACTTTATCGCGGATTTTATCATCCTTGAAAATATGTAGTAGTTTACGACCGCAGCTATTCGCGAGATTAAGAACGAACTTGACGCGAACTTTGCGCCTTGACATTTCTCATCGTGTCGCATCTCTTGTTCACGTGGAAATGGGACACTTGATAAGCTATAACTTCAGTTACCTTGTAATCCCGTTTGCTCTTTAATTGAAATATTACGATTAACTTAGAACCATGTAATTTAAAGAAATAAACGAAGAACGTTGACATATAATCAGATTCGTTATTGCGTAAAAACGGATTCTTTCAAGTAGACGGGAGAGAAAAGAGGCGAACAAGGATAAGGAAAAGGGATGCGTTGTTACAGCCGCAGCTCGACGTTAAGATCCTTTATAAAGCTGGGCAAACAGAGACCACCGAGAGCTCGATCCTGTGACAGTGGCTCGGATACCAGTAAATTGCTCGATAGGAGGGACTCGAGTTGCGCAACGTCCAACGAATCCTCCAGGACGAATTCGATGACTTCTCTGGAAACTAACGTCTCCGACTACGACAGCCAAGCTAGAGGGAACACGGACGAGTCTCAGGAAGCTATCGCGAAACCGATAAAGAAATCGAAACCAAAGGTTCGACCTCGAAAGTATATCCAGGAATTAAAAACAAAAAAAATACACGCTGTATCCTTCGGTATTTGAAAAATTGGGAACCTCGAAAAGATATTCGAAAGATTATACATATTTCAAGAATGAATCTCGAGAGGATGTACGTACTAAAAAAAATCGGGAAATATGCGCGTAATTCGATCTTACCTTCTTCGAGTTTCTTCCGTAAACTTGAACGATTGACTTTCCCATTGTCGATGTTTGAAAATGAATTAGCTTCGATTGTCGCGCGACTCATATTTTCCCATCGCGTAATTGCATTCATGGGAATTCTCAGCACTTCCGTTTTCACTCTGTATTCCGTCGTGAGAAATGCCGGGTAACCTCGTTAAGTCAGCTGCGCGTCTCGAGTATCGAAATTGCAAATAAAACGGAGTGCACCCGGGAGATTAGCATATCGGTGCATGCTAGCTAGGAAGAAGGAAATGAATCAATTGCGCGAGAAATTGCCCAGCGATTTCTGCATAACAATTGCCCGTTGGTTCGTCTTGAAAATTTCCACGAAATTTCTTCTCCGGCTGTAGAGCACAGACGCCGGGCAAGTCGCGTTAAAGGCGCAAGATTATCAAGTCTGCATCACCATTATCGAGGCGAGACAGCTGGCTGGCCTGAACATGGATCCTGTCGTTTGCGTGCAAATCGGAGAGCAACGAAAATACACCAGTGTTAAAGAATCTACGAACTGTCCTTATTACAACGAGGTAAGCCTGGCAAATTACAGGGATACGAGATTTCTTCGTGATAGTATGTAAGAGAAATACTTCAAGAACTTTTCATTAAAAGAAAAAAAAAAAAAAAGAAGAAAGAAAAAAGAGAAAGTAAAAGAGAGATTACTATTTTCTATTCCCTTTGATAATTGTGTTTCTTGTTTTCGTTATTGCAATAATATCCTTTCTTCGCTTTTACGTTTTTCAGCTTTTTAACGGTTTAACAGGCAGCTTTGTTCCTTTTCGTATCGATTTTCTCATTTTCCTCGTCTCGTTGGTTTTTATTGCTAAAATACCACTCGATTGTTTCTCCCCGTTCTCTATATTCTCGTTTCGCTCACGAATTATTAATCACATTTCCTTTTGCCCTTTTGTTTTCCAGTACTTTGTCTTCGACTTTCACATGCCGCCCGTAATGCTGTTCGACAAAATAATCACTCTCTCGGTAAGTCAAGTTTTAACGTTCATTTAGCTTACATAGTTGCTGATTATAGAAGTTAGGAAGCTACCTGCTTCGTTAGTCAATTAGAGTAATCAATCGGCTTTAGTCGATGTGAATATCGCGACGCGCTACTAGTAAATCGTTGATCGCGCGCTTACCTCTTAAATAAAACGTTTTCGGCTAATCGAATATTGAAAAATTTTACTTGCACAATCTTTTCCTCGTCAATTTAAATGCTCCATATGAGAAACCGTGAAAGTGGAAAAGAAACTTTTTCAGTTAACTGTTAATGATTTAATTGTTCAGTTTGCCACCTGTAATTCCCAAGAGAATTATTACAACACAACGACAAAAATTGATTGGCGAGAACGTTGTATTTGTTTTTTTTGTAAATTTCTTCATTTCTCATTTGGGCAATCAGCAAAGTGTAAAGAAAATTTCGCGATGCCCGGTTCGAAGAAAATCGAAGAAAAATCGTTCTAAATTACTCCGTATGTATCGAGACGTTTCTTTAGAATGAGAGCTTAGATAATTGTATATTCTGGACGAATTGCATCCTTGTCTAGCGCGAAAAAAACAGTCAATAACGACTGCTGATGCGTGTTATTTTCATTCGTGACACTTTTTGCAAGGTAATTCAAGTACTCGCGTAAGTACATGCTGTGAGTTTGTGCAGGTAGGAGAAGTATAGGAAAGAAACCGAGGAGGATCTCTCGTAATGTTCTTAAACGTGAAGTAAACGGCGATTAATAATGAATTGAAGAAGAAGGTGAATAAAGATTGCATGGTTGAAGTGAATACCTTCTACTGATACGCAGGTGCAGCAATCGCGGAATATCTTACGCGCTAACCTAACGCTGGGCAGCTTTAAGTTAGACATCGCGACTGTATGGGCACAACCAGGTACAATATTTCGAAAGTCGTCTCTAAAGATTATTCCTGATCATTACCGATCGTCTCTCTCATTCTCTGTCGAGCCCGTGTCCGTAACAGTTTCATCGAGAATCAAATTATTATGTTTCATGCGTTACAAAGCGACGCATGTTCGGCGAAATGTCACGTTAATCGTGAATTCTATGTTTTTCCCGTATGCAAATCGATTCGATATTTCGAGCCGAAGAGCAACGTAATTAAACACGTTCCACCGTTGTCGATATACCTTTTCACGTATAACATGTTGTACGTCTCGTTTGTTACGCATGACGTGCGTGAACAAACCGTTTTACAATTTTACATCGACGAAATTATAATTCGAAAGTAGCTATATCACTTTTAAAGAGATACGTTTGTCCGCTGATGAAAAAAATGGAGTAACTCGCGATGGAAAGTTGCGAACGCTGGATCAAGTAGAAAGTGAATCGAGATTAATGGTGATGCAAAACGGAAAGAGAATGTTTCTCCGCGCGTGTCATCTTATTTCTGTCGTGTACCATCTCGGCGCATGTCTTGTCCAACTTTTTCGCATATATCGCTTCTAGTACTTAAGTCATGCCGCTTCTGTCGCATAGAGCACTTGCCGCAGTCGCACATGTATAATACTAAACGCGCAATTAGACAGAATACACGTAAAATTCGCTTTCCTCATCCAAAGTACATATGTACGCACTTTACGGAAAATCAACGAAGTAACTGAACTGTTAATAGCAAACATGTAAGCATAGTATAATACATATGGTACGTTGCAAATTGTTACGTGCCCAAGTATATATCCGTTCGTGGAACGCAGTAACACGATGGTTTATGGTTTAACGGTGGTTATTTTGATTAACGTTCGAACAACATCGTTAATTGAAGCGCACGGGTGTACGTGACTTCACATTTTAATCAATCGTATTAAAGGGAAAAGGTCGCCTATAGTGTACCGTGTATACCTAGTAGAATCTGAAACAGTATACGTATGTACATGTGTGCGAGAGATTTGCCGGCGGACCGAAAATTTGAAAGGCCGCAAAGATGCACCGGAAGCGGATGACTTGTCTCATCCATTCATAATTCATGTACTTTCAATGGTGTTTACAGTCTGTACCATAAGAGCGTAGAGACGCGATATCTCTGTGAAAATTAGTTTTTTCTGTAAAAACTTGTATACAGATCGAAAGTGCATTTAAAAAAATGAATACGCGCCTAATTGATAATGCGTCTATCTCATTGGATATGAAGTTTCGTAAATATCACGTCCACGGTCTTGAGATACTGACTGTACGATCGTTCGTGAAACGTTTATCAAGTGACTATATACGCTCGAGTATTCAACATTTTTTGGGAATATTAATGTTAAGATCGTTAAATTGAAATTTTTAAAACACGCCTCAATCAAGCGCTCCATTGGAAGTTTCACTTTTACAAGTTTGAATTTCCATATTAATAAGACGTAATTTATTCGAGATAAATTGAGAATCTACTTCTTATTTTCTGGAGATGTACAGTCGGTGGAAGAAATATAGTCGGGTCGTAGGATCGGTAAAAGATTGAAGCCGACACAAAAATTTGTGAGCGCAAGAGAGCGAAAGCTGAGTCGGGATTGCGTGAAATATGCTTTAGCTTTGATTTAGTTAGACACGGTGCCAATCGCTTAATGCTTCAGTTTCACGACTTCGCTATATTTCTATCGGTAAATAATACTGTACGTATTATCACGTATATGGTCGCTTAAGCTTCGAATCCTTTGTCTCTGCGTGTTCATCGTAAAGTGTTTCATCGTATTCACCGAGATTTCAAGTGACACGCGTTTGCTCTGTAGATCACCAATTTTATCATAAATGGGCATTGCTGACGGATCCGGACGACGTGGCTGGTGGGCCGAAGGGTTATTTGAAATGCGACATAAGCGTGATCGGGAAAGGGGATACGGTGAAAATTCCGCCGAAGAGCGAGAAAGACGAGGACGATATCGAGGGGAATCTGTTGCTCCCTGACGGCGTGCCGATCGAGAGGCAAAGGGCCAAGTTTATCGTGAAGGTGTACAGAGCGGACGGTCTGCCAAAGATGAACAGCAGCATCATGGCAAACGTGAAGAAAGCGTTTACGGGCGAAATCAAGGATCTCGTCGATCCATACGTTCAAGTGTCTTTCGCTGGATTGACCGTAAGACCGAATAGATTTTTTCACTTTAAATCCTTTCGATCGCATAGATTATCGAAACGCTGATTCGTAGAACAACATCATAATAGGAGCAGCTTTTTCTGTATTTTTCTATCTCTCGCTCTCGCTCTTTTTCTTTCGCTATTGTAAAGTAAGGTAGTCGTGCACGCGAGATAAGGAAAAGTCTTTGAATGATGATATTTTTCACGCGATTCAGGGTAAGACGAACGTTAAGAGGCACAGTTACGCGCCAGTTTGGAACGAACAGATCGTTTTCACGGAAATGTTTCCACCCCTCTGTCAAAGGATTAAAATTCAGCTATGCGACAACGACCCGGTTCACGCGACAGTGATCGGTACGCATTTCGTCGATTTGAAGCAGATCAGCAACGACGGCGAGAAGGGCTTTCTACCCACCTTTGGTCCAGCTTTCGTTCACTTTTACGGAAGTATCAGAGATTACAGCCTGATCGACGAGCATTCGACGTTGAACGTGGGCCTCGGCGAAGGAATCTCTTACAGAGCAAGGTTTCTCCATTAATTTTACTCTATCTTCGCTACCGACAATCGAACGGCATCGAAGAAACATCGAAGATCAGCTGCGTTGTTTTCACGTCGTAGATTATTGATAGCGATTAGAACGGAGATCAGCGACAACGTGGAAATGGCTCCGTCGGAAGTCGAGGTCGAGCCCGCAATGCCGGTCAACGAATCCGCTTACGCCAGAAACGAGGAGTTCTTCCTCTTTGCCACCATAATGGACGCCACGATGATCGACAAGAAGCTCGGCGAGAAGCCGATGTACTTCGAGTTGTCGATAGGGAACGCGGGAAATGCTTTGGACGGTCACAACGAGAGCTCGAAAGTAAGGGCCACGCATTGGAAATTTATTTGGAAATTTATTTCGTCCTTTTTTCACGACGTTTAATTTCTCGCTAATTGCTCTGTATTCGACAAGTGGTAGAAAACGTGATGAAAAGTTTTCGAAACGCGAACGAGTTTTAATTAAAAGTTCCTGTAATATCAAGTTGTAATTTGATGGGTTTGCATTGGCCGATGTCAGATGTGCGAGATGGGACCGAAAAGTGGCACGAGTGGAGATCAAGAGGAGCTTCAGGAAGTCCTGAGCGGATCCTGGCAGAGCACTACTCCAGCTTGCAAACCGATGACCACGGATAAAATTTACTACTTTTTGCCGTACTGGGACGACAAACCTTGTCTTCACGTTCGCAGCATTTGGCCAGATTACAGGCGTCGAATGTACAACAGCAATATTATCAGTAAAATCTCGGATAAATTGGTAAATTGTAGAAAATCGATCGAACGTCGAGCGAACGTATCAAGTTGCGCCGTGTTAATTTACGATCTGTTTGTTGCTTTTAATCCCGGATAGGAAGAAGGATTAACGGAAGCTCAATTGCACGCCGATGACTGTTCGGGCGAGAGAATTTTACGGTCTACGCTGGAAGAGTTGAGCAGCAATTGCAATCGATACGTCAGCATCAGTAAATCGAGTCTCACAGGACCCGGAGTTGGTAAAACGAAACTCGACAAAGAAAGGACGAAACTGTGTCAAAGGGAATTGGAGAGTATAGGAACTATGTCGAGAAATCTGAAAGCTGTCGTGACCAAGAGCAGCTTCAAGGAAAGATTAAAGACTGCGCAGGGTTATTTGCAGAAGTTAAAGTTTCTGATAGAAGACGTGAGTAATCGGCTATGATATAAGGCTTTTCAAAGGTAGAAACTCCTACACCCTGACTAGAGTAGGTTAGAAATTCTATCGGTGAAAGGAAAGGTCGGCTTTCAGCCTCAAGATTCTCTACCGGATGTATTCATATGGGTAATCAGCTCTGGACGTCGCGTGGCTTATCAAAGAATACCTGGCAGAGATTTGATTTATTCGATCGTCGACGAGGAGTGTGGACGATATTGCGGAAAAGTGCAAACCATGTTTCTCAAAGTACGTTACCCTCGATGTTCAATTTCACGAGCCGCGAGAATGATTTTATTAATACCAATGAAAAATCGGCAGCTTCCAGGCAAAAAGAGATTCGGACCTTCGGGCTGGGCGATACAAACGAAATTACGGATTTACACGTGGCTGGGTATCCTGAAGCACAAGAAATATTTCATCCAAGGTTTGCCAAAGGGATACGAGATCGGTAACGAGTTGAAGAACGTCGATAGACCACGCGCTTTACCACCGACTATCATTCATTACGTTGACAAACACGTATGTACTTGTTCAAGACAAGCGTGCTAGTCTTTCGATACAAAATTCATGTCGGATTATTTATCGAAATATTCGAACTATCGAGCAGAAGTTCCAGTTACGAGCGCACATGTATCAAGCCCGATCGTTGATCGGCAGCGACGCGTCCGGTCTCTCCGATCCGTTCGCCAGGGTAATTTGCGGTGAGTTTTGCAAGTCCACGCAAGTGATCGACGAGACCCTCAGTCCGACGTGGGACGAGCTCCTTCTCTTCGACGACGTCCTGATCTACGGCACGGACGACGAAATCAAGAAGGATCCACCCTCGATCGTAGTTGAAATCTTCGATCAAGACAAAGTGGTATGTCTGGCCGAAAATTTCCTCCGATATCTACCAGTTTTGCTTTCTTTTCGTTGCGACACAATTGTCGAAAGGATAAAACGTTGTAATCATTGTCTTACCTTTCCTCTGATTCTCTTTTTACAGAGTCATTTTCTAACTAAGGACATAACACTGCATGAGGGCTCTGCTTTAACAGTTTGTATATGGACATGTTACATTCGTACGCGAAACACACGTTTTTACATTTTATTTTCTCGATACTTTTGAGTTTTCGGATAAAAATAGCACACACACACACACACGCGCGCGCGCGCGCGTGCGAGCATTTAGATATAAGTTGGGCACGTTGTTTCTTTACGTGAGATATTATTTTACGAAAGAATGGAGGAGATTGATCAAAGAGCATCGCGTGGCCTTCCAGGGCAAGTCCGAGTACATAGGTCGAGCTGTTGCGCGACCTCACGTGAAACTCGCTACAGAGACTTACACGCCTCCGGAGTTTCCACCCTCTTTGGAATGGTACGACGTGACAAGGGGTGCAGCAAGGGCGGGTGAACTTCTCGCAGTCTTCGAGTTACTCGAATATCCTTCGACAAAAGAGTATGGCTTCCCAACGTTGCCGGATCCAAAGGAGATTCTGGTTCAAACGCCTACTTCAGCGCAGGATCAAGGACCCATTCTTCCGGTTCCTGTTGGCATCCGACCTACCCTGGCTAAATATCGGTGTGATTTTTCGCTTCCGAAACTACACTTTGGACAAGACGCGATGAAATATAATAAATGAATTTGTTTTTTTCGCGACAGAATCGAGGTTTTATTCTGGGGTCTGAGGGATCTGAAGAGGGTACACCTGATGACCGTGGACAAGCCCCGCGTGGACGTCGAATGCGCCGGTCACATCCTCTACTCTTCGGTCATAACGAACGCGAAGAAGAATCCGAATTTCAACACGCCGGTGAAATTCCTGGAGTTGGAATTACCGGAACAGGAACTCTATCGACCACCGTTGTCCATCAGGGCGGTAGATTGTAGAAGCTTCGGTCGTTACACTCTCGTTGGAACGCACACGATCAATTCGATACACAAGTACATGTACTGTCCGCAAACCAAAAAGGCGAAGGAGGCTGAAGAGAGGGAGAGGAACCTGTGTCAGCTGCAATTATACACGGGTAAGTGAAACGAAGATTGGTTAAAAGAGCGTGGAAACGGTTGGCAGATTTTCTTCTCAACACAGGTTTCGATACGTCGAAAACGAGATACCAACAGACGTCCTTACACGAATCATTAGCCGAGCTTGGGGATACGATTATCACTCTCGGGTTGGAGCATGGCTGGCCAACGAAGAGGGAGAAAACGGAGCAAAACATACGGAAGAAGCAAAGCTTGGTCAACGATGGAAACATGGGTGAGTGTGTGTTATTTGAAACGAAAGGATGAGATTAGATCGAAACATCGAAGGAACTCTGTTAGGAGATTTCGGTACGTTCGAGGACGCGGATGGTTGCCGAGACTGGTGGACCAAGTACTACGCCTCCGTGGAAGCCATGATAGAGGCGAACAAGGAGCTTCGCAGAGAGAAACCAATGTTTCAGACGCAAGTGAATGGAACTGTTCCAAATTTCGAGGAAAACTATGCTCATCAAAATCAAGGGAACAACGCGTCAGGAGAGAAGAGTCCTGGTAGCGTTACAGCGAGGAAATTGTTCGGCCTAAAATCGACAGCGAACGCGGCAAGGTTCGTGTCGAAGCTCAGCCCGAAGCAGACCACTTGTCGGCAGTTCCCGAAGACGACGTCGCCGCTGTTGAGGATTTATCCAAACGAATTGGAAGCTCAGCCGGAATTTGAGCAATTTAAGGAATGGCTGCACACGTTCGAGCTGTATCGAGGGAAGAAAACTGGAGACGAGCCTGAAGACGAGACCAGAATAGTTGGAAGTTTCAAGGGAGCCTTGAAGGTTTACAAATGGCCTCTTCCAAGAGATCTGATAGATCACACGGTGATGGGTTTCGATCCGCAATTTGGATTCTTCCAAGGTGTACCTTCGAACGAACCGATCCACGTGTTGGTTCGAGTGTACATCGTGAAAGCGAACGATCTTCATCCCTGTGACCTGAACGGCAAGGCGGATCCTTACGTCGTTCTGCAACTGGGTGGTAAAAGGATCAGCGACAAAGAGAATTACGTGTCGAAGCAGCTTAATCCGATATTTGGCAAGTACGTGTGTCCAAAGTATCTTCGAAACAGTCCTTATCTTCTCTACCACTATTCTGGAATATTTCGTTGCGAATTCAACGATGTTCGCGTGGATGTGCTGTAAAAGCTCATTAACATGTCGAACTTCATTTATGTCGAAGGTGTTTCGAGATAGAGGCAACTTTCCCACAGGACTCGTTACTTACCGTTCAAGTATTGGACTGGGATTTAGTCGGCGCGGACGACATGATTGGCGAAACAAAGATCGACCTGGAAAATCGATTTTACAGCAGGCATCGTGCTACTTGCGGTCTGGCCAAGAAATATGACGAGTAAGTTTCTACCTGAGGGAACATATACATACGTAAATTTCGATAGCACGTACTTTTCATACGAAAAGATGCAACGACTCCTTTTTTACATTTTAATATGTCCCTTATCTTTTTTTTTTTTTTTTCATCATACATACGACAACGAGCCCGTTTTTCGTTCGAGATACATGTTTCAAGTGACCATTAGAAGACGTCGTTTTGATCGATGTACCTTCTTGTACATTCTACGTAACTGACAAAAGATTAAGAGCGTGAGGATGATTTCGTATGTGTGATTCTATGTATGGTTGCATAGAATATATGTTATTTACAGATCTGAAGTTATTTACTATATATATGTATATAGCTTTAAAAGCATTGTTCGCAAATAAAATGTTTGGGAAAATATTTTGTACAAATGCTCGGATAATAAAATCTTTCGTCGGAAAAGCGTGTCAATTTGACAAAAGGGACGAATGAGGGTTAAACATACGTTCCTCGTCTAACGTGAGACATCGCTGCAGAGAAACGACATAGGTATTGAAGTTGAAGTATTTCAGATCAGGCTTCAACAAATGGAGAGACGCGACGAAGCCTACTCAGGTCTTATCGAAACTGTGTAAGGAGGGAAAAGTCGAGGGGCCTGTGTATTCCCACGGAAAAGTGACGATAGGGAGGAAGACGTTTTGTTTGTCGAACGAGGAAATGGAATTTTACGTTCACACGAAAGGTAAGCAGATATAGCAAACTACGGGAAGGAAGGATGAAGGAAGGATCGTTGCAACGGTTCGTGGTCATGGTTTGTAGGTATGGAAGAGCATCTCGCGTTGGCTGTTCTTCATCAATGGCATGCTTTACCAAGAATCGGTTGCGCTTTGGTCCCCGAACACGTGGAAACGCGCCCGCTTTATAATCCTGAAAAGCCAGGGATAGAGCAGGGGAAGCTGGAAATGTGGGTGGACATGTTCCCCATGGATATGCCTTCGCCTGGACCTTCGATCGATATTTCACCGAGAAAACCGAAAAGTTACGAGCTCAGAATCATCATATGGAACACCGACGATGTTGTGCTGGAAGATGACGCGTTCTTCACTGGCGAAAAGATGAGCGACATTTACGTTAAAGGGTACTACGTCCTGTGCAGATAGTACGGTGTTAAATGCATTCGATTCGTTGAAGCTTTCTGATCGAAATAACAATATCTGTTCGATAGATGGCTGAAAGGTCCAGAGGACTGTCAATCCACCGATATTCATTATCGGTCCTTAACGGGAGAAGGAAATTTTAATTGGCGCTTCATATTTCCGTTCGATTATCTCGTAGCAGAGGAGAAGATCGTGATCAACCGGAAAGAGAGCCTCTTCAGCTGGGATGAAACTGAATGCAAGATTCCGGCACGTCTCGAATTGCAGGTATAAATAAATATCAAACGAGACAAATCTCTGATAAATTCTACTTGAATTTTCTCTACTTTTTATACTCGATTTTATGTCCCAAACAGGTCTGGGATGCGGATCACTTCTCGGCTGACGATTTTCTAGGTGCTATTACCCTCGATTTAAATCGATTCCCTCGCGGCGCGAAGAATAGCAAACTTTGCACGCTGAGCATGTTGAAGACCGATGGGTCTGTGCCAACTGTAAATATTTTCAAGCAAAAACGAGTGAAAGGTTGGTGGCCGTTTTACGTGAAGAAGGAGAACGAAGACATGGAGTTGACGGTAAATCTTCGATTCTATATTTAACAGCAAAATTTCATTCGCCGTGACAATTTCAAGAGATGTTGCTTTCGTTAACAATCTCATTAGGGTAAGGTGGAAGCTGAAATTCATTTACTGACGAAAGAAGAGGCCGAGAAGAATCCTGCGGGATTCGGTAGAAACGACCCGGATCCGCTTGAGAAACCAAAGTAAGAAATAATTCCTGAAACCCTTGAAAATTTCACTGAAATTAGTTTTCTTTTTCTATCTACAATCGGCTTCTCTCGTTAAATCTACACGATCTATTCGAATATCTTCCAATGTTCAATGAATCGTTTAATTTTTCTTTCAGTCGACCCGACGCCTCTTTCATGTGGTTCATGAACCCCTTGAAATCTATTAAATACATCGTATGGCATAATTACAAATGGGCAATCCTAAAAGCTATGGTAGCAATCGGATTGATAATACTCGTATTATTGTTCTTTTACGCAATACCCGGTTACTCCGTTAAAAAGTTGCTGGGAGCTTAGAAACGTGAATTGCAGATTTGAATAGACACAATATAGCGTAGGCATATGTATAATATGCTCATATTTTAAATATGAAAGACGATATTTTGATAAGAGGAAAATAGAATACAGCTGTGTTACTATTATGCTTTATATTTTATAAATATACCTTTGGCTTTTTTTAAAATAGTTTTGTTGTCCACTAAAGAACCGCACATCGATATATTATACAAAACTTATTTCTTCAACATTTAATATTTACATATCTCGCGCTACGCTTTATCGCGTAAATTCGAAACACAAATTGTCGGATGTCTGTGCAATTCAGTCAGACCGTTCGAGTATTTCTTCTTTGTTGCAAGTAATTTTTAATAACAGAACAAAACCTGATCGTACTTGTATGTTAAACGAGCTCTCTTTCGTAAATATATCGCTGCATAGTGGTGTGGACCAACGAAACAGTAACAGAGGCTAATGTATATATAAATAACAGTACAATAAATAGAAAACACTAGATGCAGAACAATAATGCGTGATAAAAAAAATATATATATATATAGACATGTAATGTTTTTACTTATGAAATATTTCGTTATAAATGTTATAACCTATTTCGTTGTAAATAGATAGCTTGATGCATATAACGTGTATTTAGGAATTAATAAAACATGTTAAAAGTAACTAATAAACAATCAATTTCTTTATACATCTGCAGACAGTGCTTCAAATTTATTAACAATATGCGGTATTTCTGATTCGTCGCTAGCTGTATCGTCGGAATCATCAGATTCTCCTTTCTTTTCACGTTTCTGACTTTCCGAACCTTCCTCCTCCTCATCTTCGTCTTCGTCCTCGGATGACGTGGACGCCTTTTCCACGTCGTTAACACGATCCCCTTTGTTCCTAGCTTGAATCCATCTGACAAGCTCAACGTCCGAATGATTCTCCCATGTCTCTGTGAAATTTTCAAGATTAAAGATTGTAGAGAAAAGGCAGATCATTTTTAACGCGATAAATTGTTCGTAGCGTAGCATAATGACAATTACCTTTATCAGCTGCCCATTTTGGTGGATATACGTAGATGCAAATTTTTCCTTCAAGCGTCATTCTCAATATCGAGTTAGCTGCTCTGTAACTATCAAGCCTAGCGGTTCGTGCGGTTATGAAATTTCGTTTAGTAGCCCATCCATCGCAAATGTCCATAGCGGACCATGTATCGTCGTTTTCCGGGTGCTGTATTTTCAGCAAGTTTGGCAAATCTATTCTTTCAGCAAGGAATTTAACTGTCGTGTACGGTTCCCTGACTTGAGCTATCGGGAAAGATCCCATCAATATTTGGAGCTGTTTAGGTACCGTAGACGGGAATACCAATCCCGGACAATCGCAAAGACAAACGGTCTTTGTAAGATATATAGTTTGAAAATGTTTAGTATGTCCCGGTGTACGCGACACGCTGACAACCTTCTTTCCTGCAATTGATATTTGGTAGGTAACATTTCAATATTTAAACACCGTTGCTGTTGTTACATGAAAGTAACATTTACCCATCAATGCATTCATTAGAGATGATTTTCCGACATTTGGAGTTCCGATACATCCAATCGTTAAAATTCCATTTTTATAACGTTCGTGTTTGAAGTAACCAGTATCTTCTTTTTCTATGGTAACGGTATCTTTATGATCGGCATCGTCCAAATCAAATTCACTTTGCATCT
Organism: Anthophora plumipes; assembly: GCA_951804975.1. Classification (NCBI taxonomy): domain Eukaryota; kingdom Metazoa; phylum Arthropoda; class Insecta; order Hymenoptera; family Apidae; genus Anthophora; species Anthophora plumipes. The sequence continues at coordinate 27,228,491 of OX638113.1, read as the reverse complement.
CTTCTTGAATTTTCTCATGCCAAGAACTCAAATCCACGTTATCACCGACAATTTCCTTGCATGTATCCAACAGTTTCTGAGCTCCTTCCGCAGCCATTTTTAATTTTCCTTTCGCGCGTCGTTTCTTTAATCCTGCCGTTTCGCTTATATTACCGCGTAAATTATACGTAGGATACGATGTGAACATTAGGATGTGTAATTTTGGATACACAGTGCGAAAGTATTCTTTCCATGCTACCACTAAAGCAGGAGGAGCTAAATCAACTTTGTTCAATATCAAAATCATTTCTTTCTTAAGTTCCTCTGTTATATGTTTATATAAATATGGAGGGAACATTAAAACAGGGAATCTGATATCAACAATGATCAATAAAACATCTGACATTTCTAATACTCTCCATAATTGTCTCCAAGTTTCCAAATTTAATTCAAAATAACTGATGGTACTTAATTTTACAATATCTTTCAAGTATTCCTAAAAATAAGAAACTGTTACAACCAATGTCAAAGCTACATACAAACAAGTTTATAGAAGAATTATAAAATTATAGTTACACTGATACTTACAGTAAAATATCTTTGCTCTCTTAAGTCTAATTGTTCTTTGGATATATTGAAATCCCATGGTGGTCTTTTGGGCATGTCAATTTCAGGTGGAAAATAATTGTCGGAAACTTCTTGATCTTTAAGGGGTAAAGGTTCAATAGTAGCTCTAGCTAGTTCCTTTCTTCTGGCTAATTCTTCTCTGCTTTCTTGGAAAAATTGTAAAGCGTATTTGTTTTTAGAAGAATTAGCATCCTTCGGTTGACTATTGATCTTCTGTATAAGATTGCATTCGAACTCATCGCCGTCCTTTGTTGCTCTTTCTTCGTACGCTTTACTACGACTTCCACCTACTGGTTATAATGGAATGTTACTTCAAATATTTAATGTAGATCGAAGATATGCGATATACGTACTCAGGAAAGCTGAAGTTTGTCGCTGTTTTTTAGCTTGCAATTGCTGCTTTTTCGCTTTACCGCTAAACGGTTTCTTTCTCGTTCCTTGCGGCATCTTTCGAGTATCTTAACCTCCTAAACATTAAGCGTAACAAACTCTTTAATCTCAGGTCGAGTACGTGGCTCACAGAATAATTAACACATTTTTAACATGCGAATACTATCGGATTCTATGCTCACAGTCAGAACATAAAACCAATAAAATCAGATATCTCCAGAATTTCAAAGTAAAACCCAACCTACAGCCAGCTCTATTGCTATATGCGATTTACAAGTACCATATACTATGTAGAACACCAAGTTTGGGAGTTAACTATTCCTTCTGGCCGGTTATTCAAAAGTAGCACCCTCTTCAGCCAGCAAGACGATTCGTCAACCAAATGATAATATCGATAAATCTCGAACAGGTATCGTTTGAACCGGCTGCTCAGAATTAGGGCGTCAGGCATACTAATAGGTTTCCACAATTCGCATCAGTACAACCCGCAGAGGGTACACAGGAACACAATGCTTAGCATACAGTAACAGCACTTTTGTGCTAGATAGTGCACTGTGCACGAGCAAGAGTGTCGTAACATCAGGTGGTGAGCTGCCGATAGTAGGTGATATATCTACAGTCGATACCGTTACTGTAGTAGCAGCACCCCCTGCTAGATAGTGCAACGTGTACGAATAAGAAAGTCGTACCATCAGGAGGTGAGCTACCGATAGTAGATGATATATCTACAGTCGATATCGTCCGTGTAGTAACAGAACTCCCCCGCTAGATGTTGCAACGTGTACGAATAGGAATATCGTACCATCAGGAGGTGAGTTACCGATAGTAGATGATTTAGCTATAGTCGATATCGTCCGTGTAGTAACAGAACTCCCCGCTAGATGTTGCAACGTGTACGAATAGGAATATCGTACCATCAGGAGGTGAGTTACCGATAGTAGATGATTTAGCTACAGTCGATATCGTCCGTGTAGTAACAGAACTCCCCGCTAGATGTTGCAACGTGTACGAATAGGAATATCGTACCATCAGGAGGTGAGTTACCGGTAGTAGATGATTTAGCTACAGTCGATATCGACTGTGTAGTCACAGAACTCCCCGCTAGATGGTGCAACGTGTACGGTCACGCTCGTGCCGCCATCTGGTAGCGTTTTCTGCTACTATCAGATACCAACAGTTGGTTCTCTGAGTGTAGTACAGAATCACCACGTTAGATGGCGCAAAGTGGTAGGGCCGCCGCAATCGCGACATCTAGCGGTAGCCTGACGTTACAACGTTAGAGAGCTATATCAGCAGTTGATACTTGGAATGTAATAATAGTGCATCCACGTTGGATGGCGCCACATGTACCGCTAAGGATATGGCGCCATGTAGTGGCGGAACGCTGATACTACAGAGAAAAAGTATATCAGCTTTCGGTTTTTGAATGTAGTAACGGCATCTCTACGCTAGATGGTGGCGGTATGTAATTCTCAGGACACTGCGTGATCTATTGTCCGACTGTTGGAATTATGAAAACCAGGCATACATGCAGCTGATTTGTTGGGTGTAGAAACGCTGTCATCCCAGTGGTTGGCAGTATGCGCGCAGGTTAGCTTGTTCCACTCTCTGTTGGTACTCTGCTGTTATTATGAGAAGGAATTTTCAACAGCTGCTGGTTTTTGGCATGTAGTAATAGAATCTTCACGGTAGATGGGGTTGCATGTTTTCGCAAGCTCGGTTTGCCATCTGTTGGTCAACTCGTGGTAGTTTGAGAAGAGGATATCTCAGCAGTTGATTCTTGGAGTATGGTAATGGGATGTGTATTCTAGAGAGAGTCATAAGTAGGATGAAGTTTTTTGGGATGGTTTGATACTTGTTTGAATTTTGTGTAATTGCATTTAATTAATGTACGTGAGCATAAAAGCTATAGTTTAAGTTATTAAAAAACCATACAATTTACATTACAATGGTTAAATTCATTTAACGTTCAAAGTAATTTAATTCGCTAGGGACACGGTAGTGTGCTACGTATATATTTATAATGTTTATATATTTCTCATAACTTACAATCAGCGGTATATTTATTCCTTTTGTAGCTTTCTACAATCTATCGTTTTAAGGGTAATGTAAGTCTTGTGAAAAAATATGAGGATAGAAAAGAACTGTATAATCTAAACACGCAGGTAGATATAACCTCAACAGCGGTAACCAAAGTTAATCGAAAGATTTTCATTAATTGCCAATATGTACACCGGGCTACGGAAGCCTTTTTCAAATTGTTCCACGAGCGTTTTGAAAGGTGTTTTGCGAAGATATTGTAGTACCTCTCTGTGCGAAACAGAAAATGTAGTTTATCCACCTATATTGGATTTATCTCGGGAAAGCACATTTCGAAGGAAAGAGGAAGAATGGTACAGCAAAATTAGAAAGCTTGAAAGCGTGGAGGAGAAGTTATTCGGTATTAATATGCCACATTACTACGGTTGGAAATCGTTATGTTTAGAAGAAGGAAAAATTGCCAATCGTTCTTTGGATCATGCTCAATACATTACACGCACTCATTTTGTAAACGATGGTAAATTACCACTGGTTTACGATGCGATATCTGGAACTGAGCAAATGAATACTTTAATACAGACCATCAAGCCTCACATAGAAAATATAATTACATTTGTATATTGCAGTAGGTTGTGAGTATGAACAATTTTTATTAAAATTACAACAATACTGATACTAATTGCTTTTTAAATGATCAACATTTAATTGTTACTAAATTTACATTGGTCAAGTATTGGAATGATAATTTAAAGTAATCTATGTGGTTAATATTGTAAATCTGAATTATAGAAGAGAAGAAAAATTAGCAGGTAAATTGGAGGAGGAGAAAGAAAGGATAATACAGAATGAAATTACAAGTGCACTCGTATACCAAATCAACAGAATAATATTGGCTACTTTGGCTTTGAGTACGCCACATCTATTGGAAGTCGAAATAGATTTTGAACCAAGGATAGAGGCATTTTGGTTTATAGGTGGTGTAGACCGTACCACAATGTCTAGAAGAAGCAGAGAAAACATATCATCGGAGAAAGAATACATAAATGAGCCGATTAATATGCCTGTTCAATACGTCGGCTCGCCTATTCTGCAACTGAGACATCTAATTCCCTTGAGGGAGATTGTGTCCTTAGTAGAATCGACTAATCCAGATTTAACCGTTCCCAAATTCAAATATGATCCTAGAGTGCTAGGCTATCGCCTTGCGCATAAATACGCAACCTGTATACCTGGGTTTTGGCCTGGTGATCCAGCTGAATTTGGTTTACTGTCCTACCATAATACGAACGAGATATTTATTAAGCCGTCAGATCTGGATAATAACACGATTACGGCGCAAGCTATTCTTGCATCTTACAGCTGGTTATTGTCACAGGCTTGTTATCAAGGTATTACTTTCAGAAAAATATTCGTTTGAAATTGAGTTTATTCGAAGTACAATTACTTTTACGTGTATTACTATACGCGATAAATGAGTTTATTTAATCGTTAAAACAAAGTACGCTTTATTTTAGGTTTCTCTGTAGGCACCGACATAACATATCCGTTAGTGTCGCAAACAGTTTTAACGAACGGTCAAATGTGGTCGTTCTGTGCTTATCAGTTGAACACCATACTGTTACATATGGACAATGCAGATAAAAATCCTAAACGTAATATGTGTTGGATAACGGAACCCCTAAAATTGTTCGATACAGTAGAGAATGGGCAAATTCACGGGTTTAACGAAGATGTCTTACGAAAATTAATCACGTTTTATATAAATACACCTGCAGAAAGGACTAATATAAATATGAAGCCATATTTGGGTGAAACTGTAAAGCATATTGCCGACATCGAAGACCCTGAGCGAAGAACGTGGTTAGAAACACGGTTTAAAAATATTATGAGTAATAGACCAAGACACTAGTACGTATCACGTCGATCGAACATTTTTCTACTAGAAATGATAACTTCTGCGAAGTTAAAGATCGATTATCGTTCGATAAAATTCTTCGTTTGCTTTTTCTTTTATAGCAAACAGCCCGAGGTACAGCATTGGCAGAAGATTTATATAATCGACAACAAAACTAGACCTTTGGATAAGAGACGTGACCCGTGGCAATTTGGTTTCCGTGCCTCGAAACGAAGGATGGACGATCACTTGCCGATCTATATACCAAGATGCTTACGAGAAAATCCAAAGAAGAGGAAAGTTGGTCGCTGGGCAAAAACATATTACCCAGATGCATAGGAACCTCCATTTATGTATTTAAAAGATATAAATATTCTCAGTGATAGTAAAAGTGGCAATTACTTTTATTGTTCTTAATATACATAAGTTAAACACACCTGATTACTTTATATTTCGTTCGTGTGAAACGTGTATGTTACGAGTTTCGTAAATGAATTTCAACAAGCAGCGAAACGTATTTAGAAAGCAATAGTTTAAAATTAATATTTCGATATTTTTCCTTTTCACAATTACGACTTGATCGTGAGATTTAGTATAGTATACTATTTATACTTGAAAGTATTCATCGATAGAGGAGATAATTCCAAGCAAAGCGTACCCTTTTGCAAATCGTTCAGCATCACGTGTTTAGGTACAGAGTCCCTGTAGCAGAAAATTTCGTTGCGCGTGAAAAATCGTTGCAAAAATATAGAAGAATACCTTATACCCTACCTATTATATAGGACAGCAACCACTTCCTCCGAAGGTGTGAGGAAAGCTGTGGCGTCCACTGCTGAGGAATTGTCGATAATAGAAATTCGAACAGAACCTCTATCGACGAATCTACTAACATGGTGGATTGCATAATATGCAGGTTGCTTGTAAAACTCATCCGCGTCTGGATTCACAATGATGGCAGAATCTAGATAATCGCCTTGCCAGGTTGGTCCACCAGATGCATCCAGAGCTAAATTCCAATCCACCCATCCAACTGCCCAATGATTCATGTACTTGAGGAGAAACATATTTTCTTGAAAATTGAAATTTATTTCACCATTTTTCGATTAGGCGATTAGGATCAACTTCTTACCTCTATTATACTTAAAATATATTTCTGTCCTCGATTCCACGATTCGTCTTTCACTTTTGAAGTGTTCCATACTGGATTTACTGTTTGTATGGTAAATAGAAGAAAGAAACAATTATTATCACGCCATGTCAAAGGTGGGATGCTATATGCTATAGACTTACTTATGGATGCTTCGGTCATTATAATTATTTTATCTGGGAACTCGTCGTGCGTTCGGTCCAGTAGATAGGCAGGAGCAATGAAATCTTGGTACCAATGAACAGCTGTACCGACAACGTACTTGGCTGAAGTTTTATTTGCAAACGTTGGTTCGACGAACCAGGGTAACACGTATCTGTTGTCGTCAAAGGCTAGTACTAGCGTTTTGTTGTGCGCCGATGAAGATAGAGTTGGACCCAAGTAGTTTGCAATCCAGTCAGCCATCATTTGTGGCGTCCAGCCATTGGTGATGAGGGGAAAATTAAACGCAAATGCGTTTAGAGGCTCGTTACCAGTCGAAATGGCCCACATATCGATACCATGCTTTTTGTATTCGTCCATAAATTTCACCAGGTAGTTAGCGTAGGTTTGGTAGTGTTTTTCTTTCAAAAACCCTGTACGAAAATGTTTCACGAAATCCGTGAAATGTGTTAAATTTTATTCAACGCTTGACCACTGTACGCACCGTATCCGCTGATTTTGTTGCTCGTTTTCATCCATGCTGGAGGAGTCCACGCGGCGCTGAAGAACAGCGTTTCCTTGTTCAATTCAAGAGCTTTCCGCGCGTATGGTATCTTGTATTTATAATCATCTTCCGCAAGTGCAAAGTGTGCCAACGAAGTGTCGTTGACAACATCGTCGTACGTGTAAGATCTCGTGGAGAAGTCGGTACCACCACAGGGTATACGACCCAACGTGTATCCGCTTCCTCTTTTTGGATCGTAGTATGCTCTGTAAGCAACGTATCTTGATTAGGGAAATTCACAGAAGAAAAAACTATGTCGAAGCAGACGCGTACGAAGATTACCGCATTAATTGTTCTTGTGTGGCTGGGCTGAGTTTGTTCATATTTATACCAACAGCATCGGTAAAACCACCGCCAAAGCCTAAAATCGTTTGGAACTTCTTCGTCCTGTCTATGACGAGCGTTGCATCGTGGGGAGAGCTGTCGCAGCTACCAAAGTTCACCTCTGACTTCTGCATTCTCAGTCCTTCCTTATTCGTCACGTACCAGAAAGAGCTACCCTCCTTTGGGACTTCCAGGTCACCGTCCGATGGACCATCGCAGTACGTTGAATTGCAGATGCACGCGATTACCACGTCGTCCACACGGTACGGGTTGCAGTCATTTGCGTCACCTGTGACGCGATCGACGAACATGTTGGAATTAAAATTGCAATTATCAAAAATGTAACTCGAGATTGAATTTTACCTATGCCGAAGATAAAGGCAATAGCGAAAATTGCCTTCCACAGATGTCCCATGTTCGTTATTGAAAATAGGGCTAACGTCGAAGGATTGCAAGTGGAATGGTTTATATAGACAGGTTACTGTTTATTTATCAACCTAAAGGTAGAAGCGATACATCAAACGTCCACCCACATATCATTTGGTCTTTTGTAAATATTTCTTGTCTAATTTGTGAGTCACTTCAATGGTATCTTTGCCCGTTTTGACATTATCGTTCAAACAGTTACTGGAGTATTAACATAACCGATTTCATCGGTTCAGACTAGATAGAATCCGTTACGAGTTAATGCAGTACGTATGATATGTAACAGCGATGATTTTTAACGATCGGCAGAAATGAAAGGGGGATAGGAAAAAGGAGCAAGAAAAACGAAGTAGGATGATCTCTTTGAAATTTTGTAATAAGTAAGACGCAGGTTTAAAAGGTACACTTATCGGACAACTTTTAACTTTTGTACTAAATTCTCCTTTCCAATTATGGTTTATTATTAGGAACGATAATACAGTTCGTCTAAGGTAGCAATATTATTCGTTGCTCTGCCTCGAGTTAATAATCCCTGTACACGAGTTTGAACTTCTATAGGGCGTATATTATAGTGTTCATAGAATCTGCAGGCAATTCCAAGCAAACAGGCTCCTTATTTGGATCCCTTAATGTAACATTCGTTGGCTCGTTACGGCTGGAAAATAAATCGAACGATATCTGTTAGCTGAACGTTTAAACTTGAAAACTCGATCGTCAGATCGGCACGAGCTAACAGATACTTGACGGTTAATTCTAAAAAGATTCGAGAATAAGTTTGTATTACTTGTTGTACAATACAACGACGACTTCCTTGTTAGGTGTTACAAAGGCCGTGGATTTAACGTCGTTTGAGTCGGTGATAGAGACCCTAACGGAACCTCTGTCCACGAATCTGCTGAAGTGTTTCAGAGCGTAGTACATAGGCTGTTTGTAGAATTCGTCTCTCTCTGCATTCACGATAATGGGCGCGTCCACAAAATTGTTAATCCAGTTGGGTCCTCCTTCCGAGTTCAAAGCTAGATTCCAATCCAGCCATCCGATCGACCAATTGTTCATGTACTTCAGATAGAGAATTTTTGGTTAAAGAACTTGTTAGACTTCGCGATTGCGACAAATCTAACTACGTCATCCATGTTACCTCTATTATGCTCAAGATATATCTTTGTCCTCGATCCCACGATCCTAGGCTAACTTTTGGAAACTCCAGCCCGCTTCCTGCACGATCAAATCAAGTTTATATCGAACGCAGGCGGATAGAAAATTGATTTCAGTTGAATTAACTGTAAAGTTTCGAGATGGACATAAAATACACACCTGTACTTGCTTCGGTCAGTAGGATAAATTTATTCGGGAAGGCGTTGTGCGTGCGATCTAACACCGTTGCCGGAACCAAGAAATCAAGGTACCAATGTACAGCTATCCCAGCTGTGTATTTCTCCGCAGCTTTATTTTGGTAGAGGAGTTCGATGAACCAAGGTAACAAGATCCTTTGATCCTCCATAGCAAGAATCAACGTCTTATTGTGGACAGATTTCTCGAGGCTTGGGCCCAAATGATTAGCGATCCAGTTGCCCATAGTTCCAGGTGTCCATCCCATGGTATTGATGCGCTCTTGCGGGGCTAAAGCATTCAGGGGCTCATTACCCGTCGAAATGCCCCATATCTCGATACCCTGGCTTGCGTATGCATCGAGAAATTTCAACAGGTAATTGACGTAAATCTGATAAGAATCTGTCCTCAGGAATCCTGCGAATAGGTCGTAAGTGACATAATATTACGAATTGTCCGATCTCCATCCTCCCCTTTCCCCTTCTAACGTTACTACGCTAGCATCCTCACCGAATCCATTGATTCTGTCGTTGGTCTTCATCCACGGTGGAGCAGACCACGCGCAACTGACGAGTTTTACGTTGGGATTTAATTCGAGAGCTTTTTTTATGTATGGAATTTTGTAATTGTAATCCTCCGGGGCGAGAGAGAAGTTTCGAAGCGACACGTCGTCGGGGACATCGTCGTACGTGTAAGATCTCGTCGAGAAGTCGGTTCCGCCGATCGGGATGCGGCCTAACAAATACCCACTTCCCATCACTGGGTCGTAGTAAGCTCTAGAAATAGCAGAAACGTTTGAACATCTCTCAGCATTATCAATTTCTTTTCGAATTACATGTAGGTCCTAGACTCTAGCTGGTTTCTCTCTTTCTCTCTATCTTCCAAGAGCATTTCCCGATTGAAAACACTCTTGCGGAAGATTGATCGATTAATTATACCGCGTTCGTTGTTCGTGTACCTCATCAGTTGATCCTGCGTTGCCTGCGAGAGGTTTCCTATATTCATACCCGCGGAATCAGTGAAGGCAGCGCCATAACCGAAGATCGTTTGATACCTCTTCGAGGTGTCTATGTCCAGGACTGTGGAGTTGGAGTTTTGACAGGTATTCGTTGCCTGCAGAGTTGACAAACTCATCCTGAGTCCCCCTTTGCTCGAGACGTACCAGTAAAAGTTCCCATTTTCCGGGACTTCTGTTTCCGGTGTGCTGTCGCAGTACGTTGCATTGCAAACGCATACGATTCGATCGGTGCCGAAACTACGTGGCACGCATTCGTTCGCGTCACCTGTCGTTAAACCGATACCTTTTTATAGATACTGTTCATTTCGATAAAGATAAATGCCACCGGCCTTGTCACTTTAAAATACATTAATGAGAATATTTTTAGCATTTACGATCATCGTTGAAAGGTTGACTTTCCGATAAGAGAAGTATTTCCTGCACCGTTGTTTATCAAACTTACTTTCCATTTTATTATCGCTATTCTCTCACGAATAATCTATAGAAACAGTTCTATCGTATTTGTAAATAAAATGACACTCGGTTTTACCTTTAACGACGAAGAACCCTAGAAGAAGGACCGTTGCCAGATATCTACCCCGCATTTTGGACTACTGAAACAGAACTAAAAAAACTTCAAGTTAACCGATGTTCGAATTATTATACATTCTTTGCAGAGATGGAAAGAATTCTCGCGAGATCTGTCAATGTTACGGCGTTTGGCTAATAATGACAACACGTATGCCCTATTTCTGCTGCTGTTAGAGAACCATCATATCTATGGGGATATGATTTAATCAAACCCGAGTTCCTTTCTATCTTCGTACAGTATGTACACGTATATAAGCAGTTGTGTATTTAAAGAAACGTGTCGCTCTCGTTTCGTCGAGACGCTATTAAGCTACCGCTACCGATTTAATCGCGAAAGGTTTGGTATCGTTCAACGAGAACAAGATCTATCGAGACTGTCAATGTCTGATATCACCACGTTCCCTATTTCAACAACGAGGTTTCGTGAAACACGGCGCGCAATGTTTAAAAAGACGAGAACAGAGGAATAAAAATGGGTAGAGAGTCCGAAATATTTTTATTTCGTAGAATGCAGTCGGTTTTGTTTCTCGTTCTTTGGTGACTGGAATCAGGTGCACGTTACGTAACGTTGCGAATTTGAACAGGCAGACGAGACCCAGCGGAACAGTAAAACTACATTGCTCAGAACGTGGCATCGCGACATCAGCCATCCCACCTATTCCCACAAGTTGCCAGGGCGATGTCACGCCGAGGATGTGCGCTCTGCATCGCGTTGCGCGTTATTACAATTTCCTTCTATTTTTCTCTCTTCTCCTTCTCCCTTTACTTTTACTTGAACACGCGTTAGGTGTTTTTGGTTTACGTTTCAATTGAACTGCTATTCGAACGCGTAATACCAGCATTACGTTAATCTCGAAATACCATCGAAAAGAAAAAAGTAGAAACGTACGAAAGAATATTCCAACTTTTATTTTTTAAGATACCCGAATTTCACCAGGAGAATCCAACTTCGCAAGCATCAGCACAATCTGTCTCGTTCAATTTGATCGCAACGTTCCTCTTTCACTTTGCAATTTTCTAAACGTCGGAAAATCAGAGTTAAGTGTTCGAAATGTACAGTCTACCGTCGAACGAGAGCTTGTACCAGGGAATATAGAGCAACGAAATGTATTATCACCGGCGAGAAATGAATCGAAAATTTCCCGACAGATTCGCCACGAAATTGTCTATGTTCAAGAATGTTTCCTTCAATCACCGCGAAGATAAGGTTCTACGTACAGTTCGAATTCTGGCCAGGATGTACTGCACCGTGTAGCGAATTGTTACACTTATGTAGACCGGAGAACGGGCTGGGGACGATTATCCGTATGCTGATAGAAAGTTACATAAGATACAGTATCGTCGATTAGGTTACCTCGTGACAAGCGTAAATGCAAATTGATTTCATTTTCCTTGAAAAACTGTGCCACCTATCAAATTATTTCTGAATTTCATAAATACATTTCCTACACGGCGTAGCGGTGTATGAGACGAATGTGCCGAAGAGGCTATTTTCGAGATTAGGACTTTGGTCTAATTGTTAGCGTGTTATGTTCAGTAAAATTTATGTCCTGACGACAGAAATTTGGATTTACAACCCTTTAGTTTAGAAGGTGTCATCTCTCGTCCTCAATAGCCTAGCCCTGCTATAAAAATCGACTTTTTGAAGGGCGAGTCACGAACCAAGATGTAACGGTCAAGAAACCAAAGTCGTGAACTCGGAGGAATTCAAGGGTGCAAGAGAAGAGTGTCGCGATGTTCTTTAGACACGTCAATTGATGTTTTCGGGTGTAGAAAACCAGCCAATCAGCATAAAATGAAAATCTGCAAGCCCAGTAACCAGGCTAGGCCTATAGTAGCAAAATTAGTCAGTATCTAGCAAGTAGAGAGCGAAGATACTTAAATACAGAGCGATCAGTGTCCTAGACTGTTAAATAATTCTCAGAGAAATCAAGTTCTCTCGGTGATTCTTCGACTCACTATAGACGGCACACTAGAGTGCAATATTCAAGAACATGAGCGAGCGCAGCGATTTCCTGTATCACTATAGGGAAAGGAGGCGTTCGATGGTGCAAAACGAGCAATAAAAAAGTGAAGTTCAACATGAATATCTCGTAGACAAGTCTGTGACATACGTAATTTCATTTTAATATGTGGAATTATATTCCAAACGAGTCATTTTCAAATTGGAGATACCGCAAAAGAACGAACAAATTTTTTTACATATTCCGTTTGTTCATTTTTTACAATTAACGTAATTACGTTGGAAATAGACATTTCTATTCTGAATATTGAATAAACGTGCGAGTATCGAAAGTTTCTATTGTCAAACGTTAATAGCCTCCGGAAGAGGAATCTTCGTTAGACGAGCGAAAATATTATATATTCCGTTCTCGAGCAGAGTGTTCTGAATCGGAGGTTCAACTGCTCGAAGCAGTCTGGATGGAAAAGTTCGAAGCGTATGGGAAAAACTATAAACGGAAATGATCGGTTGGCGATTCACGGCGATTAAAGGAGGAAGCTACAAAAGACGCGGTCTTTATAAATCGATTTTGACCAAGCTCATTGTTTCTGTTTTCAAATCAGTGAAAATCAGCAGCGGACGATAAACTTTGGATTAAAAGGCGGGGATGAAAATGCGTGGGAGTTTTGTTTCTCGAGCGATTCTAACGATTTCCATTAAATCTTACTCTCGCGCGAAACAATGCCCCACGCGAGTCCTTTTGTTCGATAAAATATAAGAATGCGGTGGACAGAATATACTTTTGTCCCGATGCGTTTCTCTGTGCATACATATGTACGTATCATCTATGTATTCATATTTCGTCAAGTGTTTATCGAGCCGAGACAATTGCTGATATAAAATAAGCGATTTCTCGAAGGATATGCGATCGCGAAACGAATTAAGCTGGATTTCGTTTCTGTTGATCGTCTCGAGACATTCTCAGGATCGATTATCTCCCGTTAGCTCGAGAGTGACAAGATATTAGCGTGGATTAGTCGACAGGCATAAAGTACGAGGAGAAGGTGTTTCGCGGTGATTGCGCGAGGAACGAACGATGCAAACGCGTACCCGGGTTAGCTGATTCGATCAATTTTAATAAAAATTTTCATTTCGTTGGAACGCTCGGCGAAATGACCGGCATTTCAGCGAGTTTCTCGGATAAAATCGCGCGCAACGAAGCATGCCCTTTTCGTTTCGTCCATTGCGTTATGCCTCCGTCACTTGTCATTCATTCCCGCCTGAACTGTCCTGCAACTCTCCTCTTCCTCTCGAAACTTTCGTTTTATCTATTCAAATATTGACGATTCGATTACAAATTACGTTCATCTATGCATCTTGACGTATTTAAATTTCCGCGATAGGAACGTTCGCTTACACCTTTCGCTAAACCGTATACGCAAAATAACGAGCCTTCGCTTTTCGAATATACCAGATGTAATCGGTTTAACCTTCTCCGCTTTTCAAATTTTCCACTTTCCTTCGACGGTATCGTACCTTTCTCCCAACGTCGATTGGTTTTCTATTGTAAATTACACGCGAGTGACGTTTCCCTTACGATGTTTCTGCTTTTCGCCTCCTTCTGTATCGTTTGATACAACAACGGAAGCGACGCACATGTGGGGGTGGGATGTTTGCTTTGCGAATATTGCGAACGTATCGCGAGTGATGAAAGCATCAAAACGAATCGATTCTCTTTGCGCGATACGTAAAAGGACATGAATCGAATTCTTCGAAATTCTTACGTGAAACATCCGTGCTCTTTTCCCGTTTACTAGCAAACAGAGACGCTTGTTATCGACGACTGCGAAACGAATTCTCCTTCAAACATATTTCATTAAAGATAAAACATTCGAGTTGGCGAAATGAACGCGAGGGTGTGAAAAGACAGACAGACAGACAGACAGAGAGAAAGAAAGAAAGAAAGAAAGAAAGAAAAGGCACATGAAACGAATCTATAGTGGGTCGACGTTTGTCTCGGTAAAAATCGAAACGATCGATCATAGATAGATCGAAGAGCAGAACGCGAAGGCAGAGGGGTATAGTTTGTCAGGGCGATTCGTTCCCTCCTGGAAGCAGTGGCGCGAACAGACGGCGAAATCCTTTCGAAATTACTTGGCCCGGGAGCAGCGGAACCGAGGCGAGGGAAAGCTTTTATGCGCACGTTAAACAGATCGTTCGGGGACACGGACAGCTCGATAAGTGGATACGATACGAACGTGGAAGATTCGTGGACTTTAATAAATCAAAGAGTCACTCTGGCTGCGCGAGTCACCCTCGAATCGGGCGATATGATCCGTAAAGGAGGCCAGATTTCCACCAGAGAACTACTGTGCACCAAAACTGCCGATAACATAAATCCTTCGAAATCAAATAATTACATCTTTCCCTAACTTATCGAACCTTCTTATTTTTCCCTTTCTTCTAACGTCTTTATTAACCGATAAGAACAAAGGGTACAAGGTGCAGATAGAATAACGAGGGAAGATTAGAGCAATGGAGGGAAGAATTCTTCCCATCCTGGACTAAATCCAGGACGAACGGTTCCTATCGGTGGAACAGGCGTAAAGAGGACAAGGTGTTGTTCGTTTATTTCGGATATAAATGTATCCACAAGACGATTCTGTTCGAAAAAAAAAAAAAAAAAAAAATTGGGAGTTAGCAACAGATGATTCTTACGAAGGGAAGAAGCGACGATCGACGTGATAGATAGATATGTACGAGACTAAATGAACGAGATGAACGAGGAGAAGAGCAGATCGAGAGATAGGGGGAAGTTTAATTTCACGTCGGTAATACACAGCGTATGAGAGACAGAACGGCGTCCCGACAAAATTATAAACTCCTATCAAATTCCACAAATAGTCCCAAAGAAACTGTCTGTCATCACAATTAACAGCTGCATGATTTTCAACAATTATTACTGCCCAGAAACATGAGTAATATTTTCAAGGAAAAAAGATAAACACTCTTCCGATTCGTCCAGTTGTATAGACCTGTCGAAAAAGCCCCAGAAAATTTTTACAACTACAATGACATAAT
Source organism: Anthophora plumipes (assembly GCA_951804975.1). Classification (NCBI taxonomy): domain Eukaryota; kingdom Metazoa; phylum Arthropoda; class Insecta; order Hymenoptera; family Apidae; genus Anthophora; species Anthophora plumipes. The sequence continues at coordinate 27,213,018 of OX638113.1, read as the reverse complement.
ACTAGACACTCAATTCGGTTTTTCTTTCGGTGTTTGATTGTTCTCGAGATATGAATTTTCTTCGATTTTGATTCCTCTTTGATTCGGTATGGATCGAAGGATTAATTTACAAGCTAAGTAGAAAAGATTGCCCGTATCGTTTGCTAAAAATGATCAAAAATCCATGTTACAAAAAGAGACATTCTGTAAACATCGTTTCTGAATAAAGCATTTTAGAAAAAAAAAAGAAAAGAAAGAGAAAAAGAAAACAGAACGGGGTAGGTATGTAAATTGGCGTCGAAAGTTTTTAATGAAAATTTGTAATCTCAAATTTTCTAAGAACTCTAAACTTCTCAGATGATGCGATGAAAATGTTAATCAAACTATGTCTCGATGTTTCAGTTGAACGTCCAGCGTCTGTTGCAGGTTCGCCGTCTGCATTCAAACTTTCCCTTCCCCTCTCCCGTCCCTTTCTCATCGTTAATTTCGCCGCTCGATATTCCCTTCCTTCGGAGAGAAATTAATTTTTCATCAAATCACCGTTTATGTAAACGAAATGTTGCGCGTAATGTACAATTTCATATTTGTCCCAGTTGTTACTTCAATTCGTCTCTACGATCGAAAATTCTTTTAAGAAGGACAGATTAATTATCCAGTTAGCTAAAATGTGTCGCAAAAAGTAAGCGCTGACGAGTATACTCGTCGTAACACAAAATATTGCCATTTCTTTGTGACAAGTGAACTCGTCAGAAACAGCTAACTGGTTCGAATCGAATAAATATAAGTACAATATAGATATATGCATATAGAAGAAGAAACGACCGGCTGACAATGCAACTATTTTCGACGAGTCTCGGAAAGTACTCGAAGGGTCGATGGCATTCGTAAGAATAAGTGGCACTTTACTCGGCCAGGCTGAAATTAAATTCAACCAAGATAAATGGAGGCGCTAAGCCAGCTTCGCCCCTGCGAACATGTGAAATGTAAATTAGTTTGAATTAAGGCGCAGGCCGCCGGGCAGGCTCCTATTAAATGTATAAATACGACGCGGACGGTTTCCACCGGCGGCGATTCCGCGTCTCGCGTCGCCTTTCCAACCGCGATGCTGTTTCTAATTAAAACGACACGCTCTTTTAACAAATCGTTCAAACTCCGCGCCCCCCCTTTTTTTTTTTTACTTTCGATTGCCCTTCAATGCCACCTATTCGAATGGCTCGTTGCTGCCGTGCAAATTCTTGTAAACGGATAAACGTTCATTTAAAAAAGAAATTCACCTGACCGATTTATAAAGTTGCCAGCTAGTGCCTCCCTCTGTACCTTTCCTTTGTCGTACAGAAAACGTTATTACCGTTGCTAGCTTCTTCGATTTTAACATTTTCGAAGAATCTAGAATGTAATTAACACTTTCGTGACGGTAAAAGTGGCGTTAAGATGAAATAGAATTATACAAAATGAAATTTGACTGCATCTCTTAGGCAGAAACCGTGTAGTAATTTGGAAGGTGGGTATATGGGAAAGTTGCAACGATTGATTTTTTTATTTAGTACAATGCGTAACAAAAGGAGGCTTTTCCCTCTTTCGCTGCGTAATTTACGATTGAAATCATACATGGAGGAAAATTTTGTATACACAAAACGTTATTAATTGCGCCTTTATGTTTCTTCTTGTCTGTACCGTGACGGTTGAACGGCGAAATCATCGAATTCATGTTCAATTTCGTCTATGAGGATGGCTGAAACGATTGCGTGTTAATCAGCGAAACGAACGTGGACAAATAAGAGAAATGTGCCGAAGATGATTAAAAGTATACGTTACTGTTTATCAGGTTGGCTTACAGTAGGAGAGGAAAAGTTGCATTAATAAAACGAAATCACAGAAACATCTAAAAATTACTGCAGAGACTTTTATGGGCGACGTCAGTTAGGTTTAACATGTTTTAACAAAATATACCACACTTAATTTTTGTAATAAAATATGTTTTAATGGAAATCTTTAATTATCGAATGCTGCATTTTTCATTTCGTAATACTGTCTGGATAGCTATGACGTTCAAAACGTTAGAATCGACGATGTTCGTTCTCTAAACATTTGGGGCGCACCACGTCGCCGTCGAGAAAACAATTTCCTGTCACACGTGACCAACCTGGCAGTCAACGTGTTGAACATCATCTATCGTTCGAACGTTTTAACGCAGACGAGAATAACGATACTGTTTCTGTTAAACGGTCGGGTAGCGTGAAACAGAGGACTGAGATTAGGGAGCTTGTCGAAAGGGCGGCGTGTGCTTCGAGTTTAATATAAAAAGAAAAAAAAAAAAAAGAAAAAAGAAATGCCAGCAGGTGGATACTATCCTCTATTCTCTGACGATTCTCTCGGCGCTTCTCCTGGCGTGCTGGTAAGAAGTTCTTTTATTAAGTAAAGTTCGGCACACTGGAGAACTCATTATCCGGGTAACCCGTGGTCCGATAGAGAATTTCATTTTGAGATCGTTATCCCTCGCAATTTGCCTCGAACGCGGAAAAATCTCGTTGCTGCCGCGTGTGTCCTGGTCATCTCGGACATGGACTCCAGCTATATGGATTTGCATAGGTTTCATGAACGTGTGCTAACGTAACGATCCAAGCGCATCGCATAATCTCGCTATTGGTTTATTTATTTAACCCTCCGATTCGACGGATCTTGAAACGAATTTCAGTTATACGCATGATACCTTCCAATTCTACATGTTCCTTTTGGAATAGGACACGAGGAAACGTTTCGTTTCGAATTGTCGCTGAATAGTAATTGCACGTTCCGGAGGATCGTCAGGTTCGAAGGACGATGACGAAGAGCACGGAAGATCAGCGAAAGAAAGAGTTCCTGTGCACACGCGGCTTCTTATCCGTGGCATCTAGTTCCACTAGCTCCCGGCCGGGTTTTCGCTGGGCTTTGTAATATTTTCTGGTCACGTCCGGGGTATGCATGAACTTTAAAAAGTGGCGCCTTCGTGCTTACGGAATATTAAAGTCATTCATATTTACCAGCGACTAGATTATATACCGTAGACACGTAATAACGCACTGTCTTTTTTTTCCTCTCCTTTTCGGCCAGAAATTATCGTTCCTTCACCTTCGTTTCGCGTATTCACCGTGTAAGACGACGCCATTTCGTTACTTCCGATATTCGGATTCATTGGTCGACCAACGTTCTACCGGTACTTCCCTACTTCTGATTCCGGCTTATGAATATGAATTGCATCAATTACGCGGAACGTGGTCGAGTTGCTTGCCCCTTCTACAAGATGTTCAAAAAACAGTGTCCACAATATTTTTACAAGAGAGATTTGCACGTGTTTATCCTCTGATCTGTACAAATGTATCCGCGTAAGAAGAATTTCAAGTTTAACTCGCGTTTAATCGTTCAACGTCAATGTATTTCAACTTCTCCGAGATATCGATAGATTTCAATAAATCGCTCTGGGAATTTACGAGCTTTTTTGTGTACAACCAACCCGTTTAATACGCTTTACCGATGAGACTACGCGAAAAAAAATCATCGATCGGTAATACCGTCCGAAAAAACTGAATAAAATCTACGGGTGTTTATATATGTCCAAGTATTACTGTAACAGGATAGAAGATATCAATGGACTTGGTACTGTAAGATAGAATTAAGTATACGCGTTTCCACGTCAAGCAACTTTCGTAAGAGCAACTTTGTCTCATACGAATATTCAGAGGAATTCAGTTTGATCCACGCGAACAAAGGTATACACCTTGTGCACGGAATATTCAAAATTTTTCTTGGTGAAAAAATTATCTTGCACTGTAATTTATGCCATTCGTTAGATTTCCATTATTCCTAGTATCTTGTTGCATCTATTACCTCGTTCTCTTTTCGTTATTTACTTAACGAACGAAAATGATATACAAGGTTACGCGATTCCAGGCACAACTCTTTCCGTTAATCGAAAACTTTTGCTCGAGCGAGCGACTAAAATACAATAGAAACGCGCAATGTGAATTGCAAATTAGAAAGCAAGGGATTTTGCGATCTCGGCTCAAGCAGACGATATCGTAAAAAGAGTATAGCAAACGGTGTCTGTAAAGAATGTTAGCGTGTTCTATTGTATAATCCCGAAGGCGTAGGAAAGAGACTCACTCTGCCTCTCGATTTCTCGAGTCCAACTTTTCGTAATGGATGCAGGATGCATCTATCATCCCTCGTCATCAACGTCAAAATCCTGGGCAAACACGGGCAACCATCGGCTCGCCACTGAATACCGACTACTGAATACAAAAGAGCAGCCAACGAATACCGGATGATAGTATGTTCAACCACCTTCCGCTTTCTTCCCTTTGCACGCGTTTCGCCTCGAGGTTTACACACGCGCTCGCCCCATCGAATCGCTCATTATGCCAACGGCTTTTTATTTCCCACTCTGGTTTTTCATTTATGCGAAGATTCGCGATCGAAAATATTCGTTCAGTTGGCACTTTTTTCACAATCTAGATACCGCAAGGTGAGACTTACAGACTCGATGATTTGTCAGATGTATTTGCAATCTATTATTTCAGCTTCCATCCTGTGCAGGATTATTTATTCTATATTTACGCAAGTAGAAGGAAAACGGTTGGCATTTATCGTGAACGAAAGACTCGTCTCTGTATGTATATTTGACAATTCAGCCTCGGTTGCCCCGTTTCTTCGTTCCATTTTGATTTGTATTCCATGGAATACAGTTTAATGGGAATAATAGTTTGGTGCGCACTTTTACGATTCGAAGCGTCGTCGGTCGAATTTTCATGAATTTTGATTGCAACGTTGACGCGCGGGTGCACGAAATCGTCGCCGTGTTCCGAATTCCACGTTGCGCGACTATTGAAACGCTGTGCAGGAAATAAATGTACAAAGGTAACGCTTCTTTCCACCAACTTTTCATTCCATTCAATTCGGATAGTGGGAAATATTTCTTTTCTTGTATTAACTTAAGAAAATTCGTAGTACGTAACTCTCAATTTAAATCGTTTCTACGTCTGAAACCTTCTCGTTTACCTTCTCGTTTTCATCTTTATCGCATGATATTTAAACGAACTTATTAGCGCAGCAAACTTTCACAAGCAATTTTCGCGCGTACCAATCTCGCTCGATTCAAGCGAGAGTTAATAAAATTTAATTTTCAACGACCTCTGATTTCTTTCCGACAATACAACGTCATATTTCGGAATCGCGTCGCTAAGAAGACTGAAAGATTCTTCTCATCGAGCATTTTTCGCGTGCAAAAATCGATTTCGAATGTGTCAGGGTCGATAAAAGAACAGTTTATACTTCAGTGCATGTTTAATATCGTGCGTGTACAATACTAAAGGGAAAATATCTGATCGATCATATTAAGAGACCAGAGCGAAGGAAAAATTCAAACACTTTCGCAAAGGTTTGCGCCAAAGTCAGCGCTGTGATGGGCCCAGCAAGTAGAATTATGAAAAGCTGCGATAATTCAGGAAGAAACTGAAAAGAAACCAGTTTCGATTAGTGCTCGCTCTTTCTACAGATTTTATGCATTGTTGGAAATTTTGCAAACTATACTCACATCTATTGGATATGACATTGTGCTGGTGCTAAGCTCGGTAATGGCAGCCGCTTCGACGTTCGTCAACTGTTGTACGCAATTGTTCGATTATTTCCGCAAATTGTGGAAAGAAAGACGCGACTTGTTCGAAGGAACTTTTCAAGACGGATATTCGTAAATAAATTGAAAAGAATTTACACCAAAGTTGGATATTACCGTCCGGTGTCGAGAGCAGACGAGTTAGTCGCAACAGATTCTTGAGCGAGTAACGAGCAACTTTCGCGACATGCACATGAGAGAGTTTGAGGACAGAGAAACAACGGAAAAGCGTATAAAACAAAGGGGAAAAAGTAAAATGCGAACGCGTAACGAGAATAGTATTAATACGACGACGAAATGGCCGAGTGTTGTTAGGTTAGTTGAAGAAACGAGAATAAAGTTTGAGGTAAAATGGAATAGTAGAATTACAAACGAGAGAGTAATTGAACGTTGATGCGAAGAGATTCTTACCATCACCAAGCTGATTACGGCTAAAACCAGGATGGCAACCATATTGTTCATTGTTACGAAAAACCACTTGTCGTCTCGGTACAATTAGTGCAATGGACACTTGCCTATTGCGATGACAAACGTTTTCGAGCTCTCCTTTTATACAGCAATTGCTATCTCATTCGACAACGTTATCATAGTCGAATTGTATTTTGTCAAGAATAGTCGATGACGAAAAGTAAAACAGCTTTTTAGAATGAAACAGAAAGAAGAGCGGGGGAAGAGAGGGGTTCTTTCGTTTGATCAGATAATCGTAAAGAAGATATAGCTCAAGGCGAAAGTATCGAACGCGGAAAAGAGAAAATAATACACCGTAGTTTCTGCATTCCGTGGGAATATATCTTAATTTTACGTAGCTCCGCGGTGTTCTTCTAGCGAAGAAAGTGTAAGATTAAAGGCAGGATCGATGATAGAACGGGCGAGGTCGCACCCTCTCAGCCGATTCGGAATAATTATGGATGGATAATTGGATCAGCATTGGAAAAGGAGGAGGGAAGGTTGAGGACGGGAAAGGAGATTCGCGTGGTAAGTGATTCGCAGCGGATCTGTAATGAGAACGAAGCGAAATCTCGAAACTCTGATAATAAGGAATACGGTGGCGGAAAGGGAGTTGGTTGGGCAGCGTGAAAACAAACCACCGGTAATGACCGAAGTTTGTCGCGAGGCTGTTCGAGGTAATGGCGAGTGGTTAGATGAACGCGTGGTCAAACACACGGCAGCTCGGTGGATTACAGCGAAATCCGAACCGGGTATAGAAAGCAAATTGTTCGAGCGAACACGAGGTTCGCCCGTTCGAACTTCCTTCCTTCGGCTCACAGCCGAAAATGGGATATCCTTCGAGTTTCTTGATTGTTTCCATCTCAACTTCTCGGACCCTTCGCTACTACTACTACTACTACTACTACTACTACTACTACTAGTCCCACCCTTTAGCCCTTTACTGATCTTCGTAATTTCTCCATAATCTAATGTAGATAATAGATAATCCACTCGACGGAAACGCACCTGGAAAGTAGCTGAATTGCCCTTGAAATTCGACGAAGATCTAGTTCCGTCGAGGAGGAGCTTTCACGTTTTTCACGTTTGCTTGTGCAGTAGTAATATTCCTGCAAGGAAATTTGAATTCGTATGCCAGTTGAGTCGAGCGTGATAAAGTGGTTGCTATTTTTTAAGAATCTCAACATGGTAAAGTTCCACTCAAGACTAGCAGATGGATTAATTGAGCAATCTCGATTTACTGAAATGTATATTCAAATGTTACTTGGCTAAATTATTTTTGAAATGCGCGAGTAATTGATCCTCTTGCAAGGGGAAAAGGAGCGAGGGTTGAAGTTCAGGGAGCAAGGACTGGTCTGGTGAACGATCGATGAACAAATAATTAATAAACATAAGAGGAACACGGGGCATTTTACAAGGGACTTATATTTTACCAGAGAGTTTTACGGCTTAATTTGCCGCCACAGGGAGAGATAATAAGAGTAATGCCTCGTGATTATAGAGCCGGTCGTGATATCGCTTTGTTGCCGTCTCGCGGGGCTAACATGAAACCTCTCGTCCGCTTTCTGCGTAACTTATCAAAATCAAAGTGGCCGTACTTCTACTGAAAAAATGCTTTACAGGACTTTAATCTACGTTGCTCTACTACGCGGCCCCCGCCGAGCCAAGTTGCTCGAGAAACAAAACAAAGGGCGCACACGTTGGGAAAAAATGCTTTACTAGCTAAGAGAAAAGTTCGTAGAAATGTAGATTTATCGCGTCTTTCGATACTCCTTTCTCATTTTTACCTCTTCCGTAGCTGTTATCTGAACACCGAAACTCGAAAGAAACTTGCCCTTAAACGAGATTATCTCGGACTTTAGCAAGATTTATCGAGATTATCTTGATAGGATGAAATTCGCTTGATTGAAAATCTTCCTCAAATTGAAATATACGGTCCGATATGTTAGAAAAAAAATGTGGCAACTGTAAACGGTGTTTTGCGAGTTGATAAACCTCTGCATCAAGAATTAAGGGATAATATTTTTGTACCTTTGACAAAACTTCGTGTGGTAGAAAATAAAAAAACTCTACTTTATTGATATCCCGAATTGTGTAATTAATTATGTTCACACGTTCCACGTAGCAAGTTATTACTCGGAAATATTAATGATTTGTAAAGTAGGAATACTTGTCCTGGTTGAATATCTGTACGAAGAGCTTCAAGTACAAGTAAGGTCTTTAGAGAAGTGGTTACCGTGTGTGACTTATATTCTAAGGGTCCGGGGTGTTCGATTCTCGGTTATTATAAAATATAATAATACGATATATTTAGGAGTCTTCTGATTTTTCAGTTGTGGAATATCAATTTCAAAAATTTCTAGAGGAGACGAGAATAGTTATTCTTCTTCGACAATTGGGCACACCTCTGATTAAAATGCAGAATTAAACAAGAAGTCTGGATAGTCGTATTTAGACCGAGAGGTTTTGGGACCCAAATTAGGTGGACCCTTTCCAAGTTTTCCAAGTCTTTTTCCAAAAGTTTTCTAGTAGTAGCAGAGCAGGGTGTATAATTTCTTCGACATGTTTCTACTTCCACGTCGATGTTTCTACTACACTAGAATTACTCTGAAAATTTTCGTTTCCCTTCTTGGAAACAACTTAGAATTTCGGCTTCGATGATACTTCTCCGTTTACAATTCATGCGATTTTCGGAAACGAAATTTCACTCTTTTAAGAAAATCCAACGTTCAGAGAGACAATAGGAAGAAACCGTAAAAAAATAGGGAAAAAGTGTTCGACCCTTAAAAGTATTACAACAAAATTCCGAGGTCAAAAAAGGAAGTAAAAAAATTGCTCAATATTAAACCGCTCCACACATCAGATAGATGAAGAGAAAAGAGGAAAGAAATATAAAAAAAAGAAAGACCAGCTTTCCAAGAGAGTATCTCACAATTCCTCCAAAGTATAATACCGGGATACATCATGCAGACAAAGAAGGAGTAAAAAATAAGGAAACAAAGATACCATCGCTTAAAAAATGGAAATAAAGAAAATCTAAAAGTTCAGAATAATTCGGGCATCAGTATGGATGAAAAGGTTAAAAAAATAAGGAAGAAAGAAGCAACAAAGTACCTACAATGCTTTTTCAAAAGTATAAAAGGCATTATTAACAATATATACAACTGCTACAGAATGAACTGCAAAAGATTGTTTCAAAGAGGACCCCACGTTTATTTAGAAAAGTATTTTGACAACGAAAGCTTACGAGACTGTCCATGTATACGTTTTCTATCAAACCTCGTATGTGTAATAATTCTTTCCGAGATCTTAACACGTTAAACGCCACGCTTTAATAACCCTGCGGACCGAAGTTTCTAGAATATTCGCTAGAATAATTAGCAGGTTCAAATTTAAAAAATAATTCCTTATCATTCATTACCAGATTTCACACTTTAGACAAAGATATGGCTTTCTCCTGCAGGCGTTACAAAGTAAAACTTATTGTAACATTCTTTGCATAATTTTCGAAAGTGTACCGTTGATTGAAGAGTCGACCGAAATCGGCGCGGTGATTAACATTAAGAATCTTTTAACGACCGTCTAGATTTGCCTCACTTTTAATAAATGTCTCAATATTTCCGAACCGGAGTATAAGCACACGTGTACTAATAGGGTATTAACGAGTCGATTTATCTTATCGTAAGCTGGCTGTAATAGGAAACGCAGCAGCGTACGATGATAAATAAAGTTTACAACGAACTGGCAAATTACAGTTCCGGGAAAATTTCCATAAAAATAACGTCTTCCGTGGACGTAAGCTTCGCGATATTGCGAAGTTTATGCGAAAGTTTGCGGATGTTCTGCGCGAACGGACGGAATTGGCGACGGCATCGTGTCACAGGCCGGATACACGCGCGATGTTAATTAAATTCTCATTAGAGGGGTATTCTGACGCGGGGTGGTTTTTTTAAGTTAGGGTCAAAAGTTTGCGATCCGAGCCACAATGAGCCATTAAGCGAGGTCTTCTGGTGCAGAACACGAGACAAAAAAAAAAAAGAAAAGAAAAAAAAACACGACTTCTTATGATTTTCTCCCTCAAATATTGTCGAGAGGAGGTGCTTTGAATTTTTGATTAGCTATCTGTACGTATTTCGAGGACAGGCTGTTTTCTTTCATTATTGTACGTTAATTTCTTCGACTCTACTGACTTTAAATAAACGAAGGATGTCGAAATATCGAATATTAAAAAGATCGTTTCTTTTACAAATTAAAAAAAAAAATATGTGGTTATCGTGGAAAATTGCAGGTCTGGGTATGCAGACACGAGATAAAGACAGGGTTCTTAACTCGTCACCTTTCGCGAGAATACAAACGAGAAAAGAAATTCGATCTTTTTGAAGTTGAACACGGAAAGGGCGTCTTATTCTTTAGTTTTAATAATACCGGCTAGGCCGTAACGAGAACTAATTTTCATATGAATCCGAGTACCGTGAAAGTTGCAGGTAAATGGAGCGAGTTCCTTTTTTCTTCCCCGACATTTCTACGCTCTCCCGGCAAGAATATACTTCCGGTGTGTAGGTACGCGTGTACGTGTACACTTCCGGTTTGTATGCTCCGAGGAAAAAGAAAAAATAAAGGAGCACCCACCCCGGGCATGCCACACCTATTCTACTCTGGCTTGAAACATTTTTTCCCATTCCTCCTCTTCGTTTTTCATCCGCGTCTCCGCCGCGCAATCCCACATATTACTTCGCCGTTGAACGCGTGCTTTAACTCGCCCACGTTCGCCGCCGCGCCGTTGCTTTTTACTCATGCTCGTTTCCCACCGTTTCTTCCCTCGGTTTCTCTTCTTTTCAATGGATCCTTCACGCATTCTTCCATCGATAGTCTTTGTACCACGCGTTTCTCCTCCATTATACACTTCGTTCCTTTCTACCATTTACCAACTATTACACTCGACGAAATTAAACATACGCAGAACACGACTTTCCTCAGATTCGATTAGATAATTAACGAGTGCTACATTTAACCGTTTCAGTTAATCTGGCGACCGTGCTTCTGTTCAGTTTCTATCTCATCTAATCCTTCCCGACACATCCTTACTCTAGTTATTTAAAAAAAAAAAAAAAACACACCCTCTCACATCCGTTCACACCCTGCCACTCGTACCGCCGATCACCCTGTTCAGTTTCTAAAAGTGCGAGACAACCGACGTGTAGAGCCAATGAATTGCGAAAGCTCGTGTACTTTTGCAAAGTAATGTAAACGCTTATCGAATCTTCCACGAGATTAAGAAAGGAGAAACAGGCAAAAGAAATTTGTTCGAGGCTTCCATGTAGAAATCAGTTTCCAATGATGCGTTAGAATGACAACAAAGCAGTGAATTTACGAGGGTGGAGCGAAAGGGTGAACCGCTGGTTTCGTGGGATCTGCGTTTTCCCCCTGGCCTGCATCGATCGTTTAAAAGTCAGTGAATGGGCGTTCGGTGAACCAAATGAACGGTTCACGTATGGATGTAGCGGTGCTGGGGTTAAAAAAGCTCGAGTTTCCCGCATGTTATTTTATTATGGTCGTTGAATGGAGCTTGATTGATAGCTGCGTGTTTGCTATACGAATTTCTTCCGAGGGCTGCGCTCCCTGTCGACCGATCTCCCTTCGAATCGTTCGAATTTCCTCGTGTTACGCTACTTTGCCTCTCGCCAGGTACGAACGATTAATCGCTGCCTCGAGCGAGCGAATCGTTCACGCTTCCACGCTCGAGACTCACCTCTCCCGAGCGTTATTGTCAAAGAGGAGAACGACATAGTTTCGCGAAAGATGTTCAAAGAGCAGAGCGGACTTTTGAATAATGCACGCTCGCTGTTGCTGCAAAGCTGGCATGAAATGCGTTTAAAGAGCAAACAGTCGGCATTTTGTTTCCAGAGGTAAGCTGCGACGGTTTTAAAGGTCGCCCAATGGAAAAAAAAAAACTATTATACATGTAGAGATCTGTATACAGCAGCTTAGGTCTATCTACAGACCAGACACAGAACGAATAAATTCGAAGAAAAAATGTTGTCTGTCTCTGTTTCTTTGTGTCAAGAGAGAGTAAAACAGAGTAAACGAATCTTCCGACTTTTGTAGAATCAGACAGAAATATCGCAGAAACCGTAGACTGGAATGTAACGTATGAAGAAAGTATACGAGCGAGAGAAACCGTGCGCCAAAAGCGGAAGCTTCGTCGTTGCGATTTGGTGGCCGCCATCTGAGAGCGTTGCACGCGTCTGACTAATTTGTCGACGAAACAGGAGCCAAGAGGGAGCTGTACAAAGAGCGATAAGGCGGAGACGAGAATGCCAGGCGTTTATTATCCTCATCGGTCAGGTTTATTTACAGTTACTCAGAGGTAAGCGTTGTGTCGGGTCGAATCTGTAGAGGGAAAGAGGGATGGGGAAGGGTGCGATAGCGAGGCATGCTGTTCTCGTAGAATGGGCAAAGCTTTCCTGAGCAGGTGGACAACAAATGGACGAAGGTTGGAAACGTGGAATATAGGGGTAACGTTAACGCGGAGCGAGAGCCAGGTTGCAGCAGTTTCTATGTCGTTTCTATGTCGTGCACGAACTACCGAAGAGAGATCGAGGAAGAACGTTCCGCCCTGTCGAAAGGTTCGAGAACCCAGCTAGGACACACTTTATAAGCTTGTAACAATCGGCACCGAGGGATTTCAAGTTTGCCAGTTTTCCTCGGTAATAGCCGACCCTCGACGCGATACCTCGAAACATTTCCACACCCGGAGGTTATCGCGTTCAAACGGTTTCTTTATTTTCTTCCCTCGTATGCACGAGATATCGATGCTGGCTGAACTTGTCGGCTGCTTTCGAACGATCTATTTCACCTACCCTTCGCCCGTAGATTACTCACGAGGGGAGTAACCTAAGAAGAAGTATCGATCAAAATTTTCCTCACCTGTAAGGATGTCTTCTGAATTCGAATGGGAGTGGAAAGGTTCATCGGTTCTTTTCGCTGTTCGGTTCAAGTTACGATTCCTTAGGCATGTTTCTCTTTCTCAACGACACTTTCTCATAGAACCCAGTACTTGGTCAAATTTCACAAATAATCGCGTTCGCTTGTATGTATCATTAGGAAACGATATTGTAAAATATTGACAAATATTCGACGGTGCTCTAACCGAAATTTTCCGAGCAACGTTGAGCGTATGGTATCGAAAGAAATGGAAAAATATGAATAAGTAAAAAATAATAGCACATTATACGCATGCTTCTAATTGTTGGAATAGCAGAATAATATAAACGCCTCGTTAACGCTTCCCGATAGTATCTTGCTAATGATTCTTTCACGTGGTACCTTCAAACGTCTCCTGAGTTACGCGTAACTTCAATGCTAAAGAGCTCGTGCATGTATATGCATGTGACTTTTATCAGAGACTTATTGAATCATTTATCATTCGACATACGTGCTGTAATGCGACAAATCAACACTTGATAATATTATGTAGTAAAATTGTAGAACAAAAGAAATAAAAGAAACATTTGTATCGTTCGAAACGAGATCGTAAGAATGTCTGTGTCGATTGTTAATCTCTTCTATTCTAATACTCTATCCGATTTATGTCGATGTTTCACAGAAACTTCTACAAAACGGAGAGAAAGGAAAGGAGAAGAAAAAACAAGAAATAGAAGAAGAAAAAAAATAAAGCCACGAGTATGATAACGGAAAGGGGTACATAAATCGGCGGGCTGCTGTCAACGGTACAACAAACACACGTTCGGACGCGAAATAGTGGTTGTCCGACACGAAACTTTGCGATGAAATTGCGACAAAAATGTTTCACCGGCACACGCAGCTGGCGCAATTAAAACGGCGGTGGTCAGAAATCACGGTGGCGGAAATCAATTTTTATGCTCTAAACCGTGTTTAAACCGGACGAAGTGGTTCACCATCGACAGAATTCTTTTTAACGCGAGAAATACGCTCGTGTTTACGCTCGTGAGGAAAAAGAAAATAAAACAGAGAAAGAAAGAATATTCACCGGAAAGCCACGTAAACACTTATCGATTGAACGTGAACCCGAAAAAACGGCGACGATAAAAATAAAACTGTAACCGCAGGTGCATTTATTGTAATATTTGTCAGGAGTAATGTACGTAATAAAAATGGAAGCGATCGTGAAACGTTACGAAAGACAGGGCAATAATGATACAAATACGCGTGATAAAATAACAGGCGGAAATATCGATACGCCATTCGTATCTTTTATATTACCACGCTGTTATTTGATTCCTCTTGCTCATCGATCATTCTCGTACAAGTTTCGAAGGAATGAAATATTCCCGCGGAGCAAACAAGTATAATTTTAACTCGATTTCGAAATCGAACGATCGGCCTGCGGTACTGAGAAACGTGATCCATTACACGCGCGAGAGTGCATTTTACCCTCTATGAATCTGATTTATAAAGCGCACATGTGAATTTCGCGGCTGATCGGAAAGCCGAAAAATTTCATTCCCGGAGCTTTTTGTCGTCGCTCGATTTATCGACAATCCGAATTAAACGAAATGTAGGTAATAGGTGTACGGAAACGAAGAAAATGCGAAAGTCGTTTTATTTATTTTTTTTTCCTCTTTCTTCTTCGTTTTTCAATATAAAACTCCTACTCCTCTGAAATGTTTGCTCGTCACTGTTAAAAACGGCGACAAACTGCAGGATCCTGAGCGGCCACTATTTGCAATTAGCCAAATGAAATCTTTTTAATCTTCTTTCCACGTAAGTGGAATAAAAGCGACTCGTTTCGAAGCAAACACTAGAAACTCTTTTACGTTGCCGTCGTAAATATTTCGCATGCGCTGGGGTGAACTTTTTACACGTTCTAGTTGAAAGTTTTACGCGCGCGGGCGGTTCCTTTTTTTTTCCTCCAATTTCGCCACGCGTCGCCGTGGCTGCAATATTTTTTTTTCCCCGAGGAAAGTGTTTCAACCGCGTGACGTATGTATGTATTTTTCGGAACACAGATTTACCATTGCATTTTTCACAGCGTGCTCGTAGGTTCGCGGCGAACAGGCGTTGAGTGTAGGATCAACGAATGGAGCAAACATTACGCGCCGATAAGATATCATCGCGTGCATAGACGTACAAGCGTTCGAAATTTTCCCGTGGCTCGCTAACGAATGTTTATGAACGCTAGGCGCGAAACGACAGCGGCAGCGTCCTTCTGAAATTATTTTGCAGCTTTCTCTTTACCTGACGAGTTCATAATGGCGAAGTAGTGGTGTACCTTTATCTTTCTAACGATTTTACGATCAAAATAACTATGTCTCAAATGCGGAGTCCTCTAAATCTTTACCGAAAAATTTCACAAATGGTCTAGCAGGATGTTTTAGAGTGTAGTATAGAAAAAATTCATTATGATGTGCCTTCATATGTGTAATATGTCAGATTTTTCAGTATTTCTGCGTATCACTAAAGAGGGAAAACCTGTAACTACCCTTACGGTTGAGCTAAAGGGTTGAAACTTGGTGTCACATTTTCTTTCGTTAAACTACCGAATGGTCCATCGCACAGCCAAATTGATTGGAAGGCACTTTTGACCCCCTTAGCCTGACTAGACCCTTTGGAACTTACTTTGATTTAATGGGGAAAGAGAATACTTATCGCTATCTGTACCAGCAATATCGTCAAAGAAGAAACGCGCAGGAAACAGAAAGATATACGCGAGTACATTTGAGTTTTGAAAACATGGGAATAATTTCGGTTTTTCTACTAAAAATTTGATCTCCGCGTATCATTTTACTTTTTCACACAATAACTGCTGTAATTCGGATCTTCACGATGGGAAAATCGCCTTTTTAAGAGGTCCACCAATTATTATATTTATGGTAAGTATTTCCACTTACTCGTGACCGCGTCAAAGTGCAAGAAGCTCTCGAGATCCTTTACGAAACAGAAGCTCAGACCAGAGAGGAAATTACATCTGATTCGGTGTTAGTCTTATCGAACGGTCCTGCAGACATGTGAACGTTCAACTTGCGAGACACGGTGCAGACTAGAGGACACTTCCTAAACTCGAGTCAAACGGACCATCGTAATCGAAGCGCTAGGTACAGTGGTGCAGATAACGGTATCTCGTGAGACAAGTTACCTCCATTCCGTTTCTCACCATTCCACCTTTCCAAACAGAGATTCGTACGAGGGAATTCTCGTGAAATAGATTTAAATCCGAGCCACCGCGAGTCGGAGAGACGCGAATATTTTTCTCGCGTGTCCGGCGAAAGACGAAACGTGGCCATTGATTACTCAGCGACACCAGCCACCGCGTGTTCCTCGTTCACGAACACCATCGTAGTACATTACATACATCCACGATAGATTTCCCCACTGAAATTCAATTTTCCTTGTCGTTCTTCCTCGATATTTTCTACTTATTGTTAGTTCAACTCGATCGAGTCGATATTCATTTTTTCCCACCCGCGACAAGCGTGGGGTAACGTGGCAATTTACGCGATAAGATCTTCTCGCATACGTGAGAACGAAAGAATATGGTAAACAAAGGTAGGTAACCGTATTACTCCTGGTCTGTTTTTAAAAAGGGAACGCCGTAATGCCGCGTTGTAAATTGCACCGCGCGAGTGTATTCTTCTTTCGAATAAAGTTATGCAAATTAGACTCCTCAAGATTATCCCTTATCGTGTTCCGTTCGTTTTTCTTCCGGCATGGCGTGCAGTTTGCGCGTGAGATAGGAAAATTGTTCTGTCACGGATGAAGAAGACGGGCGAAGACGCGCGAAGACGGATGAAAATGGAAAGAAAGAAGCAGAACGATTATTCTGCACGCATTTTTGGCGGAATAACGTCAATGACAGAGGACTGGTTTCCACGGAGGAGGAGAATCGATTTCCTATCAACGTCAGGTATATCCTCTGTTGACGTAAAACCGGAGGATCGCGATCTCGGAATTGAAATGGTCGCGGAAGGTAGGTGTGGAAGTGTTTGCCGGAGAGTGAGAGGAGAGGAAAAAGAATCGAGTCGGACTACTATGGGGAGAATCAGTGGTGTCGAATGGTGGTGTGAAAGGGCTTCGTTCGCGGGGCTGTTCCCCGTCGTCGTTTCGCACATCGAGACATTCGTCTTCGCTTCTAGTATGGACGTTTCTATTTCCTCGATTCCAACCCTGCTGCCTCGTGATTTGTTTCACTGCAGTCTAAGTCTCCCTTGAAAATTTTCTTCTCGCGTTTCCAGTTTCGATTAAAAGAGATGGTCCACGATGTAGGTAAAATATATAATAATGTGCTCTGCTCGATTCACCATCCCGGTGAATCTTGAATCTAAACACTGTCCTTCAGGCGAGAGATCGAGATTCGACCGAGGGTGGTGGTAATGTTGAAGTATATTACACCCCGTTAATTCCCGTGACGCACGTTATTCGAGGGAAAAGGGAAAGAATTTCGTCACCGAAGTTGTCGCGAGGGTCGCTTGTACGCGAAGCACGTGCCTCACCTTCTCCAACGACGAGAGTGAGTTTCGTTGAACACGAGGAGAGTGGTCCGATTCATAAGAATTTACGAGGAAAATGAATTGCCCCTGACAATCCCGTTTCGGGAATTCCACGTAACGGATATTTAGAAGAATCCTCTCTGTTGGGGGGTGCCGCGTTAATAATCTTTCTTATCGCGGCTTCCGCCGCCGATAAATATGTCGCTAGTTCGGAATATACGACGGACGTTTAAATCCGTGTGCCAGAGTGAAAGTGAAAATAAATCTTTCCGTAGTCGGGTGTTCGAAAAGGAAAGGCTTTGACGAGGTGGTATTACCTTAAGACGCTGAGCTTAACGCACTCTACGTCTAATAGTTCGATGATAAATTGAACCGTTAAAGCGGAGACGAGAAAACGACAGTTCTTATCGGTGGCGAACGAGTGTTACTCGAAACGGAAACCGCAAAACCGAGTTCGGAATCGAGCAACCGCGAACGATTCACGATAGAGAGAAGAAGAATCGAGGTTACCGATTGGCCCATCATCGCTAACGAGGATCGACGTTCTTCCGCGAAATTGCTCGTTGCTTCTCCGCAGACGGGCCTAATTTTTCCTGGCTGTTCGCCGTAACCGCTTCCTCTCCGCAGACAAATTCAAACGAATTTTAGAAACAACTTTTCACGCATCTTTTCCTTCTCCGTGTATTTCTTAACTGGCATTTAACTCCATAGCTTCGCTTGAAAAATTCAACGGTGTCTCTTTTGATGCACGATACATCGAGGAATATTTCATTCTATGATCTGCAGGAAACGATCCCGTATTTCCGGGAAAAGCGTTCGGTAGCTCTCGCAATACAGCCTAGAACAGCGAGCGTTTGTCTCCGCTTTATCCTGTCCATTTCTTACCGTCGAAGAATACCGTCTCCTGTAAGTACCAGGGAATGACGAGTGGCGTCGATTTTCCTTCTTACCATCGCGGCGAAGATAAATCGTTGTCTCGGCTGTCCTGACTTTTCTATTGTTCGCATCAACCTGGCAAACGCTCGACCGTTTTCCCTAGGATTCGCGAAAAGAGGAAACTCGGTAATACAAAATCGTCTGTAAAAGTGTTCTCATTAAAGTTGCGTTTATCGCCGTAAAGTGGTTCGTGACCCTGACCCTTTTTCACTTTGGCCCGCGTGAACATCGTTTTTATACGAACTTTCCTGTGCCGTGCCTATTCCCAAACTTGTTCACCACCGAGGCTTTTCGTTTCACTCTATAATCGGACAATTTTCAGAGATGTCGAATAGCAGGGTCCATCGGACAGTTTTCACAGTTTTCAGTCTGGTTGGAGAAGCGACGATGCCTAGCTAAGAGAGATTTACGTCGTCGCCGTCTCTTTCCGGTGAAATATTCATGCAGCACAGGCGAGAAGGTTCAACACTTCAGGGCTGAAAAAAACCTGCTTCCACCTGGTTTTCTAGATGGACACAAATTTATCCGTCACGAACGTGTGTCGCTACGACTTCAAATGTAGGAGGTGACCACCGACGGCGAATTGCGCGGTTCACGGTACTTGAAGGACGTTAAAAAATTATTCTTACGGTGCTACCTCGAGAAACGACGCTTATCTCGCTTCACACTGTTGCAAGCTTTTGTTCGTTTCGAAAAACGATCAGTTTTATATGAGAATTTCTTCGAGGTTGTCCAAGGTAATTAACGAGGTGATCTTTATAAATACACGAGAAGCTGTCCAATCGGTGTCTAACGCGAGGCAACCATCTCGCGTTGCGACGGGTTAGATATTCTGGCGTGTAACGTGTAATGCTCGTTAACGCGTCGTAGAGCCCCCGGCTTTTCACCTTGTTCTTAGCTGCTGTTAAACAAAAACATCTCTTCGAACTCTTGGTGGAATCCGTGTCGAGACACGTGCAAGAATTCAAGCCGGGTTTTGCCTTTCTGAACCCCTTGTTTCTTGTTCCACGGTGAATGCATTCTCGGCTAACTTCGATTCGAATCTTTCTTACGATCGCTCGAACGAAAACAGGGTTTTCAAATCGAATAGATTGCCGCACAGTGGCGAGAAAGAGAGTATCGCAAAGTTGAGAATAACGTCGCATTTCAGAGCACTCGGGAAAAAAGTACCGTAGGAAAGGTTGAAAGTTCGGTAACGGTGAATCCGACATTTTCTACGTGGAATCGTGAACGTTCACGCAATCGAGTCGATTTATTGGAACTCGTAATAAAACGATTGCGCCCCCTCTAGTTTTAATAGCATATAGGTATACCTAACTAATCCAGAAAATCGATCAAATGGTAATTCATGATATGGTCTCCGTGCTATTGGTTTTCAAGATATATCACGTGCATATTTTGAGATTAACCTTTGTGGGATTGTATATCGTTTCATTTTTAACGATCACACGGAAGTAACGGGGTTTTTACATGTGACAAAATTTTCTAAAATTCTCTCAAGTGGATCTATTTTCAACTTTGCAAATTCCCCTATTCAAAATGTTACTTCACACAGAGAGGAAGATTAGGAAGATGCGGGATGAAAGCTGTTACTCCTTTGTTCATCCCGGAGAAAGAACCGAGGTTGCTAACGTATATAATACTTATATATAGCTGGCTTGAATATGTAGCGAGTAGCGTACTTCATAAATTTCCTTCCCCTTTGGACGAAAGAGTTCGTTGATCTTGCGGGCTCGAAGTGGACGAGGTTTACTACTCGGGCACATGATACATAGGCTTCTGCTATCAGACAGCCGGCCTCGTGTCTGCGGAGACACGATTTCAGGAACCTCGAAGACGACCAGGCATAAATATCAAAAATTTTCGGATAGGAGGTGGCGCATCGCTCGTCGTAAATCAACAATTTATACCAAACCCGTCGGAATTCACGTTTCATTACCTATCTCGCCCACGACGGCCATTCGGTCGCCCGTTGTTTTATAGCACTCCACCGCTAACCTTTCTCTACACCTCCCTCGTGTTTACGTTTCCAAAAGAAGAAGAAACAAAAAGAAAAAAAAAAGAAAATTAACTCGAAACCGTCTATTTCAGTTTATCGGAAAATGACGAGAAGGAAAATTCTGAGGGTTTTTAGAAATTTCATCGTAAAACACAACGAATTTGGCGACGACCTCTCGAATCTCGCACCCTCTCTTCCCTCCTTTAATTATTTCCTCGTGCTTTCAATGGCATCAGAAATAATTGAAAGGTTCGCAACAAATGGGACATCCAGTACAGAACGACAAAGTATATCTGTAAACAAGACGATACCGTCAAATATTTGCTGAACGATGGGGGAATGTTTACCGCGATCGACGAAGTATGATCGTTTCATTCGAATTAGAGAGGGTGTAATCAAAAAGCGATTGGCGAAAGTTCGACGAACGAAATCTATCACGCGTGAAACAATGGCCGTCAAATGAGATGGCAGGGGCAATTGACCGAAACCTGATGGTTTGTGCACCGTGCACTCATCGTCGGTCTTACACACACACACACACACACACACATACACGGGCGCGCGTGCATACACATAGAAACACACACAAACACACAGAAACACGCCACGATCCGCCCCCTTTTGCCGTTAGTCTCTTTCTCTATTTACCCGGACCCTACGTGATCTCCACAACGCAAACTGCATAGAATGCAGAAACCAGCTAGAAAATAGCCGCCGTCGTTCAGTGTACCCGGAACGGAACACCAAAACATTTTCCTGCACTTTTCTGCACGCCAATGGGATTTCCGATTGACACTTTCGAATCGTTCCGCCAGACTTCGAACACTCGGTGAACGAATTTTTTTTCCCCTCTTCCCCCCGGCTGCCCCGTCATTCCGTTTGCGACGGCTAGTTTGTGACGGTTGCGCGAACGTTTCGTCCGTTAGGTTTCTACCTCGCACCGTGCTCCATATCGAATTATCCTTTGTAAGGATCTATATTCCCTTCTTTTTCTTTCTTCCTTCCCTATCTCTGTTTGTTTGTCGAGCAAATTAAACGAACGAGACACGAAAATACACGTTGCGATTGCAAGGAAATCGTTGGAGGATTCAGCTATTGTACTGGGTGTAAAAAAGCAATGGTCATGGTTTCAGAAGGCGAATCGATACTTCTGGTTCGGTGGTCACTTGTAAAAAAAAAAAAAAAAAAAAAAACTATCCGCAAAATGAAAATTAATGTTAAATTTCTTTTTACATCAACGTGTTCTGCTCGACAAGAACAGATAACAAGCAAACAAATAGTTTTCGAGGTATACGTAGATAAACTTTTGTCAATATTTGATTGTGTAGAATGGTGTGCGTGCTCCTACATGAACGACGATTAAAGGGATAGCAAGGTTTAAAGAACCCAAAGAATCCACTGATTCGAAGGCAGGGCCGAAACCAAGTGAAGTCATTCATGTAGGGGTACTGTAAGAGATCTATTTCCTATTTGTACTTGACAATCAGCTGAGCATCCTAATCGTGATGAATTTGAAGTGTTCAGTTTGTAAGAACGTGGAAAAAGGAGGATACAGAGAGGCAGAGAGAGATAGAGAAGAATGAAGTTTCGTTTGGACAGCCAAGTTTCGAGCTCGGCTACCGAGCGTCACGGTTATTTCCTATAGCCGCGGCAAACGATGTCGTACGTCGTACGACAAAGCAGTTACTGGATGGCGCAGATGTATCGTAAATAGGATATATACCAGCTTGGACAGCCGTTCAAATCCCAAACAATTCTCTTTGGTATTCTCTCTCTCCATCGTTCTCTCTCCTCGCGCAGCTTTTACGGTCACCTGATCGCAATCTCATCAAAATTAGGTCATACGGTGCCCTACTTGCGCCACTCGATTCACCATTGTTCACCGTTCTTTAATGCTATATTTTAACCATTGGTATTTCAAAATTCGGTTTCCGCATAGACCACGGGACTTCTTCGAATCTAATTGGACGCAATTCATTCGGAGGCGGGATTATTGAATTTGTGTAACTTCCACGTCCAGCTTGACGTCATTAACGAGCTACCATACGTGTCGGATAATATAGTAAATAACGAACAAAGAGGAGAAGCACTGCACGTGGTTGCGCAACGTATTTAAATGAACTACAAGGTAGCTCGCATAAAATTGCGAGCTATCTTGCGGAGAGCTATTAAAGATAGCGGTAGAAACATTTTTTTTTTTCAGCATTTTATGATTTACCGTGCTTCGTTTATGCAGGAGAAAGGAAACGGCTAGTCTTTTGTACTTTAAAAGCGAATTTCAGACATGTATTATAATAATAATTGCGTATCGACGCAAGAGCCATATATTTTTGGCAATTCGTCAAATAACGAAGCATTTCGTGATCTTAAAAAAGACTATACTTAGTATTGTTCTTTTTCTGAAAGTTCCTCGTCGTTATATTTGGTAATTCATATTTGGTCGTGGAACACAACCAGAGGATGAAAATAACACCAGGTTGAAATTCATCTATACCATCGTCCACGTGTTTTTATCGAGGTTCTAGAAATGAAATTCACCCATTCACCGTCGTCGTGTCGATTGCGCGTCCCTTTGTCACGAGCTCCCGTGATCTCCACCTGGCTAATGTTTTTCAAACCTTTTTCAAAGCGTTGCACGTTTGACGTGACATTACCGAAAGGCAAGAATAACAGGAGAGGCGAGTTCATTCGGCCGGAGGCATGGTATTCCGCGCATTGTGTTCGTAGGAATGTATACACACCTGGACTGGTGAGAAAATTGCGAGAACTCCGCGAAACCGCGAGAGATAGCGTAAAATTCTGTTCGGACAGCAGGGAACGATCATCTACCCTCCTTTCTTCCTCTGAAATTATACCCGGGATGGAGTGGCTGATTTATTCGAACATAAATTACGTTAATGCGCGGTTTTTTAGTTTCGCCGCGGAAATTCCGCGGTAAATGAAGGGGTCTCGTTGCCAAGAATAGTCGGGGGAATGAGAAACTCCGATTAGTATCGGGAATTTTAGTGACACAAATGAGTTCGATAATTTTCGAAGAAGGATAGATCCGAAAATAACGAAAGTCTCCTTCGTTTTAGCAGATTTTAATATCGCGAGTTTTAATTGTCGCTTGAAAAACTTGATCGCGATTGAACGAATAGGTAAAAGGGGGGGGGGGGGGGGGGAATGGAAATGTACAAAATTCCGAGCAGAATGTATCGGGACGTGATTGAACGGTTAAACGAATAATATTCTTGTCTATCGAGGAGAAGGTTTTTCAGAGACGTCAGGTATGCATGGAACGACGCGACGCGACGCGTCGGTACGTTAAATATGGTAATGAGTTTCAACGCATAGGCTACCAATAGTCATCAATTATTCTGAATAATGGGATGCAAATAGGACGACGCGTAGGCAATTAATGTCACTATTTGCACAGGCTTATCCTGGGTGCATAGGATGTCAGGTTGGTACAGTGCCGCTCTACATGTATATTTGTCGATCATAGATAACTATAAACGGCTGACAAACACGATACCGATCCTCTGTTTATAATATAGTTTGTACGGTTGCATTATGCTTCTGTGTCGTTCGAGAACATTCTCATTTGCGGTTCGACGTTCGACCGACATACTTGGCAGGTTTCGAATCTTCGAAATCACTGCGAGCAGAGTTTCATTTGTACGGTTGGAAATGAAAATTGGCGAAAAAATTTTCATCCGATTTTCTATACTCTAACGTTTCAGCAGAGGATTAAGTTTTGATCGACGTTAAATTACGAATTGTCAAAATTGATCGTCTCGATATTTGGACGTCTGCCTGGCTTGATTATCGAATCGAGCAGATTGATTGTTTGATTGCATTGTATCAATTACGCTCTTTCAATTAATTCGGATTACTGGGAATTCCACTGCGATTTTGGCAATTATAACGTGTACACTTGTGGCAGATATCTCATTAAACGATGCTCCCTTTTGATAAGTTGTAACGTTGTTTCAACGAACGAATCATTCTCGATTCTTCTAATTTGAACGATCTAATAACAGGCGTTGAAACCTCCCATAAACGTGTAACATTCGATCTTTCGTTATACACAGGCAGAGCAGTGGCCATCGAAAAGCCAATGCTAAGTTCGGCATCAGGCGAAACTTTCTACTCTATTTGGGAACTTCACGAGAAGTCTATTTCCTCGTGAAAACTTTAATTACCTCTCAAAACCTTCCGACTCTAACGGACGTATTTACGACCTAACACGATCATATTCTACATTTATTTCGCTCTCAACATGCACGCCTTGTCTGCCGAACCTATAAACATTTCACGATTGTCACAAAATACTTTTTATTGGGATTTTTGACGCGGTCAAGTGTACTTCGATTATTCTAAAATGTAGAAATTCAGGTTTGAATCTCATTGTCAGACCCAGTGTTCTCGACGCACTCCATCATCGAAGAACTTCTGCAATTGGCAGAAAAAGCGAACTACTTTCCACGAAGTAGGCTTTCGCGAAATTTCTAGATTAATCGAACTAGTAACACTGGTCGTGGGATTTTTAGAAAAGTATACATGCACGTATGCTCGTTTCCCGGTGGCAGAACGTGAATTAATACGTGCAATCGTACATTTCGCAGGGCGATATATAAAATGAAAAATTGCATAACTGCGAGTAATTGTTCCAGGTTGATAGGGCAATTAGGTTAGGTTTAAACGTCCCTAAATACCGAAAGTATTCGGCGGTCGGTCGTTCTTGTGCCAGAAAATGGACTGCGGTTTTAACTTTCTGATTACCCGTATAATTCGATTTCAGCTGAGCCGAGCTGAGCTCACCGGAGATGGAAGGGGTGAAGTTTCGTGTTCGACTGGTTCTTTAGTTACATTCCCATCCGTTTGCCCACATTACGAAATCGCGGGCACGTACCGAATACCGGCCAGCCCCGTAATTCACCATCGAAATTGAAAGAGTTTTTCCAGCTGCGAACAAATGAGATCAGGGAGGCGAATCGACTGACAATGGCCGTTCGGAGTTCTTACATCTTTTCATCCGGATACCTATCGTTTTCATGCACTGTGAAAACTTTTGATTAGCCTGCCGCACTTTATGCGACCTAACCTACGCACACGTGCACGCGCACGCACACGCCATCGTACGTGTGTGTACGACCTATTACCCCAGGAAAAAACTTCTCTAACAAGAGTTCAGGGTAACTTTTAAGGGCGAACAGACGGTACTCGTTTAAAATATCTAGTTAACTGTACTGCTCGATAACAATGCCCCCACCCCATCCACCAACTTGAAACGGATATTCCTCGCGACTCGTTAAATTTTACATTGCCCGTGGTATAAATTTTTAACTCGAGATTTCGATGAAAAGTTACAGGAAAATTGAGCAATTCTGTACTTTGACGTTAAAACTGTTATTCCTGTGTGTATCGTGGATGTATTAGAGTCCACTATCTCGCGTTGCTACGAATTTTAAAATACGCCGACGTCCCGGATTTCTAGTAAAAAAAGATAAGAAAAAAAGATGAATATCCGAGATAAACGAAGCCCTCCGAAACATTTTCACCGTTATTCGAGTAATTTAATAATTAACCTACCGTTTTACTCTCTGAATGCTCGGATAATAGAAGAACGTATTTGCGCAAATGGAGAAAGGTAACGGAACATCGATATGCAACGTAGATAATTATCGTTTAGCGTATGGAGAATGTTGCGACATACATTAGAGAGAGAGAGAGACAGAGAGAAAGAGAAAGAGGGAGGTTTGTTCGATGTTTATTCTGGTTGTTTCTTTCTCTGGCGAAATCGATAGCATTTTAAATGAGATCACGGTGTTCACCGGTACACGATGGAATAAAGTGGTTACGCTTCGACAGAGAGACAGGCTAGGTGCATCCAATTGCTATGCAATCCACGTAGTATTTAGACGTATCCGTGTATCTCAGGCAGCTCGAGGCTAATGAAAAAACTTTCTTGCACAAAAAATGCCTGCTCCGAAGGGAGTCGCGGAACGGAGCGTGCCCGTTTATTTCGTGCCAAGGATGTTGCGAAAGTGCAACGGTACGTTTGCCGCGTGGCTTCTAATATTTCGCCCACCTACTTGGATTTACCATTTTCCAAACCTGACCGAGAAACCTTGCGAAAGTTCTGCCGCTTCGCTAAAAAGGAAACAACGATTCGAATTGCTCGGCTAGTGGCGACCAAATCTATTCTGTCCATTGCGTTATAGCTCTTCGGCGTTGCTTTTTATATTTTTATCGCATCCTGTTATCAGTGTGTTGTAAATTTAGTTGCTATCGTGGAAGGGACAGAATTTTCTGGTCAACAAAGCGTTCTCACCCTCAATATTTCACTTTTATTTCTAATAATAACGAATAACGACACTTCGGTGTGCGTACGAGTTGCGCGCCGTGGAATATGTTCGGCGTGTTCAAAGTGAAACGAGAAAGGTGAGGATAAGGATAGAGGGTGAATGTTCAGGAGAGAGTTTGGTAGGAAATTACACGTTTAGCTCCATACGATTACATAGCTAGCGCGTATGCGAACAATCAGCTCAATAAAGGGGCAAAATAGATGAAGAAAAGTGTTAGGATTACTTCGCGAGAAACAGAGTAGGAGATATGGAAAAGTTGTTTAAACTATGGAGCGTAAAATTTGACCGCAATCCGCGAAAGAAAAGCCAGAGCGGCGGGAAAGAGCGTAATTGATGGGTGCAAAGGGTCTGGTCGTTATTATGCATAAGGATCTCATGTCACGATTTTAAGGAGCATGGCGGCTGGTTGTGCTGCTCTCGCTTGCATTCGAATTCCCCTCGGAATTCGCTGTAGCCACCCTTTCGAGCCAGCTGTCGTGCACGCAGAAGCGCTGCCATCAAGCAACATCGCTTGTTGCCGCGTTTGATATCTCGCCCCAGCGTTACGCTGGCCAAGCCTCTGACAGAACCTGCGGTTAAGCAACACCTCCTCTCCTCTCCTAGCTATCAGCCTGCTATTTTCAGAAATTTTCAAGAACGAAGAAACTCCTAAAAAATGTACATACAATAATAGAAATTACACCCGTCCCTCAATTTACGCGAAGTATCTGTTTCACGTGGATTCGTCGTACGCGAATGAAAATCGCGAGAATAAAGTCTGTCGGTACAAAAGAAAAAAATATTCGAAATAAAAGCTGGTACATATAAGTTCTAGAAATGCATATTTCTGTTGAAATAGTTTAAGAAAAAGAAAATGACGTTTCAGAAAGCAAAAGTATTTTCTTCTGGATTGGCACAAATGCATCGTCTTCGTCGGTTGGAATAATTAGAAGTTTAACATCATTTGCTTTGTTAATGTTAGTTCTTTCGGATGATTTGTTCTAAATCTTTTCTTTAACTAACTTTTCGTAAATTTGGTAATACTCGTCACAACATTTCATTAAAATCTTGTCGAAATATTAAGCCTTATCGATGCGTTTTTATGCAAGTACACGTACGATGACTAGCATAACGTAATGTACTTGTATCTTTATCACATACAGCACCGATGCGTTTCAACATTGTCGAATAAGTTACTTATACACTTGTTACTTTTACAATTTTTAAGAAAATATATTTTCTGGCCGCGTAAAGTAAGATCGCGCGCAAAAACTATCGCGTAAATCGAAGAACGAGTGTACGAATGAACAAAACGTGCCACTGTGTAAGCGAAAAACACAGCCAGTTTCTGTCAACGAAGTTTCTTTTACAGCATTGCATAAGAATCGGCGTAATTGTCTCGAATTTGCGGAAAAAATTGTGTTGAAGTAAAATAAAACCAAGGAAATGTGAAGGGTTAAAGGTATTTCTTTCGTAAACGCGTAGAGCAGGTCTCTGTCGAATACTTGTGTATCACGCCTAGAGAGACACGCTCCGAGGGGTTCTCTGACAAGGTTCTAGGGACACATAGGTGTCGGTATAACCCTTCTGTGTGCATGCTTCGCCCCTTTCTCGAGTGCCACTACGCTCGTGTGTAACCCTTAATTGGAGACGCATGCAGACGCAAAAACTACCAGCGAGAGTTATTCGACAAAGACACTTCGACGACGTTCCCTTGGGCGATGTCGCGTACTCGTCTTTTTTTTATATTTTTTTTAGAAAAAGGAAGGAGGAAGAAATTCCCGTATGTATGAAGGAAGATGCGCACGTGACAGAATGTGCTTAAAAATAACTCAAGTGTCCTTGAACTTGTGTACAATCTTAAATGTAAATGTTAGCGGAATAAAGTATGACGTAATAAATTCTTTTTTCATTAATGTGCGGCTTGATACTTGTGAAACCATAAAGATAGCGATTACAGATAAGCGGCGAAGTTACGTAAAGTCTTAAAGAAGCAGTCAATTCATAAAGAGAAACGCACCTCTCTCACAATCAGATGTCTCCGTGGGTAGACTTAAACTCGAGTATTTATTTATTTTATATTGCTTTTTTATTTTAATTCTTCGGATAAAGAAGCAGAAGAAACGCGGCAAGTTTCGAATAAGAAAATCAGCATATTTTCGAACTTTTATGGAGTATAAATTTTTCTGCCGGAAAAGAACCTGTACGCGAGTTCATAAATTATCCTGGTATTAGGAGTAAAGAGAGCGTACATATATTACTTCGGAGGTAGACGAGATTTCAACAGTATAAAATTGATTACTCGAGAATGAGTATTTATAGGTGCATTTGACGTGCATTCTTCCTCCATTAAAATATATCTCGCTTCGTGACAGAAAAAACAATAGGGAAATTATCACAGCATTTAAAAAGAGACCAATTTTTATACACGGATTTCAAGGATTCCTGGTTGAAAAGCGTAATAAAATTTCAACCGAATTACATAAATTTCGAAAAAAATTTTCCCCGTTAAATTTAATTCGAATCTGCATGATACTTGCGTTACTCGCCCTACTATCGAGCAGATGAATTTACTCGGACGAGAATCGTTCAGCGTAATTTACACCCGACACATTTTATATTTATTTCCCTCCGGTAATATTACGAACACGTGTTGTGTGTTTGCCTGCAAGGAAAAACTGTAATATATCTTGAAAAGTACAATCGATGCTCATTTTTCTGGAAGTATGCTTTCTGGAATGAATTAACGCAGATTTATAGGGACATCGAATTCAAGGAAACAAAATGCGTATCCATTCGTTTGAACGGAAATTAAATTGGATATCATGTCCTATTGTTAAATAGGAGGCTATTTTCTCTTCCATACTATTTTTTTGTTTTATTTAAATTCTATTTCAATCATTTCTCATAATCTATTGATGTTTGATCTTTTTCCTAGTCGCGAGAATATTATTTATGTTACATACAAATTGTATTGTACAATCTTGGCTAAATTAGTATGGAAATTTACAAAGGATTCGAAATGAGCAAACAAACAGAAAATTACCGTTCTTGTTTATCATATTAATAATATCCCACGTCCTGTTGCCTGATAACGTAAAACTTAAATAAACAAAATTATGTCGCACAATGCCCTTTGAGCTTTTAAAAATCGACAGTGACTGATATTGCGACATCCGTGCCTTTCACTTTGTTTTAGTTTCAACAGTAAAGAAATAGTAAGAAATGCTTTGATATTTCAATTATTATGACGAGTAACTAAATTAAAATGTTAAAGATCTCGGTAAGATCTTTCCCTCTAATGTAACCTATCCCTCCATTTACGCGGTACTTTTTATACGCGATCTCATTTCACGATAGGTTCAGTTTTCTATGAACTTTCGTTGAATTTATTACAGATTAGAGAGACGCAAATTCTTACTTGAACGTACTAATTACACATCTCTGACCTTTTCTGTTTTCTTTTTTTAACCCTTTGTCCTACGATTTAAGTTTCGATGCCGCTTTGAATTACCGTACAGATTCTGACATCGAATAAAATTTATTTCGGTTTCCTGAAATATCATTAGTCTTTTTTTTTTAATTAACCTATGCGATTTAAACGTTTCTATATATCTTATACCTGTTTTTCTTATCGTGTTTTCTTTTTATACAAGCAGACTGTACGCGAAATCAACGCGGAACGGTCAATCCGTGCAGCAAATAGGTGTATTTGTAAAGAGAATACGAATTTTTTTCTTCCATATATCGTCCAAAATCCATTGACGCTGGATGAAAGATTTCTTCGTACGTTCCTGACGGTATGTCGTGGTTTCAAGTGCTTATCTGCTTACATTTCAGTCAATTTGTTAGTCCCGACAATTGAAACAAGTTTCGTTTTACCGCCTAACCAATTTGACGACCTTGCTGTTTCGTGGCTCGAGCTATACAAGCGTAATCTCCGTTCAAACGATTCTACCTGCTAATCACGTTGCATATTTAAAGCACCGTAAAAGATATATCACCTTTACGACGTAACCTCTGGTAATGCGGTCCTTTTTCTAACGCTTAATTCGCGCCCGCTTAGAAGCTAACTGCTTATCATCGGGTTTAATGCTTCATTAACATAACTAAATGAGTTTGCTATCTAGTCGTTTCATGGTTGTACCTTTCTGTCGGTGATAAATGACTGCTATACTACCAACTCGGTGTACAGTAGATAATGTAATTACCTAGGCTAAAAATCAGATTCTGCTTGCCCTTCTGTTTCCGTTTTCTTACTCTCTCCGTCTCTAGGAGAAGATTCGTATTATACCTCTTTGAACGGCGCATAATCAAAGTTGCTGCCTTACTCTCGGTTAATCGAAACATTTTAATGAATTCCGCGCTTTGAAGTTTTTTTTATCTTCAAGAATTTTACGCTCCGGTGTAAAAGTTTCGTGAAAAATTTAACAATAAATCTCCGCCGCCGCGGAACGAGAACTTTTTGCTTGAAACACGACCGCAAAAAAGTTACGAATTACACATCTGCACTTTTCGCCTTTTTCGGTCGCTTTTGTATCACCTTATGCACTCTATACGTTTCTTCTGTGCTCGTACAGTGCTCGAGCTTGTTGCAGTAACACAACGAGAGGAAATTATTTTATATTCCTTATGAAAGTTGTCAAATACGAAAAGAAACGACAACTGGAAACTTGAGAAGAAGTTTCAACGTTTCCTCAAGATTGCTACAATTTGTTACTTTATTTTCGACTCTATTTTCGTCTCTAATCCCTCTAAAACTTGAGAATTGAGCGTCAAAGCTTTCTAGCGATCTCCAGAGAGTGAAATGCTATCTTGGTATTTTAGTGACCTCCTAATTTTTCGATAAGGTTTAGACGGAAGAATGGCTACCGGTAAAGGGGCGCCCGCATTTCACACCTGCAAGGAATTGCTCTCCTATAAAATACTGGTCGACATTATTGAAGCAAAAAGACGTTTCCTCCGGTGCATCGTACGTTTTCTTATCTACTTCTCTAAGAATGTCTACCCACTCCTCGTCGATCTCGTTTCTCCGCTCGAATCATTTCGAAAAATTACGAAAAGGACTTACAGTTAGCTGTTGCGACTTCTTTGAAAAGTGTTAAATGTACGTAAGTCTGACATACGACAAACGTACGTGTATGTAAGTCGATAATGAGAAAAAACAATGTTTGAGATAAAGTTGCTTAATTTCATTCGGAATAAATTAGAATTTTTTAAATAACAATTTTCTTTTAACATTTTTGAAAACAAATGTTAGAAAAGTCCGAAAAGCGAAGGCTTGAGTGGGCCATGTGCAATCTTCTGCTGCGTTTCCCCTTCCTAGGGATAGTTCTGCCTCAAGGCTAAGAAAGGCCATATTGTCAAGGGGGTCCTCTTGACTAAGTTTTCTCAGGAAAGGGAGAATTGTATCAGCACTCGCGAAGTACAGTTCAAAAATATAAGCTTTCACACTCTGTTTTAACCGCCCACGTTTATTTCGTTATTTAACCGCTCACCACCGTTATCCTGATTATTCCTTACACAAACATGTAAATTTAAACAATTCGTGACGAATATACTTGTCAAAAACAGGTAACCGTTTAATAGCTGCAGCTACGAGGTTGCATGCCCTCGATATTGAGCAGCGAGCAATAAAAAATTATCAACAAGGAACATAAAAAAAGTGACAACTATATAACCAACATGTGTAATTTATTAACCCGTGTTCAAAGTGGTACGATATCACGATGAAGACGTGTTACTGTAGCTGTCGTAAGAAATCTCAAAAAATTGATAATCGATTACTTCGATAATCGATTTCTCAACATCTATGCAGAACTGGGATAAAGAATTTTTAGTGAAAAAGGCAAAAGCAGTAATAAGAGCAGTTATAACGCGTAGCGTTTCTGTTCTAAATAGTTGGGAGTTTCGGGTGGGGAGCAGATCGTTAGGTTGGCAGGGCCGAAGTGCAGAAGACATAACGAAGGGAGAATAAGCGAAAGACACACAATCTCGGTAATGGGAAGACCGCAAAAAATGGCATGAATGGAGGATTCAAGCGGAGGCAGCCTCGTCAAGCGCGGCTGTCGTCGTCCGCTGCGAATGCCAGAGGCTCGCGCGACTCTGTAATTAAAAAGTAGAAACGTAGACGGAAATTGTTGACGCTGAAGTTCCGGACATCGTCGTTTTTTACCTTTATCTCGGACCCCCGTCTCTCGCTACTTTCCCCGCCTACTACCATCCTCTCCCATCCTAGTCATTATACGCTTTTCAATTTTCTAACCAAGTAAACGGACATTGCCGCCACCGATGACACCGATGACACACGGTGTAGGGAAAGTTTCAGAATGCTTCGATCGAAGGATTCCGAGAGCCAATTCAAATTCCGAGTTCAGAGTTTTCCATAAAATTATTTCTTTGCGTTGTTATAACGTAAGTAACTAGCTGGAGCAAATACTGAGACAGCTTGCAATCTGGTTTCTTATGAGATGATAAAAATATGATTAACGAATAGAGGAACAAATTTTTCAGCCTAAACACCTTCGCATAGGTGTGGAAAGAAGTCCGAACGAGGTCTTTTTCTTAACTTATTCGCATCTAAAAGTAGACAAATTTTAACTTTTGCTACAATGTAACCCTTGGACTTTCCTCTCTCGCAGTATTATTCAGAGAAAGTTATCGCGGTATGACATATTTATAGGGTAACGCCAGCTAAGCCAAGTATTCGATTTTTTCGTCGTAAGATGATCGAAGTGGATAAACAGGATTGTCGGGAAAGGGCTAACGGGCCAGTCGACAAACGCGGCACCTAAGAAGAAACGCAATCTCGAGAGGATAAGATACATAGCGGTCGTTCGTGTCAGTTAACGGATGCGATAGTTGATCTGACGTGAACTGCGTTCGTGTTCCGTTAAGCATCGTCGGTCGGACGGTCTGCAACCATCGGTCTTTGAACGCACACGAGCAGCCAGAAACAGACACGGAACACTGACCGATCTTTCTATGTATGTACATACACGTGATTTCGATGCTTGTCAAGAATCATTCTTTCGGACGTACACGAGCTTAGATCGTTTCGCGACCTACCGCTTTTCCCTTGGTATGCTATTTTCTTTTCTTTCCGTTTCTCCTTGCTTCCGATCCTCCTTCCAATCGAACGATCAGAAACTTTATTGGACATGCGAGGGTGATTGATGAACGAAAGAAGACGATATATTATATTTGAAAGAAAGGGGGATGACAAAGGTAACTCGACATTTACAACAGGTAAATCGAAGGGCAAATCGAAGATTCGAAATTTTTCGAGATAAAAAACTTGGAAATTTCAATAATTTTTTTGTTCTTTCAACTTTTAGGTTTATAGGTTAAAGGAAAAGGTGAAATGTATGTCGTAAAAACTGATCAGCGTTTCCATGGAACGTTCATAGTCATGTTGAACCAGTTCATAGCGAGGAGCCACTTTGGCTTGGAAGTTAACGAGGAAAAAAGCCCGAGCACTCGAATAAATCCTTGGATCGCTTTAAAATCCGAAGACCGTTCCGCTCCTAGTTCTGTCGTTTCTGTTTTCTTTTTCTCCCGACATCGCGGATTCAGCCTCGATTCTGCGGAGTCGAAACCCCACGGGATCGATATCATATCGAACTGCAGGGATAGCTCGACGTTCGTGCATTTCAACGTTCTCTTCACGCCCTGCGATCCTTTTATTTACCCTGTTTCTCTTTAATTCCAGGAATAATTGCTAGAAACATTGAAAATCAATATTTTCTTCTTTCTTAATTAAACCCACCGTGGAAATTTTGAAACATGTTGTGCAGTTTGACTTTCGAACGAAAATAAAAGTGTGAAAAAATAGCGAGGAAAAGAAGGGACAGCTAATTGTAAGGACGTATAATGACCGAACCAGACATTCGGGACGACACCAGTGCTGCCAGAGTGAAATCGAGGAACTTACATCGTAGAATCTAATTTTCGCTTGACCGTCCGTGCCGTGGATTTCAAGCTTTCGTGCTTTTTAAAATGTAACGCGTCGAAGGATCGAACCTTGCGGGATTTCACCGAGCATAGAAACGAACTGTGTCAGTTGAGGGATCAGAATTTTTCCGCCACTTTTCTCCGAGGGAATAATTCACTTTTAGTAAGAACGCGACTCTTACAAAAGATAAGAAGGATTTTACGAAGGCGACGTTTAATTCGATTTACGATAGGATAATATTTAAACGCATCTAACGTTAAATGGTAATCGCGAGGTTATTCGTGCGAGTTGATTTAATTTCCTCTTCAAACGTTACTTCATTTTCTTTGTTGTTTAAATCCATTTCGGATTCATCTTTGTCGGCCGCCCCTATCGTGCAAAAACCTACACATGCTGTTGGTATTTTTCACAAGTTTGCAACCTTATGTAGACTAAAAAGCTAGAATAAACGCATCTTTGATTTTTAAATTTACATTTTATCACTCATTATTTACGCAAAAATCAGAGCATCTTGTCGCCAGTATTTTTCACAAATTTGCAGTTGGAAGACAAAGAAACCAAACGAATTAAAAAAAGAATAGATAGTGTAAACGTGTCCTTGACCATCTTTGATTTTTAAATTTACATTTTATCACTCATTATTTACACGAGATTTGTAAATTTGGTTGTGCGAATGAAATCAGAAATATGCGAGAAACGCTGGCTGAACGAAATCACGCAAACGTGACAGTGGCCGTCAAAGTGTTAATCAAACGTGTAGCTGAATAGTCAGATGAAAGTGCGTGAATACACATTGACATTCTACGCGGAGTTTCACTCAACGCGAAACACGTAATACGTAAGTACTCGACATAGCATAAACCAGAAAACTCGGCCTCTCCACCTGGACTCGCACCCTCTTTTACGACTCGCTTTTACGCGGCTACGAGAACAAGACACGTACCACAGTTACGCGCAAACTCTACCGCTAAACAAATCGAGTGACCTCGTCGGCTGTTCAAAAATCTCGTTAACGCAGTGAACTCGTTGTACCTTTAATATTTCTACCTTTCAGCTTTCGTTACAATACGGTTGCCCTACGTGCTTTTCCGAAGAAACAATTCTGAACACGTGCTAAAGTGTAACACATAAGTAAGGAAGATAGGAGAACGCGTGGAAGAAAAATTCTGCATCGGTTGTTTCGATAGATCACCTGTGGCGACCCTTCTGTCCACCACCGCTAGAGGGACAAACGACGACACAGGAGACCATTCTCGCTAGCTCCCCCGAGAGGTCCTGTTTGTATATATACATATATACCTTCCAACCTAACTCCTTCAGTCCCCCGCGTCTAAGGCACGGGTCTCCTAGAATGCCTTACTGACGAGTCCACTAGGAGGCCCAGGACGAAACGCAACCTTTCCTTTTCCTCCGATCCTCTCTATCCTCCGTCAACATAACAGCCCACAGACCCCCATAGTCGGTAGGCGAGAAGTGTAAGAAGGATACGATATCAAAAACAACCGGCTCCACGACAGAAATGTGCGCATAGATTACCGCGCGTATATACATACATACATAGATAGGTATGATAAAAACGACAAAACGCTCGTTTCTCTTCTCTTCTCTGGCACGGCGCATAGAAGTGATAGAAGAAACGCGAAAGTGTAGGTTGGGTTGCAAACGACGTCAAGTCGAGTCGAAGGAAACCGCATCATTTCCGATGTACCGCGGCGTCAAAGGCGTGTTCTGTCGTTTCCGTGGCTCAGTCAAAGGAGAAAGCCAGCTGTTCGTATTATGTCAAGGTATATATAATTCGATGCGCGCGGCTAAAGAAGGCCGCCTTCCAAGTCAGCGGATCATTCAACCCCTGAAACGAATCGATCCGAAGGCATCGTCGTTCGAAAGGCGCACAATGAATGAAGCAGAAATTGCGATTTTCAGCTTCGTGTACTTTCCTCGACGTTTTTCCTCCACCTGTTTCCCTCTAATGCACGTTCGTAGCGTTTACCGCAGTAGCAATAATTCTTCCCCTATTGGATGGTTATTAAATAGCGTTGCGGCATGAAGAAAAAAATTGTTTCACCGTGTTTTTTTAA
Source organism: Anthophora plumipes (assembly GCA_951804975.1). Classification (NCBI taxonomy): domain Eukaryota; kingdom Metazoa; phylum Arthropoda; class Insecta; order Hymenoptera; family Apidae; genus Anthophora; species Anthophora plumipes. Next base: position 27,176,178 of record OX638113.1, on the reverse strand, counting down.
GTCTAAAACGTCTCGTATATGTTCGATTTAAGCGGGCGTTGAACGTTCATAATCGAATATACAACAGCTCACTCGAATGCATTCTGATGGTGAAGCGACGTTAAGTCTCTGCGAGCTTTAAATAGACAAAGTTCTTGGAAAGACGGGACATGTGAGGAATCTCGAAAACGCTCGAGCGTCTCCTTTAGTTGCTTTGCTCGCGATGGAAGTGGACCAGCAGCGATTTACAGTTAAATGGATTTCGAGCTGTTGGTCGTCGCTTTCTTCGAAACAGCGTCCCGGCGTGGACGAGACGTTCGTTGGCCCCGCGTTCCCTCCATTCGCGAGGAACAGACAACAAAAAGCAAGACGTACTTTGAGAATGGCCCCGACTGAAAGCCACTCGGTTTCCCCGTATACAACCAGCCTGGACCGACGTGCCTTCCGACGAAAATCTTTCCTCGCTACGTATTCTAGCAAAGGATGAGGAAGAAGCAGAAGAAGAAGAAGAAGTAGTAGTAGTAGTAGTAGTAGCAGTCCTCTTTCGTTTCCCTCGGTCTTCAAAGGAGCAAGTTAAACGAAATACTTTAATAGAGCCGCGTCACGCTGGCTCAGTGGAAACCAGGAAAAGGAAGGCTCGCTACTTTATGCCGATTATTACGAGAAAGCTATTAGACTGGTACAGCCGCAGGGAGTGCGCCACTCTCGAGGCCCATCCTGGCCATTATCCGCGTGTCAGTGACGCCGCGCGGAAAATTCACCTGTCATCGGCGAGGACGCGGCTATTGTTTCAACTTCCCCTTTGTTGCATCTATTTTGCTAACTGAAAATCGTTTCGCAACGATCGAGAGACAAACGACGCTAAAGATTTCGCTAAAACGAAAGAAGAAACGCGTCTATCGAGTTGATTTTTATCATTTGCGAAAGCCGAGTAAAGTGATTAAGTATATAACATTGGAATCGTTCAATTGAAAGAATATTTCCGTTATCACGGATATCGGAAAATGATTGCGGCTAGGTCTACCGAAGTCTACTAAGAGCATGCATTATGTCGGGTTTATCTGCGAAAAGCGTGCGGTCTAACGTAAATGGTCGATGTCAAAGTTTCCGTCGATAGATCGGTATTTATAGCTGACCCGTATTCCACTTAACCGAAACTATCGGCGCTTTGTTGGCAGAGTAACGGGTTAATGAAGCCTCCTCTGGGCTACCTTTGTTTCTACCGGAAGGCAGTAGCGTGTAAGGGGGTGTCGAGAGACACGACAAGCGAACGATGTCCGAGATAATCTCCGTGATTGCCTTCGGGCCTCCAATTACACCCTTGACACGAACCGTATGGGATCTCAAGATTACTTCCTTTCCAAGTTTATACATCGCTTTGGACCTATCAGCCTTTCTGCCTTTTGATCGTCTCTCTGCCATCACTCTGCGCACGCTACCATCTTCTCCACGGGTTATACATACCAAAACACCGCTGCGAAGATCGTGTTATACGTGATATATTCACACGAATGTAAAAGGTTTCGCATTTATTCCACCAATCAATTTTACGTTAAATATCCGTCGTTATTAAACCTCTGTTTATCCTGCAAATATCTGAGCAAGGGATAAATTTAAACAGAAATTACCAGCTACAAACAGGCATGTAAGGTTGAAAGCAAATGGATCAGCGTTAACTTCAAGGGGATAAATGTGTACTAATCGGGAAGCAGAAATTGTAGCGATATTCTTATTGCCGTTAGGCTTCACGAAAGCGCTACTAATTAACCCTTTGATGCCGCTGATGGCAATTACGGCTTTAACACGGCCAGTCCTCGAATTTACGGAAACTGTCATCCACCTCGCTGACTTTCTATGCTTCAACGTTCGTCGTGAACGTTTTTACCGATCTATCTTACTTTGTATCCGGAATGTAGAAGGGGAAAAGAATGTTAGTTAACGCTATGTTATTTATTATGTAATTAGCTAGTCGCGGAGATGGAAGGAGTCAAAAGCAATTTACGAACGCGAATGAGTTCGCAGGTAAAAAAGGCGAATTTGTTTATTCGTTGTTGGGAAAGTGGCGGAACCGAACGGACGGTACGGAAGCGTTGGCTGTAAACTTGGTAACTCGGTAGCTTCTTCCGCTCTTGCCTCGATTATTTATGGAGCTGGAAGTAGCTTTCTTCGGAGTTGAAGGAACGCTCGAACGTTAAGGCAATTCGAAAGTTAATAACCAGTGGAACTAAAAGGGTTAGAATACCAGAGAAAAAAGAAACGATCGAATCTTTCGAATTTCTTTAGGAATTATTTGTAAGAAAAGTTTCGGAAGAAAAATTGAGCTCGTCGAATTCCCTCTAATCGTACGCTGATAGATCGCCAATAGAACAAGTTATGTTTGTCACGTGAAGAAAAAGTGACAAAGAAAAGTGACTCTCAAAGGAGAAGCGTGGATCTAAAGGATTTCGATCCAAGTTCTTCAAGAATATATGGAGTTGCGATAGGAAAACTGCTGCTCCTTGGCAAGTGAGGCGTGAAATTGAGGATTTCTACCGTGCTGTAACAGCAGAAACACTCGTATGGTCGTTCTGTTCTGTGGTCCGTCTTTGTCATCGAAGCTCAGAGGGAAGATTTCAAGCTTCGAGCCAAAATTCATCCATATCCTCCTTCGGTTATGATCGTGCCGCGATTCATCTGTTATATTACTTTTGCAACAAGAATCTTTCATCTTTCCTTTGCGCGATTTTTCAACAATCTTCCTAAACTATAAATCAGTTTTTGCTCTCTGTGCTTGAAAGTTGGAACGTATTCGTCATATTCACCGTGTTCGTTCCGAACGAGAAGTTTATTCGTATCTCGCCAAATGTTCAACACGCCGTTGGAATCGAATATTTTCTACTCTAACCAGGTGACGACGAAGGAAACAAATTTTTTTCTCTCTAACGTATGCATGCCCTGTCTCGCTTTGTTTGCGACTAACGAAGCTTGAAATATGCGAAACTTAGGCGCCTGGCATCGAGCAACCTGTCACGCGTCCGTTGATCCGATAAACTTTCCTTTCAACTCTCGACTGTCGTACATTTTCTGGTCGAATGAGAATTTTCATTCAAACTATGTTAGCATGTTAGTAAAAAAATCGATTATTCATCGGCTCAGCTAACATTATTTTCCGTTTTACTTTTTACCTCTCGTTCGTTGATTAATCGTTTCGTGTACCATGGGTACCTTGCGTGTTGTACACTTTATACAGCGTTGCGATATTGCGCAGCTGTCCTGTGGAAGATTAGAGCAGCAAACTCGAAGGGAGATGCATGCGCAGAGACGCCATAGCTGGACAGAACTATGCGAGCAAACTTGCCGAGCACAATGTCCGGCTAACTATGCATCGAATGATGCGAACTGTGCAATGTTTGCTCCGATATACCGGCGGTGGCTTCGGCAACTGCGAACTGCAAATCGTCGCTGACGGAATCAGATTAGGGAACGAGTTTGCTCGAGTGTCCGAACCAACCGACAACCGCCCCGACGTTCTGATTACTTTTCAACTTTCCACGGATTTATGTACTTGCACCATTACTTTACTAGCGAAACAGAACGTCGCTTCGCGTGCTTTAAACATTTCGAAGCCTATCAGAAATATAAGAAATCTCTAAAGCCAGTAGCTTCGAATTTTCTGCTAGTTTTTTCTTCGCTTTGAAAATTTCAAAACTTTTTACTGCTCGCTACGTATTTGCGTTCTCGAGAGCCGTGTGTGACCGAGGAAAATTCGATTAATCGCGAGTTTATAGCGTAAACTTATAAAACGTGAGAAAGTGGTTAGAAGTAAGTAACGGAAGCTCGAGAAATTTATAAAGGTGGTAAGTCGCCGGGGGTATAAAAGAGCGGCTAGATTAAGGCTATAGTTCAAAAATTGTGTACAGGAAGACTTGGTGAGAGGGAAAAGTAACTGCTATACTGCTGCCACTATAATACCTATAATATAGTATTAAACGTCGTAAAACGCTCTAATCTTGAAAGACCTACTACATATAGGACACACCTCCGGCGTTCGATGAAACTGGCTGCTTTAACCCATCAAGTTTAATTAGAGGTACATAAATTTCCCCGGTATTAAGTCGCGGGATTTAATCAACTTTTAACAATTGTGATTCAACTCGGTGACAAATTGGTGAGAAAGAAGGGAACGTAGAGGAAAAGTAACCCTTCCTCGAAGTGTGAACTGACGCGGAAGGCCTAATAGAAGGCATCAAAGCCGGAAGTAAATGTAAGAAACTCGAGAGGATGTCGGACGGGGACCGGTTGTTGCCCGTCGATTTTTCGACGTTTCGTCGGGGGGATACTTGGGGCGAACACGGCATCGAGGAGGAGGATGTTGCGACACGAAAGAGCACATTCCGCAGGGTGGTGGCTCTTTGTTTCGTTAATCTCACCCGTGGCCCGTAGATAAAGCCGAGGTCGGTAGTTCTAAAGTTGCCACGTTGCTCAGGGCCGTTATGTCAAACCGTAGCGACAAGGGAAAGGAGAGAGTTATATTGTAGTTAGTCGTATATAGGGACGACGAGGTAAAGCGAAGCAAGGCATACAAGCCTAGGACGATGTTACGCCCTCGGCAACCTATTCAAACTTCTCACCCCTTTCGAGAAACGTGCGCGCCAATCATTACCGACTGCTCCGTCTCCTTCGCTTCCACACCTTTTGTCCCTGCCTCCACCACCGCCTTCGCCCTAGCTTTTCGCTTTGACTTTCGCGGTCTTATTAAACGCGTTCGGACGTCTTATACTCTTCACGAGCTACTGTGTGAAAGTTACGCCAGTCTACGACGTTCTCTTCACATTTGCTTTACCCTCGGGGACATGTTTCGGAGATTGTTTCGGAGATGACGCTTACGATTCATGGTGTAGGAATGAACGGCTAACGGGTGATGCGTTACCTTCACGTTGCAACTTCGAAATGGAGATTTCTTTTATCAAAGAGGCTAACAGAAAGTTTTCGATCAACTTTTATCTTGCAGCTCTTCAACAATGTAGAACCTCTCGACATTCTCGTTCGGTGTGTCAATTCTTCGCGTGATTCATTCGCAAATTGCATTTCATTCGCAGATTATTATCTTCACCCGGCATTATTAGCCGTCCTCCGCGGCTCAGGAGAGGCGTTTTTGTTCCCACAGTTATTCGAACTTGAAATCGATAGATAATCGAGGGTGGTTGTTCGGTAAGTTCGTTTCAATGGAAAATATCCGAATAAAACTGTCAGGGTAGAAAGTTGGTAGTGCTTTTGCATGCTTCAAAAGCTTCTTAATGGCCGCTAAGAAGAGCTTATTGAAAGAAAGTTGCCTCGTTTAAATCCAATCCCTTTAGTTTGCCGCATTCGTCGCGTATACACGAGCTTTTGCCCCTACTCTTCCATTCGTTGATGACATTCATCAGAGACTTACCGGTGGTGTATTCAATCGAAAGTTACCTTGCATCCGGTCACTCGAGTTTCTAGCCTTACAATCGTGTCAGCGTGACGGCTTCAATTCATGGCCACTTTGCTCGTGGACTTCAATTTCTCGACTCGTTCACTCTCAGCTAAGAATACCATCGATGTTTATACTCGAATTTATGCTGTTATATTAAACAGGGTGATCGTTGTTAACGAGCTTTGTCGATAGCTCAACTGTTCGAGAGATTTTTCGAAATTTATCTTCGAGAAACGTTGAGATGGAAACATTAAAAGATCATCGAACGAGTTTGCGACATGTCCTCCGACATACTTTCTATATTTATCCTGTTAAAATATGCCGATGTAGGAGGGAACAGAAAACACAGAACTAACGCCTCTGAAGACGAGGACATGGCACGTTTGCCCAATCTATTGAGCAAACATTTATACTTGTGTAGTGCTTTAAATCTCAGAACTCGCCGAGTAAATCTGAAATTCGCTTGTGTATGCGCTTTATATCCAATTGATGAATTATTTCGCTTCTCTCTATGTATTCCGTGCCAAACTGTCTCCTACCTTCGATGTATTACTGTACAAACATGCGTTACGCTATCCCTCTGCCAGTGTTGGTTCCTAAATAATACAAATATTTGAATTACAAAATTGGTAATTGTACATCGAGCAAACGAGCATCTGAATACACATCAAGGACGGTTTTCGAAAATATGTATCTGCGATCCGTTAAAAATGATTCGCATATCTCCTCCACCTATAAAACGGGACGAGAGAGCACGCCAAAATAAATTTATCTTTTTCTTGTTTACTTGACACAGAACGTGATGGAGCATGTTTATTTTTACGCTTCTGTATGATAAACGATTGCTCGACTAGTGGATGTTTAGGTATCGAGTAACGTCAGAAGTTTGAAATTTTCAAGCGAATAACAGTTTTTCTCATTTTTCATGTTTTAAAGACATTCAAATAACAGAATGCATCGATACTTTCCAAATATCACTTCCACTTGCTCAACCAGGTTTATATCGCAGCGAAGATAATTGATAAGGTCGTGGCGGGATTTAAAATGGAATATGAAGAAATGGATCGAATCGACACCGTAATCCGGCACTTAACCACGAACAGTTACCATGCACGATGGAAAAAATGGGAAAACGATGCTACGTTTCGTGTCACGGAGGCCATTACGCGGAAGGTATATTCGAAGGAAGCTAATAGATCAAAGGAAATAGGTTAAAGCGGTGAAAAAGAATGGGAGTATCCTGGGCCCATCGATGCCCGCAGGCTCACGGTCGATAGATCACGCATCTAAGTGCACTAAATGTCTCTTTCTCCCGTTCGTTGGTTATTATGCGGCAAACTGCAACCGGCTTTTTTCGCGTGGAATACATTTATCAAGTCCGACGCCATAGCCAGCAGGCATGTAGTACGTCACACTTGAAAACAGAGACGCGACTGTGTCACTGTTTGCGTGCACTGAATATACTGATTTTTCACCTCGTTTGCCAGAAATGGATTTTTCTTCCCGATAGTTACTATGGAAACGAATCTCTACGCGTTGCAGCTTCGCGCCTGCATTCCCTAAAGAGAATTCTCTCGCTTTGTTGCGAACCCGCCTTTCCAATTATTCCCCAAGACGTCAATCGCTTTGAATCAACACCGACAGATTTTTATCGAACGTAATAAAATATCGAGCGGTATCTTATTTGGAAATAAGTATCCAAGAAAGTTCCGAGACTTCGAATTATTCGTTCGAATGCGACATTTACTATTGTGGAGATTAACAGTTTCGTTATTTCCTAGAAGTTTGTTGCAAATAATTCTTTTCCAGTCCCATTAAATACCGATTAAAATTTTCTTCGGGTGCAATTCATCCTTTGGTGTAGCTAATGCTGATTCTCCTGCAATTTTGTAAGATCACTTTCCTACAACATTGTTATATAAAATCCACTTTTCATCTTCTGCAATTATTGCCTTCAAAAACGCATGTCTTTCATTGCGTTTTAACAGAGAGTCGCATATAAAAATCCGATCCGTTAAATCACGGGGCTAGCTGAAAAGGCTGATGTATCTAAATTGTTTCAAATGTTTATATACGTTTGATATTTTCAACATTTCGCAATGTCTGCAATAGTGTATCGTGGATTATTTAGAATCAACGCTTTTATTTCGTCGTTATCAATAACGAATCGGTAGCCAGAGAAATTCACGTATTCGAAACAAAAATTTTGGTTTGTGAAATGTGATAAATTGTTTCTGAATTTTTTACCCTTAATATAGCAGTAAAACGTTAAATATCGAAAATGTATTTTCCCTTTTCTCCATTTTCTTTCTATTTTTACACGCACAAAATTTTCAGAAATTTATCGCCTTTTTTTCTAAATGATATTTCAAACTATCGATTTTCAAGTCATATTGACACATAATAATATTAACGAGAAACGTTAACACGTTGTTGACCGGAAATTTTACGCAGAAGCTATCTCATGTTACCGGATATTACTTTGTAATTGAATACAAAAGTGAAACAATCTAAATAAACTTCAATAAACCTTATTTATACATAATTAATTGAAATGAAACTTTGAACAAATCTGTTATGTAATTTTTAATATTTTCTTTTGGTACGATAAATTGTACAGCAGTCATATATGTGCTATGGTACACAACAGGTTTCGCAAATATATCTTGTTTCGCTGCGCTTTTTGTAACACTAGAATCGTGATAAAAACGTAAATACCAAGAAAAATATTTTTTTTATAACAAGCTGTAGACGAAAGTGTTTGCAATATTCTATAAAAATTGAAATAGCTAATGCAAGGGTAAGCACGAGTTAACTCGAGACCGGTCGACAATGTGATTACCAAGAGCATTGCTAATACTATATGTTTGTGACAACAAACGGTACGGAACTTTCCTAGTAACCCAATAGAAATCTGATATTACGAAAGCAACGTTTCCCATTTTCACTGCAAGTCGATTACATCATACGATTCGATAAAATAACTGGCAATATCCCCTTATGATATTTGCTCTCGGAAGAAGTAAGTTTGTTTAAAGTGTGGAAACGCAAACATTTTGCAAGCTCTCCGCGAAGCAGGTAAGTCAACAACATTATGGCGATTTATGACGATGCTTATTTCCAAGCGTACAGCGTGAGGAATAAAGAAAATATGTGAGAAAAAGTATGTGTGCCGATAGTTCCTTATAGATTCTTGGTGTGTACAATCTTAGAATGGCATGTTAAGTCAATATTTTATCGTTCGTATCGTCGCAATGCTTTAACCGTGATTTTGTCGAACTTTTAGGTTAAGGTTCGACGAGACGCGTTTCTTCCTATACGATTGCAATTACGGATCTCGTATTTGGAATAGGTTTAGGTTAAGGAATGACTTAAGACTAGTAGCAAAGAGTAAGACAACTTATTACCTTGAGGCAACAATTTCTGCCGATGACTGTTTTTCCTTACGTAAACCTCTCGATGATATGTTTGCACATATTACACAAAGAAAGACACTGGCACGACAATCTTACACGCGTGTTGGAATTAGCGACACACACTGGATAAAATTCTGTTTACGCACGTTAAGATAACAACGTTCTTCATTCAAGATTTAAAACCGAGCAACAACGCGTTACGCTTGAGTCTTTTGTTTATATGTAGACAGATCGGAACGCGGGCACATGTGCTTTCATTTCCACTGCACGAGATGTTACACAGTTTCGAATCCGATCGCGCCCAATTATCTCGACCACGTCTATTTCCGAGTTAATTGCCCGTGAAAAGTTCGCGAAACCATTGTGCTACGATCAAGCGGAATGTTTGCTTTGGAAATTCCGTCGAACGTTAGTGCATTCGGTAATCGCACGTGAACTTAGCTCCGCGCATCGCGACTGCGCAGTAGGTTCGAGCTTCGAGAAATCTCGCGATCAGACCTCCGGTGTCGAATGACTTGTACTACGTACGAAAAGTAATTCTCGTATCTACGCGTATCCAATACATAGTAATGATGTTACACGATGCTTCCTACACATACACCTTCTCTTTATTACCCCGGGTTACGTTCCGTTTATTCTTCATTACCGATTTCGTTCGCAAGCGGGAAAATCCGTTAAATTCAATTCCATTTTCAAAGTGATTCGATAGATATGCTGGAACAGACGCAACCGAGTTTACGAGCGCTCCTCGACTTTCGTATAAAATTTTACGATCTGCTTGTGAAACGTCAGCCTTTCAAAAATGTTCACGAAAGCTCTGCATAAGGTATGTTAAGAAAATCCCCTGAAACATTACGGGCGGGATAATTCGAATCGATCAAGTTTAACCCACTTTGATTTGCTACGTGTAAGTTAGGTCGATGTATTTTCGGCGCTATCGCTGATTCGATCGATTTACCTTGGATCTGGTCAAAATGTTGCGGATGTTTTAGAGCGGGTCTTAAAGATAAAAAGGTTTTCAACCGAAAACACGAAACGGGAGATTGCGTATCAGTTTGGAAAGCTGAGCACACTTATCTCAAATACGTTCCCTAAAGACGGTGCTAATGAGAGGAACGATTACATTTCTGTTTGCAGAGTGTAGGACGTGGAATACCGATGGCACATCCTTCTTTTTACCTTCTCGTTGCATTCGCGAGCAGAACTGCGGCCAAGGAATCACGCGAGAAGCAGTTGTTTTTAACGAGAACGAAAGTTATTTGTGCCTGAAACATGCGACACCGGGCAATCCGATATCAAATGCAAAAGGTACAGTTACAAGAGTAATTGCCGTCTCATTTGTTTACTCGGTTCTTGAAATGGGTCCGTTACAAAGTACTGCTACCCTTTAGCGGCAGAGACAGAGAGAGGGAGATGGATAAAAGAAAGACGTAGGAACAAGCAGGTAGGCGAAGAGTATGCTTTTCTCACGTAATTAGTCACTTCGAGCAAGAAACGACTCTAGATAAGAAAAGAAATGGTTCTGTCGGGAACGCGAATCGAGCGTTTTTATGCTGGGAAAAGGGAAAATAATTAACCCCTACCCTTTTTCATCGTGTAAACACCTCTTGTTTCCCAAAGTCCTATTCGAGGTTTAACGCTTTGCTCTCGGATGTCCCTTTTCAGGGGACATAAAGAGTTTGTTTGTGATTATACAAGATAAACTTAAGCGAAAGCAAATTTTTTACAAATGCCTCGTTCCTTGAAGTTTACCGTTCAAATATCACGAAAAAATAAATCAAAATATGGTGTAGAAAGCATTGTGGTGTTAAGTTGGAAAAGAACATACGAAGTGTATTCACAGTGATGTGAACACTTAAAGAAAGCATAATGGTCAAAAAATAGTGCAACCAAATAAGAAAACGATTTGCAAGAATTTGAAAGTATGAAAGAGCTCTGTACAGGTCGAAGAGAAAGTATATTTTTATTGAATATCACGTAGATAATAAACAGGTGTTAGAGGGAAAGAAAGTTGATGCGATAGAAATGTTTAAGAACGACGGCAGCAATGAGTTTAAAGAGCGGCAACGAGCACTTTACGGTGTATTCCGCTGATTCCGGAAACTCTCATTACTGCGGTAGCGATGAACTGATCACGTGTTTCAAGTACGTGACCACAATGTAAACTTCGTAACGTCGAAACTTCGTCGAATCGAACAAATCTCGGGAATTTATCCAAGAACTCCATACCGCCCTATAACTGCGCAAGGAAACGAGATTACGAACTTGGGCTTTGATTAGCTGTTCGTATCCTTCGAATCCGTTTCCGTTCGATCGACGAATTTCACGCTCGAACTTTAATTCTCGAGTGTCAACATTTTATGGACACTTGGGCAATTGGCTCGCGAGGGTGACGTCCGGTACATCGAGTGGAACGCTTTTACACTGAAAATTCCCTTTCGCGGAGCTGCGATTTTTGTCAATTTTACTAAAAATAGTAAAATACGAGTTAAACATTTCTAGAGAAAAAAAGCAAAAAAAAAGAAAAAAGAATGGAAGAACGGTATTCTGGAAAAAGTGACGCGGTTCAAGAGAAGATGTGCAAAATGACAAGAACGAGGTGCGCGAAAAGTAGAAGAAACGTCGGTACCTGTCGGAACGAAGAAACTTTACAGACCGAGTTTGAATTCGTCCATGTTAAGCGGAAGTAGAGCAACGGAACGTGAAGTAGAGCAGTTCCCGAAGAGGAATAGTTCTCAAAGAAATATCTACGTAATACATGACTTTGCTTTAAATTGCACAAAGGTCCCTTCAGCGACACAACGTTTGGCGCGAATACGCGTGTTCTTCGGCGCTGCAATCTGTAATACACTATGTTTTCCTTTGAAAAATATCTACAAAGGAGGGCCCTCTGTAAGAAATTTTCGGGTATACTTGCGGCAATGCGTGACATTCTGTGTCACTGATTACACATGCAGAATCTTACGTAAAGAGAACGTGGAAAAACGAAGGCATAATGTGGTCATTTTTCATTTCCTTTCAGCGTTCCTTTACACGTTTAAATGTAAAAGATCGTGAGAAAACAAGTTACCGAAATTACGGATGTGTGTTGGATGTGTTATGAAATTGTACGAGGTTCCGAAATATGTACATATGTGCAGTGACTTTCGTTAATATTCGGACACCGTTTAGAACAGAATAACTCTTTTAAAATTGAACCAAACGAACTGAGTTCTTATAATGGAAATTTCGATGCAGGAACAAGGAACAGGCACCGAAGGAAGTAAGAATCTTTCGATCGATCGCAATTACAGGCGAAAAGTCACGAAAGACTTCGATTTTTGTCATTTCTAATCGTTCGTAGCTCGTAGATTTCAATAATTGACATAAATCTATAAAATATACTTAAAAATTGTCATTACTATCTTCTACGTAATTCGGACAAATTGGATCCTTCTAACTTCTCACGAGAGCAGAATTCAGTTTTAAAGAGTGACCGATTATTAATGGGAGTCACTGTGGATACTTTGAAAAGTTTGTAAATGGAAATTAAAGGACGGAACGTTAAATGTATCATCGATACCGATACGGGAGCTGGAGAGGCTGAAATGCTTATGCCGTGCGGCTATTAACCAAGTTGCAAATTGCCTCTACCCAGTTTCTCTGTTAAACGGCGATACACGTGCGAAAAGCGGCACTATTCAGCTGCGATTAGTAGACTTCTCTATCGAACGATGGACGCTCTCTCAAATAGACGATAGGATAATCCAATAATTCGATTAGGCGGGATGGTAACGCTATAAAGTTTCGCCTTAAACTGCCATCGTTCGAGATCGCTTACGTGATTATCGTATTCGTACGAGCGAAAATTCTATTCGGGTGTAAACCACATCGTATCGACTGCAAATGTTACGAATCGTATCCCATAACTTGCTGTTATTGCTAATTCCGTGCTCGTGCTCTCAATGGGATGTTTCCCGCGTTAAGCGTTCAATTTCTTTTTTTCATCCCTCTCGTTATCTTGTACGGAGAAATAAATGAATGATCAAGTAGGGAAATTTCAGGAATATTCATGCGTTTCTCGGATCCTTGGTACACGGCGGCAAGCAGACAGCGGAAAATCTTGCGACGTCGTCGGATGCTTGGCGAAAGTCATAATCTGGGAATCTTTCGGCGAAGACGTCGCGAATGAACGCGTTCGCAACACGGCTGGAACGATAGTCGCGTTTCGAAGTTTGAGGACGCAACGAGGCCGCGGCAGTGTTCGCCAGAGCCGTGAACTTAACCGAGAAACTTCGTAACTTGTTTCTTCGTTGAAAATGCATCGTGTAAGATCTACAGACACCCAGGATACAAGTGCGAAAGTACTCTAGCGTTTTCAAACGAGATTACCTTGTAATAAGATTTATACAACTACGAGTCTATTTCTCGTACGGTGCAATGTACAATACCGTTGGAGGAACTCTTATTTCTCCAGATTCTCGGCGATTTTGCATAACACTAGAGACAGACGCGTTGCTTTTTCTTGTAAATGTTAATTGCATCGACCTGATGAATTTGTCGTGTACAAACCGCGACGACGACGACGACGACGACGCATCAACGGCTGTTTACCATTTACACGCTACGATAAGTAGTCAGACCGTCTCGAGTTCCAGCCACGGAAAACTAGTTTAGAGAGTAAACTTTCAGGCAAACTTCATAACTCGTTTCTTCGGTGCGGCGGCACACCATTGGATAGGACCTTTATAATAGATGGGATAAACGTACGCGCGTTTGCATCTGTGTGTATCGAAAACCTAGGCATGCTCAATCTTATTTTTCTATATTTGAAAAATGTCAATTCTAAGAGCACGAACTGAAAAATTTCTGACCGATATCCGAAGAAGTTTACAAAAGGCGGGCATATCGATCGATAGATTTTGTTGAAATTTAGACATGGTATTCTTAGAAGAATTTCATTTACAAAAAAGTATTCCTGTTAAAATATTGAAAATGAATTCTGTCGCTGATCCGATTCGAAAATAGGGCAGCAGTTCTCATTTCAATGGAAATATTTGGATAGCTCTTCTACTCACAATCAGGCAAATAGCTTGTCGAACACAGAAGATGGCCAACTCTTTGAAAACCATAAATGTTATTCCAAATAAAATTCCATTTCTCCGTTTCGTCGTGTAGTAAAAAAAATCTGTCGGCTCGAACAATTTTTTGTGATCGCTGTGTATTTTTTGAGAATGCGCGCGTGTTCTTTTAAAAGTATTTTCATTCGCACTGAATCTATCTATATTGCATATTAAATCCACGCGATGAAAGTAGGTAGAAGTAGTTCTAATACGCCGCTTCGTAAATTTGAGTCAGCCAAATCGGAGAACCTTTGGAATATTTCGTAGGAAAGGTTCATTACATTCGACACTTTTTCGTTGATCTATTTTCCAGAAAATAATTATTAACATAAAGGACTGCAAATGATATATCGTCAAGCATTCGAATCGTCGCTTTCAACCTGTGTTGGTAGGAATGCAAAAATTTACAAGAATAGGCGAGAGAATACAATATTTCCTAGCAACATTGTTCACGTTTGCCAGTGGAACAGGTTTGTTGTTTGAAATTTTTTATATTGGAAAACGATTTTTATTCCTACTATGCTCGTTGTGTTTGATAATATACAACACGGACACCTGCATTATTTGAAATATTTCCGATACTATTCGATCGATTTTTTCTTTTCTTTGTAACTAAAATACTTTGGAGGATTTTACTCGAAGAAACGAAAAATAGTCTGAAGAATTCCGAGAAAAGAAGAGAAGCGTCGAATTGCTTTCAAAAATAAATAAGGTGATCACGCTATGTTGGCGAACCTGTGAAACTCGCGTAATTCGTAATAACCTCAGCTTTCCCGTACCAACAAACAATAGGAGAAACAATTAACGAAGCAAGGAAGGAAGAGCGCGGAACAATCCGACTCTTGATCTCGGCCACTTAACCTTTTTAACTTTAATCAATATATTTCAGACGGTTCTTCCATAATTAGAATAATGGAAGGTCTAATAGGCGGCTTCTATGTGAATAAGGACGTAATTGTGGATGGAAAGTTTAATAGCATTTCTGGTGCCTTTGGTGATTAGAGAGTGCAGTGGGCGCGGTTACTTAGCTAGTTAACTCATTCGCTCGTGCAACCAAGTCAGATCGAAAGCACGTTTTGCTGACGCGATTTCTCTGCTTTTCTCTTTCTCGAACTCTTCCATTTCCTCCTCGCTCCCTTTGTTCACTCTGTCGGCCATTGTATTTCTAGTTAGGCACGATGAATTTCCAAATATCATCGATCGACCTGCCCACGTCATTACCTATCGCAGTAACCTGCATTTCCAAGCAAACTTCGATTTTTTTATCCTTTTATCACAGAGTTGCGAATTATTTACTCGTGCATTTCATACGATTACAATTCCCCGCTTTGACGTATTTGCACATCATTTGAACTATGTACAGTAGATAAAAGCGAGGTGTAACGGAACGATATTTTAATCGTTGTGTTAGTCAGTGTCGCAAAGTTCTGCGATAATTCGTTACGAGCTGGTTCATTTGAAGAATAATATTGCCTGTTCCACTGAGAGAGGGAGAATAAATAACGTTCGATACACAACGAACGTTTCAGAGGAGAAATTTCCAAATAATTACTCTACATTATCCTTCGTATCCATGCCGGGCGTGATAATATTTTCGATATTAAGGAGAAAATGCGGGAAGTGTTTTAACGTTTGAAAATTTACCCTCGCTGAAATTTTTAGACCGGCCGACGCGTTATACGGCGTATAAAGTTGCTCGATATTGAATTCAACCAGATTTTAATACCGATCGAACCGAAATGTCAGATAAACGCATGGAAATTTATGAACACTTGGCAAATCGAACGTGCCGACGCTCGATCGAAATGAATAGGTAACGATGTAAAGAGACTTTTCGTGTTTCTTAAACTTCTTTACGCGTGCTGTATCGTCGATGAAACGAATTCTGCCAGCGAACGTGATAAATGCGTCATGTTTGCCAATTTTTTCGTCGAATCGTGCCAGTTCCTTTCAATTTCACAACGTATCCAGGAAAATATTTGAATTACCCGCCGGAAAGAAAATTCGCTCGAAGAGAGAGCACTGTTGTAAGAAAGGTCTGTTAATGGTAGGCAATAGTTCGACGAGAGTTTGGACGATTTAAACGTGTCCAAGTGTAGACGATGCCGAATTTTCCTACGAGTATCGACGTATGTATGTATATATGTAAATACTTGTACGTATACTTGAAATATTTCACTCTATCGAGGATACCGGTATTTGCAGATATCGTTTTCCTATTTTACGCTTCTAGAAATAAACATATGTATTTACATAGACGCGAGCATATTTCACCTCTGCCGTCGGTTTCCTGTCCGCCATGCATCATCTGAAATTGTTCGTTTTGTTCTGCCGTTTTTCTTCTTTCTATCTCTGACTTCATGCGGTGATTCATGAAGTCGCGAAATTCGAAATCTAATAACCGAGAAACAGCGTAACACTTCTCGCGATACGACGTTACGTAGTAGTCGTCGAAGCAAAGCTGACGATCGTATTAAAGCAACATGTCCGGCATTTGACACATTAACGAAAATCCATAGATAACAGAAATATCAAAAACAAAAAAAAAAAAAGAAAAGAAAAAACGTTCGGTGCGAAAGAATCATGAAATAAATTTAGGGGTCGAAGCTTATGGCACGGGCTATCGCGAAAATTCCGCGAATCTGAACACTCTACGTAATCACGATTTAAACACATCAATGAGGAAACCTTTAATCAAACATAGTGAATCGACGAAACATCGCCCAGAATTATAAAAGCTTAGCCAGTGCATGAGGTCAAATATATTTCCACAGAGTTCCAAAGTGAAGATAGACGTCGACAAATTTTTCTCGAACGACGAAATGAAGATTGTCTCGTGAAAATTGTTCGTCACGATTCCGACAAGTGAGAATAAATATGGCAAGTATAGTATCTACGTATAATGTAACGTTCTCCAAGAAAGTCGACGAGTTTTGAAAATTCAAAGAGATACACAAAAAACAAAAAGAGGGGAAAAAGATTAATTGTCTTTTCGAAAACGAAGGCGTCGCACTTACTATACGCTTACATTATTCGTCATTTTTATATTTCTTCGGCTGTGTATCGAAATGTTGATCAATCGACGATATGCATTTACGTAGAACGCATACGCTTACGAAATTCTAACATGTACCGATATCGGATACACGGACACAGAAGGAAATAGAGTGTAAGAATTAATGGCAAATAATCGGTTTTGATCTGTTATTCAATTCCGTAAATTTATTAATTCACCTTTATACCGTGACCTGCGTCATCAGTTTCGTAACCCGTCGTATCTGTGCGAATTGTAACACGCGTTAATAACAGTTTATTAGAATTTAAAGAATATGCTTCAATTATCGCGTATCGCCGAATATTCAATTAATTTCATTTACCAATGGGAATGTACATACATCGCGTTCATTCATTCCGCGAACCCTCCAATTTTGTTCTCATATCAATTTAATCGCGATTATCCCCGACGAATGAAAGCGGTGGATGAGGTCAGTGTTAAATTAGCATGGTTCTTCAATAGCGGATAAAAGCAAGCTTCTCTCGAATGTTCGTTACATAAAAGATTAATTACTTAGGCGATTAAGCTTGCTAGAAAATAAGGCGGCCAGATAAAAGAAGCAGGTTCGATTAATTTTCTCGTTTGTTCCAGCCTGTTTTCCTAAATTCCCTTCGCACGTTAATAAACCTAACAATATCTACGTTTAAAAAGCACCTTTCATTCGACTAATTGATACAATGTTCAACGTTCACCTAGGAACTGACGTAGGAAACAATTCTTTCACGATTCACAGCAAAACTATGGATTTACCGATCGATCTAAGGTACGTGTCTCCTTTCGAAACAGCGAGTAAAAGTCGAACGATGACTAATTCAATCGAGAGAAAAAGTGAAACTGAGTAGGTATCGCGTAATGTAAATTAGAACGTTTCATCTCCCTCGGTCAAGGGATATTGGGGCCACGAAAGATTCACCGATCACAGAGCCAACGAGGGAAGTTAAAGCGACCACCTCCTACTGCAAATTGACTCCTCTGATGAGTGTGGAAAAGAAGGAGAGCCCGATGAATCCGTACAATCGAGCGGACTGGACGAAAATGAACGCGAAATGGACAATGCCGGACACGGATGACAATGAGATCGGCGCTGTTATCAGTCTGCCGCAGCTTGACTGCGGCACGTTCCCGAAATCGTACATGGACGCGTGTTCCTGTTGTCCCCGGGACATCTTCGACAAGAACGACATGCCGGATGCCATCAACAACTACAGGAGTGGCGTCGTCAAGGACGACAACTGTTGCAAAGCCCATTGGACAAGGAAGGAGCGTTATCAGAAGATTAAGATGAAAGTCGGGAGAGCAATTAAGGTAGAATATATCTTCGTGATGGCCGTCGCGAAATCGATCATTCTTCCTCTTTTTGAGTCGAATCACTCAACGAATTTACTCGGGATAGGGAACTTGCAGGAGCTTTGAGAATTAATACTCTCTGTATCTTAATGATCGTTGTTTTATTTTTTTATTGAAAGTACGATCCACTACAATTACACGTGGAATAAAGTAACATTGAAACGTACATCATGACTGTGGCTGCGGACATCATTTATAGAAATTTTCAATGACTTTTCTGGAGACGTTGCTGGAGTTGTTTCACGAATTGCAACTCGAATTTAGTATTTAGGTCATTCGTTGTTTCTAGCATAGACTCGATTTTCCAAGAAACCTCGGAAAAAGAATATCTAGCGGTGTTAAAACGTACAATCTTGGAATTACCCTGCTTTTTATTTAATAAAAATACGGTTAGGCGTTGCATTCGATTCTTTGTTGTTTAACTGATCGAATGACGATTAAGAAAGAACCTTATGAACAGATATACAGATCTAACATTTAAAAGACTTACTGTACGATTTTCGCAGAGGCACAAAATATTTTTGATACGCGGCGAGGTACCAAAATTGAAGGAAGCTCTAGAGAAAAGAGGTTGGGTGCAGAAGTACGAAGCTACAAAAACAAGAACTTTACCTTACGGTTGGTCTTCTTACCTTCCTTAATTAAATCTTTTTACTCTCGACATTTTACTCCGTTTAATGAAAAAATCTACCGCGTAAATGTTGACCAAGTGTTTGAAATGAAAGGAAAACGAAAGAAACCTTGTCTTTATTCTAGCATAAATAATATTGAAAAATTCTAATTTGCCAGCTTAGGCTGAATTCGTGCTTGAAACAAAGGAAAATAATTCCCGCCGGTGGAAACTGTTTATTGGATTTGTAGGTAGCGTGGCCAGCTTAGAGGCAAGATCGTTGGGCGATTTGACCCAACCGGACGGCACTTTAAACGAGAAGGCGGTAATTTTCGCTTTATTACGTCACAAATCGCCAGACTTTATATGGGACTGCCGGAACGACTTCGTCGACTGGCATCGTGGCCTGAGTAGCAATACGATCCTCAACAGATACCAAAAGCCTTCCGTTTACACTTCCAAGGTTAACACCATCATCTTACTTTACGAGACTCTCTTCTATCTGACTTATCAGGTTTGGTCTAAGATCCGAGGATAACTGAACGTTCGATAAGCTTCGAGACCGTTTCCCATTTTCCTCCTTAACACCTTCGTCGCTTAATCAAAATAAGAATGTACGTTATGTTAGCGACGATGCAGTTTCATCGACCATTGCATTTCGATCGATTTCAATATTTCTAAGAATAGAGAGCAAATCGCAAAAAATGCCTTTCCTGATAAAGCAGATAACGCAGGAAGAATTTATTTGCAAAATGAGATACAATCTTTCGTGTTTCTCTTGCGAAACTCGTATGTAGCTAGGAATGGCTCGTTTGCTGGAGGAGGCTCACTGGCTGTACGAGAAGGACGTGTCATCGGTGCTATTCCCACGGAGTTACAACCTGAGCAGAGAGCCGAAAGCTTTCCTCGACGATTTTCGTTTGACCGCAGCCACCGGTCTGCTGAAGTCTTTCGTCGAAAGAATGCAAGATGGCGAGGAGTACACCGCGGACCCTGGACACCGTCCGATTCCAATGAGTCGGCTGGAATTCGCCATAAAACGTTGCGAGGAATTTATCGCTTGCGAACACCATCAGAACATAGATGAAGACTTTGTCGCCGAGTTTTCGGAAGAGGAATGGAATTCCTTTTTGGACGATTACAACGCCGTGGTGCACGAGGGGGCCGAGTTCGAGGTGACGACCGAGAAAAGTCGAGAACAGCTCCTGGTACGCCGTTGCTTTAGCCTTCCTCTACTTTTGCCGGTTGCGTTTCGACAAACATAGTCGGAGCACTCTTTTCTTCTTTTTTTCCATGTTACTTGCTCTTGGAAATTCAAAGGGTACAGGGTGATTCGTGTAATTTTTCTTTAACGCAAACACTCGTTTCGCCAAATACTTTATCCTCTAGTTCTTAGTCACCTTTGCTACTTTTATAGACCCTTTATCTCTAGTCCATTCTACGTATATAACTCGGAAAGTAGAATAAACCTCTCGTTAAGATTTTCAAATGTGTTGTACGCATTCTATCACCCGGAATCCAACGGTACAAAGTAAACGAAGTGAAGAAAACGCAAAGAAAGTCACACGGGTTACATCCGTCTATGTTCAAGTTACACAGCTTGTTGCGCTTCATTCTGCAGAAATATTTGGAAATTGCGAGTACGACGTTGACGAAATTCAGAGAGGTGGATCCGCAGTACGACTTGAACGGAATGAGGAATATTTGGATCCTGAAACCCAGTGAACTCTGTTGCGGTACAGGGATCAGTATATCGCACAATTTGAAGGATATATTCCGGAAAATCAAGAGTCGACCGAAGGATTACTTCATCGTTCAAAAATACATCGGTGTGCAATACGTTCTTACATCCATCGTTTGACTCTTCGATGATTTTCTACGATTTCATCTGTTACTTGAATTTTCAGAGCGTCCGTTGCTGATTCACGGGACCAAGTTCGACATTAGGCAGTGGTATCTGGTTACGAATACGTTCCCAATGACCATATGGATATTTAAGTAATTCTCCTCTATATTTACACCTGTCGTTTCCATGAATTTGTCTTCTTAGAAATTGGAAAACCTGCAAGTCTGCTTTTTCGTTTATTTATTAATATTTTACAAACATTCTGTCGTGGTTACATGTCGACCTCGACGGTTGAAACTACTCGTTGGATGATAAAAGTTCGAAAAGAGAAATATTCCATTTGCTCTCGGCCCTCTGGACGCGAAAGATCCTATCTTTGAAAGAAAATTCATCCCTGTATAAATGAATAAATCTAAAGATGTGCTATTAACCACGTGTACGGTGGTAGTACCGAAAAGGATCTTTCAAAGAAAACCACCTTTGGAATTTTCGACTCGAAAGAATTTCGACGAACGAGAGATTCGGTCAGATTCCATCAAAGAATTTCCCCCGATCCTTTTCCATCCTTTTCCATCCTTTTCCATCCTTTTCCATCCTTTTCCATCAGGGAAGGACTGCTCCGATTCAGCTCGAAACCCTACACTTTCTCAACTTATCACGAAGCGATTCATATCTGCAATACCGCCATTCAGGAGAAGTACGACGAGGAGAGACGAAGGCGGAGGAAACGTGGAAATTCGGAGGAAGTCGTAAAATCGATTCGCGATCAAGGATGGGACTGCGAGAAGCTGAACGAATATTTAAAGTAATCTCTCCGCTGGTCTATTCGTTCTACGAGAGAAGTTTCGGTTATCCTTCGTTCGTTACGCTCGATAGAGCTTGCTGATTCTCCCGGGATTGATAGGTCCGGTACGCAAATATGACGGTATCTGTGTACTTACTTTCTTGTCCAACCGATCGACTCTTCGCCTCTCCCATTCCACTCACGTCCTTATTTTCTCCCTGTATAACACTTTGCCATACTTGCTTTCGCTTTTCCTCCGAATCTCACAAAAAATGCTCGACTTAATCCTTTCGATATCGCGTACATTACAGGTCAGAAATGTCTAGTAAATATTAAAAAAGAATAATACTGCTTTTTCGCAACAGGCGAAGAGTCTCGAATTTACTCGGTATCCAATTTTCTGATCAGTTAAGAAACGCGTTAAAGCCGGTACGTTTGTACGATGGGGAAATTTTGAAAGAAATCCTCCGGGTTTATCTCGTCGAACGAATTATCTAATACCGAAGCGAGTTCGATTTCCATGGACGCGTAACGTTCGACGGTAAAAGTTGGTGTGATCGTAATTGGCAGGCAAACGGGACTCGAAGGCGAGCCATATTACGATCAGATCTATCCGAAGATGTCGGAGGCGATAGTCCTGACGATGCTGGCCTCGCAGGAGTACATGGACAGGCGTCGGTGCAGCTTCGAGCTGTACGGGGCTGATTTCGTCGTGACGGAGGACCTCTCGGTCTGGTTAATCGAGATCAACACGAATCCACGGATGCACCCACCGAGCTCGAAAATCACCAAACGCCTCTATTCCAATGTTCTCGAGAGCTTGGTTAAAGGTTAGCAAACTGCGAATATAGAGGGAAGGAAGTTGTCAGAAACCGAGACTGCGGGTGAAAGTTTTGGTGGATAGCGGTTTAGGAGAAGACAACGGAGATGATACATGTATTCTAGACTTCCTCGCGACTATCTCTCCAACGAGCCTTTCAAATCGTCCAGTATCGACCAACCGAGCTTTCGGTCTCTGATTAAGCAACTTTGCCCCAGCCTGCCGATACGAATCGACGCTCCTCGAGTCTTTTGCTAGCGACGCGCTTCGACCACGGTGCACGATCTAGGCCAAATATCGAAAAACTGTCCCCGTTCTTCCTCGCCTTCTCACGTATAGATCTTTCATTTAGCCTAAGTGTGCTTAATTATCAGGAATTGTTCAAACATTTTCTTTTTTTTTTAATTCTAATTGAAACTTTTCATTTAAAATTGAACGAATCGTTAAAGTGTTTTGCGTAAAATCCTCGGAATACACCTTTCCTACAATTTCCCCGTCGATGTTATACGTTTGTTAAACTATTCGAAATTTCTATTGATCTTCATCGAAGTTGTCAAAGTTACTCAACGAGCTTCTGCTTGACATCGTTCGTTATAATCCTTACGTTATAGGAGAGTTGTCTGCGTTTAAACGTTTTTATTAAATACCACTCTAACAAAGTTTGACCACTAAAAATTGGAAAAATAAGGCGAAAACGATACTTTCTTTATTAGCCACGACGCGGAACAACTTTTCACCGAGCGAAAAATGTTTACCTCTCATTTTCGACTAGCAGCGTTTCCTCATAGAGCGGTACGGTTGTAAGAAACGAAAGGAAATTGCTTTAAACGCGAAATCCTTTTAGCCCCGTTAATCTAATGCTCGTATCAGCGTGGCTTCGATGCGCTTTCAGTCTCGCGGGACGGGTATATCTTTTCATACTCAAAATCCACGTTCGTTCGAGCGTGATGTACCGTTCCGTTGGAGGAAATTCGATAGAAGTAAAAGTAAATAAACGAGGCTAGAGTGGAAGGCTCGGAAATGATCCCGCTTTACGATTAACCCTCTAATAATTCTCACTTTCATATTTACACAAACTTGATACTTGGACGAATCGAGAAATGAGTGTTCGAATATTCGCCAGAGCTGAGAGTGAAAAGGAACGCGAACAAGTGTGAAATCCTTTCAGATTATTCAGGTGTGATCCAACCTAAACGCGAATATCCTCCGGTGACAGAGAAAGAAAGGGGAAAGAATACGCGTCGAATATTTCTCGATTTCCTCGGTGTGCGCAAATACTTGCAAAAATCGGCGTGTCTCGGTCGTATGATATTCCTCGTAAATACACAATGGTCGTTTCACAGCGAAAGAGTTCGAAGCGAACAAAGCAACGACGCGGCACAAAGTCGACCCCCGGTGCACGTACGCCCGCGAAATGCACTCGACCTCGTAACGAACGAGAGTGAACGGGTGGAATAGCGGCAGGGGCGATGAGGATGATGAGGATGATGAGGATGATGAGGGTGTGTGGGGGGGAAAACGAGAGTGGAAAGAAGAGCGAGAAATCGAAGAGCGGGGCAAATCGTTCGTTATCGTTCCGTTCATTTTCAATTTGTTTCAGTGATAATGGATGTACCGATGAACCCGAACGCGGATACGGGCGGCTTCAGTCTGGTTTACAAGCAAAATATACCCGACTTCCGGCCTTATCTCGGCCCGTGCCTCTTCGTGTTCGGCAAGTCGATAACACTGCAGGAGCATCCGCGTAAACGGGAGAAGAAGAAGAAGGGGAACGATAAAGCCTGGCTGAAACAACAACAGCAGCAGCAGCAGCAGCAGCAGCAATTTCGTGCGTGGACTGCTCCGCCGATGATTCCACGGCTGAGGGAGCCGAAAATAGTCGACTTTATCGACTACTTGAACACCGCCCACTGCACCGCCGCCAACTGATACCGCTGTGTACGCTCGTTATCGCCGCTACGTTCGACCAATCGTCACCGAATCGTCGCTCGATGGCTGATAAATCAAAATGTACCAGATAAAACGACCGACTCGGCCGAGAGTAGGGTTCGAGCGTTAGGAGGATGGGGTGCCGGTGGACTCGTAAACGGGAGTTCGCCGCGGAGGATCGCGGGAAAGTCGTTAAAGTCGGAACGACCCAGTTTCCCCGCGGAGAGTCGAACATCGAAACAGTTTTGGTAGGCTTTCATCGGGATCGGTAACAAAAAAATTCGCTCGACGCTCTTTCTCTTCCTTTCTGCAAGAACCTCTGCTCGAAGATCTTGCTCCCTTATATTCCAACAATTTCGATAGAAACTCTATTGTACAACACGACCTAATCCAACCCCGATTAATGTAACAGTATCACCTTGTAATTTGATTAATAATAAGACATCCAACGAGACCTGTCTGCGATCCTGTGGCACGCGTTCAATCTTTCATTACATCCTCGCCGAAGAATATCGTCGATCTATAGATGAGGTTCTCCCGATGAAAATGAGCTCAAGTACGACCTCGTTTGAACTACTTTTCCAAAATCGAAACTTGCTGGGTAAAATAGTACGAACGAAGTCGATGTCTGGATTCATTTTCATCGGGAGAATCTCACTTAACCAGTGACGATATATTCGTCCATGTAAAACAAAAAATGCTGCGACCTTTTTATCTTTATCACAAGGTGCATCATCGTAAAAGTACCTGTGGTGACCCTAATCCGGTGTTTCCTGTACAGAAAAATCAATCGGAAAATCTGATCTGTATTAGCTTTCACCGATCGAACCATTTCTCAAGTTTCCCATCTCAGCCGAGCCGAGTTTCTAACAATTCGGGGGTATTCGGTTCCGTTCCGTTCCGATTTTACGACTCCCCCAGCTTCCCACTTTTCCAGAGAAAAGTCAGTTGCACCGTGGTGTAATTAATGGGTGCAAGATAGACGAAGTAATTAACGCTGTCGTTAGTCGGTGCCGTCGCTGCGTCGTCGTTTCTTTCGGCAACTTCCGGGCAGAAATACCGAGTGAATGCGCTTGCCGGAGCTTTTAAGAGGAGAATCCACTTTTCCCACAAAGTCTTTTATATCGTCTGTGACGCAGCCAGAATGGAATAGTACATGGGGCTTTATATTCATCGAGTGTATACACGAACGAGTGGAACATCATGTTTTACCGCGCGCGCGGACCTTTTATGTATTTATAAATATTTTCTCCTTCGAGATCGGGATGTAAATCAATGGTCGATTGTTTCTCCGCGATATTTCTGTCGAAAGAGAAGAAGAGCCGAAGAAATTGTGAAAATGCACGAACGATTATATAAAATTCAATCGAGCGTTCGTTCGCGTCGAATTTATAATATTCATACGTTTCAATTGAAATAATAAATCCGGAACGGTTAAGTAAAATTTTTCGCTCGGTTTAATCGTCGGTTTATAAACTCGTGTAAAATAATTCGCCGCTGTACCGTGCACAGAAGAATATACAGAAGGTAAAGACAATCGTTTTATTGATATGTACATACAATAAATTTATTTACAAATAATACAATAAATTTTGACGTCGTAACTTTTTATTCGTTTCTTCTTTTTCTTTTTTCTTTCTTTTTTTTTTCTTGTTTTCTTTTGTTTGTTCCTTGATGATATATCTTAACAAAATACTACGCTCTTACCAATTATTGTGCCGTGCTGATGATATTCGAAAACTCTTTGGTCACGGAAGTTTAATGGAAATGTAGGTAATATTCGGTTTTACCCTGCGCAAATATTCACCCACAGAACGTTAACGATCATAGGCAATATGGCGGTTGAATGGAAACCGCGCTACACGTATCATCGCGTCGATTATCTCTTCGTTCTCCTTCACCTTTGCCTCTCGTTTCATCTCATACAAATATTACGTTAGCTACTATTAAAATTATAAAACACATCGGCCATGTCTTTGTGTACGACGAACTTCCCTCCCCATGGTGCATCGCTGCCGGATGTTCCTCTGCAACAGAAAGTTCTCTACTTTAATCTTGTTATCCGATACCTAACCCTCGTATTTCGAAATAACCCGGCAAACTCGCGATGAAAATTTTACCGACGGTATATAACAAGTTCAACCAAACATGTTCCTCCTCGCGTAAATAACACACCGTAAAAATTATTCATACTTATTTATTCGTACGAATGGACAAAGAAGTGTGAAGTAAAGCCAGATAAGGCTAAACAACATGTGTATGGAGATTTAACAAAAATATAGGAAAAATTGCAGAGTATCTTATTCGTTGGAATTTTAAGCACAAAGTGTTTCGAAGATACGAACAACTTTAAACCGTATTACACGATGCAATAGTTGTCACGTTGATTTCAGGCGTCTATTCTGACGTATCACGTAACCATCTGCCGACAAAGATGGCCGTAGCGAAAGATTAATACACGCGATCAGTTAGAAACGGTGTAATTGTTAAAGAGACATAGCGAAAGGGTTCCCATTCGTTTTTCTTCTCGCGAAAAACTGATCAATGGCATACTACAATACGTACGCAGAAAGTTCGACTAGAAAGTGTGACGACAAGTGCAGAAGCAAAACGATTCGAACGATTAAGAGAAAGAAGGCAAACAGGCGTTTGCGAGGCGGATCAGTCAGGACGATGACGGTGATAAATCACCGTCGTGCACCGCGTGTCGCATCGATCTGCATTCGCGTCAGGTAAGGCCGTACAGGCCATTGTACCGAGCAATTAACGCTTGAAGTTGATAAATAACATACCGGAAACTCGGCTTAACTTATTTCGAATTATCGTTAAATCCATGCGTCCGCTTTCAGCCCGCGATAAGGCGCACCCTAATAATTTACCGACCGTACACCGAGCAATTATTCCCGTGTTATATTCGTCGTTCTGGTTTCTGGTGTTTCGCCGGTGAAACACTTTTGAAAAATTTACTTCGATTCAAACATCGCCCCGCGATTATCCTATTATATCGTCTGATAAATATTCAACGAACGATCAATCAGCGTGGATCGAATAGAGGGTTGAAATATTTCATGCCACTTACCGTTAACAACGTGCACCTTGATGCTGCTGGGATTCGCGTTGCTCGGCTCACAGGTGTAGATTCCGGAATCGCTCGGCACTGCTTTCTGGATCATTAAACGACTCGTCGTTTCGGGGCCTTTCTCAGTCACCAAGCTGATACCGCCGCGTGGCGAGTCGAAATTAATTACCTGAACCAGAAGACGAAAGCACGTTTGTCGATATTCACGCATCCATTAACCTACACATACCGTTCGACTACGCGCGAAAGGATTTTTTCATATTTTTCGTTGATCATTTCAAAGAAAGAAATAGTGTCCTTTGAATTCGCGACGTATTTTTGTCAGGTTAGATTTTCAACAACGGTTATGTAGACCGACGTTTACATTGAATGGCAAGAAATTTGAATACAACATTCTGTACGAGCGTATTATTTATTTGAATGTAGGCTACGAGAGTAAATATATTCACAAAAGTAAAAGGAGAAAAACAACTAAGCTCTTCACAAAAGGAACAGAATCGAAACGGAGTTCGTTTTTTCCCCCTTCTTTCTTCTTTCACGGGCTTATGTACGGATTACTTCTATGCATGGGAAAGAATTGCATTTACTTGTCGCGCACAAAGCGTGTCGGATTTTGTAAAGAGACACTTGTAAACCGAGAATAAGATAAAGTCGCGATGCATTCGTGCCAACTGAATAGAAGCGCATTACGGAAAAGGATATCGTTCTCCTTTTTTTTGTTCGGTTTAACGTGCGCGTACACCGTCGACGTTGGGAAAATGTTATTTAACGCGAAAGGGCCCATGCGCGAAGGTTTACGTCCGAGAGTAACGTACAACTGGATTCTATGTATTTGCTCTTCAATCAGCGGGGTTAATAGTATCTACAATAGAATCTCTTTCAAGGGGAAAAACGACGAGAGTCTCGCGAAAAGATTTCCTAACCCATTTTCTGTACGATTACTTCAATTAATTCCGAATATTTATACTACATTTTAATGAAATCCCTTTGCATTGGAAGTATAATACTACTTCTACGCACAGATAATACTCGCGTGCATATAGTGAATCCCATTAATATTCCGACACCATTTAAATTAGCATAACTGTTTTAAAATTGGACCAAATGAATTGCGTTCTCGTGAGAAGTTAGAAGGATTAGTTTACTAATAGGTCGAAGTTACGTGGAAAAGAGTAATGGACACCTTTCACAATTTTTTTCTTTCTTTTATGTGAGCTTGTAATGAAGATTTAAAAAGTACATTTTATAAAGTTACGTCAATTATACACACGCTGAAAATTTTATCGAAATCGATCAATACTGCTATGAGCTACGAACGATTGAAGATGGCAAACATTGAAGTTTTTCACGACCCTTACAATTGCCATAAATCGAGAGATTCTTACATCTCCCACTTGCTGTCGATTGTTTCTGCATCAACCGATTTCGACGACATTTTAAGCATGTATATAACATAAATCTACAAAAGATATTTTAAAAATTTTCATTACGAGCTCGGATAAAAGAGTTGCAAAAAGAGAACTCGACTATGTTCTCTGGAATTCCGACTAATTACAATTTCTTTCAAGTATTTTTTACACGTCATCTAGTAAACTACTGCTTCTAACTTCTTGTGAAAACTCAATTCGTTTGAAAATATTCCACGTTAAATTTGCAGCTTAGGGTTAATCCACGTGAGCGATATAAAGGACACGAAAGTGTGACTTGCTACAAAATTTGTGGAAATATCAATTACACAGGGAATGAGTTTTTACGCTCCTGCTGGATCACGGTAACTTAACATAATCAATCGTTTTTCAGTACGAAGGACGATTGAATGGAAAGTTTCTCACAAGGAGACGGTAACTACAAGAAAAGGCTATAGAAAATACCACGTGTTTAAGAATTATCCGAGAGCATTGTTGAAAAATGTATATATCCCGGGAAAGTTGTTAGCGTAAAGAGTTAACCTACCATTACGATACCTTTGAACCTCGGAAATTGACTTAAATGACTCAACAGTGGTATGCGATGTAACCGGTGCGAGAAAAACTTTCACCGATCGTGCAACAACTTGTTCGAAGTTGTTAGGAGTGATAAGAAGTGGAAATTGCTACCCTGTTAATTGAAACTTGTACTACATTGCAGAAGGCAATTTCTGCTTTGCAACAGGAAGTTTCGAAGCGTTTTTAATAAACCACCGGTATCGATTTGTACACAGCCAAGGAAGTGTGCCATTTCGGCAAAGATTCTCGATTGCACAGAAGTTTCTAAGAGTCCGTTAAATTAACACGAGTCGAACGGAACCTACCGAAACTGTTCGAATCGCGATTCAAATGTCAAAACCGGCCTACGCAGATGTTACCTCTTCAAACATGTAGATGTAACAAGCAGGATCAATTGCGAGTACGGAACTTTGTCAATGTTGATTCTGACCTATCTTTAAAAGCTCTGTGGGATGTCTTTAAACTCTCGTATTCCGTCGTTCGATTAACTTGCACATGTGCCCTATCAAACGTTTACTTTTGTCTCCAAATATACTGTTATACGTATGCTTTACAGTACTCGAACAATAGCAAACGAAAACAATGCGCGTATACCGTTTTTGAAACCAGTTTCGTCAAAACCGATTTCCACGTAACGCGTATCGTACCTGTGTTAACTTCAATCGGAACACCGGATAAACGGTAAACAATTTGTCGCGCAGAAGCGTAACAGTTGACAAATTTTTTGATCTCCTTGCACCCGTGATACTTCCAGTTTTTAGCAAACTATCTTAGTTCATGCAGGTATTTCGTTACATTTGCTAAATTTAACAGTATACCTCCTCTGTACACCCATTCCTCCATTTACGCGAATAATAATAGCGCTGAGTCTGCTTGTATGAAAAAAAGCACGGTAAAAAAAGAAGGTATAAGTTATAAAAACATTTTAATCGC
The DNA here is from genome assembly GCA_951804975.1 of Anthophora plumipes. Lineage (NCBI taxonomy): Eukaryota > Metazoa > Arthropoda > Insecta > Hymenoptera > Apidae > Anthophora > Anthophora plumipes. The sequence continues at coordinate 27,145,853 of OX638113.1, read as the reverse complement.
ATAGGTTGATAAAAGAAATAACGATATTTCTTCGGCTCGTATGATTGGTTCTAGTGTGTGTATATACCGTGTCTGGTTATTTTAGCGAGCAAGTGAGCGAGCTATTAGAAAACGTTGAGAAAAAATGGATGTTTCGTCCAGCTTAAGTACTGTGCCATTTTGTATACTATGGGCAGCGATAGATGGATCAGGAAAATTTCGTATAGCGGAACAGTTATATTTATTACGTGGGACAAAGTACAGACAAGGTAGAAGCAAGCCGGTACTACGATTCCCACGTGACGTCTTTTTTAAATACCGATAAATACGTTCCAGTATAATTGACTTTCACCGCGTGCATTTGTCGGAAGTTCGTCGCGATTCGATGTTGTAGGTGAAATGGCGACGCATTCCGCGCGATAGCTACGGATTTCAGCCGGTTGATAGCACGTGTACACAGTTAAAAGGGAACAATATTGGATCCTCGGGTATATACATCCGACTTTTGGTTCGGAATCATTTCCTCAAAGCTACCGCTCGCTGGTTTCTCATATTCCTTGTGGAAACTATCCCCTCTCAGAGGATTCTCGCGCTGCCGCGCGTAATACCGTTGCGTCGTACGAGAGTACAAAAGGTATTTTGCTTGAAGGTTCGCGGGAAGAATGGTAAGAAGATAGGTATATGCGAGCCGCGTTTCCCTCGACGTATTCCCTTTGAGTCGGCACAAAGAACCTTGCGAGCACGTAAAATGAACGGCGAATACCCGGCTTACCTTGTTCTCTACCCTCTTACCTCACCCCAACCTCCTCTCTCTCTCTCTCTCGCTCTGACATTAACTATGCAACGCGTACGTACTACACATTATATTATCGCGTTACGGGTGCGTATTCTCGAGTTATCGCGAGTCACTTTACGATGTGGTTCAAATTCGAATCGAACGGGGGTGTCGTTAATATTTTACCGACCGAAACGCAACAAATTAATTAACCCTCGCTCAGCCAATTCCGGGTCACTTTTGACCCATGCCTTATTTACCCTATAGTAAGGACAAGCGCGATGGCAAAGATGGAGACAGTATTGAATAGAATGAGCCGATCGGTAAAGTGTTAATTACTTTAAACCTACGTATCCTTATGGGAATACCCACCTCCGTATTGTGACTCCAGACCATCATGGGCGGTGGTTCCGGAGCGTACTTTACGACGCATGTCAAGTTAATAGTGCTACCCTTGTTGACGAATAGATCGGGTGCTCCGATGATGATGGTGATAGGTTCTGAAACGGAATTTTTTTTCGGAGAACGTCTTATTATTCTCCTATCGCGTTGGAACGTTAGAAACGAAAGCCAGAAAGTTTGAATAATTATTTCTTTCGAATTGAATTAAAACAAAAGGAAAAAATGTTACATTTCAGGATGAATCAAGCGGTGGCAAAAGGAGACGATGTAAGAGACGATCGAAGCCGAGCGACGCGAGATATCATTTTATGGGAATATCTTTGATATTTTTATCGGTTCGCGAAAGATAAAAGCGGGAGACGTTAGGCGGCATTTTCAGGTCAAGTCAGGGTGATAAGATCCTCTCATTTAATAGTACGGCCCGGTTAGGATATCAGAGCAGTCATTAACGGTATACTTGCGAGGATATATGAGCTCGCATACGGCCTGGTTTCACCTGCTTTGTATGCCCGCATGAAATCTTTGCATGGATTTCGTACCTATCCTCGATTAGAACCCCTTATGCTTCATCTTTCGCTACACATCTACACCTTCCTTTTTGCCAACCGTGTCTTTCAATTTACTATCCTTTCAATATATTTTCCTATATTTCTCTGGAGTGTCCCTTTTTTTGAAATTCGCAAAATAATTTTTTGAACAATTCGCCAGAGATTCCGTACCTGACCTGATCTAATCAACAGCGCGTATTACATTTGCCCTACTCTAGTTTACAGTATGCTGAGACTGTATGTAATTATAACGAAATACGGTGACTGTTTAGATGGTGAAACAGTTTGACCAAATTTCCCTGCACGACAAGATACGCATATATCGCGATAAGTTACGATCGCGCGACATTAATGATTCATTTTAATAACAAAATAACGTATCAAAATCAGGGGAAATAATTGACCCACATATTGTTCGGTTCATTAAATCGGTCAGATATTGGCATTAAACGCGAATGGCAAATATTGCCCTGCTTTCGTATTTATGATGCCCCCGAGGCACGCGTCAACTTTCGAAGTGAATGATGATCGCGTTCCTATCAAAACAAATATAATCTTCGTATAGAACAACAGGATCGTTTCAAGCATGAATCACGTGAACAATGTGTATATGATGCAACGAGACTTCGACGTTTAGGATAATACGAAGGATGGAAAAAAGAAATGAACGTAAGAAGAAAAGTCTTGTGAAAAGTTTCGAGATTATCTCGTTGGTTCGGCCAGTTGCTTTTCTTACCGACTACCGTCAGATAAACAGGATGACCGATAGGTGGTGTCGTTGATATTTGGCACTCGTAAATACCAGAGTCCTTCTTCTGAGAGTATCGTATCTTTAACGTCCATTCTTCGCTGTGGACAAAGTGCAGCGCCTCGAACCGCTGGTCGCTCGTGTAGGTGTAACGACCTACTGTCAGCAGGTGGATGTCTCGATGTCTCACCCAGGAAACCTGTAACACGAAGTATCATTCTGGCGTCATGGATTTTAATGGAATTTCAACGACGGATGGAAAATCGAGAAACACTTCGTCCATATTCAGAAGGTGATCCATCGCGCGTGTAACCCCTCCCTCAATTTATACAGTAAATTGTAACAATTTTTAACAAACTTTCGACGATTGCACTTTGAAGGTTACCTTTACCAGCAACGGTACTATCGTCGCTATTGCATCTTATGAATATCTTCTATAAGTGTGTTAGGGACGTTCTTATTGTAATTAATATTGATTTGACGGAGAAAGAAAGAAAGAAAGAAAGAAAAGAAACGTGGATGAAGCGCATCATTTGGTCTCCTTCGAAGCGCGAAAGTTCGTCGATCGAAGGAAAAGTAGGGCAGCTCGGCTCGTCGCCGGCAATTTTCGCGATCACTCGATCAAGCAAACGCCTCTTGTCGATAGAATCGATGAAAAAGTTGATACGCGCGGGGAAACGCGGGCACACGCGCGTATCACGTTAATTCCGAGGTCAATTGCGCGAGTCCCGTGCATGCACGTATTTAAATCAATAACCTACCGACAATATCAATGAACCGTGAACGTAATTCCGCGAAGTGCATTCTCCCGCAGAGTTACATTTACATCCGATTGACCTTAATTGTCGCTTAAAAATCTACCGAAACTTCCGAAGAGAATAATCGTAAAAATTCCCTGTTTATTTCGTTCCATTCACGTGTGCCGTTCCCACCAAATAATGTCAAAGGGTAATAAGTGGAAATTCGAAGAGAAACATTGTCAAATATTCTGCTGGAACGCGTTCTATCGTACTAGATGAAACAAACAAATGCAATCTATTTAAGTAGGAGAAGAGAAACTAAACCTCGTTAATCAGATCCAATTGTATACACGTATGTATGTACATATTCGAAGAATTTCTTAAGGAACATTTTTCAGACGATGTTTTAATATAAACGACTCTGCCCTTTCTTCTCCAACGAGAGAAAAAAAGAAAATTGCTCGTGTAAATGTTGTCTCAGAAAATCGATCTCTTTTCACTTGGTTCAGCAGAGATGATACCAACAGGAAAAGGCGAAACTGAAAGAAGCATCGAGATAAAAAATCACAACGATTGCTTTTGACTTAAAATTATATTCTATTTGAGGAAGTTTGGTGAAGAGATATCATCAGAAGCTGTTTATTCACTTCAACCTGTTTGCCTTTCGTATGATTAGGTTACACGTTTCCGTGATCAATTTTTTATTCAATCAAATTTTTATATTTTACACCTTTTCCAAATTTGATGTTTCAGAACAATTGGTAACGTTTATTGGAAAGTCATACTTGCCAGTGTTCTGTATTTAAATTTAGTACTGTGAAAAAAAAAACAAAGGACTCTTCTAACAGCTTAATAGCGAAAGGATATACCTTGAGCATCCTTACGCTTCGGTTAATTTTATTTCACAAGTAAATTATCGATTCGTTTAGGTTGACTGAAAATAAAATCGGTGGTAAACGTGTCACTCGACACTAACCAGAGCTTTTGTTCCGTGAGAATGACGTTGTTTGCAATTACGTAATGCGTGGAATCGGTTTAAAAGGGGTTGCAGCGAACACGAGAACGAATCACGCATGTATTCAGAATGTTACCGTGTAGATGATGAAAAAACAGGAGGAAATTTTAACATCTCTACTTGACATAATATTTACGCTATGATATTACAATCAGCGTGATATTATTTCACGTCATAACCCGGCTATTCTAAAAATCATATTACCTTTGCAAACTTTATTTATAGTCTCATTAGACTCCATATTTGTTTTATAAGATTTGCGTGCATTAGCACGCTGATAAATAAATAAATTTCCATCGTACGTTACGAGTATGACCCAAATTTGTTTTATAATTGTATCATGTACGTAACAGGTCAGGTAAATGCAGTCTCGCCGATACGTATAATTTAATCTTAAATCCTAATTACAAAACGAAAAGTATTGAAACGATAAATAGAAAAAAAATATGCATCCACCCATCGAATATATATATATATATATATATATGTATGTATATACGTATGCATGTATATTTTTCCTTTGAACTTTCGAAAGGAATCCTTGAAAGCGCGTTTCATGAATAATGCTCAGGTGTCGATAAATTTCCAAGCATGAACGCAATAAGAGAAAGAAAGAAGCATCCGTTCGATTATTCGTTGGCGCTTCGAGTGGCCGTGACAAATGGAGTCTGCTAAGCTCGGTGAAGGAGTCTTGGTATTAAAGGGGAAGCATTCTCCGGTGAACGAAGGAGCGGAGCAGAGCAGAGCAGAGCAGAGCAGATGGCGTGGAGGATCTTTTCGAGGGTTAGGTATTTCGTTTCACGTTCGTGCTCCGTCACGAGCGCGTAAACCAATTTCCCGTAACGACGCTGCGGCCTACTAGGTTGCACTCGAGCCGGGTGTGACGTCACCATGGAGATTCGGTATTGTCGTAGCCAGGGCAGCCCGCGAACCTGGCAGCTGCGAGTTCTCGAGATGACACCCGCTGTGTCATCGGCATTAGTCGCTGCATTGTTTGCTGAAATCCAACCGAAATCTATCCAGCACGCGCTCGATCGTACATAGGCTTTCCGTGTAACACCGCTAGACCAAAGTTGAATAAAGCGAATAAAGCAGCAACGTCGCAGGGCACAAGTATTCGGGCAATGGTTTACAGGGAATTTCGTGGTTACCTTGCCTCGCGAATAACTCTCTTCTGCATTTACGCTTTTCCGTACGGTTTCCTCTCCCTATAATCGCCGTTTAGTCCCCTACCAACGTAATCGTGGATATTGTTAAATAGTTGGTAAACCAACGATTTATTTAACAATTGTTTGCGGATTTCGAAGTAGGAGTCGTTGCATCGGATAGTGGACGCTTGTTTGTATTATTAGGAATGGTCCACTGTTGCATACCGAAGAGAAAATTGAAACCAAAGGGATCCTGCACAAATCAATCGAATCCGGAGGAATTTCCGTGGAATTTGCTCGACGATACTGCGATATTGCTCGGTCTCTCACCCTGTCCGATATTATTGGGGGGCAGAATTGATTAATCTAAGTACTCGCGTTTTCCTACAGTTTCTCGTGTATATTCACACGACGTGTTAACAGTTTAATACAATTTCGGCTATGTTTCGAGAAAGCTGTTTAAAAGAAACAGCTAGGCTATTATTTCTAAACTCTCGAAAACTTGTAGTTTCCATCATTGTAGGAAGTTCCATTAAAAATGCAGCCAACATACGTCGCGCGATCCACTCGAGACAGCACGAGTCGCGTATATAGTATGATACGCAGGGTGCATCAAAAATGCACCAAGTACACGTCGCTGTCGCGTCTTCGAGCTATTCCCAATAGGACATGTTTTCTCGTCTTTTTTCGTCAACGTGCTTACGTTATACCCGTATACAATATTTCTAGCGTAGCTACGCGACTATTATCGAAAAAGTAGCCGAAAGAACGAAGAACCAGTGGTACGGTTGTGCGTGGATAGGTTTAACGTTGCCATTTTCAGCGTTGTTTGCGCAGAGAATACCGCTGTTAGATGCTCGTCTTACGACTTCCGTCTCCATTGACGTTCGCGGAGATTACAGGCTCTTACCGTGAAAGTAGACAGCAGGGAAAATGGGATCGAGAAGGGAGACGGAGGATAGATCTCGAGAAAATAAGGACTCTGCTGATCTTTGTCCGGATAAAAGAGACCGGGTTACGCCTACCCTGGACCGACGCGACGCCGCGTGCTACAGAGAAACTTTGTCTCTGTACACCACATACACACACACACACACACGACTGTCGCGTGTATGTTGCACTTTCCTGCCATCCGAGAAGAAACATGGAACGGTGTAATGATCTCGAGCGCTTTGTTCCTGAACGTCGTAATCCGGCTGCAGTTTCAACAATGACGAACAACCGTGCTCGCGATTCAAGCTTTCGAATTTCTTTGTTTTCCTTTCGCCTCTTTTCGCAAATAAATCGAAATCCTTATGCTGTTATATCCGTCTGTGGAATTTCCAGGTTACGATCCACTTGATTGAAATATAAGTATCATCGAAAGACCTTTCCTTCCTTCTCAAAACGAAACCATTTATTTACCAACACTTTTCTAACGTTCGCCTGACATTTTTGTTTGTAACAAGCAATTTGATTTGCGACGTCGAAGAAAGTTTCTAACTTAGTTTCATTTTTCGCAACAAAGCAGCAGACAACTTTGAAGTTCGTGAAATTCTCTGGTGCCTACGTCGAACTTCCTTATAACGAGGAGAAAATTACCAAAATGGCTGCCTTTCAAAGGTAAAGGTCCGTTTTGACTCTCTTTTCCTATCTATCGAACCGGCTAAAATATCGCTTGAATGAAATCACTTAAATGTGAAACCGTTAAATCGCTGTTCTTACAAGATAAATTAAATTCCATTTTCGTAAATGACAGTTTACGTGGGAATAATTGATTCTCATATCGTTGAATGAAGATAATCTCCGTTGTATGCACAGATTTAAGTATCTCTCACGGTAAAACGGTTTACGTAATTTATTATTTCCTCTTATGTATCGCCCTACACTGCGTATCAGTATTTATCTTCGTTCTGTGTGCATTATATTTTATGGCTCGATTTTCCGCGAGAGGCACGAGAAGTATCGTAATTATTCGTCGTCATTATCATCGCTCGTCGATCGTTACCGGCCATTGTCATGGTTATTTTTATCACCGTCGTCGCGCTTATTAACAAGATTATTAATATTCCGTGGATAAATGTTCGCAAACGCGTTTTCGACGCGAAGAATCGAACCTATGGATTTTTAATTACGCAACACGTTTAGATGCTCGTGAAAGCATGCTAATTGAATTTAACTTCGAAATTTATTAATTTCCCGGGATAATAGGCAATATCACCGATACACCGAAACATTATACGTTCTTTAGAAGTTTTCCGCGCGCTTGCTATCGTTCTTTTTACCTTTGTCACACTCTCCGAACATTTGAACGACGCTGAGAATGAAAATAACCTGCATTTTACAATCCCGATTACTTTTAGAGAAAACATCTGGACTGAAATTGAGTTTCCGTTACTTCTGTTTTGTCACGACTTGGACAATTTCATCTAAACGTGCTGTTTCAAAGGAGAAATTCCTCTTTTAATTCAAAAACCGTTTCGTTACCGTGTCGCCGATAAAAATTCTATATTCTAATATTCCGTCTATTAATCTAAGTATTAATTTTCCAATTTTATTTTATATCGAATAAAATGTCGCATTCTCCGCTAAAAACTGTTATCTTGATTTTTATTGAAGAACATTAGGAAAATGGACAAAGTATTGTTTAAGTTAGATAATTGGTTTTCCACAAGTAAGAACAGAGAGGGGAGAAGGTTCGAAGAGACGATTTCTATCAGTTACTTTTGCCAATAAGTCAACGTGTTAGAAATTCGAGGGTTCCACGTCGAGCGGGAAATCAGGTAAGGCCGAGAGTAGTCTGGGGAGCCATTGTAATTGCTTTTCATCGGGAAGCTCTAAGCCAAAGTCAAACTGCTGTTGATTAGCCTTGCGGTCTCTGTATGCCTACTAATGAAGACCGCCATTATCGTTGCCGGTGTATTAACAGCGGGTTCTTAGCTGGTCTGGCTAAACATATCGTGATTATGTACACCTTCGCCTTTCAAAGCTGCCAACTGCTTCTGTTTCCAACGAGCATTCACCTATCCATACGATAGAACGTATCACAACCAATGAGAGTCAATTAGCGGATTAAACGCAATACCGCAACAAGCATAAATCTACGAACAGAACGTCTTTGGATCCTCTGCTGATTCTACGAACCCAAGTCCCTTTCACCTCAACTTTTGTCTCGCCTCTGTGAACCTTCGTTCCATTTACGCGAACCTTTGTCTTCTCTGTCCTCCTTTTCATTTTTCCGGGGTTAAGCAACGATGTTGGGAACATTTCTCTACACTTTGTGAGGAATTGATCGCGAGCTTCCCCACCGATATCGCCGTTTTTCTTTCGTACGAAAGCCCACTTTCCGTCGTTTCGCGAAGATTATTTAGGGCAAATGTATTATATTTCACGCACAGGTGAATTCCTAGCTTAAACGAGCTTCTGCAAGTATGCGTGAAGTTTGGTCAAACAAGCGATTAATCATTGAAATAGTTAGACGAAAACTCACCGTTCGATTTCCGAGGTTCTTCACTTTGCACACCAGCTCCACGGTTTTCCCCACTAACCCGGTGTAATTTGACTGCATGGAGGTGTCGAAATGAGGTCCGGTACCGGGTGTCGGCCTTTCCTCCAGGAAGTCGGTTCGAAAGTTTCGTACACATGACGCAATTCCACCTGAAAATATATATTACACGTCGGTTGATTATCATGGTTACAAAATTACACGTCTACTAATTTTTAAATCGTACGATATTTAAAATTCGACGAAAAGTAAGAATCGAGCTTTTTAAATTGCCATCTCTGGACGTTCGTTCGGTGGTTAATTTCGCTAGCACTGTAAACTCGAGACAAAAATAGTTAACAAAAAGGAGACAGACAGAAAGAGAGAGGGAGATAAAGAGGAGGAGGTTTGGAATTGAATAATCTCGAGCTAACTGGCTGGCTATTCAGTTAAGCGATCTCTCGAGAGCTTACGTAAAGACGGTACCTATGGGACGTAGAACACTTTGAAAAGCCGTGAACTTTCAAAGAAATTAAAATACGTCGACTCGCGAGCGCATCTCGCGACGTTAGAAGAACTTTGCTGACGCATAATGGTATTAGATTGAACAAACTTGGAAAACGATTCTGCGTTTCTCCGTTTCTTTTCTTTTTCTTTTCTTTTTTTCTTTTGTTTGACCCTTTTCGCAGCTGCACACTGTTTCACAGTGGAAAATGTCACTCGCTCAAGTACCCGTTTAGACGTAGAACGATTAGATGCTCGCAGGATTTCGAAAATGAGAGAATAAAATATTTAAAGGCGAGGTACGCGTCTCGCTCGAGTCACCAGGAAAGAAACTTCATTCACTTTGTCTCGTTCTTCGAGAACGTCGTTTCAATCGAGATCATTGATCTCTTCTCGTAGGTTATCTCGAGATTGCGTTTGTCGTTGATGTTTTATTTCGTTAACAGTGGAAAAGATCTTCTATCGGCTAGAATCTCTCGCGTGGAATTAACGTTAGCTGTGTCGCATTTCTTTTTCTTTCTCAACACTTCAATTTTAAAAAATGTTTATTTCGCGTGAAAAATTTCCTTTGCAACCAACGTCACAGATAAACGGAACGAAGTAGAGGGTCTTCCAATAAGAGCGATAGAACATCGAATCGAAACGATCCTGTATAATAATTTTACTCGTTGTTACTGTTGCTGCTTTTATTATTACATATCTGACTTTTTGACGATATGCTGCTTTTACATCGAATAGGATCGTATAAGCACGTTATACGGTAATTAATGTATATTTACATGTATATTTTGAAAGTTTCATAATGCTAATGAATTTATCGATCTCGTCCGTTCCACTCCCCGTTTTTCATCGTGTAAGTAGTTCCGCTTTAATCATTGACGTTTCTTAATCAAGTAATTTCATTTGAAAGTAACCTTTCAACCTGGAGCAATTAACGGAAATTTCAACCGGTTTTCAACCTCGAAACTGTGACGAGCAAATATTAGGAGGGAAATTTTCTTAATTTCTAATCTAAAAAGTTTGCCAACTGCACGAAAATCGTAGGAAATTTCGTTATCTGTTAGAATATTCTTCAAAGTTACTCGATGTATTTTATTTAACGTGTGATTAAGTGGCTTAAAATTCTGATAGAATTTTCACGCGTACCAGGCATGAATTTTTTTTTTTAAGTAAAACGAGCGAAAAGTGGCGAGAAATCACTCGGAAAGTCGCTCGCTGTCAAATAAATCGCTCAATAATTCAGCATCGAGAGTGTGACGTCGATGGGAAAGTTTTCGGGCTAGCGGTAACTGGCCAGAGACACGCATTGCCTGTGAATCGCGAATCAGAACAAATAGTGAATAGTTCTACGAGGGTAACAGCGTGTAACGCGACCGACAGTTTGGCCAGCATCGAGCTATTTTGCTCCTATTCGGGAAATAACATCCATAGAGTGCCATTGTTCACGAATGATCAACTTTCCTTCTCTCTCCGCGCCATTTGCCGCCTCTAAATTGCGCTCTTTGAATTATACAACGGAAAGCGCAAACAATCGTTCCCCTATGCATTTTATTATTTCTATTCGCGGCCGTATTTGTTTGCTGCGTATTCTAACAGCAGATGGTACCGGAAATTCGCGTTCTCGATTTAGCTTGCGAACCCATCAGCTCGGAGTGATGTGAATAAGATTAAACAATAAATCTTTCTCACCTTTCTTCGTAAAAAATCGCTGAATGAAGTTCGTCGCGTTCTACGAAAACTATAAAACGGCAATATGCTCGATTTGTATTCGTAAAAAATTGATCGCTGTACCTTCTATTCTATCGACACTTTGACTGTCGCGTCAAAGCAAAAGTTACATATGGGTGACGGTTGCATTGACTAATTACGGAAGATTTTAGTAGGCATTTAGAAGGATATTAAGTCTCTGTTAAATTATTAGAGAAAGAGAACAATATAAGAACATAGCTACTGTTTTATTTAGAAATTTATTTCGAGTGTACAATTTTTCCTCATCGTTGCCATCGGAATTTTTGTAAGCCTCGTAGCAGATTTCTTCTTGACCTGTTTTTCTTAATTTGCGTGATTTTTATCCGCGTAAAAAAAGAATCAACGCGGAACGGTGAATTCGCGTAAATGGAGGGACGGGTGTGTATCACAGTTGGCAATCGTAGACGATATATTCGCTTCTCTGGCAATGGGACTACCGGCGAGTGACTATGGTCGTCTGTCACGTAGCGGTATCTGTGTACTACGAGCGACTGCAATCGCTGAACGCATACATCGAAAGAGCAAGTGCAGGAAGTAGGTACATATCTGGTTACGATCTTCCAAAGTTTCGAGGCGGTAAGATCGTTCGGCGAATAGAGGTTCAAATCGATGGAGAGAGAGAGAGAGAGAGGAGAGAACGAGGGGAATGAATTTAAATAAACACGGGGACTTGGGTACCGTGAATACCAGCGGGATTCATTTGTTTTTCGGAAAAAGAACAGGCGACGTAATCGCGGATTCGATCCCCGAAATCCGATGAAAGGTTCAAAGCGGAAATCAAGAGGCGTGCTCAAAGCCTGGGGATCAACGGGTGAAGTTGAAACGTGGACAAGAATGCCTGGCGAGCTTTTCTTTGCGATTGCTCTTCAGAATCATTCGCGTGTAGAGGAGCACTTTCTCGCAAGTGAGAAATTCTCTTTCGTTAGTTTACTGGACCGTGTGCCCGTAGTACACTACGCTTCGGAGCTTTTCGGGTCAGAAGTGGTTAAGACGAGTACACCCTAAGCACCCGTCTGTGATACACGTCCACTTTTGCTTCACGGACATTGATTTCGCGGCAAAAATGCCACATTTCCTATTCAATACTCGCAGGTCCTAACCTCTTGTTCCTTTAACATTGTCTTGGAATTGTATTTTCGATACTACGAAAGCATATTGTATTCATCTGACCTAACCAAACTTCGTTTGAACTCTAATCACAATTTGAGTTGCTTATTATGTTTTCGCATTTTGCAATATAGAAACAACGTATGTAGGTACATTGTGCGATATAGAATTTCCTACTGTCGAAAATATACTGCATTTCCTGCAGTCGCAGAGAGAAGATCATACGAAGCTAACACAATGGGTTTCAAGGTTTCACCAGGTCACCTTTTACAATTTTTATTCAGTTCAATGTATTATCGGAAATCGCTCTTTGATTAACAGCATTTAAGTTCTCAATGTGGAATCGAGAGGGTAGCAGGGTTTCTATATACATCAAACAAATTGATTTAACACACTTCCTTGAACGCACAATGGTTTCGTTACGATGAAAAACAATGGATGAAAGTTAGTTCGGCAAAGAAGGAGAATTAATGAGGTTTATAGAGGAGGTGACGCATACATTGAACCGAACGTAACAAGTCCCCCATTGAAAAGCTTTAACGCGTGTCGTGAATGAGTATTATCCTTGCTACGTATACGTGTAACAACTTTTCAAAGTTGGTCGCTTCGTTAATCATCGAATAAATAGCTTTCCGATAGGATCGATCAGATTGCACGGAGCTCGATTAAAAACGGCCCGCACGACTGTAATTGCAATAGAAACGTCCCATATTCGCCCTGACAATGACAACGGAGATTCTCGGCAAGCGATTTAACTCACCAGCTTTCGTAAATTCGACTGGCCCTCCATTTTTTTTATTTACCTTTCGACGACGAAAGAAAAACGATATATCCAGGGTGTTTCAGAAAATGTGGGCATAATTTCGGGGATAAATTCGGTAAGCTCAAATGAGACAGAAGTTCGTATAAACCTCATTTCCAAGTTATAGCCATTTTTCATAGAAACTATTCGAAATAACCACTCTAGGCTTATCATTCGTAACTGATCACTCAAATTATCACTTCGAATTACTGAGAAACGTATTAGCAAATTTCCATACGCGCTATTATCACCAAGAGCATGTATTAAACGGACTGAAATGTAGGTTACACCCTCTGTCGAGTTTTATTTGAAAAAAGTAATCTTTGTTTTCTGGAGCTGTGTCTAACAGTGTTCACATAGCAGACTAGAAGGTCGTGTATGAAATAAGAAGCGTTACTTGTGAACAATTGAATGAAGCAGTCAACAGAATCATGAGAATTATCGAAAGACAAAAGCGGCTACAATTCAAAAACAAGGTTATATCGGGCATAGATATGTTCATACGAACCTTTCTTCTTACTTTAGCCTACTGAATCTGTCCCCGAAGTTATGCTCAGATTCTCGGAATATACACGGAAATTTTGTATTATATTCGTGAAAATTTTCTACAAAATTTTCGGGATTTTTCGTCACGTGAGAGAACTTTCATGCGATACCGGTGAACAATCTTACGAGGTTCGATGAAAATCGTCCGTAACCCGTGACATTTTAATCTCTGAACTGTGCGAATTTCTAAACCACATTTCGAAACGTTGGACGCGTTACTCTCGGCGAAGAAACGTTTTCCACGGAGAACTCGTTCTTCCAAGGGGAAATTTAAAGGTGTGACCGATATAGCAACGGTGGTGGACTCTTAAAGTTTCGAGCGATGTACGAGTTAAGACGAGCAGCAGCAGCAGCAGCAGCAGGAAACCACCGGTTCGCCAGTCGTACTTGGACGAAAATTAATTTTGTCCCAGGAACCTGGTATGGTTGAATTTTCCCCGCGAGGCGACGTGTTCCGACTTCGCTCGTCTAAATTCCCATCGACTGACAAAATTGCACGGGCGTTGTCTCGAAAATATCCATGGGGTGCCGTGTCACTTTCCTCGGCCAATTTAGTCAGTGGCTTCTTGGTGAATTTTATTTCCCAGCTTCTCAATCGCAAGTGGGATCAAGCAGAAACGTCCAAGCACCACCTAGCTATCCTCGTCGATTCATTTCACACCGTACGTTGCTTGAAACGAACCTCTCTCCACTCTTTGCCTCGTTGCATTTTCGGTCGTGTCTTGATAAAGTTTTCTTTACGTTTGTAGATTAAATTTCTTTCGAATTGACCGATCTTTCAAAAGTATATTCGGAAGTTGTACTGTTAGGTGTTTGCAAAAATTTCCGACGCTTTTCTCTCAAGCAAATTCATTTATTTGAGACACAGGGTTGGTACAATATTTTCTCTCGCTTTCCATAACCTTCTTCTGTCTTGTGTTAACAGGTGGACACCAAGCTTATCATCGCTGTCATTTTTAAAAAAACAATTGTTCCAGAAAGCAACGAGACACGATTTCAAAACGCTGGAAACTTGCGCAAACATCTAATAATTAAGGGATTCTAGATGAAGGAATAATAGTTTTTTATTGGTGTTTGATGTGAACGAGATGTGGTGTACATAATTGAATACGCGATAAGAGTAATAGGACGATTTTGGCAGCTCTCGACCAAACGTTCTTTAATTTCGAAAGAAAGATTTTTACGTTCCTTGATACAAAGTACGACCAAGTTGCCAGACAAGTTGGAAGGTTTCGGTCGGTAAATTCGTTTGTTCGAGTTAAAAACGACGCATACGCTTTAACTGTGGAAAATGCATTCATTTCGTCGGATTTTTCTTGGGCGTGCAACCGAAAGTTCGTAGCAGCGTAGGTTGTACTCCACGGGTTTTTCCGGCGAAAAGAGGTCAAATAAGTTCGCAGCGAGTATTGGATAATCTATAATCCGGCGGCTGGGCCGGAGATTAATTTTCCTCTCGAATCTACTAATCCATCTTTGTTCCTCTCTTTGTCGCTTGTCCCTTTTCCACCGGCCAGCGTTTCTCGCTTCTTCCGGGACTTTATCGAAATACATTCTCAAGGAGAATAATTACCTCTGCCCGGAAAAATGTGTTTCCATAAATGAGTATGTATATAACGACATTAAACCTGCACCGTTTAACGCAATTGGGTCAATTGTCGGAAACTGTTCACGTACTTCGAGTTACACTTTCATTAATTTTACTGGAATAGTCCTTTTGTATTCGATATTCTCGTTGATTTTGTTTCTTTTTCCCTGTTAACGTCGTATGTTATACGACACCTATACAATTCCATTGTAATACACCTATTACTGTAAATCACAGAATTATCCAAGTGTCATTCTATTGTACACTGACTCCAATTAATATTCGGATACCTTTTGAAACGAAATAACCGTTTTAAAATTGAACCAAATGAGCTGAGTTCTTACGAGATTAGTTTACTAGACGATGTGTAAAAAATATTTTGAAAAAATTCTAATTAGTCGGAATTGCAAAGGATATAGAGTTCTGCTTTCACAACTTTTAATGTTTGACCTGGTAATGAAAATTTGATAAATATAGTTTGCAGATTTATGTTTGTTTTATACACGCTGAAAATTTCATCGAAATCGGTTGATGCAGAATTAACGAACAGGCACTGAAACACGAATCTTTCGGTTTATCGCAATTACAGGTAAAAAGTCATGAAAAACTCTGATTTTTCCTATTTTCAATCGTGTGTAACTCCTCGTAGCATTAATCGATTTCAATGAAATTTTCAGCGGGCGTATAATTGACATAAATTTGCAAAATGTACCTTTCAAATTTTCATTACGGGTACAGATAAAAAAGTCGTAAAAGAGGACCGTTACTTTTTTCTTCGTAATCTGGACCAATTGGAATTTTTCCAAAACTGTTTATGCGCGTAATTTAGTCAACTAATCCTTACTAACTTTTCACGAGAGTACAGTTCGTTCGGTCCAATTGAAAAAAAGTTATTCTGTTTTAAACGGTGTCCGAATATTAATTAGGGGAGTCACTCGATATAGAAGACGTTACTTGTTCGCGTTACCCCGTTATAAGGTTAGGAAATCGATAGAAAGATGTTCCAAAGACATTTCTCCGAGACAATAAAAGACGATCGAAGAAAACTTAGTGGGAATCAGGCGAGATCCGTGAAACCTTAATCGCGTGCACGAGCGACGAAGGGATCGACCGATTTTCCGCTCGAACTTTATCTCGAGGAATAAAAAATTCGAAGTCACAAGACGGTTGAATAAGTAACTGGTACAGAGCCAGAGAAGTTTCCGGGAGAACAAGCTCCTCGAGACGAGGTGACGTGGATTCTCTTCTTCTCGTGGTCGCCACATAAGATGTCACATAGCTGTCATCCCTCGAACGAAACTTTCGAAGAACGTTCGGAACGCTGGCGTAAGTGCGCAAGGGATGACTTTGCACTAGCTTTATAATTATTTGAACCTCGCTGGATGGTAGTTGTCCGTCACGGCTAACTACCAGAGAGATCCTCCTCGACAATGAGGGACGTTGGATGGTTTGGTTGCTCACCGCAAAATCCTATTTCGTTCCGGCTCCCACCATGCTCCGTCGTTTCCATTATCCCTTCCACCTGAATGTAGGTTTTACGACAGGTCCAGTTATAAAGACTTCCATCCCTTTCAACTTTTTATCTTACCCCGTCCGCCAGAGTTTCTCTTTATTTTACCGTTCCCACCGATGTTTAATTAGCCACGAACAAAAATCATTACTCGGTCGAATGTTCTCACAAGTAGAGTGATACTTTTTGCCTGAAGAAAAGGTGGATGTTTTTCAGTTTCCTATGATTACCTATCGCTAAGAGAAGAACTCTAACGAAGACACATCTCTCGATCATCCTCTCTACTAACATCTATCGACCTAGTAGCGTAGATCATTGGTTTTTCTTTGCTCCTAGTTCGCAGCTCTGGTTACCTGTCGTTCGTTGTAAACAATTCGCACCACGTTGAGCGTGTTGCATGTATTTTTTTTCTTTTTACGTTCGTTCCCAATCGTCGAACACGTTCAACGTGCCTCAGTTGTTGCAGGGTATATTTAAATAATTAATTAAATATAAATTAAGTTAATAATTAAGCGTAACGTTGTCGTAAAGTGTGCAATAAAATCACAAGGTGGGAAGATCAAACGAAAAAGAATATTTGTGTGTTTGTTTAAAAGTGAAAACCGTGTTACAAGTAAATAACAGCAGGCGTTAATGGATAATTTCACGGTGAAGGATCATCAATAAACTCGACGGGAAGCGTAGCTGTCTCGATGACATTTTGAACGTCACATCAATCATAGTAGATTCGTTGTTCGTGTGCACTTCTCTGCGCGATATACTCTCATCGTCCCGAGTTTTCAAAGTTTCCTTCCTTACGGTGTTCGGTGCACGCACGTCATAAGGAGGGAAACGATGTGGTTCGATTTCATGTACAAGATCAGATGTGTGCACGTAACGAAAGCTCAGGCGAAACTTTCGGAACATACGACGCGAACAATTTAAACAGACCAAATGGATAGAGAAAGCATAAAGTGGACGCATAGTTTCGTTAGTTTCAACTAGTTTGCGTTGTTTATGAATCCTGTACGAGTATTTCTGCCGCTTAAAATAAGGAACAAAAAATGGATCTGTTATCTTAAAATAATTATTGATCTCAAAATCCTGTCAATAAAATGTAATCCATTTCATGTTTTTCATTTGCTCTTTATTTTCGTTTCTAATTTTCAATATACATGAAATCTTGTACACAATTATCACAGCTGCAGCGAAGTTGTTAAGAGATAAATTTGCAGAAGTTTATTTTTGATATCAACGTAAAATCATGACGCTAAATGAATTCTTGCCGTAACTAAAATTACATTTAACGATCACTCAAAAGCACCAGCCTCAATTTAGATCCATTTTCGAAAGTTCGTTTCGCTCTGCTCGAGATGTATGTATATAAATCGAATTTCTTGTACCTCGGAGGAAAATGTGTGTCGCATTCTCCTGGAAACCTCTCGTGTCTTCTAACGCTGCGAGTCAGTACCGTGCCTTTACGTTGCTACGTGCAGCAATAATACTCTAACAATATACTGTTACCTGCCAAAGTGGTTTCCGTGTTCTAGGAAATTCAATTCCCCATAGTTTTTATTCATTTACTTTCAGCAGAACAGAAACGATAATCGTTCAATACCTATCTTACTGCATCAACTACTCTAGTCTCCCCAAAACAAGAAAAAATCCCCAAGTTACTGCTATCCAAATTCTAACCTCTCTTTTTTGCTTTTCCTCGAATCACGTGTACTCTTTCCTAAATATAATCGTCATAGAAAGAACGAAGCAGCCATTTCTTAACCGACTACGTGAGTGCATTGCTGCTAGTGGACGCCATTTTGAACATCGAGTCAATTAAGGTAAATGACACTTTTTCAAATGTTTCTTCGGTTTGGACGAAGAAGAAATACTTTCTATTGTGCTTGTCGAATTCGTCTTAGTATCTCCTGAAAGTTGGGTGTAAAAAAATCTGGAAAAATAGGGTTGACAAAGAATTTGGTATACTTGTCTTAAAGCTCTCCTTGAACCATGTTATTTTAGGTAAGAAAAGAAAATTCCGATCGAACTGCTAACAGCAGAATAATCTAAGCTGATCACGCTTCGTGGTACATTTTGTAATAGTAGTAGGAACAATTTGAAGGAATAGCGAATTAAAGGAAGAGACGTAAGCTATCGATACACTTTGCAAGCTATCAGTCATGACGGAAACTTCAACGGGGGATCAAATTCGCGTTAATGTTGCCAGCAACAATAGCTAATTCCAACCGGGACTAATGGTGAATTGAATTTAATCAACGTTGAAATCACGATCGGGCGTAGAATTCGCGCTAGGCGATGCGAGTGGACGCGCAATAATCTGTTCGTTGTGTGTTCTCGATGGCTGCTTCTGCGTTACCCCGTTCACGCAAATTCCGGGGGAAAATGAAAATTAGCCAAAACGCCAATCAAGCTGTTCCGGTCGTCGGCAATGAGCGGCCGGTCCCGAAGCGAATAATGAAAAGCAAACGAACGTTCGAATCGACTCGGTTGCTCGTCGAAAAAGGCTAACACAGAGGCTGGTTGTGGCTCGTCAGAGTAGACGAAATCGGCCTCTTGACACTACTCTCGTCAGGCGCGAGGGAATTGCCCAGAGGAGGAGGGTGGTTTAATTTTCTCGTCCGTCGAGGTCGATGGAATGGTAGCTGCATCGATTAGACGAAATACATTATAGAAGTAGAGATAAGAGAAGCGAACAAGTTAAACATATTAAATTCCGATTAATCTTACACTCTTTAGAACGATGAAAATTGTCAAGTTAATAGAAATTTCATCTTTCTTTCTCGTGTTATGAGTAAACCATCTCGTAACCCGTGCATTTCAAAGTTTGTTGAAATTGCAACACTTTCGACAGGTTTCTCGCAATACTTAACACTTCTACCAGCTGTCGCTAAAATGGTACACTATCGCAGATTGTATCTTTATAGTAACTTTAACATTACGAAAAATGAAGGAAAAAAGAGTGAACAAAATGAATTAATTCCCAGCAACGGCCAGGCGAGTGTTACACATACGCCGCTATATCGTCAAATATGTATTTCCCTTTCAAGGTAGGAAAGTTTACGATACTTTGCTGCAAGTATCGAATAACAGTTTTTCTAGCGTTCAGGTCGAGTCGACACGAAACTGCAGTTTGTAAATACACGTCGCGAGGAAGGAAAGCGCGCTCGGCGCATATCTAGCCTTTATCCCGGGCAAATCGGTATTTTCTATCGATCGTGGTATGGCTCGGTGGATACTTTAATCCAGGAGCCTTTGTAGCGAGCAGGGATGACGTGGAGGATCATTATTTTCGTTAACGCGCCGCTTTGTCCAGACGAGTCTTGGACCCGGTTTAGGGGTTAGGTTAGGCGGTGAGCCGTGCCGGCGAAATCCGCCGGTAAACCAACGTTGCACCGCGCGTGGAATTACTCGCGTCGTTTCACGATCTAACGTCATAAATGCGAGACGACACGCGTTCTACCGCGTCGACCGCGTCGATCGCCCTATAAACGCCTCCTAGTCTATCGTCTGTATAGGCCGATTCGCTGTCTCTGATTCGTTCTATGGACCGACGATCAAAGTGAATTCGCTAGCTCGATTTCATTGTACCCATAATCCGATTGGATTAAACAAGATGAATCCGAGCGAATTGCGCGATATCGCCGGAATAGAATCGCGTTCTCTTTTTCTCTCTCTCTCTCTGCCTGACTCTCCCTTATTCTGTTTGCCCGCATTTCTCTATCATTTACCTAGGACCATGCGTTGTGCAACATTGCACCTAGCGCGTTATATGTTTTTCGAGATATATCGGGAAACGTGACCGATCGAGAGCACGAAGTAATTTCGAATGAAAAAATATGGAACAAAATTTGTTCATTTCAGGCTTAGTTTTTGGAAAGATCGAGGTTGAACGTACGCAATAGCAACGCATAACGCGTGTCGTGTTTGTGAATAACGATCTGAGACCTTTTCTGATATGTTATTTGCCTAAGCAGTCGATCTTCGTTGCTCAGATGAAACAATTTTATTCTATATTTTCTTCTTATTTTTTCATAAGCAATCACCTCGTGCCGTCTTGTACATGTTGTTCGACCGCACTCTGTATACATAGATACATTGGCAGGAGGGGGTCAATTGATGGTATTGTAAGAACAATATGGGCGGTACTGGTATTTCATTCTTCTCGTCATTTTTCGGAATAGTAACGGCGAATAAGCCCAAGATGAGATTTCTGCCACGTTCGGTCAACGATCCACGTTTCCTTTTTTCGAGACACGACACGCAGTAAGGTGGTAATAGGCAAACAGACGTCAGTGAATAGTGCAAGAAAACGAGCATACCAACAGCTGGCCAATTTTCCACCGAAACGAAGCGCAAAGATACAGCTACGAGAAAGAAAAAGAAAAAAAATGCGAAACACCCATCCCTTTTTCCTCGAAACTGTCTTGTTCAGACTGAATTCAATTACATTAAATCACGGTAGGATGCGACGAGTCCAGCTTGAGCAGCGACAAAGATCGAATCAAGAATTTGACTTTAAATTGGAAGCGTCTTATCTGGCAGACAAAGCGAGTATTCGCGAAACCTTCGAGCATGACGTTCGCCTGGTTGGTCGCGGAAGAACGAACCGTGTCCAGTTGGAGGCGGATGGAACGAGGCAGAGAGAGAGAGAATTCGGTAGAACGTAAACGGTTTACCTGTGAACGCGCTGTGAACGGGCGTCGCGCTCGCTGCCAACTAATTTCCGTTTTTTGGCCAGCCGCGACACAGCGAAAAGCGGAAGACAAACAGCGAGAGTGTTTCGCACCTCGACCGAGGATTTTGCGGACTTTGAAATTTCGCGTTGCCCGCTCGATCGACCAATCGCCTCGGTTTAATTCGTTCACCTCGATTCGAGCTAACCAATATTGCGTCACATGCAATATACACCTGCCATACGTTTAGGGAAATTTTTATATTTCAAAAAAATACGATCGTTATTTATTTCTCCCTTCTTTCGTTATTTTCACATACGGTGTACAAGGTGATTTCAAGATCGTGGTGTCATAGGTCATTGAACTCGTCTTGACGTTGGCTGCAAATGTGAATGACTTTGAGAAATTGCTGTGCAAGCTCAACGAACTCTTCCTAATCATTTTGTCTTATTTTCAATAGCAGCGAAAATAATTACGATGTCTACCCTGTATATACGAATTTAATAGGTGTTCCGATATTCAGAATTCACGATTATTATTATTATCTTATTTGACAAAGCGAGAGTCGTCATATTTGACGATTATGGCATACATTTTCCGAAAATTCTTCGAGGAATTTAGGTACATCGGAGCTATAATAAAAAGGGAGGAAACGATATCCCTCTAAATCGCAGGTTTCATCGTCGACAGGAATCTGTAAATTGAACAGGTGCGATGAATTGTTCCCGTGGTAAAAAGACGCGGTTAAAAAGTGCGAGGCGGAGCAAGCTAACGGTGTAACTGGAAAAACTTAATGCTACGTTAGCCGACATTTCGACGGGTGAATGGTAAAGTCGTTGAATCAAGGTCGAAGAAGAGCGTTTTCTTTGCGACGGTAACGATAAAGAAGCGCTAGCATTAAACGCAGGATACGTAGCCGGCTCTAGCCTATAACGGCCATTTACCTGCATATTTTTCGCAATTCTTGCATATCGCGTAGAACCGTATAGCGTTGCTGGCAATAACAGCTACCCTGTAAAATACGAGACATTCGGGACTCTCGTTACTTTTTACTCCGCTTCGACGATATTCCACGTATTTTTGTATACGTTTTTACGAGATTAAAAAGATACCTGGATTGCGTGTACATTTCAAGTTTCTGATGTAAGATTACGCTATCGTGCCGAGGATATTGTACCATTTCGACGTGATTTGCATTCAACTGTTTTTGATGTTGCAATTTCATTCGATCCTTGTTCCTCGAACGATATATGTATAACGAATGCTTAGAACGAGATAACAATCGTGGGATTATTTATTCGCTGCGGTTCTAGGGGAAAGATAGAGCAAGCGTCGAGAGGAAAAAAGGGGTGAAAAACGGCGAAGGAAAATCTCCGCGTTTTCCCTTACACGTTCGCGAAGATCATTGCAGGGTTTTCTTGCTCTTTCCTTCTTTTTTTTTCTTTTTGTGGCAACGTTGGCTCGCGAAGAAAAACTATTGTAACTTTTCACGGGACCAGCTCCCTAGAGGGGAAATCTCGACGTCGAGTACGCGAAGAAAAGGAGACGAAGGAGAAATTATTTGTGCGTTGAATCGCGCTTCAGTCTCTCCTCCGAGCGGAATGCAACGTCCGTAGGCCAGCCTAGACAATTTCATAATGTACACCGTGAGAAACGTGAGCGTCGAATGAAGGCGTTATCGAACAAAATGTCCCTCTTTTCCCCAAAGTATTCACGGGGAAATAAGTCGAGAGAGAAACGACATTCTTTTCCTCTCCCGATCGAGAATGCAACGAAGCATGATTATGAAATTACACTTTGAATTTTCCACTTTTAATGAGAAAAGTTACAAGTTATAGATATATAACTAGGAGTAACTGTATTCGTATCTATCGAGCGATACTGGCACCCAAAGAAGTTACGAAGAAATTAAATTTACTGCTTTCGCTGCGATCGTCTCTGCTGAAAAACAATCACACAGGACGGATACACGAGACGCGTATGTTACGCAATTACGCTGGTTACAATTTTGTCCATTTATGCACGGTCATCCAAATGCGACGCCTAGATATCAGCCCAGTAGAATGTTTAAATGTCACGTAGTTTCAAGCGACATAAGCCATTTCGTTTTAGCAGAAGATAGGACAATTTTAACCATAGACAGGTATACATTGCACGAACGCATTTATATTATTCAAACTTATTATGATAATGGGCGTTCTTTGCTCCATCATTTCAAAGCAAAATTTCGATAATCGAATTCGATGTCTGCATAGGCAGGCGTGATGCATATTTGAATAATATTCCGTTCCGAATGTATTAAATATCCGAATGATATTTTCAATAAAAGGAAACAACTTGAAAAAATGCCAAATAGTTTGTGTTTTATTAAAAAGAAACATATGAGCGTGTAAATTGGATAATCCTATATTTCCTCGGAGTGTTTATCATTCCACAGTGAGTGATTATAGTCGTTTGTAGTAGCGGAAAGGATTAAACTAGGGAAATAGTGGAATGCTACGTTGAGAAGCAAACGGTTTCGGTGAATGAAAAAGCCACCTCACTGTGCTACTTCAGTACACGTTAGAACAGTGACGTCTCAACGATGAAAACGGTCGTTAGGAGGATTTCTGGGAGCGGGGTGACATTTCGAAAGGAGCGAGACACGCGAAAGATGGAAATTACATTCTCGCCACCCTATCAGCCAGGGTGGAGTTCATCAAATTCAGTCAAACTGAAAGATATACGAGCTCCGGCCACCTGTACGTTATGCTCGCGCCAGGTGAAATGTTGCGTCAAAGTATTGCCGGTATCGAGAGGGATATCATGAATAATACAAGTGTGCCGGGGCGAGTACGGAGAAAAACGATCGATTTGCAATTCAAAGGCGAGGCATATTCGTCTTAGATGAAAAGAATTGCTTAAACATTTCTTTTAAAAGTGGTCTAATTATTTATTTACCACTTCCCCGTATCGTCGCGACTTCTTTCTCCCCGCTGAAAACTGAACTTTCAGAAATACATACGGTCATTTCCGTAATTAACATTTCTTCAATTATTATTTAATGTTACTTCAGATCGCATATTCTATGCACGTTCTCGGTGTACCTTTTGTCCAACGTTTTCTCAAGTCGCGTAACAAAGTCTTCTTATTATTAATATGCAGCGACGGGGTAAAGCTGTCCCCTTGTTTGTATGAATTTCAAGCCGGCTGATTGCGCCGCGTGAATTTGAAATGGTAATTTTTCCGGAAAGGTACTCGCGGACAAGGAACAGGACTTCGTTACGACGAATACTTCCCGCGAATATTATTGAAATTCCCACGTTCCCCAGCCGACGATTCGTATGATAACAAATATCCCCAATTATTCTGCGTGCACGAGAACTTCTCAGCTTTGCGCGAAACTTTCCTCGAAACTGTGTCACGACACCAAGAAATAAAGGCGTGGGATGAGTTTCGAGACGAATCGGAGGATAACGAGGCGCGGAACGGCGGCTAGAAGGTGCGGTGCGGAGGTAGACTTACCAAAAGAAATGATAAAACAGACGAGTATGGGAAGAGAAGTAGACATCGCTTATCCTCGACGAGGTTCTTTCACATGCTGATGTATTATTATCTCACACGCATTTCAGTCGTCTCAGCTGAGTCGCGGTATTGTACGCGCGATAGCTCGCTAGCATAGCCAGTTCCTCGACCGATCAGTTTCTTACCTCGCGCAACTTTTTCTTCCTCTTTTATTATTTTTCACCGAAAATTCGACAAATCGTTCGACACACGAACGAACACTTCCCCCGGCGTTTTTCCTTCTTGCTAACTTGTTTACTCGTCGCCTATAACACGATCTTCGCTTATCTCTCGGACGGGAGAAACGTATCACCGGTTCGTTCGTTCGATTTATTTTTCACTTTATCGAAGCTCACCCACTGAAAGAATCTTGAAAGAAAAAAAAGGGAAAAACGGGAAATAACAAAATCGTTTCCACGCACCGTGCGAGTGTATGTGTTTTCGACGTTCCAACTTGACCGAGTTCGCTCGTTTTTTCTTTCTCTTTTTCCTCTCTTTCTCTTTTTCCCTCCCTCCCTCTCTCTCTTTCTCTCCCCCTTCTCGTTGGAGAAAACGCAAAAAGCGGGTGGTTCGGATACGAGGCGAATTGAAGCGGCTAGGCAGTTGAAGTTCCGAGGTATTCTCCGCAGTTGCGGCGGAAAATGTAACGTTGTAGCGCGTGAACCACTAATGAATGTAATTAACGAGGGGAGTATTTCGTCGGCGGCGTCGGTATAGCATTAGTTTGTGCTCGTCTAAGATCGGAAGTAGAGAAAGGGCAGCCTAGGTAGACGCTTTTATGCCTCTCGCCGCGCTCGCCGCCGCAAAGTCGTTCGCAATGCATTAGGCGGGACTCGTTAAAGTAATTTCCTCCAGGCGCTAGACATTCCATCGATCATTCTTTCCCGTGGTTTCGCCCGGTGCATCGCTGCTGCATTCCCCTGCAATCGCCTCCTCCGTCAACTTATTCCCACCTTAATCGTTCCACGGACGCATAACTCATCGTGCGGGAAATTTCATTACGTAGCGCAACCTATCGTTTCTTCTTTTTTCTTAATTTTTCTCTTACATTATACTCTTCTCGCAACAGCGACGTGTTTTTTGCACCTCTTTCTCAACCTTCTCATTTAACATTCGCCCCGCGTCACTTTGAATTCTTCTCCTTTAAACGCCTCGTTGCGCTTTATTCGTCGTACGTCAACCCGTACGCGTGAAGCTTAATTATCTGAATTGTGAAATGTAAACGTTATTAACGTTCCACGTCGACTTAATATTTTTATTTGACGTCTGTACGATACTCGTGGCGGGAATGTTTCCACCGCAATTGTTGGCAACGGAGTGTGTGCGTTTGTATTCCAGTCGGACGAGAAACGATGCGGTGCGGGCCAACCGAGAGAAGAGAAACGAGCGCCGAGGTTTTTCACACGAGCGTATCGTAGAAGGGAAAACGGACACTGAATAGCCCGCGTCACAGAAATGCTCGGGTAAACAAGGGTCGAGGAACGTGGCTGCTGATCCACCAACACCTTTTTAACTTCAACATCCCATGAGATTCGAGAAGGGGCCGCTGGAAACGACTCTTTCTTGGCCGACCACGCGTAAAAACCACTTGAACAGTCCTTCACTGCCAACTTGCTTTCCCTCCGAGTGTTCCAATCTCTACCGTCAAGAACGAAACTTCACTTAAAGACTAGATGTTTCATTTTCCCCCTCGTATATTTTCCATTTACATCATATTTTTCTTCGTTGCTTCGCTTCAGTTCTAAAAAATCTCTCGCTACGATTAAAATACTCGTAGTTTCAGTCGTACGCGCGTTCCAAGATGAAACTATACGTTACTAATGGTAAGAATGGCAGTTGATGTTTCGTTAATTGGGGTGCACGCGTTGGTTCCAGAGCTTTCGATTTATCGGGATCGAAAGAAGGACGCTCCTCTTGCAGAAGGATAGAGGAAATTCAGCAATGTCGAGGCATACGCGATCGTGGTCGCTCCATTCAGCTCGAATCGCGACGAAAGGAAGTCGGTGCCAAGTTCGATCGAGCCGCGAACGATAACCGTACGTCACCCAGTTTCGTTCACGAGCCACCGGCACCGTTACGAGCCTTTTATGCGGACTGGCCAATTGTTCGGCAGAAGTTCGCCTCGGACCTCGGGCCAGAAATGCCTGGCCGAGTTGGAATATACGCCAGTAGACCACCACGACAGGATTCCAGGCTTTCCAGAATCCTCTTCGAATTACACCTACTTCACACCGGTGTCCACTTTGAAATCTTCACTCTGAACACTTCTCCGAAGATCGATCGTCAATTGTAAATCTCACGTATGGCAGTAGGTCTAAATCACAATTCGAACGTACGAAGAGATCTAGCGCACGTGGAAACGGCACGGACGAGTGTTCGAAACGTGGACCGATTTATCGGGAAGAAAACACCGTGTCCTCGTCAGGATTGCATCCATGTCCCATCGACCAGTTACGAGGAGGATCACAATTCACCGGTTACATCACTGCGACACATCTCGAGGATCGACCCGTATCGTTTGCACGGGATGTAGAATCACTGGAATGGTTCTGTCGGTTGGAAAAAAAGAAAAAGAAAAAAGGCGAGAATGGTGGAAGAACGAAGAAAGAAAGGTTTCGATTGCGATAGCGGGGTATGTGTCACTGTCTGATTAAGCGATCCATCGGTATTTACGGGTTCCCGTATAGAATGGGTGTCGGTGTCGAGGAGCGTGTCGGTTGTTTGACGTTTCCACGGAACGCGCGCGACGGGAGAAGGTCGCGGCTGTTTCGAAACGACGATGCTCCCGCGTCAAGGATAGCCGGGGGACTACATTGCGCCAGCGCCACTCAAGCTTCGAGCACGCAGCCGCCCCGTGCAGCCTCTCCGTACTCCGCTAAACCATCGCCTAGCGACCTCCGTTCGTGTTTCCTTTTCACCCTGGTGCGAGGAGTGAGAGCGCGCGTGGGCGCGTGCGCGTTTACCTGACCCGCGTGTCTATAGCTTGCTTATATATCACCCCGTTTGCCCACCCTCCTGGCCACCACCCTTCTTCGTCTTCTGCGTCTTCTTCTCCTCCTCCTCGTCCAGCATTGTGCATTCAACCTTGCCGCTTCTTCTTCGTCTTCTTCGTCTCTTCGCTTCTGAGTCCATTCTTTCGGCGATTCTTCCTCCTTCGATTCTTCCACGTTTCGTTACCAGCTACGAGATGTGCTTCATTTACGTTCCCTTGTGATTTTCATACACGATGGAACGCTTTTTAACACGTTTCGATCGACTTCTCGCTTAGCCGTTCAGTTCTCGAAAGTTTTCTCGCAAAGAGTCTTACAATACATTTAAGGAAGAAACTGGTAACTTTGTAACGCCTGCAGAGGAAAGCCGTACCTTTGTTTCAACTGTTTTAACGGATCTCATTAGTGAATAATAAGAAATTACTTTCTAAATTTGAAATTACTTTCTATTCATTTTTCGAGATTTAACGCCGCCTAAACGGAAAGTCTAGCGGCGGTCCGCAGGGACCGACGTGGCGCTTAACGTGTTAATTTAATACGTCGACTTTACTAAAAAAGGAAATCGTTGCTTTACGAGATGAAAAGGAACGCAACGTATAATTTCATTTATTTGATACGTTTAGAATGTTAACTCTTCGCTACGGCAGATTTCACTAGGAAGGAAGATATTTAATCTTTCTTCGTAAAATTTGTCAAATTATTTTCGAAAGTGTAAAAATTGATCATTTTTAAATCTGTGAAAATGTAAAATTTCTTTTTGGTTGAATTAAAATGGAAGTGCGTAATAATTAAAATTCCGGAGGGAAGGTGATAAAATAAAAGTGTGAGTCAAATTTTCAAAACGTCTGTAGGCGTCAGTAGTAGTCAAAGTGTTAAATGGAAAGCTAGCATCTTCGCGTTAATACTGACTTTGTAGTACAAAGGAATTAAGGTGCATCTAAATTCTGTAGAACATAGACTTTTCGTTAATCATTCCTATGAAATCATTTAACGGGGAAATCGAAAGATTCCGTCCTAACTTCGTTTGACGAAGAATGTACCTGAACGTTATCTGTAGCCTGTGATAGGTACTAGGGAATCATTACCTTTGTCGCGAGTATCTCGCTGGAAATTGCTACTTAATTTCGCTTTAATCGAAAATACCAGGATCGCTTGAAGATCTCGAAGAACACATCTCTCATCATTTCGTGGGAAGTTAACTGGTGGAAGATCATCCTTTCTGCATGTTCGCCAGCTACTGCTGACTGACTGAAGTTCCGCCGAGCAGAAAATGCGAATATAGAGACTCATCTATGTAAGATCGAAATGTATATTCACGAGTTCTGAATAGCCTGCGTGTTTCTGCTCCGAAGGAAATTCATCGTCCATCAAGCATTGACTACTAATTCGAGTAACTTCCTCCGGACTCTCTGAATCGCTCTGAATCGATCGACGAAACCTGAAAATCCAGGATAAGTATTTTTAATATAAAATAGAATATCCGGTCGAAATTTCAAACAAATCGTCGAAGAGCGATTTTAATATTTTCAAATTAACAGAGTTTAACATTTAGTTTTCAACATTTCCCTCCATTTAAGCGGTACTTTTTATACGCGAGTTCTTTTTTTGAACGTACTAATTACATAACTCTGACCTTTTTCGACTTTTTTTTTAACACCTTCTCCTACTAGTCAACTTTGAGCCAATGAAAAAGAGAAAGTCGATTTTGGTGTTCTGAAATATCGTTATTCTTTTTATTAGCCTACGCTTTTATTTCAACGTTCTTCTTCCCATGCTTTTTTCATACAAGCAGACTCTGCTTACGCGATTTTTATTCGCGTAAAAAGAAAAAAAAATGAACTCGGAACGGTGAATCCGCGTAAACGAAGGATGAGGTCGCTTTAAGATTCATTGAATTCGTCTTGATGTCAGCTACGACATCGCATTGTAGGAAACAGATATAACGTGTAATCTCGAAATGTTTCAAACTATATACATACATACAATCTCCTCTTGGGTACTTTTCCCTACTTTTAGTACCAATGGATCTCACTTAGGTGTTACTTATAAATGAGACACTCTGTAAATAGTGTTCGTTCGAAGAGTATTAAAAAAAAAAGGAAGAAAAATGATCTTATCGATCTACCCTATACATTATGGAGTATCGAAGACTCGAAAAAATATTTCATCAGGGCGAAAGTGCGAGAAACAGCTTGTATTTTCTGATCGCACGCGGCATACATTGCGATAGGTGCGTACGTGTACGTACATATGTATATACAGCCGGTCGATCAAAACGAGTGACAACTGTAACAGAGCTAGAGAAGCGAGTCATTTGTATCCGTTGACGTCGTACATGGGAACACGATTGTACTTACCGCTATGGCAACCCCATACGGTTTGGCGCGGATCATTCGGATGAACATAATTAAGCACTCGATGTGAAACTTGTGTTTCTCTTTTCTCTGGAATTTTTAAGTTCCTCCGTGGAACAAAAGATCGACGAGTGGTCGATGCGCTCTTGTGAATTTCACTCGCGGCTATGCGCCAGCTCGAAGGAAGCTCGTGTTGCGCTTTTCATTTGTCCAATGTATCGGATTATATCTACTCGATCCATCTTGCCGAATACCTCCGTGTATTTTGTGGCGCCAACTTTCGATATATACATATATTTACGAGCGTCGATAATGTACAACGTTAAGAAGCATACCGTTACATAAGATTAATTTAATTGAAATAAGTAATCGACATTCGACATGTTTAAAGGGAACCGGGGTTTGAAGAGTAATTTTTGTTGCCTGCACATAGAACTGAAAGTAAAACCGTATATCCGTGACCCACTTGCAATTCGATATCTCTTCGAGCGCAATTGTCCCAACGAAAGCATCGATTTCGATGAAATTTGTATACTTGATTTGCGTTTATACCGGGACTAGCCCGTGAAGCGTTTGTCAGCTTTGCTATTACGTGGTCGCGTCCATTTGTGAGCGGAAGCACTTACGCCGCTTCCAAAACTGCCGGAACAATTTCATCGATACACATATATACGTAGAGATACATGCCTACGTATATATGATACATAGCGATCTCTGTACTACGATCGATCCGCGTCGACTTCATCCATATTGAAACGGACCGATTCTCCGCTTCTCCAACGGAAACGAAAAAAATACCTTTCGTCGAGGTTGCGAACTTTTTTTTCCACGTTACGAGAACGCTCTTGAAAACTGCACCAGCATCGCGGAGGGAGGTGAGATTCGAACGCGAAAGAAGTGCCAACCAGTGAAATAAATTTCTCGAATCCTCCTGCAACGCCACGCCTGTTGTAGATCACAACGTCCCTCGAAAGAGGCGCACGAATTCGCAAATCAGTCGTTAAATATGAAAACTGAAAAGATTTCGAGGATTTACGAATAGTACACGGTCGTGTGTGATTCGATAATTCATCGTCATGTGTAAAAGAGTAGAAATGAGAGAGAGAGGGGGATCGATAGATATATTCGCGCGCGTTCTAGATTACGACCGAGCAGTCGCAGCTTTCATCGAATTATGGGCAAAAGCGAGGAAAGGGGGCAGAGAATGGTGGTACTGTTTAATGAACTGAGAGTTTCGCTTTGTCAAAAACTGTTTGTTAAGATCTCCGCTGCGAAATAGAGGAGACAATATTTCGGCTTCATAGAGATCTCACAAACGATCAACGCTTTGTTTATCACCTAGTACAGTTGTATTATCTCCGCGGTTCAATTCTCTGGGGGATTTTATTCGATTGTTGAATACTTTAAACACCTTGGTTTGTACGACTTTAAAAAACATTCGAGGAACAGCCCATAGCGGTACGTTGACTTCAAAGAGGAGGACTCTTTTGAAGTTTTACAGAGTTCCCCTTTCTTGGATAGGAGACGGTCTAGGGACATTTACTCAAAGGAGAATTTCGCTCGTTACTCGTAGGAAGACGAGGAGATGTATTTGTACTTTTAGCTGGGACTTTTCGTCTGAATAGGATTCCATTTAATTCGAAGGAAGCGCCCTTCGATTGTCAAACGTGTCGTGGAATTTCGTTGTGCAATGTCTTTGAATGAATTTCGTGAAATGCAATATCGATCACCGGAATATTTCTCTACGTTGAAGTACGAGTCAGGGAAAAATTTCTTTTCGCAGAATAAGTGTAAATTAAAAAGAAAAACAAAAAACAAAAAGAAAAGGAAAGAAGAAGTTCTTCAAAGTAGTTGGAAAACTAACTCTTCGATCGTTTCATAGAAATACTTTCGCGATAACGGAATATTTCGTATAAGAATATTTGAATGCAACCTTTTCCCAAGTGAAAGTATTTTTCTAGATGGTCGTTTAAAACGAACGCTTGTTTTCTTAAACGCAACAACGTTTCCTTAAAGCGCAAAAGCACCGGAACGTAAAGCGACCTCATTTTTTAAGAAATAATTCCGCGGCGCGAAAGCGAGAACAATAATGGAAACGTTTCTTGTCGATTCTTAAAGGAACCACTCGAAACGCGTTCCAAGTAGCATGAAATAGCAGCGGCGCAAGCCGAAATGTTGTGCGAGGCTGTATGTAAGGAAGTACTCATGTATACGCACCGAAGCCAACCAGCATCGATCCAACAGTCTCGATAACGGGCTAGGGTTACGCTAAACTGCCTACGCTACTGAACCACTTTGCAAACGGAAATATAACAGGGATTTCCTCTGAGCTCTGAAAACAATCGCGCACACGCGATAGATTTTTCTCTCTAAACGTGTCAAGATTCCTCTTTTTCTCTCTTTTCTCTCTTTTTTCTCTTCTCTCAACCCGTTTTTGCTTCTCACCTTCTTCCACGAGAATTTTCGTTCCTTATTGTTGCTTCATTCTTCAATGGTTCGCGCATCTCGTCGTTTATTTTTCTCCCGAGTTTTTCTAGCAAAGTTAATGGAATTCATTAATTCTGTCTGCCAGAATGGCCACTTCGTTATTCTTATTTAAAGATGGATTGCTCGAATGTCCGCCATGAACGGCATCCATTAACGTTGAGCGAAGGCTGTTCACCCTTCTTATTTTCGACTTCACTTCTCGAACCTCTCTCGCGAGCGAGAAGGACGTTTTGCACCGTGCAATATATCTCACGCGCCTTTGCTTCTTTTACCTTTCTTTATCCTTGTATGTTTACAAGGTGAAGGTACAACCTGTACAAATAATAGATCTCTAAGAAAAAAGAAAAAAAAGGAAGCGAGCAAAACGGTAAATTAAGGTCTCTTTTGCATAATGCTAGAGCAATATTTTAAATACACTTTTAAATTTTATGAAAAACATGTTCTACAATTTATTGCTTTCCGCTAGAAAGCTTCTTCAGCTTTTG
This sequence comes from Anthophora plumipes, assembly GCA_951804975.1. NCBI lineage: Eukaryota > Metazoa > Arthropoda > Insecta > Hymenoptera > Apidae > Anthophora > Anthophora plumipes. The sequence goes on along the minus strand of OX638113.1, from coordinate 27,112,703 downwards.
ATTAAAATATTTGTCGTTTTCGGCATAAATCTACGAGGTAATCTAACATTTCAGATAATCCTAAACATTTGTAAAACATTAGCTTGACCGGAAAGTTCGTGTCCATTTTCCATAGCTTGTGTTTGAATGTATTACAACGTATAAAGAATTTTTCAATTGCTGGAAAACCGATGAAAATTTGTAAAACTAAAAAATGCATACTTTATAGAACAGAAAAGGGATGCTTTGATGTATGAAATCGGTATATTTATTTAAAAATTGGCACGATTTTTCCAGGCAACAGGATATTTAAGAGTACAACGAATTGAAATATCGGAGCGATAATACAAATAGAATTTTCTATGGCTTTAGTTATGAAGATCGTAGCGCCAAGGACAAAATTAGTGTACCCTCTGTTTTAATCTTGTCCATCTAAACTTCTCTCTCTCTCTCTCTCTTTGTAGCTGCACGGCCTCTTTCTCTCGCCGCTTGGTTAACAATATCTGTCCCTATAGCTGGCAGGTGTACTTAAGTTCGTATCAGTTAATTAATTCATTACAGAAGTCTCGTTTCATGATAGGGAGTAAGCCTAATTACCTGACGAAAGAGAAGTTTAAGAGGTCTACACTTTCCCCCTCGTGAGTTTGTTACCTCCGTTTCTGTATCCCTGTGGAACGTCTTCAAAGAGATCTCGCGGTACACGCAGCCTCCATGGAATTACCTCGTCGATGCACCTTCACCACATCGTCTTATATGTACGTGTTTCGAATTTCGTCTGGCGCGATTTAGGGATCATAGGCAACCTATACCAGTAACTGTGGATATGTATTATAGTTTGAGTAGAAACAGGTAGCATTGAGCGATAACTGTACACACTGGTTGTCTGACTAAGTACCGTTCTCTTCTACTTGCCAGTGATACAGTAATTCTAGGTTTCGAAACACTGTATAATTACCCAACTATTTTCAATTTATTTATTTCTCCTTGCTAACATAAAAACGAAAAACATGAATAATGTTAATAAATAGATGCAATTAATTTTTTAAATTACAAGAAACGTTCGACGCATCGTTTAAAAGATGCACGACGGAAAAAACTCGAGAGGAAAATTCGAGTAATTTTTGGTTTTATTTAAACGTGTCGCGGTGAAGAGCAGCAGCAGCAGCAGCAGCAGCTGTAGCAGCACCAGAGTGATATGTTATTTTCTCGTATTTACACGGTGGAAATTCACGCGGGAAATGTTTAAAGAAACCGGACAAAGTCAAGAAAACTAGCTGGCGCGTGTCGGTCAAATTCTCTTTCAACGTTTCAGTTACGCGATAATATTTCGTTTGAAAGCGCACCTTTTAATGCGAAGGATACATTTTAGTTTACAGCTGGATAAATACGTATGTATAAGGGTGAATTCAGGAATGATCGAGGAAAGTTGATAGATTAGAAAGAGGAAGTAAGAATTCTCGGGCAAACTTTAATTTCACAATTTTAGCTCGACTTCCTTCGAAGTTTCTTTCTTAAATGTTCATTCAAATTCGAAGAGGTTTGCAAATTAAGCAATAAAAGTAATACATTTTCGATGGGTCTCATGAAGGTTAGATTAAGTTCTGGTGTATATAAATTTCAGAAACACATATTTCTTTTAAATAGCTTAACAAAAAGAACAATGACGTTTCAGAAAGCAAAAGTAAATTTTATTCGATGTCACTATTACTACTGTAATTAAAAACAATTGATACAAACGTATCATCCTCATCGCTTGAAATATTTGAAAATTCGACGTCATTTTCATTTTTCGAAATTAAGTCGCGCATAAAAGCTACCGCGTAGATTGTGTTAAAATTTATGGCGTAAAAAAATAAGAGCCGCTTAAATCGAGAGATGAGTGCACACTCTACCAATCTATCGATCAATTGATGTGTCCTTATCGACACACACCGGTATCGTTATCAAAATTTCACACGGAGGAATTGACTTGGTTCAAACGTAAATTCTCCCTTAAAATATCCAAATATCCCAACGAATCGTTAGATAAACGGATCTCGCTTGGCCGAAACTGATTCTGCGATTCTGTGGGGAACGTAATCCAAGTAAATCCCGCTTCGAAGGCGACTAAACTGCTACGTATGCTAACACGTGACTGCCTTTGTTTCTGTACACGCAGCTCTCTCTCTCCCTCTCTCTCGCCCCATAGCGAGATAAGGGTTAGGTCCAGCCGTCTGTTTGCGAATTACGCTCGAAAAACAAATTCAACCATGAAATCGGCGGATCTCGGGTAGTTTGAACCGTTTTACGTGGAAATTCAGTTGAACGTTTAGGTGATCGTTTGCGAAATGCAATCGAGAATGGTAAAGGCTGAACGTTAACGCATGCGAAATTCGAATTGCGTATATACCGGGAGATTAAATTTCCATTTCAAAGTCGTCCCCACTTTATCCGTACCTTATCTTTTCGATATTATGTTTCCGCGGAATGGTAGCCAGAAATTTTCAACCTCCCCACTTCCCTCTTCAAGCCGTCTTCTTTATAACCTTCCTTATTCCTCCGCGTGTTACTTATACCTACTTCTTTCAACTTTCATGCACTGCGGATATCTTTCGACGCGAAATTTAACCTACAAGTAAGGATGTTCCAATTTTCCCAGATTTTTCAGGTCAACACCATTATACTTTTGTCTATAATTCGTCTTATAATTTTTTTATCGTTTCATTTACTATATACAAGACAACAAAGCGTATTCGCATTACTGTCATAGGTATTTGTTGAAAATTTCGCGAAATAAAAAATTCTGACTGCGAGATGGAAATTATTGCCATTAAAGTGGCACTTGCATCTCAGAGTTACATGATCTTTTCGCTCCATTAATTCTAACGATGCAAAAAAAGGTAAAGGACGATGAAATTACCTGTTCAATGTGGTAAGGCATACGAGCTAAGCGGTCACAATTTACATCGAAACCGTTCGACTTTAGTCGATGCTTCGCTAGCACGAAAGCTGAAGATCCTTCGAGTAGTTTCCTTTTTCTGCTTGTCTCGTTATGTTACACGTACCGTTGTAAAAATCTTACAGAGAGCTACACTACAAGATTAAGTAAATGTTTTCGCTACCGCTTAGAATTTTCTAACTGTACACAGACATAGGAGACGTTTGCAAAGTTTCGATAAAACGTTACGACGTTGTTAAATGGTATAGTTCGATTAATTTCACCCTTTTGCTCTCTCTCTACCATAATAGTCTCTGATATAAAATGTCCTGTAACAAAAAATCAGGGATGTTCGATTCGTAGAGAACGTATTTTAATATTCGGCACACTTCGATTGGAGATAACCTGAACAGCTTGCACGAACGTATTCTTTCACTTGCAATGTTAATTTTCGATACCTTCAAACTTTTCAACGGGTTAGCACATTTCGAAGGGAAACGAGAAAATAAGTAGCAAGGTATAAAATATCCAATCAAGATGCTATCCGTACAAAAAAAGAAAAAAATATTGTTTAAAATTCACGGCTCAATCGTGTACCTACGTTCGTTGTATAAAAATTTCACTCTACAAAACAAACACTTGATCCAGAACGAAAATACTTCCACGCTCGAACGAATTTGAAGTCTTTAAAGCTTTTAACTTTTTTTTCGAAATTTAACACAGTTCGTTGATTTCTGTATAATATGCAAACGATTAATTTCCGCGCGACCTTAATCGGATGGATTTCTTGAAAAAACACTGCCATTTAAATCGTGACGTACAGTTCAAGTTGGATATTCATATTTACTCTGTTCTATAGAAACGAATATAGCATTGGGAGCGAAAAAAAAAAATGTTAGTTATTTTTCTCGATGACACGGGTTTCAGGAATGTATCAGAGCAAAAGTGGCGACTGTTGTTCAATCTCGCGGATTATCCTCGAAATAACCGACGGGAATTGCGAAGGTGGCGAAACGCGGTCACGAAGCTTCGAGCGAGTCACTATCGCGAGAACCTGTAACTTGAAACATACAAGAAAGTGAAACTTCTTCGATCTAAGCCTTGTTTTCCTCGAAACAGCTTCTCACACTTTTCTCGCGCGTATTATCATTGGGACGATATTAAATTGAAGAAACGGCGTCGTCTATACACATAACACAGAAACAAGAAACATCTTTAAAATAATAAGGGAAAATAAAGATTTCTATGGGAAGAATTGCAACGTAAGGAGATACAATGCAACTTGGTACAGAAATGATGAAAAAATTCGCAATATCGAGAGAATTAGAAGAACGATGAAACGCAGCTTTTCGATACACAATTACATACCGATCCACGTTTTTCTAGTCGCGGAACGAACTCGCGCGATTGATCGTTTCGGTCGAAAAACGACTGTTGCAAATTTAAAGGCTCCCCACGCGGCAAATTACGGCATCGATCAACATTTAACTTTAAACGACGGCAAGTATTAATTTTGCACCGGTGACGGTGTCACAGGCGGTTCGCAATAACCGGGACGGTGTCAACGTCGAAAGCGAAGCTTCGCGGAATTAACCGGCGCCGAGAAAATTCGTCTGTTTGTAGTTAATTAGGCGCGCAAGCTTAATGCCTGGACGAGAGGCTGGGAAATCTGGAGGTTCGTATAGAACGCGAGAATGAAACCCGTGAAATCCGGAGAGCAATAAAGCAGCGTTGAGAAATTTCGAATGACGCGACGCGACGTGACGTGCATAACAGGTGGACAGGCTCGCGTACGCGACGTGTACAGTCTGTTTCATAAAACCACCCTTGCCGTATCTCCGTGCAAACAGAATGTCCCATTTGTTTTGAATATTTGACAAGAAATAACGTTTCCATTAATAAATATTTCACATTTCTTGTTAGACGCTTTCATTAAAGCTTTCGTACAATATTCTGCCTATCGAAGATGCAATTTCGACGTTGACAACGAACGAACCTCGAACTTCTTATCTCCTTTGAAGCTTGGATTATCTACGTGTACCTTGACGCCTGACCGATTTTACAACCTCGCTATATTGCTTCCAACGACACTGTTCTTACGCTGTTCCTGTCTTGAAAATCACCTTAATGATGGTTAGACAGTGGGAATATTAAAAGTCTATCGGCAAAATGTTCCACGTTTTTACGTCGTCCCTCTGTGGTTAGCAAAGTCTCTAACATCGACCACTTCAGAAGTCGATCGATCTAGAAACCGCGTGTCGATAAATCGATCGGATGAGTTGGGTGAAGATACAGTCTTACTTCAACCCTTACTCTCGCTGCTGAACTTTTTCGGAACGTCGATTGACTTAAGTTGTCAATTTTAAAATTTTAGCGAAAGGTAAAAGTGAATTACCCAGTAAATAAATCTGGCTATCTTAATCCTTGAATCGGCACGATAGTTATGCATATTGAACGAAGGCTGTATGCGTCAGGTTGTATAGTCTTTTGTGAATATCACTGGTGTGTAACTAACCGTCTTCGTTTCGAGCGGAAACAGCCAGCTAAATTGCAAAGTTAACGGGCGAGTAACTTTTGTAGAAGGTCCTTTTTCCTCTTTTCTCAGGCCAGTTCACATTGTAGCAGGGATGGCCAGGAGAATGCCGCTGCGTGCTGACACAGCTGCAAATAAAACCTACCTGTCCACGTTCGTAAATACATCGGGCCATAATAGCGCCCCTTATCGTGGTTTTACCGCTCTTTCTAACTCCGGCTCGTGAGATTTACCTGTAAGCCGAACACGTTACAGGGAAACTGTAAAATCGACCGGCACAGCTCAACCTCGCCGAACGTATTTCTAATACTTTATTAATGCCGCTCTGCCTTGGGAACTCGGGTTTAATTTATGCCTTCACGGTACGTGCTAGTGTATTTAACAGGCAATCGAATATCGGATTTACCTCTCGAGCGTTAGTATTTTTCCGAAAAATAACTTGCGCCAATTTATTTTGCTCTTTAACAGCTGGATATCGGATTTTCGAGGAATCGGTTCACAGTGGTTTTTCAATTTCTAATCATTTGCAACGATTTAATATTTTATTAAAATTTCGTTAAAATACCACCCGAGAAAGAAAGTTTAATTCAAACATCTTATACTCGAAGAATACATTCGGTACTTTGAAATCACTTTGAAAGAGAAAAGTGAGGAAATTCCTCGTAAGTTAGTTTCACGGTGAATAACGAACGACTCGGTAGTTCGCCAGTTGACATCGGGCTCGGAGTGATTCGATGTTAAATTGAAATTGCTCGTGAGATTTTTTACGGGACGAGTTGGAAGGGCTATACTTTTTGATTTAACATCGCCTCCCGCAGTTACTGATGAGTTGGCGGGAATCCAGTCGGTTGAATGCTTTCTAGAACATCTTGTCCCTATTGTACCAACCTGGAAGTAATCTCAATAGTTTTAAATCATTTCTCACGCGAGCTCGCGCCTGTCCACGCTTTGATCCTGTTCGTACGGAACGTTTTCAACAGTTCCTTAACCCCTTGCCTTACGATTTATTAGGCATTACGTATATTAACCTCAACTATTCACTCTTTCCATGCACCTTTATATTAAAAAAGTCAGGATATTATAAACGATCTATATTTGGCAATCCTCACCCTTAAATTTCAGTTGACATTTGTGCAACAGTACAAATTTAATAGCCATATAATCCTCCTTTGCCACATTTTGTAATTGTAAAAAGAGTTAAGAACATTTTCCCGAAATTTATCGTTCAAAGGGATAAATATCGAATAACGAATTAATTTTTTATTTTCTTTTGTTAAAAATACTAACGACGACATTGTGTGATATTTGTTCGTCTACGGACAGGATGGAAAATTTTCAATTTAATCTTATCTTTGTCGGGTCGTGCTCTGTATATAGAATTTATTTCGAGTTTACTACTTGCCAGATAAAAACTATAGTCGTAACGAGTTTGGTAAAAAAAAACTGTTGTTTTCTATTTGTTGCTTTGGCGCACTCTTTTAATTTCCGAAATGACCGCCCGTGTGATTAAAAACATATTCAATGGACATTCTCGTTTGGTGGTTGGAAACATTTTGAACAAACCAGAAAGATTTAACGATGCTTCCAGCCACCCCGTTTTAACTGTACAATTTATTTTGACTTTTGGACAATTAGAATTCAACATGGTTTTACAGGATAAGGGAAATCGATGTACGTTATCGATTTCAAGCTCGATAAGTAATCTTTAATTGTAACACTTGTCCTTCCAGAATTTTCAAAACGAAATTATCGAAAAGAAAATTACTGCAGATAAATAAACGATAGGGCGAGTGACATAGTGTACGAATGAAAGGTTCAAAAGTACATTTTTCTCGTAAAACAAAACCCAAAACTGTACTGTTTCTCTAACCATAAAAAGCAAGGGCACGATAAAACTTTACGAAGCAATCTTCGTTTAGTTGTGCGTTACTCGAACCTTAACTCACCTGTACCTAACCGGACTAGAATTCTGTTCCTACATGTCTAACCTGAAATTAACAACGAAAGCCAATGTCACATTTGACGGAGAATAGAATTTGACGTATTTAAATGATATTTCCTCAATTGAAATGCCATTTCTTGGAAACGATTGTTGCATGCATAATTAAACGTTGAACAAGGTTGTTAGCGATAAATTAGAGATACTTGACGATAGCTGATTCTAAATACAACCTTGATAATTCCTCGAACGTGCATTGAGATTGCATTACGTGGCACGAACTAAGCACACCGAAGGGATTCGATCCAATGGAACAGGCCTGCACGATTATTGTCACCGATTTATTAGTATAACGAGGTTGGTTTGACGGTGTATGAATCATCCCAAACATCAAAATTAAGCTAGTCTAACCAATTGCCTTACTCGGCCGTCGTGGAAATACGGAATTTCGAAGCTCGGTCTAGAATTCCCGAGCCAACTCCACCACAGATATTGCTCTCTATTGTTAATCATGGTTGTAGAAACAATATTAGCAGCGATAATTACTATTGAACCCGCTGACAAGTGTTTGCAATTGAAACTGGAGAAGTTCAAATGAGAAATTTACTTTTACGATGTTTCCGGTCATCGTCGTTCTTGGTGATAGAATAGAGAAGGAAAAAGAAATAGGCGAAACGAAAGCGAATATGAATCATGTTTCGGCTAGTTTGAGAACGCACGAGGTTAGAGAGCATTTATCACGTTCCCTCCGTTCTCAACGTTTATTTATGCGACACGGACGTGCGGAAAGGACTGGTACTTTGACCTTAAACAATTTATTGGATCGTATAGATGCGTGCACGAGCACTTATATACCGTTTTCAGGAGCTGGCTGACTGTGGGGCGAAGAATGATAAACGACGTCGTGTTGTCCCACGCAAACCACTTTGCTCCGTCTTTCAAACTGTTCTACTCGCTTCTTTAATTCCGCTACGCGTTCGCCCAACCTTCAAATTAATCTCAACCTTCTCTTTTCTTTTATTTTTCTTGTTTTCGAAGTCATGTTCTGTCTTTAAACTCAGATATTCACTGGGAAATATAGCAGCAATCGCGCAGAGTATTATTTCTGCGCGAGAGTGTGCTGAAATTTCAGTTAACCGGTTCAACAGTTTTCCGAGGTTAGATTGATATCAATTTATATCGATACAATTAAAGGCAGATTTACAGTTATAAGATATCGATTTGATGCGGTGCTTTGGCACCGATGCCACTCGTAAACGTTCAATTGAATGTTAAATGGAAGGAGGAAGCAAAACACGAGCGTTTCGCCAAGTTTACTACTACGATCGGGAAAATTTAAAGCAGATTTCGCCTCGAAACAGTTCCAGGGGAAGAACATTTTCAACGAACCCGGTTTTTGCTCCACATTTGTCGAAAGCTCGTCGGTCCACGCAAGAAATCGTCCAGCGGGAATACGATAAATAATCGTAAGATACATCCGTGTAATCAGCGATACCGTTCTACGGGTTTCTAAGGTAGACGATAACACTCGCAGCGGAATTCAATTTTGGCCAGCGATATAATAGATTTCTGCTGGCCTAGTTCAGCCCCGGCAATTTATAGACAGCGATTCAAGTCGAAATTAAAACTGCTACTATCTGATAGCCGGGAATTGGGAAGGGGGACGTGAGACCTTCATTTCGAATTATGTTGGAAATCGAGAATCTTCGGGTTCAACGGTCCTCTATGCGGACAACAAGGAAATGAAAATCCTTTGTTCCACGTACGCGGGAAAATTTCACGGAAACTGAAGAACGATGCCCATTTAGAATTTGACTGTGAACTGAAAAGCAAAAGTACAGCGTACATTTTCAAACTAGGCGTGGATTTCTTTTTTTTATTAAATATATGGTATTGCCGCTAAATAAACGTGATGCGTAATTTGAAACGGACAAAACAGGAATCGTTTGAGATATTAAAGTTGGAAATGCGGTTCGTTCTTCTTGGAAACAGAACCGTTGTAAATTAGGGCGATCGGTTGATTTATTTTCACCGTTCGATCGTTGCCAACGTTACCGAACGTGTTTGCAGCCGTTTGAATGCTTAACTTATGAAAGAGCACATTATCATCTGATTAACTTTGATTATCTTCACACCCGTTCAACACAGGTTTCAATGACCTGTTCGCCATAAATCTTTGCTATGAAATAATCGCTACTTTGCAACATGTTTCAGGGGATAGGTGAAATCGAAGGAACGTCGGATTGATTTAATCGTAAAGTAGAGATCCTCCTAAAGGAATTATGCAGCGACCTAACGTGAAACGCTCTCGAGTACCCGAGCTACACTCGTGAATCGAAATTGGACAATTTATGGGTTATAATTGGAAAGTGAAAAAACCGACGGCGACTCGAGGGTCATCCGGGACAGCAGCAATGTCCCCTCGTTAACGTCGCATCAATATTTCTCGCCGGTCCTTATCCGATCCCGTCTCGACGAGAACGAGCACGACGAAAACCGATAACAAAAGGAGAAGCCAATTCGTGGAGCGTCGGTCGCTTATAATACGTCTCGTGAACCATTGTCTCGATGAAATAAAAAGGTTGAGGAGACTTTTTCTATCAGCCCGGTGACAAACGTATCTCAGGAGCGTCTCATCAGCGAGCGAGCCTTGATCTCGCTCTATCTCATGTTCGTTCTACACCAGCTACTGCACGGTTCAGTCTCTTCGTCTTCGCGTAATGTTTGCAGAAGCCTGTGGGCTTCTCTGGTTCCTCCCGAGCCGAGCCGAGTCGAGCCGAGCCGAACGTCGAGTCTTCGTCTGGCTATGTCTCCTCTCCTCTCTGGCCTCAGTCTACGTCTCTTTATTTCACGGCTACCTTAGAGATAAGAGCGCCACGGAATAACGGCTCTTTATTATATACGGTAATAGGCGAACTTCAAGCCTGGAACTTAACCGTGCCGCCCATTTTACGCTGGATAAGATGCTTCCTTTTCCTTCATGTTGCGAGCTTCATAACAGCCCCTCTGAATACCCACCACTTTCACCCTCTCCCCGCCGCCATTCTCCAACCTGTACACGGCTCCTGCTTTCAGGCATTCACCTCCCGCGATATATGTACAGTCGGTGGAATCGATACGTGTGTAATTCGAGCGACGAAACAACAGTTTCAGGATGGTAGAGGTGATCCAGCCGCTTCCAGGCTGGTTCGAAGTCAACGCGGAATTGCTTCTTTTCTTTCAATTTACTGCGTATCCGTAAAAGAACACGCACCGTTTCCTTAATTTACGCGGTACTATTTTTTACGCGGTAGTTTTTATGCGCGAATTGAACATAAGAATCTTCCCGTAAGAGAAGTCGTTTCGTCAAAGGTGAGATACGTAAGTTAGAGAGGATGGATAAAAGTGAAACGAAATTCCTCCCGTCATCTTTCGGGATTATGTTTGTCTTAAGTAATCACTGTGATAATGCGTTTTTTTCTCCCCGGCCTGGAAGCTTTCGAGGCAGCACTCGTTCATCTTATTCGAGATTGGAAGCGTGAACGAGCTCGATCGAGAAATAATATTATACTTGGAAGGGGGATGCAATATTCGAGGAATATTTCGCGAAAAGTCAGCAGGACGATTTCCATCGTGGATCGAAGGAAAATCACTCCGCTGTAAATTATTACAGCGTACAGCTTCGGGCGGAACTCTCTTTGAATGGAACTATGCGATGCGATTTTCGAAAATGTTTCATGAAACGCGATTACCGGGAATGTCAAAGCGACGATTGCGAGGAACGAGCCATCCGGGTATAATTGTTCGGTAAAATGGTTTCTACGTTTTGCAAACAGCGTATCAACTTTCCGTTTAGTTGACAAAAGACTTTCCTCTTTCTGTGTAGTTCGACTCTAATTGCATTCCAGGCCAGCCAGTGAGGCGTGTTTTAATTTTCCTCGCCATTATTTTTTCGTACCTTTGCTGAATAATTGAAGATAGGATTACCCGTGTATTTTACGTGTGATAGCGCGAAGAACAAATGCGGAAAGGATACACGCAGCTTCTTCGTTTTCTTTTTTCATTTTTATAAGGATATATGTATATACATTTTTTGGGGAAAGGAATGGTACGAAGCAAGAGGATATTTATGAATCGTTTTCGAGAGACCTTTTGTACATTCCTCGAGGGCGGAACTTAGAAATGTAGCCCTTGTAAATTGTTGATCCTCCGTTTACAAAGGTAACCATAAAATCAGGGAAAGTGGGGTCCGGAAATTTTTCACCTTCGGGGTACAATAAGTGTGATAACGATATTACTCACCGTAAGCCAGATATTTATTGCTTCGACGAACAGTTACAGATATAACTATAATTAACAAAAGCGTCAGAATTTCCCTCGAACGTATAAAACAAAACTTTCGAACTTGAAGCTTTAATCGAAGTTACAAGCCTGTGCAGCTTCGAAAAATCTCGAACGGTATAATTGCATTAATAAATCTCGGAGGCTTTGAAAGTTGTGAAATTTAAAAATCTCTCGAAGATGTTTCACTTTGATAATAATCCCTCGAGGTAATAAGAATAACGAATAACGCGATTATTGTAACTTTTCATTTTCGCGGGAACTTGCCAACTTTATAAGCTTTTCAAAGTTTCTCTCGAGCGAGCGTTTAACAATTGAAATATAGCATATTCGAAAAAAATTCCCCGCTATCGAATACGCCGTTTAAATTGCAGTAGGAACGGGGGGGGGGGGAAAGGGAAGGAGCTGAGGAAAGTCTCGCGTTGGAGACGATCGGTAAATCCATTAATGAGCAACGGTGAGCACGTGGCCAAGGATAATGCAAACGAAGTGACTTGCGTCGATAAATAGTTTCACGGTAGAACGGAAGCATGAGATGCCAAAACCATTGACCTTCGGCTCGAATGGCGTTCGTAAGTTGCGAGAAGAAAAGGGGAAGGAAAGACGCAAGAAAGGGTTAATGACAGACCCTCGTAACTTCAACTCTCCTTCCTAACCTCTAATAAGATCGCCAGAGCAGAAAAACATTGGCAAGAGGTACACTTAAGCGATTGTTCGTCTTCGCTCGATTAATCACGATTCCACTAACCAACCATTCAAAAATTCGAATATATTAGGTGTTTGCAAAAGTTTCCGTCCTCTTCCTTCTTATTCTTTTTTTTTTTTTTTTAACAAAATTCATTTAACACACCGAATTGGTGCAATATCTTCCCTCGCTCTCTCCAATGTTCTTCTATCTTATGTTTACTGGTTGAAACCAAGGTACCAGCACTGTTATTTTTAAAAAGTAATTGGTTCAGAAAACAACGAAATCAAATTTTTGTAATTTTTTCTCGTACTCCGCTTTTACCGCTCTTTTATCGTGATCTAATCCCTACTAATTTTATCCTTTAAATTTTGATACCTTTCGAAACTATTTAACGAAACGAATTTTGCGAATTGAACCTTTCGTTTACGTTTCGCTATGCACTTTACGCACTGAAATCTGTTGTAGCGAAAGGGTTAAAGAGGGTGTGACCATTGTCGAATACTTCATTTCGTTAGATTTCTACTGAGAAGAATTTCTAACGCAATTTCTAAGATCGCACAGTGGATTTTCTCTATCAGATAGCCGAAATTTTTGTTTCATGGCTGATCGATGGTCAGTCGACCGGGAGAAATCTGTAGTTAGTGGATTTATGGCGGCGAAACGAACGAGCTGAATTTATGAATTTCCTTCCAGCTAGCGCAAGAAATGACGCAGGATAGGAGGAGATTATACGCGGAAGTTGAATCTCTCGAACACTGCTGTAAGATTAATCGGCTAGAACTTCCTTCGCAGAAATGTAACGGGATATATTAACTTTTTCCTTTCCTACATTCATTCTTGATTAGAAATATGAAAAGTTAATCGTATCTTCGATTTTCCGAATTAATTCTACGTAGCGGAAAGTAGCGCAAAGTTGGTAGAAAGGCAAGAAACCGCGTGATCTAATGCAACGACCTGAAGCGAGGTGTTATCGAGCAATTTATTTCTACGTTAAGTACGATCCCTTCCACCTTAAATAAAAATCGCGGAGGCCTGCATTCTTTACGGCCCATTCGCGACACACCACTGAAGGATACAAATGCTTTAGGCCATTAAAAGTGTACGTGTGTATATACCGACGTAATGGCTCCATAGATTACACGCGACAAACACAGCAAATTTACGTGTTTTTACTTGGAGATACGAGACTGAGACGATGTCTTACAAAGTTCAGCTAAGGGAAAATCGAATCTTATCCTTGTAGAAATTATACGAAATTAACACCTGAAATAAAAATGTCGCAGGATCGTTCGATCGCCACCATTCCAGCCTATCAACGCTCCCATCGCCCTATAGCACATTTTAACGACAGTTCTAGCTACCCATAATGTTCTTAAACTATGTTACGTAGCTTTGAGCTTACGTTTAATCTTGATCTGCAAGTACAGTTTGTTTAAATAAAATGAGATACAATCTTTCTATAGTGTAATAAGTCAGATTCAAGGATAAGATCTCTCTTGTTTTTTTAATAGCAACATTTGCAAAACTTGTAGCTCGAGTTGTTGGAACGTTAAAACTAAGAAACATTTGAAACCGTTTAATTTAGAGTGTTAATTTAACGTTAGTGTAGTTGAGAAAACGTACGAGCTTTATGCACTACAAGACTCCATTAAAAGTCGAGCAAACCGGAAGGCAAATGTTTTCAGGATATATAACTTTCCTGTGCCGGCTATAAAGCTTCTATGTACTTGGTACAATTCAAGTAATATGTAGAACATGCTCAGAATGAATATGGAAGACCTCTTCGAATTAAATCCGTATCCAGAAGGTTAAAGATTTATAACCCTCGAGAAACTATCGCATAGAATTTCCATACGCTAACCTAACCTAACCTAAAATTCAAATTCCCGAAATGTATTTTTGAACATATATCTTTCTTCCGCGGAAACGTAATTACCCTGTCGTCGAAGTGTTACTTCAGGAGTTAATTTAAGAGAAACGAGCCAGTCATCGTTGGAGGGAAGGTGCGAAGTATGCGAGGCTCGGCTGGAATCCGGAAAACATAGACCCTTGGTTCACACGCGTTTAGGCAGACGCGTTCCTTGGTATGTAACTACCAGGTGAAAGAGATACGCGGACTAGGCTGAATCTACCGGCGGTGTACTTCGGAATAAAGTTTCGTAAGAGCGGAACTTACGACTCGCAACCACGCATCCTGTTCTTCTCTACGATCGAGTAGAAACTTGCCACAGGTTACGAGTTATGGAATATACCACTTTCTTCGCGGTATCAAACCGAAGGATCGTTATATCCAGCGAATAACGCAAACAGCCTTGGAAACAGGTCGATGAACCGAATACGGCGCATTTAAGAATAGGTGCAAAAGAACGTGATACTTGTGTAAATGTATTGGAAGGTAACCCAACGGTTTAGAGATACATGTTCTTACGGGAATGTTCGAAAAAGAGGAACATTCTGACGACTCATTCAGAGATAAGATAACTTCAGGGTATAAAAGCCGGCCGCAACGACGCCAGAGAGTCATTATTCCCATTATTCAGAGAAGTCAGCTAAGGATTCTAGACCGTATCATCATCGTCATCCGTCAGTTCTATAATATAATACTTATACAGCGAGAACAAGTCGAGTAGTAATAACGTTTGAGAACTTTATCTATTGTAATTCACATAACGAAATAAAGCTTATTAAACTATACTCTTTTTATTATTCTGTCCAACGCGTAATTTGTCTGGGCATCGTAAGTTAATAGGATATTGATAAACGTTTCAGTTCAAAGATTCCAACTTTATTGTGTTTTTTAAGAAACACAATCCCTTATCGAATCTCGTTAATATTTGAAACGGTTAAAAGCAGGATCTACCGTTGAATTTAACACGTTGATGAAAGAGGAGGAGGAACTGGCGAAATGGTATATCCAACGTCCAAGGAATTCCACGATTGTTATTTATGGTAGACGAATTTGCGTCTAGTCACGGCGATATTTCTCGGAAAGTGGCACCCGGGGAGCAAAGGGCGCAGTCTTGAAAAGCTACGGTGCCTATTCTCCATCGCGGCGAATCTTTCGGCTTAGCTCGCTCTTTCGCAGGGTGCATCGCCTTAGCTCCGTTACCCTGTCTCCTGGGGCCGATTACACCGATCGTTTTATAGAACCAGTCTTGTTACACGATCCCACAGGAACGTCTAAAACCTCCTTCTGACCTACCTTCGTTCCCGCCTATATACACGTACGTTTGCGCAACCCGTACCTTCCTTTCCTTCAAAAACACCTACGTGATATCTGCCACTTACATACAAACCGAACGCTCTTCTTTATTAACCCTTTTAGTCCCCAACAATGAACATATCGTTGTTAGCTACATTTGCTAAAAGTGCGTATGCGATGCGATGACACTGATAGTTTCATGTTTTGATAGTGATAATTTTGTTACAAATAATTGAAAATGCAGTACTTATGCTTTATACTATGGATTCTACGTCAAACTATAATCGAACGATGATTCTTCTTACTTCCAAATACTGTTAATGAAAGAAAACTGATTTTTCCATGTTTTCTAATGATTTTGAATAAATATTATTAGCATGATTTTCAATAAATATTGAAATACAATTCGGATTAATTCATTCTCCTCTTATTTCGTAATGTGTTCAATTTTGAATTGTATAAATATTCTTACGTTTTTTTTTTTTTGTGATTTTGTTTCTCAAACCTTACTAAATCACATCAAATTGGTTCAGTATTCTTCGCTTAGGTACAATTCTTTCGATCGGCGCTAAAAGGGTCAATCAGTAGGTTGAACTGTTCGAAATAAAGTACCGAAGGAATTCTTTGGAATTGTCAATTGTGCAAGGAAAGTTATGCATGTTTAAAGAGCATATCGTTGCATAGCTATTACGAGCTCGATTTAACTTTGTGACTGAACTTTAAGAACTTTCTGTTTAAGTTTACTTTGTGACCAAACTTCAGGAACTCTATGTTTATGTTTAGGTTAAAAAAGAAAGAATAGTAATGGAATTTCGTCGAATACTTGGCCGGAAAGGAACTGTTTCAAAAATATTTCATTTTTGGCGCAAGTTTCAGCGCTTTCTACGAGTTCCCGTTCTATTCGGATGTTTACCATGTTTCGCTTGGTGCGGCACATTCGCGATACATATCCTATTCGTTTCGTCCGGAAATAGAAGAAGGGAGATCGTTGCAACGTTAACGGGATTAAACAGAGGAATATTGTAAACGACGAATGTTAAAAATCGCCTCGCGAAACGTTACGTTGCCACGTAAAGTTTAGTTATCGAATTGTTTACACAGTCGTATTTACGCTTCGACCTATCCGCTCCGCGAATCAACGATCCGACGTCGTTTCGTTCCGAACCGGTTTATTACGAGGACAAAACCATAAGAACGTTACATCGTAAGATCGTTCAAGAGATCTAGTTTCTTTGTGGATGCACTTAATGTTCCTTGTCGGTGAAACCGTCCTTTGGGGGCGATTA
The DNA here is from genome assembly GCA_951804975.1 of Anthophora plumipes. Taxonomy (NCBI): domain Eukaryota; kingdom Metazoa; phylum Arthropoda; class Insecta; order Hymenoptera; family Apidae; genus Anthophora; species Anthophora plumipes. Next base: position 27,095,839 of record OX638113.1, on the reverse strand, counting down.
AATCGATTGCTTTATGGGGTCGCTGTATCTCGTGATCTCGAAGGAGACCTTAAAAATGATTTCTATATTTCCTGCAGTGTTTTTTTCTTTTTTTCTTTTTCGAAGCTTTTAGTTCGTACATGATAAATAAGGGAAAATAAATTTCCGAAGCGTTTAAAATAAACTTTTCCCGTTGGTAAAATCCACAAGAAATCGTTTAATGTACTTTCTACATTATTAACGACGTAATTTCTCAATTTGTTCAGAGCAAAATACTACCTTGGTGTTGGAGAATTTGGTAGGTAAGCACGTAAGAAAAACAGGGGAAAGGTAGAGGGCTAACTGTTAGAGCTAATGACTTTCCCAGCAACAGATATCTCCGACGGGAAATGTTAAATCGATCGATCCGCGTTGGCTGTTTATGTACTCCCGGAGGAACAACTAATACTCGTATCGTTGCATGCTGACTTCAATACCCATCAAACGTTCGATTGCATCTGTTAATCTCTCGAATCGCGTTTGTAGACTCGCGTACGAAAAGAGATTTCGAATGCCGTACACAACCGATGATACAGGATACTTTTACGGCCCGTGAATCTGTTTTGATTCAACACGCTGATTTTAATTACGGTCAATCAATTATTCTACTCGTTTAAATTTTTAATTCGAGTTATTTTCCCCCGTCGACGCTCTGATGATAGTGTCATCCGAATATTGGTGAAATATTTTCAATACGAGAGGTACATACACGAAAATGTTCCATCGCATGGGTAAGGAATGTCCTTTTAAGAGTCGTTTACACGTAAAGACGTTGTTTGAAATACGTTTTAACCACGGCAACACATTTCGAACGTTGAAATAACCGTTGAACTGTGACGGAGATGGAGGAACGTAGGAAATAGAAAAGAATGGAAAGTCAAAGTCCATTTGCGCGCGATATTTCGCACGTCGCTGCACACACCAGCTTGCGCGCTTTCGAGCGTATAAACGCTCGAGGGAATGTTGTGTCCGCCTCGTTGACATCTTAGTTTTTAAGGAACTTCCAACTTTAACCGGAACAATTCGTTTGTTCGTAAAATACGAATGACCCTATAATTTACGGTCACTGGTCGAGAAGAATAATCCGAACTATTTCACTGTAGCGCAGCTTTTCATTTGAACTGGTCGCTTGGGTTCTAAGAAGCTTAAATTGCCTCGAGATTTCACATGTGTTTCCACCGTCGTTGAAATTTTTCTCCTTTCAAATTCCCTACCTTACCCTTCATTTTACGCTATTATGCTTCATTCGTTATCTGTTCTATTTAAAATGTTACCATTTAGATGAACGATGGACAGTTCTTTCTCGCAAGTTTTTGTTGAGATTCGACGAAAACAGTTATATCAGTAACAAATGTCAATTTTAATTCTAACTTTCCTTTTAACTCTTTCAGGCACGGGATTTCAGATCAAAAATAGACCCATGTTGCAGAGGAATTTTTTCGGGTTTTAAATGAAACAAAATTGGTATATTTTTATTAATAAATGTATAACATCATGTAAAAACATAAGAAAATAGTGATTAGTGATTGTTTGAAGACATTAACCACTGCTTTACATAAATAGGGCGAAATATAAACGTATGCACATGCAGCTACGGCAAGATTTCGAGGTGGGACATTTTTGTCCCACCGTGCCGTGAAATACATCAAAAAGGTGGGACACTTTAATCCCGCCGTGCCTCAAAGAGTTAATTTACAAGACCGAAGATTGTCAATGTTTGATTATTTATAATACACTTGTGTTTCGTATGTAAAATGGCTGTTGATTAGATGTATAGTCAGGAGAAGAAATAATAGGTTAAGGGGTTAAAGTGACATATCGAGTTCGAACGTAATTGAAACAATATACAGTAACTTCCATTCAATATTCGGACATCTTTTAAAAGAAAATCACTCTCTTAAAATTGAACCAAACGAACTGAGTTCTCGTGAGAAGCTAGGGCTAGTTTATTGGATGACATTAAATGAATCGAAATGAAGTAATATAGCGAAGAATCTCTAACTGTGTACGATCCGTGGTTCAACGCGAAAACACTCGTGAATCCTGAAACACGCCACTTGTACAGCAATCGAAGCCAGAAGATTCGACGTAAGCACTAGAGATCGTTTCCAATTCGCCTTTCGAGCAATTGAATCGTTGGTGGATCGCAAGGTCGCTGATTCGAGGGACGATCGAGGGTCCTCAACTGGAATGGAAATTACAAATCTTCGTATTTAAATGACTCGCTGTGAAAAATGGAAGAGAGAGAGAGAGAGAGAGAGAGTAAGCGTGTAAAAAGTTCTGCGTAATGCGAACGAACGATCGGAATCCGATAGGAGCGCGGTAAATAAGTACATTGGCTCGTCATTTGCAATTGGTCGCACGCTCCTTCCGCTTCACCGCGTCGTTATTCGCTAATCGGACCTATCTGAAATTCTTCGAATTATTTGAAAAATTGGCCTACTTTCAGTCACGTCCCGTTTTATTCCTATCGATTCTCGCCTCCTCTGTTTGTCTTCGAGCTGGACCTCGGACGGTAACTTTGAAATAACGTGCGACGATTTCACCAATCGAGTGATAACTTCTCATCGAACTCTTGATATTTGTCCTTCTTTCTCAAATATGAAATTTATTCCAGGCTGTTGACTAAACAAGGCAAGTAAAAACTGAACGATCAAAGCTGTTCATTTTCGATATCTTTTACCTTATTTTCAGATCCCAATACGGTAAACAGATTTTCAAGATCAAGATGCGTCTCGAGATCGATCGTGCTCGTGTTTTTCGAGAGATATTCGTTCTCTTGGATATGCTTGAACGGTATTACTCTCCCGTAGAGACATTTTGTTCTACGATTTCGCGTCAGATGGAGCAGAATTTTCAGTAAAAAAATCCGACTTCTTAATAGCCAAAAAAAGGGGCGCATATAATCTAACCTAATCTTTACGATTATTCTGGTTCACGATAATAGAAAATGATGGTACATAAAGTACATTTTTTATTAATACTACCAAGTCATCATCTTTATATCTGTTTCCCAGTTACAACAGTATTTTATAATTATTGACCTGTAACTTTTTCGGATTGAAAAAGCTCAAGAACCAATGAAGCATTAACCGATGCATTTAATCTACGTACTTTCTTCGTTGAATACATATTTTATATTGTAATTGGAAATTTCGATCAGACTCTTAGCAAAGATGTAGGAGCTAAGAGTCCCAAGAGAGGACCTTGTCATAAAGTTTCCAATATAAACGGGTATGGTAAACTAGCAACCGTTTGGTTGGCTACTAAAAAATGAATCAGAATACCCAGGTCGCGGATCCGGCCCTCGATACTGGATCTCGATCAGGTCGTCGAGGCGTAAACCAATGAATGTTGATTATTTCGATGAAATATTCAGGGTCCGGAAGGGTACTTCACAGGGAAGTCGAAATTTCTCGGCCAGTTTACCGCGTATTCGCATTAATTATCGGAGAAGTCCCAAGTTAACGATCAATTAAGCGATCGCGAGTAATAGGGAATGCCAGGCACGTAGTAATGGCCGCGCAAGGATCGCCAGAGCCATTGGAAGGAGAGAGAGAGACCAGTGGTGGCTTCAACCAAGCGACGCTCTTGCTTTTGTACTCTCGAAACCATCCATTATTCGATGGATTCGAAACTACGCAGGGGGAAAGCCGATTGCTCGAAACCCTCCTCGAATCGATGTTTCTACGAACGTTTAGAAACGCATTTCGCGGTCTCGCTCGATTTCAACTCTTTGTGTTACTGCCGTGTTCATTTTCCTCTGCAGTACCATTTACTCGCGATTCTGCTCTCTACGTGGTTTGCGGAGATAATTATGTGTCGGATCAAAAATGTTTTACTCGAATGTCTTTAAAATATTAAGAATAATTCAGGTTCAGTTTCTTTTGTTAAATGAAAAAGATAACAGGATATATGGTACGTCTCAAAATCACAGGATCACCTTAGAAAATAGCTCTCTTGAAATTTTGGTAAATATTAAACAAAAAATTACAATATCACGTTATTCGCTTAACATGTATCGTCACGTTGTTTTTCTTCGATAAATCATTTTTAAGTCTAGAATAAAAAGAATGTTTAAAAAGCAGTTCTAAAATAATAAAGCCAGTGGAAGCATAGTGGTTCCAAAATGGCTGGTTACGAGTTTAAAAGTTGAAAAATTTGACACTTTCAATTGAAACTTCTTAGTAAATGATAAAGTTTTGTAAAATGGGTAGAGGAAAAGCACTTATAGAGTTTGAAAAGGAACAAATTACAGAAATTTCCATTGGAAAAATTGCAAGAAAAATGAATGGTTAAGTAACCATAAAAGAAACATATGGACAATCGAGTATTGTAAATTTGTTGCTAACGTTAATCAGACTTCACGAGATGGCTCTATCATTTTGGGACGTACCTTAAATATCAAGGTACAATATTCCGAGGAACGGCTCCCGTTTATATCGTAAAGTTGGTACACTACGTCAACTTTAACACCGTTCTATTTTCAACCGGAGCGCGATATTTTCAGGGAAAACTGAATCCACCAGGAATTTACATTTCCGATAATTTACGTTTCTGTTCTCATGTTGGGACAACGGTGAAGCAGGTCGGTTACGAATTCACCCTCTTGTTTAGAGAACGAATCTGCGGTAAATTGTGACTTACCATGCACCGAACAATTCTAACTTTAATTCTGTAGAAACGTAATTTAATCTAACCTAACGATTTAATTAAAATTTACAACAGATTACTATGTATAAAAATGTTAACTTTGCTACTTTAGAACGTCACAATTTGACCTAACCTAACGATCTTTCCACGTTTTCCCGTACCCTCGTTATGTTTCAATTGTGAATTACGACTTTGCAAGCATAATTTTAAACGGTATCGAAAAAAAAGCTCGTTTCGCGAGCGACGGAGGCGAAAATGTAATGGCTCCCGGTGACCGATAAAACCGGTGGCCACATTTCATCCGGAAATTTCAAAGCTAACATCCATATATCTGCTTAGCAGGGTGCTAGATGAAAAACTTTGCTCGTTAATAAATCGCCTCTTTTGCGCATTACCCGCGGAAATGTTTTCATTCGCGGCTCTCTCCTTTGTGTTGCGAAATATCATTCTCTCGGCAACGTGTATAAACCGGCAATAAACTATCGAATGCAACGCACAGCTACGCGATGCGTATTTTTCATTGGTTGTTTTTTTTTTTTTTTTTTCTTTTATCCTCCTCCGCTACCAGTTCACGGCACAACACGATCGAGAACACACGGCGCAACTTCATTATGTCCCGCATCTATACGAGCCCTTTATATCGTTATATAAAAGTTTCTCTTGCGAAGCATAAACTTCCGTGGAACACATTTTCCACAGAAGGTGGAAACCCGCTAATTATCGAACTGGTTTACGCGTTGTTTATAACTTCGCCAGCGAAGAAATATCGTTTCGACGCTGCCAATATCTCATCTCGTTGCGCTACGATCGCGCTGGATGAGTTGAAAACTCGCCATGACTAGAAACACGATCATTTTTCTCGTTTAGCTGACTCGTGGCGTGGCGGGCGTGTTGAAAGGAAAAATGTAAAAGTGCTTCTCGCATCGCGAAAGAGTGTTATTTGTGTTGGGAATTCAGTCCGTTGCACCAGGGGCACACTGTTGACAACGATGTTCCCAACAAAGCCTGTCAATTGCTTTATTCGAACAAAGAAAACTTATATTTCGAAAGTGTCGCGTTCGTCACGTTCTACAGAGTCGATAAACAAAGCGTTTAGAGATTAGCACGAAAGGTATGATCACAGTAGGTGGTGCAAGGTGTATCCTTTCTCTCTTTTTCTTGAGCATGCTATCGAATCAACTGAATGGAGTCTAAAGAGGAAATACTTGGCAATATCGAATCAAGTGCTCAGCTTATTTCAATCAGATCTGATCTATGCAAATATATCAACGTACAACCTGACCTGACCTGAGACACCGGTATCCGATAAGCACTGCAATTGCATCCGATTTGAAATGGAAATCAATACCGAAACAAGCCCCGTATCGACTTGTTCCGCTTTGCCTTCCGGTTCAAACATTCATCACTTTACTTTGATATTGTAATAGATTTCCGAAATTCGAGACGGATGCATTAGTCGATCCAGTGGGACGTTTATGAAGCGACGCAGAATATTCGTAAGATTCCTTTGCACTTCCTGTAACGACTACCGCTTATAGAATATACAGCGACTTCCGTTAATATTTGGACATCGTTTAAAATAGAATACCATTTTTCAGTTGCGCTCTCGCGAGAAGTTAGAAGGATCAGCTTACTAAATGACGTCTACGAACAGTTTTGAAAAAATTCCAATTGGTCCAAAATACGAAGGGAAAAGTAACGGTCGTCTCTTATCAATTCTTTATCTCAAGCAACAATGAAAATTTAGAAAGTACAGTTTGCAGATTTATGTGAATTGTATACATGCTGAAAATTTCATTGAAATCTACGAGCTATAAACGATTAGAAATGGAAAAAATCAAAGTCTTTCGCGACTTTTAATTGCGATAAATCGAAAGAAATCTCTTGTTTCGAAATTTCTTTATTTAAATTTTCATTACAAGCTCAGATAAAAGATCTGTGAAAAGAGAACTCTATTATGTTCTTTAAAATTCCGTCAAATTACAATGTTTTGCACACCATCTAGTAAACTAGTCCTTCTAACTTCTCACGAGAGCTTAGTCCATTTCGTTCAATTTTAAACAAGTTACTTTCTTTTAAAGATATCCAAATATTAAAGGAAGTCACTGTACGTACATTGAACGTTGTACAGGTACAATAATTTATAATACCCATGAAATCAAAGTAATTAGAACATGTTACCGATCGCTTTACTTTTTATGGCAGCTGTTACTGGTATTCCTTTTTTCTTTTCTAAATTTATTTCTGGTTCATAGAGTTGCATTTGTACGAACTTTTACTGTCCTCTATATTAAGAGGAATTATAGTTTGGTCATAGAGTGATAAATGAACGTACTAACAAAAGTGTAGATAACCTATAAAATGTAGTTTTATATCGAAAGAGGAATTATTTCGATCTATTAGATAGCAGGTTTATTTATCATAGCAGTTCGACACGATATATCGTGCATACGAGCAGCAAACAAATTTTGGAAAAATCGAGCATTTTCTATTCCACTGAATGAACAAGTTCACAGATCGCACGTGATACAATATCCCTGTGGAAAATTATTGTTTTACACGCAGGGAAACAAGACGTTGATAAAGCAGTGTACTACGGCAATTACTCGTCCTTTGAGCGAAATCAATATTTCCGGTAATAAGTTGACGAACATGTGGCCGTATACGTGTAAACATTGCGTGTTCGCAATCGAATTATCGCCACGTGGCTCCACGATGTGAAAAATGTCCGCCGTGCTGATCGCGAATTATTCCCGACTTGGTATCGACAGCACGCGATCCAATTACCGAAGGAACATAATTCAACTTTCAGGACGAATGTTGAGGATTATGTAAATGTTACTTTGGCAACAGTAGCTGCGTTGCATCGGCAATGTGAAAAGTGATTTCGAATTCGTAACGAGTTACATGTCGGGAACCAGATTCTCCAACTACAAGGAATTGTTTCTGTTCAATTTGTTTCCAATCCACCAATGTTCGTACCTTCTCGGTAATACGTTCGAGGAATTCTCCGCAACAGAAATCAAAATTTTGTTTAGGCGTAACGAGAAAATGGAAGTGTAGCGAGTGGAGGGGGGAAAAAAGGGTAAAGTATCGATTTAAAGGCGGTCGAGGAAGAATTTTGTAGAAAAAAGAAAAAAAGAAAACAATTGAAACGTAGAAGTGAAAAACCACAATAAGAAATAAAGGACAAGGTATCGTGACGATTATTTGAAATCGATCGGCCTTAACGCCGGACAAAGCCATTTCGCTTATAAACCGACCCGACGTGTATCGTTTAGCAGCAGATGGTCAACGCGAAGCCAAGTATTTCCGGGCAAAAATCGTTCGGAGACGTTTACAAGGAAACCCAGGATTCGTGATTCGCCTGGAAGCTGAGTCTAAACGCATTTTCACGGTGGAAGGTTCGGTGAATGTGAAGCCAGTTATGGGCAGGATTACGCCGAAGGACTGTTTCGACTCGACATGATTTCATTTTGTATTTGTTGCGATGTTTGCTTAACGTAATATCGCGTATCTATCGACAGAACAGCAGGCCACCGAGATCCAAAGACAAATAAATTGAAACGGCCGGAAGGTAAAATCCTTCCTTCTCCTTTGCTCTGATAAAGATAGAGAGGGATGGAGAAGGTCTGGCTTCGATACTATTCAATTTCATAATCCCATTTACCGTACGATTGCGGCAAGTAGAAAAGTTTCGATTTATGGCACGCTTAGGACAAAATCCTCAGGATTCTGACCCTCCGGTTTATTCCACGGACGCAATTTCCTCCGAAGGAACGTACCGGAAACGGGCTACTCTTCGCCCCCTTGTCTATGACAATTACGGAATAACAAGGTTGCCAATTACACCAACCACGCTGAATTTCATTTCTCTAAACTGTATTTTTCTACTGTCCGTAAATAAATTGAGATCAATCTTGCATCGTTATCATTTCCCAACCCTTCTTCGCCATCTTATGTCTCTACTCGTACCTTTGCACGGCTAGGATTCTAACTTAGAGCAACTTTTCACATCAGTCGCTGCGTCATTCATAAATTCCCTAAATGAAACAAGTTCTTGATTCTTTTTTTTTTTGTCGTAAATTATGTAAATTTGGAATTTATTCTTGTACTTCCTAAAGCGACTCGTGTGATCTTTCCGTGTACGTAACCGATTGCAATGGAGATTGAACAAGCATATACCTACGGTTGGATAATCGCGATCTTAAAGCGATCAAGTTCTCGATTAATTTTTGGAGAAAGCAAAGAAATATTTGCTGCGGCAACGGGAACGCGGCCGCACGTTTCAGTGAATTACAGCGTTAGCACATTCAAAGGCAGATGGTTCGCTGCGTGTTAGATCCGGCCTAGGTTAGCCCATTTAGCAAAGCCAACCAAAGCTTTTCCTCGGTGCATAAGCATAGAAAGTTTCGAAATGGCAACCGCGTTGTTGCCGTGAAATTTATACGTGCATCCGGTGCTTCGGTACTCCGGCCTCGAGTAATCACTTTCGGAGTACGAGCGTGCTTTCAGGAATAACATCGCAACAACCTGCATCTTTCTTTCCTTTTTCTATAAACATCGCCAAAATATCCATAATAAAAGAAAGAAATCAGTCGCAGAATAATATATACGAGAAATCACGACATCCAGTTTCTTACAAAGTCATCCCTGTATCTTAAAACGGTCATAGGGAGCCATTATCACGCGGTGTGGTAATTTATCAAGGTGAAGATTTACGACTTGTTGTTCTCTCTACAAATCTTGACGCGTGTGCGTGGCGAAACACGTAACGTCAGTACGTATTCTTTTTGTAACGATTGACAAGTTATATCACGACTATCAATTACAAATCTCGTTAGTTTATTTCTAACTTTCACTAGACTTACGCTTCACCTTGGATTTCACTTATACATTATAATCGACGCTTTGTTTCGAAAAAGTTCGTAAAAGTACGACTAAGCTAAGTATTGCCGTTCCGTGGTGATTAATTGATCGACGAGCGCACTATCTATCCACACACGGCTTCTAAATGAATCGTCTTCAAAACCTATCGATGGTAGAAATGTTGTAGTCTTTAACGACGCATCGACATTTTACGTAGGGTAGAATGAGAACGTCGAAACGTTATACACGTAAAATATAACGGTCGTTACCTGTCTCGTACCCTGTACATTGTTGCCAAGCAATAATCACCGATGGAGGAGATTGAACCCATTATTACAGCCGCGTATAATGGCATTCTCTACATGTACCCACGAATCTCGTGTATATCATTTTTTACTTTACGGACAAATTTTTACGAAGATATTACGAGCACGCTCCTGTACGCCAGACTACGTTATAACGCTGGTCTGGTTAATCGTTGCCTAATACTACTTATTACGAACATATTTTAATACACCAGGCAGAATTATAGGCTCGCGGACCGTTCAAATTACTCACATCGATTACGCTCGTTACAATCAAAGTCTCCCCTACCCTTTCGCGAAGCAATTAAAATCGTCGAGCTGATTTTTTTAACGCGCCGAGGGTATAATTTCAATTTACACGGATAAGCGGTTTGCGAAATACTTACGAGTACAGCATTTTTATGCCAGCCAAGTTATCAACGATAAGACCTTTAATTGTCTCCACGGGGGGAGAGGGAGAGAGAGAGAGAGAGAGAGAGATAGATAGAGATAAAAGCGATCGATATTTAACGGGTGCCAGAACGAGGTCGAGCGAATCGGACGAGGAAGAAAAATCTCTCGGAGAAATTACATTACAGGAAATATCGGAATGTCGTCTTCGAGCGTCGATGACGACGACGTTTCTCTGAATGCCACTCGCAACGAACGAATAGGACGCGGTATCAGCGTTTTATTCACTATCCAGTTGAAACTGCGATTTATTTTTTAATATTCCTCGCAACGTTATTCCTACGATCTCGCCACTCGCTCAGATTTATTCGACTCCGCGGAAGCTGGGTTGTCTTATCGATCGAATTCGAAGCGATTTTATCGAGAACGTCGCAGGAACTAACGAGGCGAGCGAAGCGAATTTACAGACTGGGATAATCGAGACGTAATAGATTAGCAAACTGGACGAAACGCGGTGGGGCGAGCATGGAAACTTTTTCCATTTCTCCTGAACTTTCGAGAACGACGAATAATAACGTGAATGGAGAGTGACTGCCGTGCATACCAGTGATACAGTTTGTCGTGTTTTGACGCGTGAAAAACTCGATCGGTGACAATGGACCATCTCGCGCAATCTATCACCACCTCTCGTAAACGCGTGAAAGAAAAAGGACGAAGGGAGCTGCAAAGTGAAATGGAATGGAGAGACACGACGGTGCAAAGTTGAGAGAAGAAGGACAAATGTTAAACGTTGTCTGGCGAAACGTGTATTCGCGGTGGAGACTTTCAGAAATCTGTTCGATTATCCTTTTCAATTTTCTCTGATTAACCCTTTCAGTGCAATGGACGTACATACATATGTGTCCAGCGAAAGCTATCAGCAGAATTTTTAAAAGCTCTTATTACTTTTCTCAAAAGCAAACGATACGCGTTGAGGAAAAGAAAAATGTTTCGTTCAGTTTAACACAAATAAAGGATATATAAACGGTAACTTAATCACGTATCAATCGATACTGCCTGTACGCGAAGAAGAATCTCGTCCACATAGAGCGTTTGATTTGAAAGTACTCTGCACTCAAAGGATTAAATAAAACACGTCTCACATTTTTCATTTAAACGTGAACTATTTGACGGTAAAGAAGCAGGGAAATTGAGAAGCATGGATTTTCGAAGACTTTTTTTTGGGGGTAATTAGAAAATTAGTAGGTTTGTTCATTCGTGTATGTATGTATGAACGATCAATCGATGAGAAGAAAGAACGAAAAGCGAGGTAACCGATCACAGAGAGACTGAGAGTGGGACGGTCGGCCGAATAGTTCGGTTTAATCGGCAACAGAACAAAGGAACGCGAAGAAGGGGCAGCAGCAGCAAAGGGGTTGTAAGCAAACACACGAAAGCATGTAGCGTCCATGTGTTTGGATGGTATAATAATGGAGGCATATAATCGCGTGTTTAGCGTCTCGTCATGAGGCTTGCTCCCACAGGAGCCTGGCATTATGGCGATCCTCTATTCGGTAATGATAAATAGACAGCGAACGCGTACGCTAACCAATGGAAATGATAGCTCGTGTAAAATTATCTACCGTCGGTTCTCAGCACTCTGAAAACACATCGACTACGCAAAAATCATCAGAAAGCTCCAACACGCCAAATGTGTTGAAAGTAATACAGAGAAATGATTGAATTGTTAATCGGTATCTCTGATTCGTTACAACAGCAAACTCCATTACGCGGTTGCCCAACGGACTGTTATTCAAAATTTAATCCCCCCCCTCTCTCTCTCTGTGGAAAAATCAGCAAATGTTACATACCCTGACCGAATCGCTAAAAAGTAGCGAGGCTGTTCGGTCCGAACAGAACTAATTGGAAGTTTAATTGTATTTTATTGTATCGAAAAATAGCATCGGAATTTATGGAAGACTTTTGTTTCGGCGAGCGTTATCTACAACGTCACGAAACACGATCATTTTCGTTTCGATTCTGCAATTCGTTTGAGTTCCTTTATCACGATTAACTTTCGCTTCGACGTACTTCCACGCAAACCATTCGTTATAGAAAGAATATCGGTTAATCAACTATTTATACTTTTCTTAAACTTATACGATTGTGTCAATTCGCGAAAATATCTGTCGTAATATTTACGAAGACAAATCGAACGATCTATAGCGGTTTGTGAATTTATTTTACAACAGATATGTGAAAATCTCAATGACATATTTTCGCGTCATCCGACGTCATCCGATGTGTCAAGTTTTATTCTTTCTTGTTTTTTATCATTTGTTCCGTACTCTCTATAGGTATTGTACATGTAGCGTTCGTTGCCCCATAAAAATTACGCGTATGAAATATACGAATAAGTTTTGCATCGAGATAGAATTGTTTAGAATTACAACATTATGTCAATGCTGCGTGGCAATATTTATTCGTTTCTACTGTCCGGAAAGCGTCCGTTTCCGCGAGAGGTTAAATCGACAGGATAAATAGCCGCAGTTTGTTAAATATTCCAGGGAAAATCAGGTCGGCCGAGAATTTTGTAGAATCGACGATATAACGGTAGGTACATATATACTGGTGAAGCGTATCGACAAATACAGGAGTTATGCGTGCGGACGGGCCGAAGTGCAGATGACGTACTGCATTGTACTTTATTGTCCGCCATTGTGTTGCAAATCCAAACAAACTGACGCCAGAGCGATTTGTTTATGAATGGAGCCTTACCACGTCATACATATTTATCCGGCACGTTTGCATCGTTGCTCGACGTTATTAGCGAAACGTGAATGTACCATGTTCGTTAATGACGTCCCATGGTGGACGTCTAATGCCGGTGCGACGACAGATCGACAGTTTTCGTCACGAGAAACGCGCAATGGCCAATGGATCCCGTCAAAACGCGTCCTCGTCTTTGACGGAATGTGCTGCCTCGGCGTAAATTCAATCGAACGACTCCGTTCCTCCGTAAAACGATCACGCTCGAACCTATAAAAATAGTCACGTACTGACGTCTAATATTAATCTCGCGCGTTCGCAGCTAACATTTTCTCTTGGGACGCATATATAAATTTTTTAGCCCGCCAAATCTATATATTCCTCGTTATGCTTCGAAAAATCATATTTTTTCTTCCTTTTTCGTCGTCAAATCCCGCGTGATTTCTCAATTTGTCCCTATGTCATTTTCTGTGTGCAAAATACACAGCAGAAAATCAGTGAAATGTGTAGACAAGTTGGGATTCTACACCCGCGGTAGATTCTCTTTTGAAGAACAATTGACGTTTGTTATTTTTCGTATATGTGTGTATAGCAGGGAAATGCACACGTTCCTTCCTTAACCTAATATTTTCGAGCACGCGTGACGTGCAAAGCCTGCATGTAAAAACGACCTATAGCAACGTTCGCAGGAGCGATCATTTGAATTCGTTGCGAACTCGTGAGAATACAATTGATTGGATTGGTTAGGTGGCTCGATGTTGAAGAAATAGTGGGAATTTCTGATACGTCACCGAAGAATATCACATGCCTCTAAACCGAACGATTCGTCAGGGCGCGAAGCGTCGAGAAGAGACAGCAAATATGTTCTGAAACGGAAATTGAGTTTGGAAGTAAACGTAGGAGCGGATAAATCGACCGTCTTACAGACAAATACCTCCTCCGATAACATATTCGACGTGATTTTCAGGGTTGGTTTTCAACCAGCGTATCATTCCCTTAACCTCGTATATGTTTACTTCCATCGAGTTTGCGAAATATTCTACATCGAACGACTTTGACCTGCTACGTTATCTTATATCACTCTGTGCCACAGTTTGGGATCGTAATTCACAAAGATTCACTGTTGTCCAGGAAGCGTCATCCGGTAGAATATCTTAACACGAAACTGAAACTTCCGATGGAACGTGTGCAAGCTATGGTTTCTCTTTGAGAACTTCATCCCTTGATCCTGTTTCGCGGTCAACTCTACTAAGTTTCAACCGCGCTCTCATTTAAATACCTAGACACGGGGCTCTCCTCCGCGGCCCTGTAACAACAGACCGCACTGAAATTCCACGATTGAGTAATTATGTAATTTCGCGGCCGCCTACGAATTAGCGGCGGCACGCGTGTACGTTCCTACGCAATCTTGCGGTCGTCTGTAATTTGGTTAAGAACATTAGTTACGCGCGCGAGCTTTCAGTCTCGAATTTACATCGGTACCAAATGCGATTACTCCTTACGTTTCCCTTCCCGTTCTGTTATCCTACTTTTCACTCGGATTCTTCTGACAATTTCCTTTTTTATCCCTCCACTTATTTATTTATTTTTCAAAAGTGCCAACAGCGAGCAGGAATTGAAGAGCGCGAGCTGCCTGGCGCGAATAAAACGAACATACGAGACCGGAAAAGTAGAATATTCCATGAGAGTGCGAAAAGAAAGGAAGGAAATACACACGCTCTTTCGGGCTTACACAGAGACACGGATAAGAATAAAAATTCACGAGAACGGAAACATGCGTATTTTCTCTCGTGCGGCGTATGACACGATTAAACGAAATAAAAGTATTTTCCGAGACCTGTTTGAAAGTTTCGTTCGAAGAAAATCTGACGATCGAACGTTTACTGGTGTAAATGCGGGATTGCGCGAGATGAAACGGCGATGAAAAGGGAGACATTCTCCTGTGACGTTAGCCGGTACTAAATTGGCCTTAAATGGAAGGTTAATTGATAAGCCGAAAGACAAGAAAATAGATGTACCGTGGCGGCGGACGGATTCGGTGCAACTCGATGTAATTACGCGCGTGTGTCGAGCATAATGCTGGTCGGTTTCTAGGCCGACATTAGAGTTTACTTGGTGTCCATAGCAGCGTCGTGTTACCTGTCTAGAGTTAATTAACTTAATTAATGGATTGGCCACACCGTTGGAGTTTACTTAGCGTTGGTGGTGGCCGGCAACGTAGCGGGGGCCCCGGTTACAAACATCAAAGATAAATCGTCCAAGTTCTGGAGAGAGGAAGCGAGAGAGACAGAGAGAGAGAGAGAGAGAGAGAGAGAGAGAGAGAGGCCTATTGAGGAACACTCCTTACGGATAAACAGCACAGACCGTGTCGCTGTAGGAAGTTCCAATTACTGGCCTCGGCCCGGCAGCATTCATGCTGAAACGAACGGCATTGTTCGAAAAGAAAGACAGTCATACTAACCTCTGGGACGGCCAACGCAATCTCTTTCTTTCTTCCATTCGAACATTAATACGCGGAGAATAATTAACTCTGCAATTCTCTGTTTTCCAACGGTTCTGAAATTTTAATTAACTCCCTCCCCCCCTCCCTTAAATAATTCTGAAAGTTAGGACTGTTTCAGAACTTATCCCTGCCTGAGAAGTCTTTCTATAATAGCCGTCGATTCTCATTTCGGAGGTGTGTATAAGAAAAGTTTCTGCAAGAGGATCTTAAAAATCATTCGGATGTACGTGTAAGCTCTTCAAGATCGTTGCAAGTTACCCTCGATCGAAGTTCACTTTCGCAGAATCGCGGAATAGTTTAACCCTTTGAGTGCGGCGCACTCTCGCACTCTTGTCAGTCGCCGCGATTGGCTGCTACTATTACTTATCATGTTTACTTGTTCCCCTTTCTTCTGATCAAACATCTTTAGAGTACAATATATTATTTTGAAAAATAACAAATGAATAAAGTTGTAAAACTGATCGCAAATTGAAATAAATGAACGCTTATATATGTAGCAAAAGAAGAATTTTATAATTAACAGCGAAATTGAGACTGAACAATGTTAGTAAACACTTGCCAATATTCAACTGTTTACAATTGCTATGTTACATGTAACGAAAAATTCTGTATTAGAAAACGGTTATAGTAAAAACAAACATTTAGAGGGCGTATATGTACGTCTTTCGTATATACTGATAAATCAGTCAGAGCGTACATATATATACGCGTTTCGTAGTGAAAGGGTTAACCCGAGAGGTTAAAGAGCGGCGATTAGTCGAAAAATTTAGGCCAACTAGTTTTCATGCAGCGCCAGTTATCCCCAGCACTGATCCCGTAAGGGTGGAAATAAACATTTCACTTTAGTACGAGGTCGGTGGCTGGGAATAGTTTCTAAAGTGTTGCAGGAGGAAAATTCTGGTTACGAAGGCTGCTTCGAAAGCTTCGCCGAAATATTTCGAGGTTTTTATTTCTCAAGCCTGAGAGGAGGCTTCTTTCTCCAGATCTGAAAATTCCAAAACGGCCCCGCCTTATGGAAATGTCCCACGAACGAGCGAAAGCCATTTCGTTAAGCTGTGCTGCTCCAAGCAATTTTTAGCGCGGAAAAATTTAGCGACTCCTCACTTCCCTTTGCCTTCCTATACCTACACTCTTTTCTCCACCCTCTCGACCGCTGATCTTTCTACCTCTTTGGATTTCTTCTCCTCGCGTCTTCTACTCGGCGTTCCTCAATTCCGCCTTAATAGACCGATTCGTCGAGGATTCGCGTATCGTCGCAATGTCCTCTCCAAGAGGCAGAATCGCGGCCCGTTTCTGCGCGACGTATTCCACTTTTACGTTCTCCTTTCTTCCGTCTCCCTTCGTCAATTACTCCCTTGCAACGGGAGGCTTGATTATAGGCCACTCTCGTCCCTGAATATACGATCCGGCACGATAAAGCGGATGTTCGGCGAAGGCTATCCATTGCTCCAGCTTACCTTTCCCTCGTCCCTTTCATAGTTTCTCACGCTGATGTATTCCTTCGTGCGTTTTATCGAGATTGTACAGGGAGTTTCAATAATTTGTCAATAATTTGACAAATTTGTTAATTTCATAAGAATATAAGCACAATTATACCTGGCAATGGGGAATTTTATACATAATAGCATAGTAGGTTGCTTATCCTTGGGTATTTGAAGTTCCAACTTCGAACTTGGTACTTTGAGGTAAGTCATTACTGAGAAAAGGGAAATTTAATTCATCTGTACCCCTGAAACACCCGGTAGAGCGAGCAGGCTGCGTCTTCATTTGCAGAATGGCGTGTATGTCATTAAGGTTGGCTCGTGTCGCGAGCGAAGGGAACGGTACGCATTTCCGCATGAAACCTTGCCGGGGAAATCGGTGTGCCCGTTTCGCCGTGGGATGAAGTTATCGCTGGCAACGAGACGCTTCACGAATAATTGTTTTCGTTCAGTCAGAGAAACGCGAAGAATTCCGAGGAACGGTAAAATATCTGCACGGTTAGAAACGCTCGGTAACACCGGTGCTGCGTTGCGGCGTGGAAACCGCCGAACCTTCCTACCGTAGTTGCAGCTTGCATTTTGATTTCGAGTTCGCCTCGACGTGGTTGCGGGACGTGTTGTAATTATGGTACGCTCAAACGTAATTATACGACCAAGTACAAGCTACGAAGCAAGCTCCGCTAAAAGTACTCGCGATTCTCTTTTAATTCGTAGTATTAAAAGTATCAAATTGCTTGAAAATAGGTAATGTATTTAAGGGGAATTTCTCTCGGGAGACAGTTCTATCGCGAATTTCCTTTTCGCGAGGCAAAAAGAAACGTCGATGAGAAATCTGAGAGAAATTTCCAGTTTTTTTCAAACCCCTAGATCAAAATTCAAATTATCCCCATTCTTTTTTGCATCCTTTACTGTTAGGAGTTTCATACGTTCTCTTTTTTTCTCTAATTTGCTAATCATCTTCGACATGAATAATTCAAAATATAACGAGAACGTAATTAAGCACCGTGTGTACTTCCGGTTTGTTCACGATTCACCCTTCACGCTCCAAATGTGTTCTTTTGTTTCGTTAAAAAACCTTTGGTACATATCGAGTGCGGAGTAACACACGAGCGTGCGCCACTTGCGCCGATTCAAAATTACGAGGAAGTACTGCTTGATAACGTTACCACCGAGCGAGTACGCAGAAAACCATATCGGGAAAATGTCTGCAGCCGACGTGAACACGAAACGCGGATTCGTTGCCTTGGAAAAGCGCGACGCGACGATAAATCACGGAAAAACAAGCGTGTCCAACATGCTCGATAAAATGGTGGAAAGAAACGCGCGATTCGAATGGATCGAATCGAGCAGCGGTATTAATTTCATTACAGAGGCTCGATAATCGGTCCATTATTGCTCGATACGGACCCACCGATTTTATACTCGCTTTAGCCCGAAATGGGATTACCGGGCGGCTTCCGTATGAAAAATAAAACGGAAAAAGGCGCGCGAGCGCGCACACACACACATACGTGGTAGTAAAAAAAAAAAAATTTACCGCAGCCAATCTGCTGGCGAGCATCGGCCGTGAAAATCGATTGCAACTGCAGGATCGTTAACGGGAAGGAAAGAGAAAGGAAGAGGGGAGAGCGTTCTGCTCTCTGTCTTTAGGGAAAAGCATCGTCGAATTCGTCGATCGGAGAACAAACGAATAGCTCGAACGGGCTTTACGGCTTTCACGCCAATCTCTCTCTCTCTCTCTCTCTCTCTGTGGCTGTCAATGCCACCGCTGATAGTTCCCAGCGACAAGCTTGCTCTCTCCGTATTCCTCCTGTTGTTCTTTTTTCTCCTTTTATCGCTATTCAGAAGTGAACGCTAGATGTTTGAGCCTGAATGAGAGAGCGGATGTTACAAAGGAAAATTTAGACAGCAGATTTTCTGCGGCTACAGCTACTAATCTTTCTTTCTCGTGTAACTTATCACGGGAAACGAATCTCGAATCAGTTATAGGTTAGGCAAATCAAGATTACCCACTTTCGACATTTCGTAACGAAATACGTAATAGAAAACGATAACGTTGACAGATTAATAAATTTCGCATGGCAATTTGAAACAGAGACGTCGAAGTGATCAACAGCAAGAAATTGGTCGCCGCATCTTTGTGCACCATCCAGAAACGTATACACGTCTAGTTAAAGTGGCGAAGCATTGCAACAAGCACACGCAGCGACGAAGCCATAAATCACTCGCAGTTATCGCGTCACGTTTAATTCGAGTTTCGCGTAATTCAAGCCTGTTTCGGTCTTGTTTATCTCAAATAATTGGGACCTGACTGTAAATCTGAATGAAAAGTACTATCCCGTGTCGGTAAAATAGTCAACGACGCTCGTTTAACAGGATCTTCCAAGAATGTGTTTAATCGAACACGTTCAACGCGAACACTTGTAAACCTTTATTCTTCACTGAAAAAAATCGTAGGGAACGAAACGTCAAGCGTCACATTTTTTTACGCGCAGCAGGCACAATTAACAATGTTAACCTCGTAATATCTCTCGTGTTAATTGTGCCAACTTCACAGCAGCAGCTTAACGGTGCCACCTTTACGATTCTCATATGAAATATCTGTTTCTTAACTTCTTTTTTTACGATTGATTCTCGCCAAGTTTCACCATCGGAGAGAATTCATCTGTGGAAAATCGTCGAAAGAATCTCGTCTGTTTTTCTTTTTTTCTTCCTGGGGATGGAAGGCGAGATCTCCAGCCGATAGAGAGCAGAAACGCGAGTGACCGTTTCGTCGATCGAAATCGGCAATCTCGCCTGTCAGTTCTGTTAAACTTTTACGTTCCGGAGTTCGATAACTGATGCTCGATAAAACTATCTTCGGGTGCGTTTTTCTTTTTCTCTCTCTCTCTCTCTCTCATCTTTTTTTCTTTGCGTCATCCCAAACGTCGTCTAACTCGAATCGAAGAGTCAGGACTCCTGTTCGAGAAGGAGCCGAAGAATAAGTTCCGAAGCACCGTTTGAAGAACTAGACCGACAAGTTACTTCGCTTCCGCAGCCGTAGCTCTGTCAGCAAACCTTTTACCGACTCTCTCTCCTCCTTTATTCCGCGAGTATAACCGGGACGCGTTGTTGCTCGTTCAAAGAACGTGATAATTTATCGCTTACAGCGCCATTCACGCTGCTTTGATTTTCCGTCCACTCGCTACTTGTCCTGTACTTTGGCCTCGGATATTCCGAAGCGTTTCAATCCTTCCGAAGGATTTCCAACTCTCGAGGTGAAGTTTTTCCATTGAACAAGTTATCATTCGTAAGCATGTCTCTGTAGATGTAACTTTCTGTGTGTATAATGTAATTGAAATGCGATAAACGTAGTCGTTAGTGTTTTCTGTATTATACACCGTCTACTTATTTACATTCTTACGTGTACAATGAGGACAATCGACGACGATAGTAATGGTAATAACGACATGGATTGTAAGAGTTTCAGAATTGCGATAGAATTTTCATCGATGCGTTACTAAATTGATCGGAATAATAAACTGTTCATAACTACGAGATTCTAGATTATGTTCATGTAGAAAGAAATATAATTTGACGTGAGTGGAATCAAGTTAGGAAGCGAACAAAACTAAACATTACGAAAAACGACATTACCTTTCGCTACCTCTAATAGAACGATTTCTTACAATTATAACAATGTATCACAAGAGCCGGCGGAATCGAGGTTAGACGGATATATGTACCTATAGACGGCACGTCATATAGGCAACTCGCGAAAGCTCAATTTTTTATTGAGGTCACTCGAATGCCGCGTTAGCGTTAAATTTTAATTTAGAACGCCTCCACTTTTCACCACTTTGCAACTCTAATTTGATCCGCTCCGAAAAATAATTTCGCATGATCGGTCTGGCAAATTAAAACGTTAAACCGCTCGTCGCCTTGACCGTATGTATGTATATATACACAAGTATATAGGTGTATATATATATATATATTTTCTATCTAGTCGAAAAGTCATCGATTACAGCTGGGATAGATATTCGCGCAAAGTACCGCACAACGATACGTTTCATTCCCTTATCGGCGACCTATATCCATCGGTATTAGCCAGCAAGGGCCAACGAAAAGCAGAGTTTCGTCTGTCCTCTTCATCCCTTTTACGATACTCGCCCGATGGACCCGTTGATGGAGAGTCTTTTTACATTCCTCGCTCTCAGTTTCGATACGCACTTTAATACCTCGTAGATCATTCTTTCAAATGGCTTTCTTTAAGGGCAGACGGGAAAGACAATTCGGAGGATTGGACAAAAGAAAAAAGCTACGTTTAACTTTACTTCGATATACAGTGACTCCCTTTAACCCTTTTAGGTTCTAGAAGGTGTAAAGTCAGTTTAAGGGATTGAAATAAGAAAGAGTGTTAAAAATGTATTTTTTTCTCTTTAAAGTACGTCTATTTATATTGCAAAATAATATTAAGCATTTTAGAGTGTTGTTAAAAAAATAGAATAGAAACGTTAAAATTAAAAGATCTTGAACAAAGTGCTTATTTACATAACAGTTTGATAGGTTGTGTAATCGTTTTGGAAATCTACGGTAACTTTTCTGAGCGAAATATTACCCCTTCTATATTTCGTACGGAGGATAAATTCAGTTTCTATCGTAGCTGAATTTTTCATGAGAAACAATGGCCTCCCAAATGGCTGGTGAACAAATGCCGAAAATTGGGGTAAGACGAAAAAATGCGGGTGCGGATTTTATGGTATCTTGATCCATAATACTAAAAAATATTCTCCCGACTGGAAGTACTAACCTCGGCTACGCCGATAAATCCACGCTCTCGAACGAAGCTGCTGGTTGATACGAGCGAAGCTTTCGGTATAAATGAACATTTTTACCTCTCGCTGACCGCTGTCTTCTTTTTATATACTTTTCCAAGTGCGATACAGAGGAAAAGTAGTTCTCTTCCCTTTTCGTAAACACGTTCCGAACGTTAGATTAGGTTTTCGCTACTCGTAAACTCTGATACATTTCAAATTAATTACCCGGCAACGTCATTTCGAATAGGAACGTATACCTATTTCACGTAATGCAATAACGTTCGTAATAATCGTTAATGTCGCAACTTGTTCAAGTTCCCTGGCGCATAATCGACACCCGAAGGGGCAACTAATCCTCGTATATGCAACGACTACGCTTCGGTATTCCCAGCAGCAACATCGGTTCTTTCGCGGTAAGGAAAGTTTAATGAACGTCTTCTTGTATATGATTTTTCTACCTCTCCTCGTAGCCGCTTTAGAAACTCATGCGTAGTCGATTCACGGATTATATCGGCAAAGTATACGCGGCATCGCCCGGTCGCGAGAAGAATTCGTATTATATACTTCCTACTTCCTAGTGGAGACACGCCGGTCTTGTTTGATTTACATGCTCCTATGATTTATTTATATCAACTTGCCGGCAAACAGGTAGAATTTTATAGTAGCCAACTGTACGAACCGTAATCTATCCCTGCATGTTCCATCGCTTCCTGAATCCATTTCACCTGTTTTATGTTACTCGACTTTCGAATTCAGAGAAGATACGTAATACCGTTACATTCGCTCGATTCGTTTATTGATATCATGTAAAAATCACTCACACGACGTGTAATGCATCTATTTACAATTAACGAACACTGATCAATCTTTAGGTAGATTTATTATTTTTAGTAAATACGATATACACCCATTCCTCAATTTACGTGGCACTTTTCTTTTTACAACAGTTTCTTTTTTAATTATAACACAATTTACGCAGCCAGAAAATATATTTCCCTAAAAATTTGTGAAGTAACAAGTGTATAGAGTAATTTATTCGGCGATGTTGAAACGCGTCAGTGTTGTATGAGATAAGGATAAAAGTACATTACGTTGTGCTAATCATCGTATGTGTACTTATATAAAAAATCAACGATAAGACTTAAAATTTCGACAAGATTTAATGAAATGTCGTAGCGATACATATCGGGAAATTTATGAAAACTTAGTTAAAGAAAAGACTGAGAGAAAAAATTCACATTAACAATGAAATGTGATGTCGAACTTTGAAATATTTCAAGCGACGAAGACGACACGTTTGTGCCAATTAAAAATAACAGGTTGATCGTTTTGAATTGTAGTAGCGATAGCGACATCGATATCGAATAAAATTAACTTTTGTTTTCTGAAACCTCTTTATCATTTTTTGTTAAGCTATTTAAAATGAAGATTTCCATTAACGTAAAACGAATCCACGTGGAACGGATGTTCCTAAATCGAAGGATCGGTGTATCTGTAACAAATATTGTGTACGCCATGGGACTCGCCATGACAGCTCAGTTCCATGAAAATTTGATTCGTTCATCGTAGTAGATTTAAACAATTTCTGCTTGAATTGCAAACAGCCGCAGGTTGTATGAAAGATTTAATAAACGATTCCAAGCAGAAATTGAAAATATTAGTGTCACTACTATCGCGCGATAATTTACGACGTGAGTATATCGCTTTCACAGACTATACCCTATCAAATTTCAAGAAAATCTCTACTAATTAACCCTTTACGCTCCGAGTATCTTCTAACAAGATTGATTTATCAACTCTAAGACACGTTTGCAATGAAACTTTTGAAAATCAACAGATTCCTTGAAATTTTATTACAATCAAAATATATATTAAAATTGTATTATAATTAAATTTCGTCCGCATTATGAATGTGTTTGTAGTGGTATTAAATCGATGGGAATTTCATGTTTTTTCATAGATGAGCTATTAGCATACTCTTGCCAGAAAATTTAGAAAAAATTAGCATAGAAATATCGATTTAATCTGAATGGATAAACCGATAGTTTTTGAAATTCGTAAGTAAAGGAACTTCTCGCTGAATAAGATAGATATCTCAATAGAGAATTGTTCGAACACGTGTCAGCGCGAATAAGATAAATATTAGAAGCACAGTACATATGTATTGGCCCGGGTAATCGATTAGCGCGAAAGTGCTGACGAAACGTGCTGTCAGTGATATAGCTGATACTAGGAAGATATTAGCGCGGGCTCTATGAAAAATTTATACCCTATTATTACACAGATACATCTTCGCATCAATCGTGAATCACCCTCCAAAAAGAAAAAAAAAAAAAAGGAAGTCCGACGTCTATTATTTATTTCCCTTTCTTCTAGCCTTGTAACGATCGCTTTTGTTAGAAACGCAACGTGCCAAGAGAAAAATGTAGCTGAACGAAGAGTTGCAGGATGAAATAAAATTGGCTGAGGAAGTGAAGTACGAAAGCTGATAGGTTTACCAACGTGTATTACACATCGTGGGAAATATGAAATAATGTGTCGACATTACTTTCGCCGAGACTGTACGTCAAAGTTTCTTAAAGGCAGCGCGTAAAAGTTTCGAAAAATACTTCGGTCGAAGTAGTTCCATAGTTGCGTACCGAAAATTTGTATACAGCCATTTGGCCAAGTTTCCCCGGAAACTTCTTTAACGTAGATGCTCGAACAAAGGAAGGGGCGCGGGAGTGCAAGGTTATCTTCAAAAATAAATTATTCGCCAACTGGAAACTTGGTGTGTTGTTATGGAAAATGCTTCGTTATGGAAATTGTATGTAACTTTTAACGAAACTGTTCGGGTACGACGATATTCCGAGATGGTTTATCAATTTTTAGCAAGTAAAGGGAAAAAAGTGTGTAATGTGAAAACTACACCTTGCTCTGCGAAGATCTTGACAAATATTTCTAACCTACGTTGCTGTTCGTAAATATTATAATGTTTTACCGAATGTGAAGCAAACCTAAATAGTCATTGCATAATTAAAAAAAAAACAAATATGTTACTGTGCGCTCTTCAAACAGATAGGAATACGAAGCTAGTTTATTTGTTATGTAAATAATAAGAAAATCACACGAAATTTTCGTTTATCTTTAAAGACAGGATGTTACGTGAGAAGCTTCAATGAAATAACGTATCGAAGCTGTTGTACATATAAATGAAAATGTAATGAAATATTAATGAAGTATTATTGATTTATAAATTGAGGGTAAGTTGATTAGTTACTTTATCCGGGATATCTGTCGGCCAAATCGACGCTTTCTTCCGGGTAATATTTCTGTCCTTTTGTTATTCGTGGCTTCAAACTAAGTCAGCCACATTTTTCTATCCGTTTTAAGAATATATAAGAATACGAATAGTTCTATCGTATTTTTTCTGATGTATAATATCAATTTAAAACGATATTTTCTATATAGTAATATAATGAGTGACAGAATATTTATAAAAGGCAGTATATATATACACATAATTTTGCATGTACAAAGGTTTCTCACAATTGTAGGACGATTACAACAAAAAGTTTAACAAGCGATGACCAGAATGCGGATTTTTATAGGAAATTTAGAGGTGCAAAATTGCACAGAGTGCACGTAATATGAAGAAATATATAAATTATATAAATTGTAGTGGTTTTTATGATAGCTGAGAGGTGAAATAATTTTCTACGCGAGTTCTACTTCTTTTTTTACAATATCCTTAAAGACATAAATTTGTATAAAAATTGACGAGGATGACGAATGACCTATCACACGTATTTCGTTTGATCATCCGCGAGATAAACGCACTTTTCACAGTAGAGAAAGTTCCACGATAGACAATACACCACTTTCCCGTGCTTTTCAATTTTTACCGTCTAGAAAGAAGCCAATTTAAAGGAGCTAGGGGTGTGAGCTTTCAGGAGATAGATAGTAACGAGCAAAAAGTATAGCCGATCGATTCTTCGCGTTTCTTCGGAACGTTTCATCGTAATCAATTTCTCCCTGTGCTCCTTTTGTGCCTCGAGACAGCAAGACTGCGATACAAAATTTCCCTATGCTCGGTTGCGCATGCAGATTCCCCCATTTTTCCACGGAGCCGGGAAAACCGGTCCGCTGGAAATCTTTTAAAGGCGCGTTAATTAAGGTTACGCCATCCGTTTTAATTACACGCCTTTGCATTTCTCAACGATATAACGATGCGTCGATACAACGACGTTTGCCAGCAAATAATCGCGGGGCATTAATTGCCAGCCGCGTTGTCGTTAAATTCAATCGAAGCTATAACAAAAGAAGGTTTCTTCAGGTTGAAAGAGGTGGATCGTTGGCTTTTAAGAGAAAACGCGCGAACAACGAAGGAACTCTCAAATCATCTCAATCATCGAGACGTTACGAATTTTCTCGGTTAGCCGAATTAGTTGCTGGATTTCTAATAATTTACAACCTAACTTAAGTCTGCATAACCAGAGTATGTTGAACATGTGTTAACAAACACATTCATCCTGTCTACTCATACTACACGGTGCGTGTAGGCTGCAATTAGAGGCTGTTCTAGTTGAAAATTCCGCTCAAGAGTGACGAATCGCGAGTTGTTATAAATTTTTAAGAAATCCCTGTGTAGGCGACGTGTAGGTAAGTAGGTAGGAAAACAGGAGTGAAGTCGAAATCTCTGTAGCGACGTGATACCTGTTAAAACAGTAGCCAGGTGAAACGCTATGGAAGTTAAGGCTGCTATAGATATTTGATACACGTTTCGCAAATGAAATCAGGGAGACGGTAGGGGAGCTGTGACAGTTCCCAGTCTCTCTTTCGCTCCCGCGGAAGGTCCCCGGGAGAAATACGGCAAGAGAGAGCAAATTACGGAAGTTCGTTGCACGGCCACCAAGTTTCTCCTCTGAATCGTTGGATTCAGTCGCGTACCTGCGGATCAGACGCTCTCTGGAAATATTCCGGCATGGAGCAAACTCGACGCGTCCTTTCTTAACGTGTCGCTACTGTTATTCGCGCACGAACGCCACCGCGTGTTACTTCTGCGGAGATTCTGCCACACGAAGTCTGCCATTCTTAGCCCGTGATTCCCTTGGAAGCTGTAACGTCAGTAATGTCGAAAGAATTGAACAATTCGTGGGTTTGTATGTGAATTTCCTGCATTTTCTCAGATTTCTGCTATACAACAAGATATAATTTCAACAAGATTTCCCGAATTCGGCCGAGTGCTTATGAAAGTAGAGCCGAAGTCAACCTACTATGACTCTGAGATTCTGTCCATACTGGACATGTGTATTTGAAAAAGTAAGAAATGTTTGAACGAATTGGGTGAAAAACAAATCAGCTTTAGGTTGGATTTTGGTAAGACCAACGAACGAATTCGAATATCTGGGAAATTGTCGATGATTAGGTTTGCTGAGCTTATAAGAAAAGTAATTCTTCGACGTTCCTTGTTGCCGAAGAGCAATTTGTTTCCCCGTTATTTATCGCCTACCTAAGTTCGCTCTCGGTTTTCCCAGTTACGCACGCTTTCACCTGTCGGTGAAAATTACCGATCCTCGATACGAAACTTTTGCGGAAACACAACTTGGCTAATTACGTTACGTCGACACTTACCACCTTTCCATGCATACACGCTAGAAAATTTACCACGCATTCGGTACAGTTATGTAATTTAATCGCGAAGAGGATTAGGGGAGCGTGGGGTGGTTAGGTTAGTTTTAAGGGTTAATAAGAACGTAGGAGAGTGGTCAAAGGCGCGTGAACTCGAAGATAGAGAGGGAGAGATAGAGAGGAGAGAGAGAGAGAGAGAGAGAGAGAGAGAGAGAGAGAGAGAGAGAGAGAGAGAGAGATGAAGAGAGTTCGAACGAGGACGCAGTGTAATGCATACTAGCTACGTGAAGCAAAATTTAATCCAATGAATTAATTATAAACTACGCTCGACATCTCGGCCTCGGCTCAGCCAATTACCATGAATATGAAGCACGCCCTTTCGTACTCTTGCGAGACATCGTGCTTCTCTTTCCGGGAGATAGTATCGGTAATTTCATTTGACACGCTTTCGCGTCTTTCCAAAATCCGTCTAGTATTTATTGAGAAATCGTTGTACATTTAATCACCGTTTTCGCGAGCTTTCATACTTTTCGAAGTACAATGAATTCCGGTTAATTGGGACCGGACTAATTTGTCCCAAGAAAGTGAATTTCATTGCACATTAATGTGCTTAATTTTATTCAAATTGATAATTCATTATCCCGTGATATCTTGATCGAACAATTTCTTGGACATTTTCAAAGTTTCCTCGATATCGATAGAAAATTAGAGAACGACGTTGTACGGTAACTATTATCGATTTTACCGCTATAAGAAATGAAATTGCGAAAAGTTGTGAGCGCGGAGAAAAAAAAACGGAGCACACCTCGTGGAGGGAAAAGTTAGAGGAACTACAGTCCCATAGCCTCGGTGGTGTTTAGGGTGATAATAGTTACCGGACCACTCTCCATAATTAATGTACACTCGTAAATTCAACTTTGCAGCTAGCCGGCTATTTAGATATTACAGTTAGGAAGAAGTAAGCTAGGCCAATTTGTTAGAGTCAGGTAAAAGAAAAGTTTCTAACTGCTAGACTCTGGTAAACCGCACTGTTCATATATCCCGTCTATGTCAGCTAAACATTCTACCCTATGTATATAGATACAGGTAAGCGTGAAACTTTCCTTCCTTTTACAATTGTCTAACATGTTTTATCTTTTCAAATTGCAGACAGCTTTATAACAGTGTATAAATCTTGCAAAGCACGTTCTGGAAATTGTGTCTTTCTTCGTGTTCAACAGTAGCAGGAAGTGTTTAAAAAAACAAAAAAAAAGGAAAAGCTGAAGAATACAGCTTTACCTAAGCTATCAGTCATTTATTAAGTATCGGAAAAATTTATGATAGAACATTCAAGTAATCTGAATTTTATTGAAACACAATTTTACTTAACAAAATAACTACCACTTATTTCTGATACAGAAGCTGATACATTCCAGTAGTATAAAAGTCTTTAATTTTACTCAAGAAAAAGTAAATTACTTAAACTTAAAAGTGTTGATATAGGTATCGTTTTTAAGCTGCTTATTTGCAAAAATGCTGGATATTGACAAAAATAAAAAAATATACTACCTTTATCTTTGACTAATCAGAGAAGCAATATGTGTCCGTGCATTATCGTGAAAAAGAAATACAGTTTTCACGTTAATTAACTCTAATTCAATATTTACGAGTTTAGAATAAACTTCCCTGAGCATTGAAATAAATAAAATCTTACACTAATACCAACCCTGTATATCAGATATCGCGAAATAGTACTGTAAGGAAATGGTTTAAGTTTATCATCGATAAAAGAACCGCACGAACATTTTCCAGTACTTGATACAAAGCGAAAAACCGGGAAAGTCTAAAGATATACATTTCGTGTGAAACAGTAAACTGTATTCTTGTTTAATCGACCCCTTATAGCAATAAATATCTCCAGGACTCAGTGAATTGTCGAGAAGACTTAATTTCCTACTTTATTTTCGCCTGGCAGGAGGGAAAATGTAAGCGAAACGTTCCCCTCGTTGTCTCTTTGATGCAAATGCACCCGAAGAATCGTCGGTCCACTTAGTCGTCGGTGATCGGGGAAAGACAAGGCTTGTTACCGCGTTACGAACCGAAAACGCTCGGCTCCGTGTCGAGTAGCGGGATGTTCTTTATTCATTCGGCTGGTTCAACGAGCAAAGCTGTTCTTCGCGCGAGTTTTGCCGGTAATTGCATTAAGTGCAGCACCGGAAGCAGCCGTGATGCGGGCTAATAGCCTCCTACCCCTTCAGCTTCAACCTGAACTTTTGCCTAGCCGGTATCGAATCCGTGGAACGCGTTAGATCTATACGTGTACATTTACGGTCAGAATTACAGAAGCGAACGTTGAAACGGCACTTTCGGAAAACGGTTATGTTGGACACGAAACCGCTCGAGTGGTTGCATAATTGGAGCAACCCTCGATTCACAACGTTGAATCCTCTTCATACGAGTCCCACCTCACCCCTTTCACAGTCTCTACTTCTGTCCTATTCTTCCCATTCTTCTTGAAACGTTCGAAAGCAATTGTACAGTGGTTAGTTACCCGTATAACGAATCATTCGAACCTGATACATATTTTTATTATGACTTTTATACGATACGATATCACGCAGGATAAACGCGAGTGTGTTTATCTGTTTTCATGCGAAGTGTACGAAGCTAGTGGAATAGGTAAATCATAAATGATCCTTGATAGAAACGGATGGATATTACATCGAAGAAAAATTGTTGATCAATGTTATTTTTATTGCGTTTTTACGCGATTTTCTCTCTGTTATGATTGGGATAAAAGATCCATCGATAAAAATTATTAAACACACTTGTGTCTATAGTATTTGTAGAAACTTCCGATGTCTCCTATCTCCGCAAATTTTCGTGAATCTAATGTAATCTAACTCAGTTTATTCGGTTAATATTCTGACCACTCGCTCCCGTTGAACTGAATCAACAGTAGCTCGTATAATTTTGTAATTAAACGAACCGATTAAGTCTACATCAATGAAAATTAACTTCGCTAAGACCTCGTCTTATTTTCAGACTTTCCCCTATATTTTTCCTACCACAGGAGTTAATAATTGCAGGAAAAGAAAAGAACGCGGGAAATTAAATCCATGTAAAAATCATATTCAACAGGATAAATATACAAATTTTTGTGCATTTAATAAAAGTTCGTGTCTCTTTAGCAAACAAAAGTTGTCAAAATATTATAATTTAACGTAATAGAATAATTCGTGAATTAACACCTGTATTTATTAAATATATTTACAATATGTAATCATATACTAATGTATATTTACATAGATGCATACATACGTATAAATTAAACCGCAGCACGAGAACATACATATGTAAGTTCGCATTATTTGTTCGCAGCTTGCGTATTCTCGGTAGCATGCATATTCTATACATCCACACACATCCATTGTCAATACTACATGCAACAATGTTTCTATGTTTGCTTCGGATGCATAAACTTAATGCGGCGTATACAATGTACATAATGTTCCGCGTCGAACAAGATATCTGACTCCTAATTTAGCTTCGACATTCTCTATAGAAATGTAATTCCAACGAAGATCATTACACGCGAAAATATCGTTGGTAAAAAGTGTGTATGAATATGTAATTTCTTATATTATATTTTTATCACTACGAGACCTTCAAAATATCGAGTAGTTTCTGAAAAACTGCTTCGAAGAGACGATAATGAATTAAACGAGATGAAAGACTCAAGCGAATATCGTAACGACGAAGATAGATAAATTGCCACTCGTTTCTACGACATTGATATTTTTAAATAAACACCATAATGTACGAAAAAGAAAATGAGAATGTTCCATTTCGTAGGCAAAGAATGGAAATAGTACTTTAATTATACATTAATAAAATCGACCGGAGCATTTCAGTTTGGAGTACTCCACAGTGAAAGGGTTAAGAACGACCACCATAACATAACCTAATCTATCCTCTTCATATTTTATGCAGAACAGAGATGTGCAATGTCAGTTATTTTTAAACACTTATTTCAGAAAGCGTCCCACTTTAATCTCCGAGCAGATATACGTATATCGCGAAAAATACGTTAGAATGGATAAAATTGAGCACCTGAGGCCTCGAACGAGGTCAAGTGAATTATTAGAAGTTCACGGAGAAAAATCTACAGGCAAAAGTCTCGAGGATATTTCAAGGTTACCTTCTTTTTTCTTCCGTGAACTTTTTGTTTGTTCGTTTATAGCATAACGGTCGCTATCGTTGAAGTGGTTTCACCTGGTTGAGTTGCGTTTGCTTAAGAAACAAATCTCACCTATATGTACATATATACCTAACCTACGAAATATTTATTGTTTAATTTTTCATCGAGTTTCGACATTCCGCGATAGTTACAATATCATTCGAGAATATTCTGTTTACATTCTATTAGAAACTCAAGTGCAGAATGTTAAACAACAAAATAGCGAGATCATGTACAGTGGCAAACATCACGTTAATTAATGTTAATGTATACACGATATAGTTCTACATAAAGTTTCATAAACGAATTCGTTAAATTGCTCTGGGCAGATTGGACTAAGAGTTACCTTTATTCCGTGGTTTAATCAATCCGTGTTCGCTATAACAACCGTCACCTTTGATCGAGATTTCGCCAACCGGAAGGAGCGATATTTAAAAAAAATCATGTCGCAGTTTAATGTAGCCTTGTACAGCTCGCGTAACTACCGAATAACACGTAAAGTGTAAGGCTAAAAATAAAGGGTTTGCAAATTGCTCGGCAATACAAGGTGTCTTAAAATCCAATATTCCCAAACGTGAGTCACTTTTTGGTAGAATAAAATACGAACTATCTTCATCGCCTGACAAACTGTCCAGTCAAAAAACAGTCACGACAGATTCCAAACAAAGAGTGCAGAAAAATATGTCAATCTGATTTTACATAAACCTCTATGAATATTTTACTTTTACATAGTTGTGTAAAATAATACAGCCACGGAAAATTAAATTTTTATTATAAAATGTAGAGATACAATTTTTCAAATCGAACCGTGAACGTTTTGAAACGGTCTTTGAGTACTTGGGGTCATCCGTGACCCGATTGTATCAGTTAATTTTCCGTGAACCATGTGGGGTTAAATTAACTCTAGCTAGCTTCTCAAACTACTGTATTTTTCTCAAAATATCTGTAATCGAGATCGAAATCAGACGGTTTCTTGTGTAGCTGGAGGTTGCGACGTTGTTCCGTGCGATAATTTAGTCTTGATTAAGAAATTAGGACTATCAAATACATAACGAACAGAAAAGGTAATCAGAGACTAGCTCGAGACTCTTACGTAAGCGACTTTATGCAGGAACTCCTTAAGAAACACATCGAAAAGGAGGTAAAACAGCTCAGAGGTGCTCTGCGTGTCCAAGAAATAAGGATCGCAAGACTCAAAATACATGCAACAAATATAATTCACTGATATGTCGAAAACACTGTCGTTCTATGTGTAAAGAATGCAACGAATGATCTCTGCAAGGCAGACTATTGGAATTGAAGTTCCTATTGCTTTCTAAGGTTTGATATTCTAGCTTATAGTAACAAGTGAAAAAAATAAATTACAAAAGTAGAGCTTTTGAAACATTGCTTCCGAGAACCGTTTCGATTTTCAGTTAGTCAAAAGTTGAATTATCACGTTTGTGTTTTCAAAAATAAATAGTAGATTTGTATTTTATTTGGATCTGATCCCGTTATAAAATCGGCGAAACACGATATTTTGAAGGGCGTTTTGTAAATGGATAATTGTCGAGGTAGGATTAACCCCACATGGTTCACGGTGTGACTTTTATTCATCTGGTTCGCGGTGGGTTAAGGGTGACTAAAGACACGAGATTAGACGCCAAAGAACGGAAGTAAATTTCTTACGAATCTTTCCATGTATCGTACATGGAATGTTAAGATTATCGAGAGGAAATAGAAGGGATTTAGGAAGAATCGTCTGGTTGGTAGAAACGTTAACGGAGCCCTAAAGCACAGGTCCTGCGATATGAATATTCCATTGCTTAGACACCGTGTATGCTAGGTCCTGTACGCAAATAGGTAGGTCGTGCTCCGTATCGTTTGCATAGGTTGGTAGCCATGTGAAGCGTATCTTTCTAGGTGGTTGGCCGTGTATAGGGGTCGACGTTTAGCCTCGGGGCCACGGAATATCTCCGTGTAATTGCACCTTTCGTGCTACGTGCGCAAGCAACGGCGTGCGGTGCGAATCGCACCGCGTAAATCTGTGCTGGCAATTTCGATGCGCGTCTAGGCGCATAGCGACACATGCTCGATACTATCTTTAATTGAGAGTATGGCTACCAGCCACCGTTTGCCCCGTTTCCCAAAGTAATTCGACACTAGCAGTCGTCGAATTCGATTTCATTCAGCAATTCGATATGTTGGTTAACCTGCTCGAGGACGAGTGGATGTCAAAGACCCGCTTTGCCTGCTGCTAGCCACTTGGAAACTCGTGCAAACTCCGAAACGACGGGAGAAGAAAATTAATTCTAGTTCTAGAGGTTTGTTTGATATAAAAGAAAAGAAAAGGAAAAGAATAGGGGGATTTAATCGATCTGCACTTTGAAAATGATCCCCCTCGATTAAAGGCAAATTAAATTTCCCATAATCGGTGAATTCTTAAAAGGTACACGGCACTGTCGTCCGTTTTAATATTTATAAGTGTACTCGATGCAAGCTGCTTAGGCGTCTTCATTCAGGTCCAAGTGCCAGCCCGTTAGAGCGGCGCACGGTTTCTGACACGCGGAATAATCAAGCTTAATCGCGGCTGTCGTTGAATGAACGGCTACGTGACCGGGCAAAATTAGTTCCCGTGGAAAATTCCAAATATTCCAAGTACTTTCGGCCCGATGCGATGTAGCCAATATCGGGCGAAGACAAGAACATAGGAATAGCGCAGATGTCGACGGGCGGCAGGTGTACTCCCTATTGTACAGCGTGCTTCATAAGTGTTACGTGAAAGTAATCCTCGTATCCGTTGTTACAAACTTTTTCCACGCTGGACTCGTGCTACGGCGTCTTCTATTGTTCTTGAGGTTCTAATACGAACAATTCTATGCAACTTTAAAAACGCCATATCGATCGGTAACAGGTAAAAACTCTGTCCAAGCGTACTCACGGATCCCTTTAATATTTCGAACGATATGAAATCTAATTCATCTCAACACGATGTTCACTTAACAACGAGCGTTGCACTTAACCGTTACTCGTGTCGTCGGAATTGACAGTGAAAAATGATAAACCGGCTCGAGCTTTCTTAATTATTATTCGATGATGTAGGGGAAGCGCGGGGCTTTATTTCTTAACCGCGCGTTTTCGTGTATGATTTATGACGTGCACGAGAAAAGAGAGAGAGAGAGAGAGAGAGAGTGGAAAGGAGACACATACATGCACAGCGTATACATATGTACATAGGTGAAGTTTTATGGGGTACAGAGAGGTTGGGACGCAGCTGTGAGTTACCGCAAGGTGCGTACAACGCCACGTCACTCTCGCATGCATAAGCTTGAAGGATGATGGCTATCAGGAGGTAGCTAATGTCCCCATGGTTACATTGTAGATCAGTCATCTCACAGTGAGGCGTGAGAACCCGAGCGATTATATCGTTTTCATTGGCTGTCCCGGGAGAAGGAAGTGCTCTAGAAGCTTCCAGCGTGAAAAACAATTTCTCGTAGCGGTACGATACGTCTTACGAAACGACGGACAGGGGAAAATGTCGGTGGTTAGGAATACGAAGGAATCGTTCGGAACGTTTCTGTTATCGCCAAAGGAATTCGAGGGAATTCCAGCACGGAAAACAAGTTTGTTTGGACCTGGTACACGGTTCACTCTTTCCTCGGACAATTAACCGATCGCGCGTTTAACCGACGTTTCTCTTTCTTCGCTGCTGTTTGCGCTACATTTATCACGACGCGCGAAATAAAAGAGCTTTGCGGTCGAACCACGTTTTTCGTTAATTTCCTTCGGGCTTTAAAAAGATATACCTGCAACATGGATGCAAGAGTATTTCCTTTGCAATCGAGGCGGAAAGAATTCTAAAAGAACGTCCGCGTTAACAGGTTAAACGGATCGCTCGAGGTTACGGTGCACTTTTCAATCCGTAAAAAATCTTTTCCGATCTCTGCTGACATTAACCGGTTCCTCGATACATCGAATGTCGCTAATTTTACGTGGCTTGCCAACGTGAATGTTGAAAAATTAAGAAATATTAATAAATATACTAACAAATACTAAATTGTTTTTTCGAGACAAGTTAACGTCAAAGCCTACACCAGCAGAAATGACGAATATTAAGTTACGCGAAACGAATGGAAATTACTCGGGCAATAACGTCGATATTATTAATTCCGGTGCTACGACGCGAAGACGGCTGAAACGAGAGGAGGGTGGAAAGAGGGAGAAAGAAAAGGTAGAGTAAAAGCGAGGGTAAAATTGATCGAAGCCAGCGGTGGATACGACTGCGTAAACCGTGATATCGATCTTACGAGTCTTCGTTAGTCGGATTTGTAGGCAACAAAGCCGACATCTGGTAGATCTGCGCGTGACCAGATTGACAAATGAGTAGCGCGAAATTTCTTGCGGAACTGAGCCGCGCCTCCTGTAACGAGCCGCTATTATCGAGATCGCTGCCGTTCAGCTGAGACGATGATAATAAGAATTAAGGCGAGAAACGCGGCACGTTCGGGAACTCGATGAAATCCCGCGTCTCGTTAATGACACACAGCGCTGCCGTTCCTTTACTAAAAACCTCGTTAATTTTGACAATAACGCCGTCTCCCAGTTTCAATAATCGTGCTCTGCATACGACTGGATAACTGTAGCTTATGCGACAAATTCAAGGTAGATGATCGACGTGGAAAGTAATTCTATGCTCGGGTACTGTGAGAAATGTAACATCTGCATTGCTAGAATCGTAAAAAATCGACACCACTTTTTACGAAAGACTGAGAAAACGAAAGAATGAAATTTCACCAGGGAATTCCGAGTCTGTAAGTAATCATAGCTGAATTAGAAAGTTATGACTTTCTTAATACTGTACATTAGGGTATGTAATCAGTGCGCGTTTGACGATAGCAATTTACTTAAACACACACCAGTTGTCCAAATATTTGATCGAAGCTTCTCGACGAGAACAATACGTCCTCTGGCAAAGACAGGATGAATTGCGCACACGCGCGCTCTTCAGAGCAAGAAGAAGAGAAAGGACGGTAGAGAGAGAGAGAGAGAATATCGTGAAGAAAACTGTCGAGTCATTTTCCGGATTAAATCGGGAAAATGTTGGCCAAGACGAGACCCGTCTTCCAACACGTTTCGCGGAACGACGCGAAAGGTGGTCGTTTCTTATCACGAAGCGTGTTCCATACGCCACTAGCTATTCCCCGACGAGTGAAATTCGTGCCGTGTGAGAAATGACGGGCTGACTGAATGGTGAAAAGTTAGACAAATATTCCGGTCTTGTATAGGAGTTTCAGCGTCTCGGTCAATAAAGCTTGTCGCCGAATCGCGTCCATTGTGCCGTCTCCTGAGACACTGTGTCGTTCATTCGCATACACACACGTGCAGAAAGGGTCTGGCACGAGTGGCTAGTTCCCTCGTGTTCTCTGCATATATTCTGTTAAACTGGAACGAATAATACGCGGATTTCTATTCTCCGAGGTATTCAAAAGTTCGTAGCGATGCCGGGACATGTGCGACACTTACGTTCATTCCCGTTCATTCGAGGATGGTTCGCCGATTACATTGTTGCATTTTATGAGTTTCGAACGACGAGCATGGACGAACGTTCAGTGCCTTTGTGGGAAGTAATAGATACTTTGAATCCAAAGAGGAAATTGAATGCAAAGAATCTAACGGAGAAACTTGGTACACGATGACCAAGTTTACTCAGAAATGTTATATTACATCTGTACCGCTCTCGAATCCTAGATTAAACGCAAAGACAAGGTAACACAAGAAATGGGACACTGGAGAAGTTTGGTTAATACTTCCGTAACAGTTACGGATACAGAGATCGTGTAATTTATTTGGTTAAATCATATTGTTGCTCGGAGAGTTTCGTGACTCTTTCAATAAGACGGCTATTTTGAATAATTAAAGATTAAAAAATATATGTTCTCGTACTACTTTAATATAGATGTTAATAAATGCCAACGTTCGAAAAATATACCACTACTTTTTTCTGTCCAAAAAATTCCCGAAGATCCTGTAAATTTCTGGCTTCCAATTCGATTCGCCCTCCCCTTAATTTACCGCTTGAAACGTACAAAGATCGGTTTGAACGAATTTCGATCCGCGTTCGTTAATTCGCGAGTGTTCCAGTGCTATCGCTTTCCCGCGTTACGTAATTTTACGTCATCGTAGTTGGCAGTAAAAGAGCATTCTTACATACAGCGTGTTCCGGGCTAGAATTTACGAGGGAAATCGCGAATTCGCTCAATGGAACCTTCGCTCTATAAATCAGAGCAGAATCGGTGACATGAATAGCGGTTCATTTGAGCATTATGCAATATCGTTCGACGTATGTAATAACTCGCCTTTGAAAATAATATTAAAGAACGTTTAATGGTCTTACAGATTAGAGGAGCGATAGGTACGCAGGAGTATACTAACACGAGTATCTACCTTCGTTTCATAGCTTCGATAATAGCAGCGGTAAAAAGTGGCGAACGTGCTTTCGATCAACTGCGATATCTTCGATAAGTATTCGGGATTTTTCAGCAAAGAATCGGGAATATGTAGTTAAATACAGTTAGTGGAAGAAATATTCATGAATTTGCACGCTATTTTCCTCAACTTGCTTCGGCAGAAATAAAATTACACGCGTGTCTATGACACTGCAAACATCCTATTAATTTGCGGAAAAAGGAAGGATAAATTACACACCTATGATACTACAAAACAGAGAAGTCGCGAAACTCACGCTGATGTTTTCATTGGTGCACAGTGAACACGGAGAAAATTACAGAACGCGTTGTAATCGGTGGTCAATGCGACACGACTCGGCAAAACGGCAAAGCGTAGCTAAAACGTTCGCTTTTTCGCGTCAATGAGCTCGTTGCAATAACATTGTCCCGTTTAGCAACGTGATGCACCGAGCTAATGTAATCTGGTTAATGTCCTACGTTAATCCGATTTCCACGAAAATGTTTCGCGTTACTAAAATCGCCGCCTAATGCTGCTAATTAATTGTCGTTAATCGACGCCTGGCATTTTGTCCACGAACTTCATTAGACACCTCTCTCTGAACACGTGTACGTCAGAGTCGGCTGTTTTGTGAATCGAATGCGAAAGATCGGAAGATTAACCACGAGTACACTGAACAACCTCGATGGAAAGTAACATTCGCTTTCGCGTTTGCAAATACATACTAATTATTACACGGCAGAGGTACGGTGAATTATTGTATAATTAACCAGCGACCAGTTGAATCGCGTAAATTAAAATACTCTGATAATACCACTGACCAAAGAAACGCGTAAAACTCTAATCGTATATTCCGAAGCATATTGGTTTGGCAGAAATCCGCAATGAACTATTCATACGGTTGTTACTTATTTGTAGCTTCGAAAACTGTAACGATTATAGGTTAGATATGTTCCCACCGCTTTGTTCATCCTCCTTTTATTTTTGATACAGGCGGAGAGCAAAATTTCCATTTGAAACGATGCAGACGAACTAGCATGAGGGATGAATAATGCAACGCGAATTCCCTTTGGTTAATGCAGTTTTTATGTAAATCAATTTTTGTTCAAATTAATATTCCTGAAGTTGTTTTGCACAGCTAGAGCTGCCTGTAACTATCTAAATAATTTTCATATTACAATGAAGCAGCGCACCGGGTACAGGTTGAAAGTTTCGCGGCGGTTGGTATTAAAATTTCGAACGTCGATCGCCGTAATTCTGCAAATTACAAATCAGTATGTTGCCGAAGCTTTTATTTAGCAAACGGTGCCGTAAAAGTGGCCGTAAACTGTAACGAGTGACTGTAGAACGTTAAAAATTCTTCTACGAACCGCATAAGCGTGGATCGGTGTTTCAGAGGTTGGTAAATCTGATGATAAAAACGCTGACACGGATAAAAAGTGAAATTTATTTATAGCCAGTAAAATTGTAACGTTCGAGGTTCATTTCGAAATTCCAGTGGTCGTAAAAATCGACGTGAATGGTTCTACATTGTTTCATTTGCTCGTTTGAGGAAAGCATACGAAGTATTCTCAATGAACAATTAATCTTTACGAGTATCACGTATCGGAGATAACGTATTCACCACAGCAACTTTGTCGATTATAGTTGGAGCACATGGACAGAAGATTAGAAGAGTGATAGGTTATACCTGTAAATAAATCGTGGAAACGTTTAATTCGAAAAAAATCCGAGGCTCGGGACGTGAATCGAATCCAGGAGAACGTTCAGAAAAACGCGGCACGAGTTCCAATTCCGCTTGAACGCAGGGAATAGTTTAAATCCAAGTTGAATTTCATTTCGATCAATCACCGTTCTTAATTCCCCGCTGGGTGGCACTTCAAATTTCAGTGGATCGGGTTCCGTGACTTCATGCGAAACCAGACAAGATCTATTTTAAACAGAGCATAGCACTGGGTTGTCGAGGGAAGGATCGACTGTCGAAGAAACGCGGAGCGTTACCGCGAGATCGACGAGAACACGAGGCCGAGCAGAGCTGAAAAATTCATGCTGCCTTCCCGACGTTTCCGAGAACGAAGGCAAACGAAAAAAGGGAAGTCGACATCCTTTAAGGCGCGAAATGACGTATTCCCGTTAAAGGTTGCGAAGTGCTCCGATCGCGTCGAGAGTTATTCAGTCCTTATATTGGAATCGTTCGAGAAGGAATAAGTAAGGAGACCGCTTGAATCGAGTAGGCGGAGCTACTCGAGAGATCCATATCTACCACTTGAGAGTTTTGCTTGTTTAAGTAATTATTTGCATATGTTACTCTTCGTGTTTAGATTAGTTCCGAGGGTTATTTCGTTACTGACATGGAAAACATTTTTTAACCTTTTTCATAGGAACGCGAACCTTCCGAAATTTATATGCGGTTAGGTGAATTAGATATCAGGCGATTACTTTCGCTATCTTGACATTTCACGAATGAATTGAACGTAAATTAAATATAAAACTTTTCATTCAGAAGTCTACTATAATTGAAAGGAGAATGAGCTGGGTTATTTATTCAACAGTTTTCTAACACGATGGAAATAGAAGTAGTAGTTTAGTCGGAGCTTTCAGAAGTAGGTTCTACACGGAACTAACGATCGAACGAAGAAACACCGGCGGGGTAAACATAATTCTAGCGAAACAAAGGGGAAAGGAGAAAGAAGAAAAACGGTAGTAATCGATGCTTCATGGTACAACGCTCTCCCATTTGTATTCAAGCAATAACCAGAAAAAGTGGCAAGCTTTTGCAAACTTCTCGTTACCGTTCGCACGGAATTTCCGTTTTATGCGGTATCAACCGCGTATTCGAACATTAATCTTTCACCAACTTCAAGGATTGTTTCCAGAGAAGCTATCCGTTGAATCCGTAAAAAAGTGACGCTCTTTTTGCTCCACCAGTTGCAATTTCGAAATTAATACAAGCACCGTGTATAGTTTCCTTCAAAATTAATACGCGATCACTTCTAGGGAATTACAGTAAATTTCACTGCATAATTTATTATTTATATCGACAGTGTATTTCAATTGAAAATACAAACAAACGTTACGATATAAGCGTTACTGTTTCCAGTAATCTTTGTAGCTAATTGAAAATGCGCCCTAATTTGATATTCGTATGCACAATCTTTTTTCCTGTTTCGCGCACCAGAAATGAAACATCGTTATAATGGGAAAGATGTGCTTAATTTCTTTTTCTCATATGCAAAGAGGATTTACTAATCGGAAGGTAATCTGAGAATAATGAAAAATCGATAGAACTGTTCCGATCCTTTAACAGAACCGTGGTTTTCGACCCGGATACTATTATATCTCCGTTATAATTAATCGTCGACGTGGTAATCTGGCCTTATTATTCAGAACGATTCTTCGTTTCCGACCAGCTTAACGCAATTAAAGAAATAAAAGGCGTATTAATATTCCTTTGCTCTCCGTAATAAACATTCGACTTTTCAGCGAGAGCTCTAACTCGTCGATTGCACCCCTTGTCTGAATCCTTCAAACGATTCCTGCCTTCTTTTTTCCTTTCTTCTTCTTCTTCTTCTTCTCTTTTTTCCCCCTGCTTTTTCCTTTCTCGTCTTTCTAGCTTCTTTATTTTTTTTTCTTTTTTTTGTTTAAAGGGAACGAATTCATTAGTAGCTGCGGCGGAGGAGAAAAAAGAAGGTTACAAGATTGTTAACCGAAGCCGCGTGTTGGATCAGGTCAAAGGTGCAATCTCAATTTTCCACATCTACTTCAATTACATCCCCGGGGCATTAATCTCCGCAAAGTAGCCACCAACCTCGGTATGCGCCATAATAAATGTAGAAAAACCTAACCACCGATACAAGCTCAATTGTGCGCTTACTTAGATGGTAAATTGTCGCTTTAATTATCGACGTGTGACAAACGCGTGCGAACGGCTGACGAGTGGCATGACCCGAATTATCGTTCGTAAGTGACATAGTTCTGTTTAAAATAGGTTGATTGTGAGTAGTCGTCATTTACCTACGTTCGTGGAAGTGTTCCGGTTTACATTTCGAGTTTCTTTTCTTCTTTCTCCTTTTTTGGGTAAATCAAGTTCTAAAATATCACGGAAATTCATAGAAAGTACTTGATCCTTCAGAACTATGTGGATAGGAAAGCTAGGGTGATATAAATGCCTCTGTTAATATGGTTCCTCCATAATAATTGATTTTATCATACAACGTTTCGCGCACGGATGGGTTAGCGACGCGTGTTCGTGACGTCTCAGTTTGTATATAACTTACTAGCTAGCCTCCTCAATTCTCCTTTTAAAGTCCCTCGTCAGAAAAGGGGAAAGAGGCAATCGTAGAGAGGAAGAGAGAGAATCGAGAAGTAGGGGGAAGCTTAGAAGTTGTAGAACATTTCGGAGAGCGAAAGACATGGTGGAAAATGATTATAAAAAATAGGGAAAGTGAAGAGGTTCGCAAGAGCCTAACAGCGGACACTAACCAGGCCCAGGCCAGACCCTGGAGCGATACTCATGCTGTGCCAATGCGTTTGCTCACGACCATGATCGAGCGCGGCTGTTCAAAGCCACGCTCTCCTGGTTAAGCGCGCGCTCTACGGGCACTCTCATTGGCTAGTGTTTTTCGTTAATAATTCAAAAACGAAGCTTCAACTAACATTTTGGTAAAGGAAAAAATTGTTCAGAGTCACTTCAGCAACCCCACATTTCCGGGATGGGAGTAAGAAGGAATAGAAATAAAATATACAGTGGCGTATGTGGTGCCATGAACGTCACAGATATAATAATTTTTACGGAATAAATTCTCCCAATTTTCCTCGATCGTACCATTTATGTAATTTCCTCCACGAGGGAAAATAGTATCGAAAATGCCAGCAATTAATTTATTTCATGTACTTAATGAAATATCCGAGCAAAGGGGATACGGTTCTTAATTAACGACACGATTGGAATTTATTTGGCAGGGACCGAATGTATCTCGAATTTAGCGCCGCGTGTCAATTCAATACTGATACATTATTATGGGTTGTACATTCTATTCGAGATTCTGCGTTCCATTGACACACCAGATCATTGCAAGTTAATGATCGCGATACCAGACTCCCGTGTAAATGTGGAATTGTTGCACGCATTTGCTACTTATGAAACGAAACGCTGTCAGGAAACACGAGACTTGCAGTTAACAATTGGCAAATGTGCAACAAAATTTCATGCTCTGCTGCATGCAGAAGCAACAATATAATTTTTCTGTAGGATATATCTTATCGGTATCAATAAATACGTGTATTACAAATGTTCTTGTAAATCACTGTTTAATATTTGCGGGGTTATTTAACAAGCGACGTTAGATTAAATTAAATGTACTCCTGTCAAAAAAATCAGCATTGCTTTTGTGTAGGAGGGAAAAGAGAGGATTTATCAGAAAGATGGGAAAATTGAAATGGAGGGCGTTTGGTGTGCGTAGAGATAACAGGTCGAGCGACCGCTAATCAGGTCGGAATTGGTCGGCATTGTCGAAATTTCCACGAAGGGACGCGCCGCGCCGCGCCATTACGTTTCACCGCAACGACCGTGCCCTTTCGCTCGGAATCCAATGACGTCGTATTCGACAAACTAAAGCATCAACGCATAATGACACGTTCGCTCGTGGAACTTTTTCACCCTTTATATCGTTCGAACCATTCATTTTTATGACACTCGAAACAACGGCTAAAGAAAACTTTCATTACTGATTCAATAGATTCGTGCAAGTTCAATTCATTTTACAACATAACGTATATACTTTTGTCAACTAATAATTAAGCGGCGACAAGAAACTGAAATTAGAGAAAGGAGTGAGTGTACTTTAAACACAGTGACATCGAATAGACACGGTTGAACGAGTCGAGTTCTTTGTTTGGTCGAAGACTTGCACAGTATATCACATGCGTCAAACCTACCTGGCGATCAGATTTTCTCTTACTTTCATCCTAATATAACAAATAAATTGTTCAACCATCACTCTCGAAAACAGAGGAACACAATTGGCACTCTTCAATCACCTCCTGCACAACTCGTAAACGAATCACAACTACACAGAAAGTTTATAAAGCAGCATACACAGGAGGGACGAAGTGAATCTGTGAATTCAGAGAATGTTCGGTCGTATCAGGTAGGATACGAGGATGGAGGGAGGAATTTGCCGCGTTATGCCTGCCGCGAGAAAGGTGAGAAGCGCCGCGGGAAATCCGGCGTTCCAGCGACGTCGCAAGCTTCTTAGCATCGGTGGAGAATAAATTGCGCGAGAAGAGAAAGAAGGACTCAACGGTTGACGTTGTCGTGAAATAATACATCTCGGTATAAGGAAGTTGCATAAATAAAAGCAAGGGGAGCTACGGCAATGCTGAGGCCAGTCACGCCAGACACTTCGCGCCGCTTCAATTTATCAACCGCCGTGTGAGAGCGAGAAAGAGAGAAATTTATTTTTCTTTAACCTGCGAACCAACTATCCGCACCTGCTTCGTAATGGAGTCTAAACGATGATTCAAGCTATCCAAACTCCCACTTTTACGCTCTCTCTTTCGCCATTTTTCGCCGAATTTATCATCCACCGTTGTGCATTCTCCTTTCCTCTC
Source organism: Anthophora plumipes (assembly GCA_951804975.1). NCBI lineage: Eukaryota > Metazoa > Arthropoda > Insecta > Hymenoptera > Apidae > Anthophora > Anthophora plumipes. The sequence goes on along the minus strand of OX638113.1, from coordinate 27,051,188 downwards.
GCGAGAACCATTCAGGCTCTTTCGATTTGCTCGCGTTATTTTCGTTTGAAAACTGAAATTCAGTAGTCGTGTAGTTTGAATGGAATAACTGCGTTAATGAAGCTTCCGAAGTTTCGTTCTTTGTCCCATTGAAACTGTCTAGGGGACATGAAACGAGGGCTTTATTACTTTACAATGCACAATTCATAAACTACCGTAAAGTATCGTTCGACTGACTGATTTATTACCACGCCTCCGACTTCATTACTAAACGCTTACACATTTGCACTCCATATAAATACAATAAATTACTTTCTAATTATTTTATTCAATTGTTAATTCCTAATACACAAACGTAATTTGAATCACGCGCGTCACTATTCTCGCGTTTCTCATTTTGTTCACACGTCTGCACGTTTTTCAAGATGTCGGCGAGCGATGTTTGAACGTCTGCGGTGTTTATAACATAGCGTAAAACATTTTGACGAAATGCACCAGTATTCGTAGAATTTCGCGAGGTATCTCGGAAGTAGATAGATGAGAGACGGATAAAAGTATCATTTTTATCGAACGCGTGCAACGTGAAGTTATAAGAAATTAAATCGAAACAGCCAGCAGAAAGATGGTATAGGTAGGAGAGGCAGGCAGAGAGGCTGATGTTTCACGGGCCGTTCTATTTTCTTGGTTGCAATTGTAGTTGCAACGCGCGCGGACCATCTGTTTTGTACGCGAGCGGATTTCGTTATGTTCCGCTAGTTCGGATGACACCTTCCGTATTAAAACAATACCGAATGACGCGTGACGCCTGTAACAGCGGCAAAATATGGTTTATATGCAAATTACTGCCACCGGCAAACTTCGAGCTAACGTGGTTTCCTTTAGAGAGACTTGTTCGTATTTTTCATTTGTAACCGCCCGACCGGCTGACACTGGATCCTGGATTTTTCCCTACTCGCGAACCTACAATTTCTTTTGTTCCGTGCGTGCGAAGGACAATGTTGTACGTGCATTTATACACAAGTGTGAAATATTTGTCATTTTTCGCGTGGCGTGGTAAATAAATATATCGAACCACCGAGCAAAATTTTAAACCTGAAGAAACAGCGTCCACGCCGAATATTTGAGGTTGTTACATAGGATGCATTAATAATGGAGTTATGGCCTGAAACAATTGCGTGGATCTCGTATTACTGTTGTGCGTTCAGATTTACCAGCGATTGATTAGAAGAGTTGATAAATAAATCTGATATTGAAATAAATAAATCCGAGGGTAAAAACGATCGTGAATCGCTAGTGAACGTATGTACGTAGACAGAATGTCTGGTTCGATGATAAAATTGGTCTATTCGGGAGTACGATGTACTTTATCGAGGAATAACGCGTAACTATTTTCGGTGAAGTGATCGATGGGGTAAAGGTGGTCGTGATTTCTCGTCACGTTCCAAACTTTTCGCCTCGCTGGCGAGGAACATTTTTAAGACAGGCCCTAACTTACGTCGGAACTTCGTGGCAGCCGACACTCTCTCTCTGTGCCTCTGCTTTTACGAGCGTAACCTTGTCGTTCGAATTGTTCGAATGGGCTGACTACGAGCCTCGTTGCGACGGTATACAGCGGCTGCTGCAGCTTTACACTGCAATGCGTAAACCGAAAAACAATTCCACGGCATCTCGCTGGAAGTGATGTTCGAATTTCGTTGTATCGTGAATGAAGGGTTTTATTTATTTCGCGAAACTCGTCGTGCAGGTTTTATTCGTATCAATTTTAACCACGAACTATCCTGATAATAGACACCAAACGAGGCGTCATTTTTACGAGAAAGTTTTTTTCTTACAATGCAACTCGGAAATGAATTTTCCGTGAAACGTTCGAACGAATCATCGATAGATAAAAACGTCAAGTCTGAAGAATTTATGCGGGAGGTCAGCAGGAAGAGAGTGTGCCGCGTTGACAAAGTACGTTCGTTCGAACGAGAGCCCGATAATGCCTCATAATTAACGAGCCTTAATTTCTGTAGCTGACGACGAACGTATCGAGTCGACGATAATTCGATCGAACGTTGCATAAAATAATACGGTTCGATTAGAGACGCTCCATCGCGTCCGTTCCGAGGATAAATGTTAATTATCGACTTGCAGCTGGCATTCTTCCGGTCGAGTGGCTGGGTTCGCGAAAGAAAAACTTTCGTATTCCTTGTTGTTCCAGAAAATTCGTCTACATAAATAAAGATATTTACGTGTCAATGGTAACAGCTAATTATTCCATTAATAATATCGTTGTTTCATCGATATTACGAGGTATATAAGCGCACACATCCCTCCGTTTACGCGAATTCACCGTTCCAGCTGAACTATTTGTACATAAAAATCGCGCAAATAGAGTTTGCTTGTACGAAAGAAAACGTGGCAAAACAAACGTTTAAATAGCATAAATTAATAAAAGAAAAACACGATATTTTAGAAAAGTAAAATAAGTTTTATTCGGTGTCAGAATCTGTACTGTAATTCAAAGCAATCGACCTTCTTCTCTCCATTGGCGCAAAGTCAATTAAGACAAGGTGTTAAAAAAGAAAAAAGAAAAAGAGTTGGAGTTATGTAATTAATAGAAATAGTTCAAGCAAGAATTTGCGTCTATCTGATATGTAATAAATTCAACTGATCCCATCAAGAGAAATATTTCACACGTTAAAATTACAAATTCTCTTCTTACATTACGGGAATATTTCCTGAGAAATTCACTTGGAAATTATGGATATCTCTTTTACTGGTATACGGATAAATTTTTATAAGAACTGAGAGGAAAAAGGGATTGAAACAGGAAGAACTGAGCTCAGGTTTACAGAGTGTAATTAGCCCATTGCGTGACGTGGTAAAAACGCACTTTAACTGAGGAAACAAACAGGCGGCGTTACTTTAACAATGGTTCGACCGTGCATGGAAAGGAAGCGAGCGCGAAACGGTAATCAATTTAACAGTGTATCAAGCAGCTGGGCACAGAAAACGCGGTTGCGGTTGCGGTACAAGTGAATCGAACGCAGAACCTAGAAACCCTCGGTAATTACGCGCCGTAACTGCAAATCTCCGCAAAGTTTTAACTCTCTCTCTCGCTCTACCTTCGAAACTTTTCCCTACCGAATCAAGATCGTACGATAGCCATTCGCTCGTTCGATAATTAGAGGAATTAAGATGCGATCGATTAACAAGACGTAATTTTCAGGAGAGAATGCGCCGCATCGCTAATACTTCTCTTCACGGATAAAGTCGTCTGACGTGTAAAGCCAGAGGCGGCTTTGGACGCCAATAAATCGATCAGGCCCCATTCGAGGGCTCGTTATCGCGTTTTCTCATAACGAGAGGACTTAAGGGTCGAGGGACCACCTCCTCTGAATATTCCCTCTTCCTTGGAAACACGCTCGCTGCCTAACAAATTATACACGCCGCTAATCATCCTTTCATACCTAAATTCAAATCGAATTTGAACCATTGAAACAGGAAAATAGGAAGGTGTAGATAGAATTTAATTGGCGACCTGAATAGACAGTTGTATTAATCAAATTAATCTTAAAGGTATGCTTGCAGCTTCGGGGAAAAAGTATTCAGGAGAAAAAATTAGATGGTTTCCAGGATAGTTGTAGCTTCGCGAGAAGTATATTTCAGTCCAAAATTCGTTAATTTTTTGAATATGTAACAAGTGTTCCTCACACGAAAGAATACAAAGCAACGAATCTACGAAAACTTCAACTTTGTTAGACTGTTTTCATTTGTAATTCGTACACGGGGTAGTCGTGCTTCAAAGAATAGAAGTCAAACGAAATTTCTTGTAAATACGAAACGTTCTTATGGTTTAAAGTACTTTAAAATGATGTTATCACAAAAACTTCGGTAACAAAAGAACTTTTGTACAAGGTAATAGAAAAATGTGAAAAAGTAAAGTCCCGATGTTTCCGTAAAAATAAGTTAGCCACAATAACTTTCATACTTTCGAAACAACCAATACAATTATGCCGGCATGGAATCCCGTTGCTGAAACGTTGTGTGCTCTGCAAAAAAAAAAGAAAAGAGCGGAGGAAAAAGAGGACGCGGCATTTCTCGTTTAATTAACCAAAGCTACTCTTCGTAGTCATTTAATTTAAAGTTTCAAACGCCTTAGCAACGAACATGATTAAAGCGACGGAGGGTTTCGCCCGTAATACGCTCGTTTGCTCTGTGCTTCCTTGAAAAAACGCTTTTTCAGCGGGAGGTTCGGTTCTTGTTCGTTAAAAAATTACGTAGGCCCGTCAGTTTTCGCGTAACCGAAATTAAAGGATCCTTTCGGAAAGCGAACGGTAACGTTCTTCGCGACTGAAACTTTCAATGAGATCGACCAATCGATATTTCCTCGAATAGGCACGCTGCTTTGAATCTTTTCCCCTTGCAAACGAGTCAAGGGAAAACCATTTTAACACTTTACCGAGCAGCTAATTTTATTTAATATTAGTTCGGTTTTCGCCGCAGCTCTTATTCTTACAACTCTGAAAAATTTTAAATCAAAATTCGCGAGAAAGTACGTATCTCGTATCACGTATCTTTTTAAAAATTAAGCCGCGTATGGTGCATTTTGAAGCACCAGATACATAAACCTACGTCGCTGTATTTCCTTGATTATGTATATACAGTTGACGATATTGTTACACTTTTCTTGCCTTTCCGTTTCATTATACAAAGCTTTTCGTTTTAAAATGCTCTCAATGTTTTGCCCGTGATTGTCACAGAATAAACTGTTAAATGGTTAACGCGTTAATTCGTCTTTCGATTATTTCAATCCATCGAATTATACATTGAAGATAATTGATCGTTATTGACACGATGCTTGGTAAAGGTGGCTGGATCACGTCATGCAGGAAAATAAATAGGCGTTTCAAGGGCCGTTCCACATCCGTGCATACATGAATGTCGAAAAAGCGGCTAGGGACGATGCGTTCCCTCTTGGGGACACCTCGAATTACCGTGAAACCGGGCGGAGCACTTTTTTTTTCCCCCTTCCTTTCCACGTATCCAGAATCCGCGCGTTTATGAATTTTAAAAATCTACGAATCCTATCATTTGGTTTAACAACATCGCGCGATTCGCAGTCGTGACATTCGTTGGGCGATATTCACGTTAATATTAATTTTTCCGCGTACTCTGTTATTCATACGAGCGGTCACGATGGTTCCATGTGTATGAAACGCGATGCAACGTGAACTGTTCTTCTCTCTTTTCTTTTTTTTCTCCTTTTTTTGTTTGTTTGTTTGTTTGTTATCACTTCGCCTGACCTGGTATGCTCCAGCTTTTAAAATTCCATATATTTTAATTGTTCCCAGTATCATTAGCATACCGAATAAATAACGTTCGATTGAATATTCGCCCCGGAGAACGCATAATTCGTTGCATTATAGAAATATGCGTGCACTTAGGTGAGGAAAAATGGTAAATTTGATTTTTTAAATACATTTTCCTTGCAAATGAAAGCATAACCTTTTTTACTTACAATTTTAAATAACGATGAAATTCTAGAGTTTTTCGTAATCGTTTTACTTCGAAGAAGAGCATAATTTTTATGACAAAAAAGGTAGTCTAAACCAGTCATTTTAGAAGAACTCGTATAAAATTAGTTGCAACAAAGATGACATTAATTTATCTATTTTAACAATCAATTAGTGTCTCTTCGTTTCACTAAGAAAACGTGTCTTATAAAAAGTAATTCTACCATTGAGATTTCTCAATATTTTCCTAACAATATAAATCGATACAAATTAAAAAAAAGAACTTTCAATTGTTCAACGAAAGAATAGGAAAGATAAATGTGTGTTTCGAGCCCTGTGGATGTAAATGATCCCTTAAAATAATGAACAAACTGTAAATATCCAATTCGCCAGTTAACCTCTTATTATTTTCAAATATTCAGGGGTGTAGCTAAAGCTTGATTAATTCCCGCGCAACCGTCGCAGTCGACCGGCCGGTATTAGCGGTCGCAGTTAGAATTTACATTAGATTACAATTGAATTCGATTTTGTTCACGTTAAATAACCACAGGCATCGGCCGTTCGAGGTAGCGGTTGGATTACACGATTCAGCCGGAACGCGTATATAAATATTCGCCGGTAGATAACGGGCGAAAAGTGCCGTTCAACGACAACTTCGATTTCACGCGATAATAAAGGAGATTATGGAAATGCCCGGACATAACAGTCAAATTTATCGAACCTCAAAACGTGGTAATTCGCCTGTACCGTTCTACAAATCCCGATTAACTTAATTACCATGCATAAATTATCGACGATGCAACGTTTAATAGCAACCGAGGAATTTCATATTCTACGGAAGAAAAAAAACAAAGTGCACACACTTTATACAAGATTCATACATATACATACAGGGTGTCTCATTCGTAAGTTACTGCTGCGAGCGGAAAAGATCTGACTTGGAAGGAATGCAGATCTAATTGGTCAGAATGGAAAGCGGACGCCTCTTCTTGTAAAATGTCGCTTTCGATGTGAATGCATCAATCGGTGCTGCTCCTTGATACTTTAATGTATGACCTCGCTATATTTCTTCGATCAACTATACATAATTTGCTGATTCCTACTTCTTAAGACCGTTTTAAGGTCAGAACATTATACATATCGTAGAATTTGCAGGCAACAACGTATACAATGATTTATTCAAGTAAACTACACATCTTCCAGCCATAGAACTTAGGTTAACCTTCTCAGATATTTGTAACGTTCGTCTTTCGAACTATTGAATCGAAGTATCATCGAGGAAGTGTCTATAGGAAGATTCGACGACAATATTTGTAACTCATCGAAGATTCGGGCTAAACTATGGACTGGGTAATCAGGTGAATCGGGGCGGGCAGGTTAGCCGTGCGGTTAATTATTCGAAATGCCTAAATACCTGGATGTATTTCACAGAAACGTAGCGCAGCTCGAGGTCAGGCCGGCTGCAGGGGCGTACTATTTCACCGGAGATAATTAATGGAGACTTCAGACTAATAGCAGAGTAACACGACCGCATGACGGGGTTACAATGTAAATGGCCATTACTGGCTTTTGACTAAGGAATTAGAGTGACTCGTGTCGCGAACAGACCATGCTTAAAAAGACTTTAATTTTCGACCAGAGAATTTCAAGAAATTCCAACCCGCCTTACGCCTGCTACTTTCCAAACATTTCCTACCTTCAAAAACATTTCAAAAGTTGCACATGAAACGGCGAGATATTTTCAGATTAAATGAAGTTGATGAACAAAAGAAGATCTATAATAACCAGATCTAACCTTAAAATAAAGATGTCGCTATTAGAAGTTATTCTATAATACGAGTTCACGAACTTTTTGAATAAACTGTGTAGGTTAAGTCCGAAAGATGTTTTCTTTCTTTTGCACAAGCTTACGTGCCGTGGAAACGAACATATTAGACGAGACAGGAAAAAAGTAAATGGGCGTTGGCTGATTTGTATAGAAACGAACCTAAAAGTTCGGAGTACATTAGCCTAGGTCGATGACCCCCAAACAATGTGTGGAAAATCCGAGGCCGACGACGACCTCACGCTCCAGGTATCACGGAAGCAAGGCAAGTGTGTAGGGGTGCGTGTACGGGAATTTCGGTCAGGTGGACCAATTAAGGGCAATCTCTGCCATCGTTGGCTACTGTTAGCAGCAGTTAGGAAATGGTAGGCTACAGAAGGGCATAAAACAGTGGCGAACCAGTTCCATTCATACGAATCGATTTAAAGTCTTGATTGTTACGTATGTACATTCTCCAGATCTACCTCTTCAATTCTTCCACCGTGAAAGAATCAAATTTCAACTTGACAACTCAAGTAACAGTTCTTTTTTTTTTCGCGATATTTCAAAGATAAACGAACGCAACGTGCATACCGTTAGAGCTTAGACTAAACTGAAAATTTTAAACGAATAAGAGATACGGCAAAGATTCGTGATAAAGTACACTGATTCACCGGTTCGCGTTGATTTTTATAACAATCGCGTAAATAGACTTTGCTTGTAAAAAAAGAAACATTTAAATCGCATAGGTTAATAAAAAAAAATAACCATACTTCAGAAGAGCAAAATAAATTGCATTCGATATCAGAATCTGTGTTGTATTATAATTCAAAACAATCGACCAACTTTTTCATTGGCTAGAAATCAATCAGTAAGACAAGGTGTAAAAACAAAAGAAACCAAGAGAGCCAAAGTTATGTAATTAGTACGTTCAAGTAAGAATTTGTGTTTCTCTGATATGTAATAAAATCAACGAAACTTTATAGAAAACTGAAGCTATCTGATCGCGTGTAAAAGATATCGCGTAAGTAGAGGTATAATTCACCGCGTAAAAAGAAATTCGCGTCTAAAAAGTGCCGTGTGAATGGAGAGATGAAAGGGGTGTACTCAGAAGTAGGAATTTGACAGGCAAAACAAGACGGTTCTGTAATCAAACGGCTGTTCCGTGCCAGCGGCCATAATTCACCTGTTATCACGACGAAGTTGAAAAACAGATACCGTTTTATATGTTAAGTACGCAGGATGCGCCGGCTGCCGGGATATGCATCTTCGGGATAAGCTCCTTTCCTTGTACCAGAGAACATAACCCGAGGACATTGCCGCTTAAAACGTTTCAGAAATTCTTCGATGCTTTCGCGTTGCACCTTTTCCCCCTCGCGTGCACGCTTTTTAAAACCGTAACGTCGTTCAAACGCGTCATTTGAAATCGCGCACGTAGTAGAATGACGGACAAACGGTTGAAGAAAGAATTAAACCGTCGCTCTCTGATTCGATGGATAAAGGGAAAATTGACGCGTTCATACGTGACGGTGGAAAATAGGAAAAACAGGAGAGAAAATAACTGGAGGGAGAAGTTCGCTAACAAGCGGAAAATCTGTATTATTTGTGAACAACTTTTCGTGCCCGTTAACTACTATTCGAAGAGAAATTCGTTTGTGGTCTACCTTTAACGCGAGATATGGGAAGATATTCGTCTTGTCCTTAAAGTTTCTTACTTTGATTCCTGGTACTTTTGTTGATGAGGACTGTCCTAATAATTTTGCTACCTGTACGAGAAGAAAGAGAAAAAGTGGTCGATTAAAAATGTTAATTAGCTGGTCGATTGTGGCGAATTTTCGAAGAAAATCATCAGTTACTTCTGAATCGTTTCACGATGGTCACCTGCCCTTCCTTCGGATTCCACGAGTCTCCTTTGATTTACATTTCCTTGGTAACCAAGGATGGTTATGGAACGAGATCGCCTCCTCAATCCACCGATCACGTGAATAACTCTAGCTCGGTTCCGCGTGAAATTAATTTTAATTGCTCCTTAATTAGTTCTCAGTCGAACTATGCGAAGCAATGGGAAAGTAATTCGATCGTGGGAAACCGGGACATCGATTCCGCTGCGACTTCGCGCTGATGTCTTCCTAACTGCTGGAACAATTCGAGGACACATCGATGGAACTCGATACTCTTCCACGTGCAGGAAAATTTCATTGGGATTCTCGTTGAAATTGTTATTAACGTGAAAATACGTAAGGAATACGATCGATAAATCCTGTTATAAATTAAGTTAGGCTTTAGATATTCACTTCTACGATTCTATACAACAGTCCGAAAAAACTCACGTATTACATATTACGTTTCATTTATTGTTAGTTTCAGATTTTTATCTTTTTAGAGCACTTACTCTTCCTTTTAAACACGTTACCTCTATTGAAACTCTCAGTCTCCAGAGTACGTAGCAAAGCTACTTACGTATCTACTAGACGTTACGGTTAAAGCAATAGGAAACTAGATAGATGTCGTTGTTTTTTCTTTTTCTTTTCTTCTTTTTCGCAAATTCGAAATTGCAACGAATCGTAAGGTTAAAAGTTGAGAGAGGGTGTATCGTCGTCGTCGTCGTCGTCGTAGTCAATTAAATGATCTGGGCTTCTCTTTGGTATCGGAAGCTACTCGACAGAAGTTTCCTAGCCGTTCAATTCGGGCCAATCTCGACGGACGGCTATGAGTCAAAGGGAACTTAGACGGATCGAGGTCGAAATTAAGTTCCAACCCGATTGACGTACGGGCAACGGTGCTCGACTTTATCGACGAACCAATTATATTCCTCCTTATGCTCATCCCTTCCTATCCACCTAGCCGCTCTCTTCTTTCTTCCTCGTCCTCTTCTATTTCTTTCCTTCCCCACCTTTCCCCGATTCCGGAAATAATATAGCACTCTCGTTTCTCCCTCCGATTTTCGTGACCGGGTTGTTCGCAGGGCATTGATTTTGGATAATGTCCAATCTGTTTGTTATTTATGGGGAACGAGGTAACTCCGCTCTTCCCTTTCGCTCCCGTGCTTTCACCATTCCGCCTCGACGTGCCAGCCGGCAAACCGATTTTCCATCTTTCTCCAACCTTCGATCTGGCTCACGCTGCCCTAAAAGGAACGACCACGTACGCCACGCTGGGAAATCAATTTTCGGAGAACAACGAAATGCCCGCCCTTTTCAGTCTCGCTGCGTGACGCTCCGTGTGTATCGTTGTCGAAACGCGGCCACGTCTCGACATCGCTTTGCTACGAACCTACCGAATATCACCTGACCGGTGCAATTAACGTTTCGAAGTATATACGTATTCGATTCTGGTGTGGTGATTGACGATTAATGTTCGCCGAGTTGGTCGCCCACGTGAATACTTCGGTGGAAAAATCATTTCGGCAGCGAAGCGGGTTTTCGTTCGAGATTTAAACGCGTGTAGTTTTCCTTAGAATGAATCTATTTAATCGAAATAACTTCCAACAAGTTCTATACACTTTTTTCCAACGTTCTACAACAGTTTTTATTCCATTCGAATAAAAATCAGGAGTTCTAGAATTGATTAATTCCACGATGGTTATTACAGCGTCCTCTTTGTTGCGGAAGAACTATTCTCGCAAAAAGTTAACCAAACGTTTAAAAAAAAAAAAGAAAAAAAAAATGGTAATCTGTAGGTGATAACTCGAGGGAACGAGGAGGTCCGACATTATCCTATTATTCTTAAAAGCTACGATACTACGCATGGTATATTGCGCAATAAACGTAAATTGAAAATATATCGTACGTGACAGAAAACCGCAATTTATTTCATTCGGACAACCTAGTAACTGTAATTGGAGAGATTATGTAGCGTGCGTGGAAAGAGAAGGAAGATATACGGTTTCGGTAGTTTTGGTAACTTTATATTAAATTTCTGTAGGTTCGTATTACATATCGGTGTACGAAATAATTATGCAAATATCGGTAACAGAGGTGTGTTGTATTGATAAATTACACAAGAAAGGAGTGTGAAATTTCATTTCTATCGTTCTTTATGTTTAACTTCCCATCTTTCATTCAACGAAACGGACATTCCGATGCAACGGCGAGAACTATTTATACATTGACACTATTGACACAAGCTTGCCTGTCGGTTTTCACACGTCGTTCATATTCGATCCGCCACTGTCGAGGATTAAATATTCATGAGGGCCGTGTGCACAGGAGTTGTCGGGATGTTGCATGGAATTCAAACCCCTTAGGAGATATCGAAAGTTTTATTGCATCGACAGATTCGCTGGTACACTGCCCCTGTTCCATTCTCCGGTGAATTCGTGGCCCAAGTCTTGCGGCGCTTTTTCCACCCTTTCGCGACTCCGACGATTTCCATCTTGCTTTTCTTCTCGTCCTCTTCGATACAAGGATTCTACGGTGAACGAAAATTCGATATCCTTCGATACTTTATGTTAGATGCCGAAGAAATTCCAAGGACAACAATGGTATCCAGCAATTACGTTTAGGTCGTATTCACTTTGATAATTCTGTATATGTACACTCCTGTCCATAAATCATCGGATACTTGTGCTTCTTGAGCAAAATGATTATTAGCATGCAAATACAATTTGCTGTTGCAAATTTTATAATATATTTTGTTATTTTTATCTATTTTACAGTTATATCTGAATGCTAAGTTAAAAATGCACATGTATAACATGAATAAATGTTAAGAAAAAGAAGTATTTATTAAATACAGCTGGAATTCTATACGATGTTATTCTGTATACACATTTCGTTTACTTCGACAGTTCAAAATTAATTAAAGAACATATCTGTAGCTTCATTAAGTGTTTATAAACAATTTAAGAAGGGTTTTTTTACTAAATAGAGACTAACATGGTGCTGAGAAATTGCATCGTTCAATCTTCTTCATTTTTAGTTCGACAGTTCCTATGATCCCAATAAATACTTCTAGAAAAGAATTATTTATTTAAAAATGTTCAGTTACTGGTTACTGTTGCAAAAAAAGTGTGTACTGTTTGAGAAATTACGGTAAAAAGTAGAATTTCGAAGTCCGCATTCTAATTTTCTTTACTTTCATGTTCGTCCTTTCGAGTATTCTAGATGTTATAGTATAGTATTGCTATTGTAGTAGAAATTTTAAAGGACGTGTCTACTCTTGACGTGTTAAATATTAAACGAAGTAACGAACAATCTGTTGCTCTTGTATATTTTACAATGAAAAACAGAGGTTGGAGAAGACGATCGAAATACAGGGCGAACCTGTTCCATTTGTAATTTCATATTCAACGTTAATTTCATCGCTTAACTTATACAAATGACGGGATTAATTTCACCAAGGGGAAGGAACAGATTGCTGCTATTTTCAACTGTCGACCGACATTGAGTTCGCAGGTGCGAGCGCTGACGTAAATAGAACTATTTTTCCCTTTCTGCTCGAATTGTCAAAGATATTCGAGTAAGATTTTCTGGGAATATACGTAGGAAAGCTTCAATTATTTTGTTTACGTTTATCCTGAAACTTGTAGCGATAATCCTCCTTTCGAAATGACTTTATAGTCCCTGCTCCAGTCGGGGAACGAATTATCGATTAACGTACAATGTTTACTATCCCGAATTCGTCGATTTCCTTTTTGCAGTGGCTAATACATAAAAGCAGAATGGTTTACCGGTGGCTTCGTTTCATGTTTACCATCGGACGGTCTTCTTTTATACGTCTGCAGCGAGCATAGAATTTATTATCCCTTCTGTATAAAATAAGAAAATGCGATAGTAATGTAAATTCTACAACTTTCGATCATTTTCAGCGAAGAATAGGAAAGAATTTCTAACTTAGCCCAACTTTCTTTACAATACATATTTTTCTTCGGTTACTTTGGTTTATTACCTTTAGTTTTACTTGCTAAGATAAGTAATATAATTTATTAACATTCCATTAGAAAAGTGAACTCTGAATTTCGCTTTAAAATAAGATTTTCACCTTTCGAACATTTTAATCTTATAACCTTTTTGTCTCAAGTAATAAAAGATCGTTCGATTTTCCTTTAGAAATTATTTTTATTTTTATATAATTAATTTATCCGTCCTTTTAAATTTATCTCGTTGAAAAGACTTATTATCTGTTCGTATAGTTTATGTAAAAGAATTTTTCACTGCCATTTCTACGTTGCAGTTTCACGTACCATTTTGTATTCGTGTTAAACCTATTCAGTATAATTGTATACCTAGCACCGATTTCGAAATATATCGGAAGCAATATTTCTCGCGGCCCAGGAATAATCCGAAAGATTCGAGATAAAAAGGGACTAGAGAAACGACGGTCAAATTGTCTTTTATGGGATTCCCTAATATCCCCAGCGTTTACTGGGGTTTATCTTTTGCCGCTTCCTACCAATATTTCCCCCTTTTCTGTGAATCGTGTGTTTATCATAAAACTCGTTTTGAAACATCATTAGTGTATCACTAGAGCGGACAGAACTTCCCCGATTTATCGTAATAAACTCTACGAATGTGTATATCTTTAATATATAAAGATTATTACGTCTATAACATTACAGTAATTGAATAACTACAAATAACAAAGCACATTTTTCGTGTGCTTGATTTTACTGTATTTTTTCCCTTATTGTTCTCACTAGAAATTGTTTCCTCATTTGTTTCTTCTTTTCTTGTTTCCTTATTTGCCGTATTATTTGGAAGATAAAACAACGTGAATATTTAGAGCCAGGCATGGGTAACCTTTCCTAGTTTGTGGGTCAAATTATCGTTCTGTTTCCGAGTTAGGACCAAATTATTAAATAAAACAATTTTATATTAAGTGAATCGAAACACGTTAATGTTTAAATATTGTATTTATTTATAAACTTTCCATAAATTTTACGATACAAAGAAACGACGAAAATTTAGTGTAAAGACTGTTATTATATTATTCTTCTTCGAATTTTTCATTTATTATATTTCATCCTCGAGGAAAGCTGTTCACGCATATATGTGCTGCCGAAAAGAAGAATAATTTTTCTCGAAAAGGCGTGTAAATTTTGTATATTTCTCTTTCATCAAACAAAATTAATAAAAATCCATATAAATAAATTTATAAAAATCCCCATGTAACCTAGATGATACTCCGAGATAAAAATTGGACTCTTGGAAAATTAAACATGTTCGTTAGAATGACTTTTAATTTTACCTTCACCCTTCCCTCTTCTTTTTATCTATACTTCACCTAATCCAACAGTTCCTCCAGGCTTCTCCATTCTATCCCCTTATTCCTCCACTCCACGCATGCGTTTTCCTTTTCGATTTTTTAGCACTCGGGGCACTCACACACGTTCCCGCGTTTCGACGGACAAGTACCCAAGAGCTACTTCATCTTTTATATTCCTAGGCAGGCATATTAGCGAATGATTAAGCGTAGAATGTCAGCGGTACCCAGGCTGCGCGCACATATTCACGTCCAATTGAATTTCGGCGCGAGAGGTACGTGGGAACGTTTGCAACGGAGGGAAATTAAACGAAAATGTTAATCATCGAAACGTAGCGAGAGAATAAGTGGTGTGCGGTGTCGTCTATTCATACCTGCCTGAATCTTTCCCATTAACCACGGGATCACGCGATTAAACGGCTGCACAGGCGAGAAACCTTTTCTACGACAATGCCAACGTTCGTCCCAGGCCTCCCCATCTAACACCGTTCATAATTTCCACAGTTATTGCGTTAATACGCGTACACGGTACAGATAGGGGGAACAAGGAGAGCACAGGTGCGCGTTATATTACGCGCAAGACCACGACGAAGAAGTTGTACGTCATGGGGTTTACACAGTTTCGCCTCTTTGTAGCTCCTGAAATCGATTTCACCGACGCTACAGCCACGCAGCTTTGGATAAATGCGTTTTCAGTTTAATTAATTGCTCATCATTTCGTAAGAAAACGTCGCAGATTTTTACAGCTTCTCACAAACAGCTGCGCCTTTCTCCTTTAACTCCAACCACCGAGAAGGTTTGCTCGATCTGTGGCTTAAGTATCGCAAGATTTATGGTTAAGTATAACTTAGCTTCGATTCACTCGGAAAATGTGAAACGCGACACGCTGTAAATAAAACAGTCTTACTTGTTAACTTAGGATTTCTGTAATGTAATCTGGTATGAAGTGTATAAGGAAACTTTAACATTACGGACAATAGAGGAAAAGAATGAATAAAACGAAAATTCATTCCTGGGTCTAAACAGGTTATCGTGTGAGTATTAAATACACCTACTCGTCAATTTCCATTAATTGTAATGTTCCAAGCTGGAAATATAAAAATGTGGAATTTGGAAATATGGAATTTAAATTGGAAATATAAAATAACTTCACGAGTTCTTTTATTGTACGATAAACGTTACTAATATGATTTGAAAAATTCCTATGCGTACATGGTAAAACGTACGGTGGAAAAATAACTCTGTGCTTTATATTTTTAAAAACCGGATGATGTACAATTTCGTGCAATACTAATTCATTTCGGTCGAATAAAGCGATAGATTATTGCTCGTTCGTTTTTTTTTTTATTTTAAGGAAAGAAATGCGTTCTCGTTTCTTTTTTTTACGAAAATCGAAATTTTTGTAGCATAAGTTATTTTACCCCAAAAGTGATCATCCTCTTATGACGAGTGTGCTACGAATTTTCTATATTTCTTCCACCGACTATACCTAAACAGAAATATCAATTCCTCGAACTTCCTGTTTTATTACTAAATTACAGAAATTTAAAAAAAATACTTCATTTCCTTATGTGAATTACAATAAGTAAAATTCTCGAATATTATTGCTACTTGACTTTAACGATTAAATGAAAGAAGAACTATAATAATTATATTTAACCTCGAAAAAAACAAAAATGTCGCCATTAGAAATGTTCTATAATATAAGTCCACGAATTTTTTGAATACATTGTGTATGTCTTCTCCGAAAAATCACAGGCGTGACAGAAGCAAGAGCGAAAGAAAACGATGGTATAATTCTGAGAAGCAAATGATGCACGTGATCGAGGCACGAGACGAGAAAGACAGATCGTTAAAATGTTAATCGCGACTATAAATTCTTTGTCGCAGCTAGCGTACTTTATATACCTGGCGCGGACAGTTTTTCGCAGGCGAAAATATCTAGGAAGATAAGGCCGGGGACGAAGTTCGGGTCGTAAATCAGAAAATGGGGCGGTCAGTCGAGCCGCCGCCACCGCTGAGCTTCATCTCGTGTATGGGCGTGATTTATACGGTCACCGTGTACGTAGAACCAAAACTGCAGCTCCAGCAACCTTCTTAGTCACCTTAGAACCTCACCTTCCTCCTATTAACCGACTCCTAACCGGGATGAACTGCTTTATACCTAGTTTTAAAACACTTGTGGCTTTAGTGCACCTAATGCTGTTACTAACGTAACATTCAAATCTTAATCCTTTGCATTTCTCTGGCGTAGACAGTAACTTTGTTGCTGCTGCTCTACGGTGACACGCGTAATTATACAGGGAAATGTACACTCCTAGAAACTTTGACTTGTTAAACTTCACATTCTTTTTGCATTAACAACGCAAGGTACTTTCGCAAGCTATGCACTTTTGCTATTATCTTGTTACATCCTACTTTTGTGTGATTTTTATATTAATAACGTAACGTACTTTAGTAAGCTTCTCCTTTATTCTCCTGTATTTTCATTTTGAAGTGATCCCATTTCTTTTTTCATACCGAGAATTATGCACAGCAGAACATTTTCTCGGTTGAAACTTACAACAACTCCAACTTCTTTGGGTAACGTAAAGACCGCTCTTTTGCAAGTAGTATAAGTCGATTTAAAACAAAAAAAAAAAAAATATCAAACTGTGTGTTTGGAAAGAACTCATACTTAAAATTTTGAGATGTCCACATGTTTTCATGAATTGAAAATTTGTTGGTAAATTACTTTGTAGAACCGTTGATTGTGAAAGTGGAGTAAGTCCATTTTCCGTAGTCTAATTAAGCCTTACACACGTAAGAGAAGAGTAAAACTATGGATTGTACCAAAGAAAGTGGAGTACAATGTAAATGGATGAAATTAAAAGTATCTTGTGACCTCTGAATTCGGTTACGATGTTACACTTGACGACAAGTTGTATAATTCGAGTAGTATACAATTAAATAATTAATACTGAGAAGAAAACATCATCGAAAAAGGTTTAATAGATGTTAATATCCATAATGACGAGGACACATCGAAGAGTGCAAGTGCTACCTTTATCGACCGATCACTCGAACAATATTCCCTAAAATTTACATTCACGAGGGACAATTATTATCGTCGTTTCGATGGGATCTTATTCGCGTCGTTAATTAAGAATTCCAGCAGCGTCGTTGTATCAGTTGGAAACGCGACCCAGATTTCTAGGTTCTTTTCCTCGTATTTCACGGCACATACGAAATCACGATTGGGTACTCGAGAAATAACCCGTATACCAACTAGCGACGCTCGTGTACCAACGACACGTCGGGGATATGAGAAAAGAAGAAAAAAAGAAAGGAGAAAAAAAGGGGCAATCGATAACACGTGAAAGTGATAAACGTCGGATCGAACGTTTTCCATTGGGCTAACGATAAGTCGAAACGCTTCGTCGGCGTGAAATCATGCGAAAACAGTTTCATGTGAAATTCAGCGATCAAGAAGGTGGAAAATTCTGTTTCGAATAATTCATCGATCGTGTTTCCGTTACGCTCGTGTGAATCGTTAATTTCTATTTCGAAGTAATATTTTTTTCCCGTAAAGTAATACGTATATAAATGATCGTTGCCGTATTACAGAAGAGCAATTCAATTATGCGAGGTCCTTCGACACGACGAAACGAAACAACGTCGATCGAGGAGAGACCCCTTCGTGACACTCGGCGTTAATAGAATTCGTCGGATTATACATTGGCGGGCACTTAAAGGTAAGTGGTTAAGTAAATTACTCCGGCGGTGCCATCAGCCCTCGTCTTCTTCAAATATCCCTCGAATATTATTATGTTAATCCATAGGAGTAATGTTGAAACTTCCGCCGTGACCCTTTCAACATTGTAAACATTGCTCATTATTGCATCCCGCGGCCGTCTCTCTGAAACTTTAATGAAAATCAACCTCGTTACACTTCCCAGAAACTCACACGCCGATCGATTTACTTTCTCCAATCTACAATCGTTATACGAGGGTCAAATACAAACTGGACTTCTTTTAACACTCTTTTATTTCAAGATCATTTCTTAAAAAGGACAAAAAGTTTATTTCTCTACGTATGTTCCGTTTTTATTTATACACTTTTGCCATAGGATTGAAAACTTTTCTACACCATTGTCATAAAACGAAGAGGGTTGCGTCAAAAAGTAGGTGCTCTTGAAGTCAGTTGCTCTAGTTGTCGTCCTAATGCCTCCTTTAATGATTCAAACAAATGATAATCACACGATGACAAATTTCGACTATAGGGAGGATGATCAACTGTTGTCCAGTCTATCTTTTTAATATTTTTGTCGTTGCACAGGGAGTGCAATGTTACCAAACCACTCTCGTTTTAACTCCCAGACAGTATCATCGATGTACAGATATGACATACGTAATCCGGCTTATGTTTGACTGACCCTCGTATTTCGTTTAACATTGTTCAATCGAAATACTGAAAGAAAAACGCTCGAATTCGGAATTTCTGTTTTTAAGTTAAGAGACCATTCGGTAATTATACAATTAACGATAAATTCGCATTGAAAACGCGTTACACGATTCGGCATTTGTGAAATACGGAACAATGCTTTCGTTTCACCTTTTAAACAGCAAACACGAGGCAACAATTTCCATACGATTCAGTCATTAATTCGTAACGGAGATATCGTATCCGCAACGTCACTCATTGTAACCGGAGTTACAAATGCCGTAATAGAATTTCATTGCGGGGACAACGTTCGATACTTCCGGGGAGTATTGTAGAATTGTTGGACGAAGTGCACACTGTTCATCGTCGAACGGTAGTCGCGTGTGTGCTGCTTTCTAAGCGCCGCGTGGACGACAATAATCATCCTCTATAAATCTGATTGTATCGTCGATAATAAAACCACTGTAATACCTCTCGTCCCTTCGTCGTCAATTTTATTACGACTGTATCATTGTCACGGACGTGAAGAGGAATCTAATTGTTACAACGTGTTTCTGTCAACAAATTTTCAGAGTAACAATATTTCAATGGTAAACTAAATTTGCTTCCCTCGACGACAGGTGATCGCATTTTCGTGCAAAATATTTTTAAAAAGAGCACTTTCGCGCTGTTATTTATACATATCTTCAATTTCCTTGTTTCAATTATCTCCGTAAACGTAATAAAGTACCTTTCTATTTCTATGAACATCCGTAAAAATTAACGAATGAACGAAAACTGGAATTTATTTAATTTAAAAACAACTCAATTATATGTACTCTTAATCTTCTTATAAATTTGGACATATTTCCGTATCATTCCATTAATAAAAGTCAGCAAAAATGGCTGGAAAATGATAGTAGCAATAGCTTCTGTAATTTTGCTCGAGAAAACCGAAATCCGTCAAACGAACGAGTCTCATAAATCCAGTGTTACTAATAGTCGTCGTTTAATAACTCTTTTATCTTCCGTGAATTTTTAAAATCTGTATTAATAGATCCTACTCGAGAGCATTCAGAGGCACAGAAGGTGTCCGAAAACGGAAAAGCGTCGTACAGTGTAAAATCGAGGAGCCAAGTAGAAACGAACGTAGTAAAAGATAGAGTAGTATTGGCACATTTAATTTAGCTTAAGTTTCAAATATGCTTAATATTGATAAATTACAATTATACATTCACTTGCTTTCGCGAAACCTTCCAATTCCATGATACATCCGCGTGAAGCAGAAGCTTCACACGGTACGTAGTCAGTCAGCGTGGCGTGAATGCAATTGTCTATGAGTTAAATAGGAAGAGAAATATGGAAAACAAGCGTGCACACGTTTCGTGTAACGAAAAGAGAAACGATCGATTCAGAAAAAAAAGCTCGGGCAACCGGTGGAAAAGGGAGCATGGTGACGAAGTCTGTCGCAATATCCTGCAACGAAAGCCAATAAATAAAGGACGGCTTTGCCACGGAATTAAAACACATACATCACGATACTGGCTGGTAGGCATCTCCTCGTTTCCGGTTCTCGTCAGTTCTCGCCCTCTGTCAGCTTTGTTCCACCGATGCCTCTCTGTTTCCGTGCGTCGTAGTTAGAGGCTGCGGTCGAGCCGAAGCTCGAATTAATCTTGGTCGGGCACTGATTGCGAAATAATTTCACGATTGAACCACCCTCTCTCCTCGACCCGCTGCCTCCTGCTTCTGGTCGTTACCAATGACGCAAGACGCGAACATCCTTCTTCGATATGTACATGTATCTGTGAACCTTTACACGTATTCGTCGATACTCGGGCTTGTAAAACCTTGCTATGAGTAAATCTCGTGATTTACGAAGGTAATTCGTTCCATGGGCACCGATCGTTTTCACGTTTCGAGCTACATCGTGCTCCGGTTATCGCGCCACTGCTGGATAATGTGTTTTCATAATGAATTTGCACGGGTTTAGTTTAGCTGCATGCATGCTACTTTGTCGAGGAATCGGTACGGATGAGTAGAAGCTTTCTGTTCATTTTTAGGACTCGAGGATAATTACGATTCTTCTAATTTCGTTATGAAACCACTCTTTTGTATTGAACAAATGGTAAAAAAGTTTTGTATATGTTTTAGAGGATTCGTTGATTAGGTGTAACCTTTTGAATTTTACAAAATACAAGATGCAATGCACACTTTTTCAATTCTAGAATGTTTCACTTTTCAAGCAGATATTTATTCAACAGTTCAACAGGTGCACATAGTGTTCTCAAGGATTCAGAAGCTTCTAGATCAAATTTCTTTCAGATTCATCGATTATTTGCATGTATAAGTATTTCGAAGTTCTCTTAGATCGAGGTGTACGTACGTTTTCTAATTAACACACGTTCTACAATTTGTTACATGTATTATATAAAATGTCATACTCAAATTATTAATATACAGATGTTAACACATTGACAACAATATGCTCTCTGATAAGCATACAGCCAGAATTCTCACGTATATTTTGAACGATTGAAAAGAATCTAAAGAATGTATAGCATTTAACAAGTGTAATATTTTATTAATGAACACATGTAAGACGAAGGTTCGACCTGATCGCAGATCCAAGTGAAAATTAAACCAGCCTAAATTCGTCGAGATATGTTTCTACACGGTGGTTGTGCCTAGATCAGATATGAGTTAGCTTTACCTAAATTCACACAGGCATTCTATGTATTACCAAGGTTTAGGTGACATACGAGTTAGGTCTATCTAGGTTTACCTACACATTCTATATGTTCCAGACGTTCTGTGTGTTTCCCTGATCCGGGTTAGGGATCGGTTGAATGCGGCTGTGCTACGGGTTAACCCTACCTTATATTTTCGGTTTCTTGTGCTCCGTTTATCGATCGATAATCCACCACTTGTTCTAATACTTCACGTAGAGTATGAATTAAGAAGGCACACGTTTACCTAGAAAAGACAGAAGAGCGTCCATTCTTTTTCTCTTTTCGTACACTTGAGAAATTTCAAACTGCGAGCGTATATATCGAAAATTTCAAATCGACTTTTTAAAAGTAAACAGAATTAGATTATATTCACAAATATAACGAAGTACTTGGAAAATCAGTTGCAAACTAAAATAAGGCTAAATTTTCTGTGAAAAGTGATCGACAGAATATTCCGAATATCGTTCGAAGAATTTTGACACTGAATTGATAAAGATACATAGAAAAAAGAGCGTCGAAATTTTCGCCCTATTTTTTTTTTTAGGTTTCTAGGAAAACATAGGCTTTTAATCTTCATCTGAAATAACCGCAGAGACAGTTCCAATAGAATTCTCGTAGTAGTAGCCTCTTCGTTTTATCCCTGCAAGTGTCAGTGTTCTCTGTTTCCCATCGAACGTGTCAAATTTCCAGCGAATCGGCATTATTCGAGGAAAATCGGTAATCGATAGGCGAGTTAGCTCGCGGCTCGATTCACCAAGCGAACTTTTATTTGCAAGCATCGAGCGAAAGGTATTTTCTAAACCACTCGAGAAGTACGCCGCCCCGGGGATTGCATCTTCCGAATCGTATTTTGGCCCAAGATGCCATTAGCACCCAGCCAGCCTGCGAGTTTCTGCCACTTTCTGCGCAAAGGACCACCACAGGCCAACGGAGACAGAATTTCTTCCCATTCTTTTCGACGGTTTTTGGGTCGGTACTTCGCTTCGCGCCCTCCCGTTTCGTGCTCACCACTTCCGGAGGACCCAGGCTCACCTTTGCCTCCCTCGTGCTCTCCGCTTCTTCCCAAACCGAAGAAAAAATTCCCCGTCCCCGATTCTAGATAGAATTACGCTCGAACTCAACCTGTGTCCTTTCAACCGTTCCCAACCACCGTGTTGTTCCACGTCATTTCTTCTCGATTCTGTCACCTTTTCCTCTAATGTTCTCTAAATGAAATTGCGGGGGAATCGAAGGATAACTGATATCTGTAAAAACAGTGACCTCGTTTGGAATAAGGGAGGTGCAACTTAATGGCTGCAATTCAGTGATTTCAACGTAGCGCAAGTTTTGTAAATAACCTCACTGATCAATTAATCACATTCTCTAGTCTAACCTATTCTTTTCCTCTCCAAAGATATACCTCGATCCTTCATTCGCGATATGCAGAGTGGTTCACGCAATTGTTTCAGGTTATAACTGCATTTACGAAAAAATACCAGAGGAGCAAAATAAATGGCTCGAAGAGCAGTATATCTCTAGGCTCTTAGATTGATGTTTTAAGTGCAACAGGGTATGTGCAATTAACAATTGTAATTTTTTTTAAATGGAAACGCAGATTTTTTGTTCCATAGATCAATTCCATACATCTTATACAATTTTTTCCGATTCTTTTGTTGCAGATACTAGTTGTAAAAAATACAAAATGCAAAAATGTGGATATCTTTTGAAAAGAAAAATATATCGTTATTTTTATATGTTTTTAGTAGTAGTATATTAGCATAACCATCATCCTAAATTTTTTTCATATTTTTTGTAAGGGCGCGATGATTATTTATCCAAATTCGAGGAAAGAATATTAGACGTTCCACTTAAAAAACTGAAGATGACCCTAATTTCTCAATAAAAGAGTAAGGTAATAAAAAACAGATTAGAGCACTGTATGTCCCCCTAAATACCATGCAACTTTTCTTTGAAACATTTTTTTGTATAACGAGTAACACGAGATATTTGAAGTCGTCGTGTCAGGAGATTCGTCTTATATACGTATGTAGAGAATTTAATCGGAAAAAGGATCGAAAGGAAATAACGTTAGTTGTCAATCGTGTACATAGGGGTTAGTCTGGAACGATTTGGGTAACGAAACGCAGAAACCGCGGGGAGACGTTTCTGAAGGCGTGTGAAAGGCACGGCAGAGCAGAGGGTGTAGTAGCAGGAAAGTGGAGGAGATGTAAATGGTGTGCTTCATTAACGTGAGTTACCGTCACATCCATTATTCGCGGTAACCGAGCTGACAAGCGCGATTCCAGCTTGTCCAGGGTATTACCGCGGCGTGCTCCTTCCTGGACAGCCAAATTGGACCGGGCTGATGCCATCGTTCCAGAAAACGTTCGCCGTTACACAAGCGACAAACAGTCGGCAATCAACGGTAGCAGCAACGTTTCCTTTTTCACGATTAACACACTTCCGTTAATTCTACGTTCATCCAGGCATATTCTCGCGTGAAAGAACATGTCATCTTGGTATCCAAAGCGACACCCGTCTTCCCGAGAACGTGACTTTCTTAACGAAGCGACCAGTTCGTGCACCTCTTACGAAAATAACGCTGAAACCGACGTTTCTCGCCTTGACGTAGTTTTAACAGACGTTTCTTTTGCTACGAGTAACGAGATACCGCGAGGATATGAGCCAGAGATGTGTGTAACTTCGAAATATAAGTGGTGCTGCGAGTAATTGGAATGGCAACGAAATTGTGACAGAGGTTGCGAACGAATTCTCTAATTTCCTTTGCACAACAGGCTGTTAATTTGATACATCGTACTGTAATCGGTACTTTAATTATTTTAATTTCAAATAAAAAGAAGTTGAGGCTTTTGTATATTTCCGCAAGAATAAGGCTGCAGACGGAATTAAATTACATCGTCTTATGCAAAGAAAGTACTTTAGTGTATAGAAAAGTGTCTGGGTTTCTCTACGGGTTGAATTTCCAACACGGGTTAACCAGTCTACTATCCAGACTTATACCTCTCCTTCTTTAATTACATTATGCGAGTTCAACCCTTTCCACTTCGAAGTACTCCTCCTACGAATAGGTAGAATCTGAAAGCGAAACAAATTGTCAGAACGTTAAAATAATTTTCCTCGATTCTGAAAAGAACAAAATAATAATTCTACCTAACCAGATCGAATCCGTGGTACGACACGAGAAGGATGAAGAGTTAAAACATTGAGAAAATGAAAAAAAAAACAAAATAAGAGAAAAGGAGATGGCAACCGATACATTATCGTCAGTCGACAAACAAAAGACGAAGCTCGTCACGTTGGAATCTGGAAATTGTTAAGCACGGTATTCCGTAGATATTAATTGGAGTTGGAATTAATTCCCCTCCCCCATCCGTGCCATTACGAACCACCTCAAAACTTGATTAGTATTCCCCGGAGCTGCGCCAACACGCTGACGGTGAATTTCTGCGAATAGTTGGAAATCGAAGTAGATATAGCGAACTCGGTCGCCATCTACAAGCGGAGAGAGCTATGCCTCGGAGATTCCGGCACTCCAACTTCCATTTGTTATGCGTCTGGCGAACGAGAGGAATGTTTTATCGAAACTTATTCTATACATCCTTGATTTTGACCACAGATCGTTCCTTGAAAACGCCATTTGGCACACCGCTAACGTTCACGTATCTCAATATCGTTGAATCGAGCTAATGCTCGCACGCAGCGTTACCAACGCGTATACCACCGCATGATCCTCGATTATTAAAGTCATCCCTCGTTAATTTTCGGGGAATCTCGTGGCCAGAAACCAAACAGGAACAATTGTCCCCGTGTACAGCTTATCCACTAGTATCGGGAAATTATTGCCCGTGCAATTTTGCCTCTCGTTTACCCGCCTTTGCTTCTCGATTTCTATTGTTCCATGATAATTGGAACGGTTCGGAGTTACAACGTTGTAATTCGAGTACACGAATATTATGCCGAATTTTCTGGGATGGAAGAACTCCGGTGACAGTAATTAACGTGTAATCTGCTTTGCTTCGCCGAGGTCATTTTTTGGTTTATTCCACCGTATTGTTCCCCTCTCGATCGTCGGTTATTCTTTCTGGAAAACGTGTAAATTTTCATCTGAATCAAACGAAAAATAACTCTCTTTCTAATAAAGAAATGTATCTAACGTGGAATCGGTAAATACCAACTTATAAATACAGATTAACGATGAATTCAACAGTTTCTTTGTAACTTTGAAGTAGCAACGGCTGACAGCGTTTGAAATTGCGTTTATAAAAGCTAATTATGGAATTCCATTAAACCGGTTTACGCTTGGCTTTAAACGTAGATGTACGTCGGATTTCGAATGTTTTATTTTTCGAACTACTTTGCACCCCCCGCTTTTTGCAGCGTTTCAATAAAGAATCTTCTAATTGCTTCTCCATTTTTATACGATTTTCTAATTATACTTTAAGCCTCTGATATATAAAACTAGAAAGCAAAGAAAACACAAGCGTTGTTGCAAATACTTTTGTGGCTTGTAAGTTACAAAATTGTATCAAATGAAAATAGTAACAAAATGATCGTCGGAATGCAAACAAACAAGATATAATTGATACACGTGCATCTTTTCTTATTTATCAAACACCAATAGAAGAATAAATAATAACAATTGCACACGAGATTGTTCCTTTAGCTTCTATCTGCAGACAACTCGCAAAAGCATGTACTCTGATATTTCAGATTAGAGCTGATAACCGCTACCAAGATTGTTATTGGTTGCTAAGAAGACATTATTCAACAAGATGTACATGTATTGAATTATTTAACAAAATGTCGATAGAGTATTATGTGACTTGAATATATAATATTATCATCAGTAAAGATCGTGTTTTAATTAAACTAGCTTCCACTTGGGAAGGCATTCAAGCAGCAAAGTATGTTGAATATATTTATAATCAATAAAACGTTTAACAAGAAAGTTCAGTTCAAACTAACGAATCATACTTTTACAGAGAATTGGAAGAGAAATATGGAATCCACTGCAATTTAACACTTCTGTTTTCTTTTGCACAAGCAGTTGCTTGTGCAGAAGCAGGTGTAACCCTTATTTCACCATTTGTTGGTAGAATTTTAGATTGGTAAGATCATAAATATCAAAAAATGTATATACTTTGGAAACTGCTATAATCATTATTTGTCCAATAAATTTTTTAGGCATGTAGCAAACACAGATAAAAAATCTTCCGAACCTAAAGAAGACCCAGGTGAGGACCCAGTTTCTTCATTTAGAAACGTCGGTAAGTATTTCTGATATTACGATTAATATACCTATCAAATATTAATGAAAATTTTATAAAAACTCTATTATATTATTTCTTCACTAAGGTGAAATTAAGGAACTGGCTGGTTGTGATTATTTGATATTCAAGTCACATAATATTGTGATTATTTGACTATACTATAATTGACTAGAGCGATAAATGAAGTATTTGTTAGAGACATGAATATTTCAAATTTCCCCGATGCATCGTTCTATTTTTTTTCTCATCGCCACAAGTATAATTCATTTCTCTGTACTTGAATAGCACTTTACGACACGATATTGTTTATCCTCTACCCGCTCGCGAAAGAATATATTCGCGAAGCAACGATTTTCCAACGATCCGCGTACAAAGAGGCTGATTTATCATTTGGATATTGATCGCGCACGGCGATGCAATTTCGACCACTTGAAAATTAATACTGCACGGTATGACAGGTGTGTGGTACGCGACGTGGAAAAGTGATTATATCGTTAATCATCGCCGGCGGGGTTGTTGTAGCGAAAGCAGGATCCGTCTCTTTGTTTTTATTCCGTCCGAGCGGCTGGTTGATCGAGCCGACGGGAAAAATTGTCGAAAACGGCTCGTTAATTATCGGTATTCCATATCGACGGGCCGACGTCAATGGGGCTCCGCGATTAACATGCAAATCGACTCTCTTTCTCCTCCTTCTCTCTCTCTCTCTCTCTCTCTCTCTCTCTCTCACACCCCGATGTAGATTATTTCAAGAATCACGAATTTATAATTAACGCTGGGAATCCGTCGGTCGGACCCTGGATAATTTCATTTTAATACGCCGTCGACGATTCCCGCCTCGGCCTTAATTAATACGATTGCACAAAGAATGTTAAACGAAACGCTTCTGCGAGCTTCCATCTACCTTCTTTCCCCTCTTTAACTCCTCCACCGTTGGTTATTCGCCACTGCATCGATAATTAATCGCTTGTCCATAGAGAGAGAGAGAGAGAGGAGAGGCGTCACAGGGAATCGAGGACCGTTCATTTAGAATTTTCCTGTAATTCAAATCGATAAACGAGTTTGTCTCGTTACACGATACACGCGTAATTACTCTGTGCGAAACATTTGCGACATTTCGCTATACATACTGCATGGATCTAATTTCTGTTACACTCCCGCTACGCGTTGCAAATTTTGCGATAAAAACTCGTGAAACATACTTGCTGGACGTGTTCATACGTTGACGTGACTTTTTAAATGGTTACCTGTAGCAGAAGAAATACAAAGGTCCATTCTATAATCTCTCATTGCGCTGGTACACTCCGCGTCATTATAATATACCATGAGCTTTCTCAATAGGGATAGATTGAAACTGTAATTGGGTCAGTCAACCGGTAATATTAATATTCTTATCAGTTCAGTCACAGTTCTAGTCAGTCACGATGGTAACTTAGTGGTCAGGTCTAATTTGGGTCGGTAGATATGTTAACAAATTTTATTTAATTAAATATATGACGGGGTTCCATACCGATAATGTGCGATGTTAACAAAAGAAAATCGAACATCTTTCAATTATGTGTGTCTGAAATGTAAGCTTCGATTAATCTGTGTGTTCATCATACAAAGGGTTGTCTCTTAATAAAGGTTAGAGCTATTATTAAACTCGCTTTATATCTATATTTCTTTCGGGCAAATATAGTTCCTTATTCGCAATGTGAACCATTTTACACAGACTCCATATTTCATCTCCTCGTTGTGCGACAATTAAGCTTGACTTGTATTCAAGTACAAATAAAAGATTGAAACATTCGCACGATGTAACTTTCGTAAACTTGATATTTATTCCTCTATGTTTATGAATAAACATGTATGGTTTGCAGCGGGGAACCGATCAAAGGAGATTCTCTTGGAAATGTTCTCTGTTAAATTCTTGAAGCATGCACGCGGGCAAGCGTCCCTAGAATCTTTCTACCAGGTCCCGCGCGTTTCTTACGCTACTCATAAATTTTTTACCATCGGACAAATCGGGCGAAAGAGTTACCGGAACTACGGCGGTCCCTTTCATGACTGCAACGTGCTGCTTTCTCATCCTCGTCAACTTCGAATCTTGTTCACGAATCTGAGAGACAAAGCAGGAATCTTTTATATCTTTAAAGAATATTTTTAGCTTCTGCTTTATATTTATCGTAAATTATTTGGTACAAAGGAATTCTTTCTGTTGGTATGAATAAAACAAGGTTCGAATTTTCAATGCTGCGGAGAATATCGTAACCTTATCCTAGGTAAAAGGAGAAGGAATAGAGCGTCCAATAAAAATTGACGAGCTCGCAAGATGAAAGTGCGGATGGCAGAAATATCAGAAGCTAATGAATGCGAAAAAATGCGCTCGCTCATATCTTCGGTGATATTTATTTTGAATTCATTCGACTGGAATTAAATAAATGGAGCTAGCGAGAGGAAAAATACTGAACAGCTCGGAGTTATGTCACGGGTCGAAACAAGCTTTCTAACGGTCGATTCGCTCGGCAATTTTCGAGCGACGAGCGTGCGAATTTCACGGCTGCCAATTATTTGACGCGTTCCTCGGGTTCAGTTTGAAATAGTAGCATCGATGCGCGTTGACAGTCCGCAACATAACGCACGATGTACATCTGTACACCTGCAAGATACTATTTTCCAACGAGGAAACAGCTACGCTTTAAAGCAATTCAATTTTCAGCCGAATTAAAGCATGAAATTTTCAATGGACTTTGCGAGATCAAGAAGGTGGCTTCGCGGTATATTTTATGCGGTTGAAACGGCATTTTTTCATTGTCCAGATATTCACAATCTAATAGCTAAATCCCTTAAAATAGCGAACATCGAAATTTTCGTTCGTCTATTAAAACTTTTTCCTAAATCTTCTACCGCAATCTCCGAACTGTACAATTTCAATTCCACTTTGAACCATTTCATTCTCAATTTAAACATTCTCGAAGACTCGTTTCCCTGGAAATCTATTAAACCCGCAGTTTCCCGCATAAAAATCAGTAAGTCATCGAAGTCGGCGAATTATATTCCCCGAAAATTATCATAACCTCGAATCGCGAGTTTGTTCGTGCGCAGCACGGAAATCCGTGATTTATCCAACATCTAGCTCAACCTAGGTAGCTCTAGAGAGAGAGAGAAAGAGGGAAAGAGAGAGAGAGAGTAGCAGGCAGCAGTAGAAGCAGAAGCAAAAGCAGACTGGCTTTTCTCTTTAAAACCCGGAGGCGGTAGAGAGTCCAGAGGGCGAAGGAGAGCGAAGAAGAGAGAGAGAAAGAGTGAGAAAGGGAGTCTCCCCTATCTTTTCGCGTGCCTCCCACGAGCAGCTCATTTATCAAGCCGGCTTCCATTAATATCCGACAAAATAGTACAGGGACGCGCGACATCCCATAGAAGTCATGGCTGTCCGGCGGGCCAGCACGGTTCTGCATCTATGGTATATACATATGTGCTATATCTGGGGGCCCAGGTCTCGGCCACGCTCCTCCACGGCCACGTTTTCGGATAGCACGGTTCACCGAATCGAGCTCCCTCAAGCGTATGCCGCGTGACGCGATTAGTAATGGCCGACCCGACGATGCTCTCCCGTGCGAGTTTGCAAGCAATTTCATCCTACAAAGCCTCCGTACCACCTTCGAACCTTGTTTCCTTCCGATGCACGCTTCGTAGAACTCGAAGAATCTAATGCCCTTGTTAAATACGCTCTTTTCAAACTTATTTTTCGAATACATTTCTATCGTGGACCCTGCTGTTTGGTCCAGCCTTCTCAACGTGCTTCTAAAGCCAGAGCACATTTTCCAGAACGCCAATAAACTTGGTATTACCTTAATTAATTTATTTATTCGAAAGAATTTCTTTATTTCTAAACGTGAGACATTCCTTCACTTTCGCTGTTTCAAATTAGTGGTATATTTGTGTGAATTTTCTGAGCAATAGTGATTTGTCTGCTCACTGATCATTTTGAAAAATTCCTTCCCAAATATACAATTGACTGCTTCCCTTCGTGTTACGGTTATTTTGTAATAGTTCATTACGTTCATTCTTCAATTGTAAGCTCTGTCTTCGAATCTTCACTTTCGCTTGAAATATTATATTTTTTGTTCAGTATCTTTCTTTGTTTAGTACCATCACTTCAAGAAGAAACGTTCGATGCTTTTGAAAGTGGCAATTGTTTTTAAATTTTTTGAAAGCAACCACGATATTTGCACTTCGAGAGGGAAAGTGATATCGGTTTCAGTGTCGCAATTTTAAATTGCCTAATTCGAAATGTTTTGTGGCCAGCTGTATACGCTAATTTCCATATTTCGGGAATGCCAACCTATCGGCGTCAACAGCTGTTGAACGGTTGATTGTATTTGCGATCGGGGGGAAGCTTCGAGCAACAGACAGAGCAGCGAAAAATTAAATCGAATCGATAATGCGGGGAAATGCAGTTCAATTTGCGAAAAGGCATGCGATGTATCAAAAATTTGCTTGCCTCGTTTCATGAAACTGTGAGAACGGAGTATGTAATCGTGCTGGTTTAATATTACTTATTTTCGAATTACGCGTGCTACGGTACTACATCGATTTTAACATTTAAAAAAATTGAAATTCTAAAAATTGGTTAATTCGTTTTTTGATAATTACACCGATATAAAATTATTTCAAACTGTGTCTGTTTTCTTATGCGAAATCTGCCCTCGTAATTCGAGGTTTTGAACAAATTGATATGTTGCTCGACGTTTGAGCAAATAGAAGAATGAGAAAGCGCCGTAAAAGTGAATCAGAATGATAGAAAAATAAATTGGCTCGGAATATCATGGAAAAGTCGTTTGACTTTTATGGATGCAATATGTAACGTGTAGTACAGGTGCTTCCAGCACCATTATATTTTACTTTGTAGTCGTAAAGTAGTATTAGCACGTTGTCCGTCTTACTGGGTTTACGAGATCAGAAAGACATTTTCATAATTTCATCGATATTTAACATTTGAACGAAAAATTGAATAAATCTCCTTCTAGAGTCTAATAATTCCCATAAAATTGCTCAACGCGTCGATAAATACGTAATCTTTCGTTATTAAACGAACGTTAATATTTCAGATAATAAAACATAAAAATTCCTGTAAATACGTATTATTTTTTCAATCTGATTTCTAACACGGAAAAGCGTGTGTAATAGAATTCTTCACGCATAACTATTTTCAAACATCATTCGATCGAATTACTTCGAGAGCATTAGTCACGCTAGAAAAATAGAAAGTAAAAAGGCATTACGACAATACAGAAATAATTGTAGATTTCCAAATATTTACCTACGTAAATATACAAAATTGAACAGTTTCGATCATTCGAAGTTGCAATACCGTGAGTTACATATATTATAAAAATATCGCATGGAATTTATCATCGTTGACCTGAGACAGCATGCTGCACATTTTCGAAAAGAAAAACGTAAACCGTAGAAATGTATTGCACTCGATTCCACGCAAACACATGCAAGCACACGCACGCGTTTCTCAGACTTATCCTCGGATCCCGTGTGATTTAGTCGAAGTCATAGGGATTTGCTTTCTCCGAAAGCTTTGCTACGTGATTTCCATTAGAAGGTTTAGCCCGCTGTTCCTCGATACGCTAGTCCGCCATTGTACCTTAGAATCTTTAACGGGAGATCGGGAAACTTTTGAAAACTTCTTAACCGAGATCGCGAAGATCTAGATTGTCGCGATTCAATGCGAGACGTAATCAAACGAGCGATCGAGGAATAGAAAGTAGATTTTGTTCACGTTTCTATAAGAGGATCACTGCTGTGGCTTTTCGACAATCTCGTCAGTTGACGATAAGAATAGCGAGGCATTTAATACTGCAAAGCGTTACTTAAGTAGGTATCGTGCACTGTGGGCCGCAATATTTTTCCTTTCGATGCATTTAGATCGTTAAAGCGTGCGTTTCGATACGCAAAAAAGCGACGTGAAGGAGAGTAACATGGTCGCTTTGAAAAAGGAGGAAAACGTACGGGTCTAGGATTGTCCGACGACTGGTAAGTTTTTCCGATAATGGGGCTATCGTTTTTCCTTGTTTTTCTTTGGATACGCCCGCAGCAGATTCGCCGATATCGTCGCCAGCAACGATCGTTGTCCACGTGAAGAACGATCGTACGAACGCTGCGCAAACCAATACCAACCAAATATTAATGAATCGTAATTAAATTGCGTCTTGATTATAGCTCGAGCTGCAATCGTGCTTGGTTTTTATCAGATATTTATTACTCAAGAATATCGCGGGGAATGATAATTTCGAGAAAGTTGTACCATGTCAGCTGTCAGAGAGATTTAAACGTCAAGTTTACAGTTTCAATCGTGTTCTTACATCTTCATTCTTAAACACGAAACACACTTTTATCGATGTTTATTTTTTTATTTTATTTATGGAGCGTTCGTGTAGACATAAATTCCGTACTTGAAAATGATTAAAACGATTGATCTTTCTTTCTTTTTTTTCATCTCGATCTATTTTAACATTTCTTTATTGTTTTCAAACGCTGAATGCATACCTAAAGTTCATTCTATACATTGTAGGACAACTTATTTACGTATGTGTGTGTATATGTAGATGTTTCAGCTTGACTAATTAAGCCCCTGGACTATAACTAAAATATAGATTTCAGGGAGACGGTGCATTAGATGATTACAGCCGAAACTTGTTACAGCCTGGACGAGCGTTGCATGCAAATAGTCAGAATTAATCCCAGGGGGAACCTTAATTGTTTATCTGTACAAAGCAGCGCCGAGTGTTTCAAAATCTGTCGTTCAAATATCCTAACTCGCACAGCTTCTCTCGAAATGATTTCCGAATGATTTTCTCGAATAGTTAAACGAACGCGAAAGAAAACTGAACACGGCGGACATTCGCAA
Organism: Anthophora plumipes; assembly: GCA_951804975.1. NCBI lineage: Eukaryota > Metazoa > Arthropoda > Insecta > Hymenoptera > Apidae > Anthophora > Anthophora plumipes. Next base: position 27,017,402 of record OX638113.1, on the reverse strand, counting down.
CGTTTCCACTTATTCAGCTAGTTGAACAACTTGGAAGAATTGAAGGGGCCCGGCTTCCAATTCTATCGCTTTGATCGACCACTCGACAAACTTGTTGAAAATAATATCAAACTACGTAATATCGATCGACGGTTTTTTTTCTCTCTTCCATGGTCCTAACAGTCTGAAGTTAGTCGAGGACACGAACGCTTTTCTGAGCACTCGGTTCCCAGCCTCGAATAAATAATATCGGGCGTTGCTCGTGCCTTTCACGCTTCCCGATTGACTTTTAAATTAGAGAACGTCTCGCGACACTCGTCGATATTCGGAAGCAATTAAACTTCTCCATCCCTTCGATGCTTTTTCGTCCGGCCGCTTTTTCGCGTCTGACTTCCTTCTTCGCGGCTTTCTCTATTACTTATCGGCAGTCTTTGTCAGAAGTTCCCTTTAAAGCTACCTTCAACGCCCTTATCTACCTCTCTCCACCGCAGCTGGCTAATTCAGTCTATTATGACGAGGTATGCTCGAGGAGCTTGTTCGTTTATGAAACGAACAACGAACGCGCGACGCTCTTTCTCCACAGTCCACGTTTTTATTCGACTATTCTTAATCTAACGCGCATCGGTTTTCCTTGACATCTGTTGCTGCTGTTATGATTAATTAGCTTAAAAGCTTTCACGTGTTTGAACGTCCAGCTACTCGGATTGTTGAATTGTTAACAGCAGTATTAAAATTTCAGGAGCGTAGTGGACAGTTTTGGAGGAATTAAAATAGCTGCATATCTAACAACGCGGCGAGATAAAACTGGAAAGTTTTTTAAACTCTTAACACTTTGACTGCCACGTCACATAAATTCTGGTGACATGAAAAGTTCCCAATAGGTACAACAGTGACAATTATCTTGCTTAATCGCGAATAATCTAAGAAGGACTTTGTAAGGATAGTCAACAGGATATAACAAGATCAATAAATTATTACAAAGAAACTGTAATAATATAACTGTAAATAGTTCCATTTAAAAAATTATTCTGAGTGCAATTAATTTGGATCTCTTCCTCGATTAACAATTCTTGTAAAATCTGATCGATATAATCTGCGGAAAATTTCAATATCGCTATTGTTGCATTTATCAATATCCCAGTCAGAATAGAAACACGTAATTCTATTTACTCCTTCTCTGGAAATTCTTAATTCTTACTCATCGTTACTTCGAACATTTTTATAAATTCCGAAACACAGGTTTTTCCTTCACTAGCATCTGATTCGCTAAAAAAAATGGTTAGTTTGCTTTCTCTGTTCGACGTTGTAAAAACTTGGAGTAGTAATTTCAGCAATTGTAGCTCTGATTACTACTGTACCTATATATATATATATATTTTTTTTTTAATAAAATATGCACTTAGTATCAGTCTTAGTAATTTATTTTGCATTATTTGCATTATGTTAATCTTAGTTGCAGTTGTTCCGCACCACACCGGTGCAACGTACGTTATTATGGGTCCCATGAACATCTTATACAATAGGTTTTCGTTGTTGATTAACATGATTGAACTGTATACCATTAGTGGGTATAGTTTTCTCAACAGTGCGTGCAAGTGATCAGACGAGAATCGATATATATCTTGCGTAGTATGACCGTTGGTTGATAAAACACGCTTACGTCATTTCAGACCTAACCTAACTATTTTCTTCTATACCCTCCATTTTGTATGCACCGCGACAATGATCCAAAGTCGCGACTTTCGGATATTTAAAAAGTTCTCGAAATATCACCGAAGAGGAGGCGAAGACCGTATTTACCGCAGAAAGTCTTCGAATTTTGATCGACCGATTTGAAAGTCAACACACCACCGGATGCACCGTAGCAGAGATCTTTTAAAACGGATTAGAGTTGAGTCGCGTTAGGATATTTCCACTCTGAGTTGTTCGAAACGACGTTAGAGCGAATCCCGTCGATCTGGATATGCTTCGAGGCTTGATCTGTGTAATTTTCTTTTGAAACGTATCGGCACGCGGATCGATAGACCGATTCAGACACATCCACTTACCTGCTGTTTGCCAGGCTTTATTTATACAGGCCGTTTTCGAACGCGCGTTTCCGATGCGCGTCAAAGCGGCAGAAAAGTTTCATTTCCAAATCGTATTAATATCTCCAACCTAATAAAAGATCCATTAAAGAATGAAAGGAAATATTCATTCGGGGAATGGTTATTTAGACAGCCTCTGGAATTTATAAAATTGATTGAAACTGTCTTATCGTGACCCAACGTTATTGGTAAATGTACCATTCAGCGATTTATCAAAGCAGTTTTAATACAGGTTAAACGTGAAATGTTAGCAATAATATCTAAATCTATTTAACGACGGATCCTATATTTTTTCTTTTAAAATCACAGAAATGATTAAACTATGTTTGTTTAAGTGTACAGTGACTTCTGTTGAAAGAAAGAAATATATTTTCCAGGTCTAAATCTCGGAAAGTAAAGACTTGGAATGATCAAGAGAACAGTTTATACATGGCAAATTGTACGCACTTCAATTTGTCGTATAATATCAAAGGATGTAATCACAGATATGAAACTGTTCATTGTTCCATTTGATATCGCCGTTTGTCTACACGAAATGACAGATTAAACGTGAAAGCCTGCGTAAAGCACATGGAACGATAGCGTAAAGCAAACTTTTTACCAACGATAGTTTATCGCATCTAGACTTCGAAGGGAAGGAAAATACAAAAGCTTTCAATAACAGGGGAGAGGAGCCTCTTCTCTGGCAGATCTAGTCGCGCGTCATCTCCCAAATGGATTTCAGCATTGTTATGTCTGGTAGCTGCACGACTCGCTTTATTTCTTCGTGCTCCGTACTGGCGACGTATCAGCCGAACTCTGACTTTAGATTGTCTCGAACCGTACACCAGCATTCTTCTCAGCTTCGTTGCAGCCCATTAATTTCGAAATTCCTCCAGTGACAAGGGGACGGTTCGCGTAAGGACATGCTTCACAATTCCGTTTTTGTTCGGCTCTCTGTTTGAGATATATTCTCGAATAAGGAATACAGCTTAAATAGAACACTTTTTAAATGAGAGTTCTGTTCTTTCCAGCTTCTTTAAACCCGGGATCCTTGGATGCGCGGAACTTACATTTGACAAAAATGCTGCATTCTCCATTATGGTTCATCGTTCCGTGGGACGAGGTGGATCAAAGGTGAGCAAAAGCCTTCCAATCGTCAAATGGATTTCGTCTATTGCAACAGCCGCTTATACGTTTTCTGCTGTCTGCTTTTTTTTTTCCCCCACTCCTCTCTCATCTTATCTTCCGTCAAACACTCGAGGAATCGCGTTAGCTGTTACTTCCGTTTCCACCTCGACTGTGTTCGACAATTTACAGGTTGAAATAAATTTCCGAAATTCTCAATCTGTAGGAATAAATTTGATTTGGTTATAAATTCAGCTGATATAAAATTCGTTACTTTTGTTTTAATATATTGGCCTATGGGACATGTAGAGTGGACGATATCGAATTTTCGATACGTGGTTTTGTACCGTTCCATTAGATTGGTTTCACCGCGGGGAGATAGTGCTTCCTTTCTCATCGATTACGCGCTGTATTTCAATCTTATCTCAAATTGCCAATTAAAGAGCGAGTGGACTATTGCTCTGCTGGATAGTGATACATTTCCGGTAACATGTTATGCGCGTATAAACACTGACAATTAAGCTTTTAATATTTCCTCTACGAAGAGTAAAACGAAGCTTGTTGATAAGTATAACAGAACTTTCAAGATATCGAAAGTTACGATTATTAACCGTATCGAGTCGTCAACAGGTTAACAACAGGACTCGTTTGACTTCGATAAGAAATGAATTTCCCAGGTGAAGCATTCCCGAATAGGGAGAATTGTATTTTCAGCATGAATTTCGGCTGGTCGATGGTTCACACGGTGGGAGAAAGACGGCGTAACAACCATCCTAACTTCTCGCTCATCGCGTATTCTAGTCAGCAGTTTCGGAAGAGCGTGTAACGTCCAATCCGAAGCTGAAACTAGGTCAACATTTGCTCGCCAATCTGAGAAAAGAACGAAATACGTCCGCAAGAACAGACCGCCTCTGCGATGTCGAACGAGACCCAACCAGGTGCTCTTTCACCGTCGATCTGAAACTTCGATATTTTTGACCCGTTTCGGAAATCTTCGTTCGAAACGTTCGCCCGTTGCCACTGAATCCTGGCTAACTTTATGATCGACTCTCTTTGAAATTTTTCTGAAATTTCCCAGGTTCAGAATCTCTTGTATCCGTTTTAAAAAGAAAACTCGATCCGAGAGAAGTGGTTAAAAAGGTTAAACACATTCGCTTTGTATTGCTACGTTCGTTTATGATAGGGTGAAGTTGCCTGCGTACGTGAACGCTAGATACTTCGAGTATCGAATGGACACGAAACCTATAGAGAGCTAAAGGAAGAAATACAGGATCCGTTATTTCAACGGGTTTGATTGTTCTAATGTTAAATAGATCTAGATATTATTGCTAACATTTCACGTTTAACCTGTGTTAAAACTGCTTTGATAAATCGCTGAATGGTACATTTACCAATAACGTTGGGTCACGATAAGACAGTTTCAATCAATTCTATAAATTCCAGAGGCTGTCTAAATAACCATTCTCCGAATGAATATTTCCTTTCATTCTTTAATGGATCTTTTATTAGGTTGCAGATATTAATACGATTTGGAAATGAAACTTAAAGATTAAATTATTTAATAAAGTGTCGATATAGTAGTATGTGACTTGAAAGATACACGGGCCCATAGAGGATTAATATTTTTAATATTTAGAGTTCTCTTTTTCAAAGGAAGTTTAAATAAAAAGAGAAAAGTTCATTTCACCTACGTTGCCGAGGTAAAATGTTCGAATTGGAATAAGGTCTCTGTGAACGGCCGGAATATGACGTATAGGTGAATATTTTGTTAGGACTACACTCGTGTCCGTATAGAATTAAATCAGAGAATTTGTCTTCGCTCTGTTTGCAGGAAATTGCATTTAACGTGGTATTCGGCGTCGAAAAGCGGCGATGCACTGGGTTCTCCGCACAGCCACGAACATCCAGATTGATTTATCGCGCGCGCCCGAAACCTTTCTTCGCTGACAACTCCAAAATGGCCGGTGTCAACCGTTTCTAAAAAAAAAAACAATCCGGCTTTCCGGCTGTGCACAACAGCGAAAATGAAGACAAACCTCGCGAAAACTGCGAGGGATATCAATTTAACGCGCCGCGGAAAAATAAGCATTATTATTGAAACGTGAAACTTTTGCAAATTTTAATTTATACAAATTCAATCTGAATTACGATTCAGTTTTCCCTTCCGTTTCAATTTCCATTTTAAGTGGGAATAGAAGATCGATCGATTCCGTTCGATGTTACGCTATATCCACCGGTATTCTTACGCTCTAAACATATTCACGTTCGTAAGTTATACCGACCCATCGATATACTAAATTCACACGATTACCTTTCATGTTAAAAATCTACACATATTCAGATACGTACGAACATGTTTTTAATTGTACTTTTAAAACAGATTCTTTATAAACGTTCTTTATAAAAAATATTAAAATTATTTCCATATTTTTCTGCACTCTTCGCTGTAGATAATAACGAAATGCACTTTAATTTTACCGCCTAAATTACGAACACATTGGTAGGCATAAGTTTGCATATGGTTGGCAACGCTGTTACTATAATGTATATATTCACGAGACACAGAATGGAACGTGGTACATTATCGAACCGTGATTTCGTGTTCCTGTTCCTTTTTTTCATTGATACAATGCTAATTTATGAGACTCAGATTCCCATTTCAGATATTGTGTTACATCACAAAAGAGTATTTATTATTATTCTGTATTGTACAGAATATAGCACACATTTACCACAGAAAGAAACACCGAAGTAACAGAAACAAGAAGGGAACAAATATTGTAGGGCTATTGCTTCGTGCATCGAGTAATATCTGTGTTATCAGTATGCATCTAACACGGAGCAGTTGCTATTATTATTACTTTTTTATTAAACCCTTTCCGGCTCGACCGTCAGTCATTCCTACAGTATCTCCTTTTCATTTTTATCCTATTAACTATTCTTGTTTTCTAAAATATCCCTATTCACTCAAAGTCCCTATAATATTTCCGATGGGATTAATAAATTCAAACATGTAAATTGAAATATATATATTTAGGAAACTTAAAACAACAATTATATATAAGCTAAGCTTGATTGCACGTTCTTCACACACTTGTCGTTCACAGTTTATCCTCCACCGTGGTCTACACTCGTTTCCGGCTTACACGTTGCTTGCACTACGTGATTCAGTTCAAGTTCCAACAATTTCTATTTGAAATTGACGTCATTTTAACGGAACAACGGAGAATCGTGGGGAAATATGGAAATTGTGGATAATGAAAATAATACTGTACACGGTTTTCTATCTGCACGTCTTCCGTGTATCTTACTCCATGGAGCGTATGACATTCCCAATTACAATATCGATAGCGGAGAGCACCGAAGGAAAAACAGAAAGGAACGAGAAGGAAGAAAAGCAGAAGGAAGAGGAGGAAGGGGAGGAGGAAATTGAGGCCGTGCCGATGACGGAACAGGTTATGGATCCTAACATAAAAATAACCGACGTGCCGGACGTGGAGGAAGCCACGGAGGATTGGGACGCAAACTGGGACAAGAACAAGGTCATACGAGATGTCGCCTATTATATTCGGGCGCACAAATTCCAGGACTACGATCGACGTTATTACAGGAAGCTCGAAGACACGACGAGCAGACTTTACGAGGAATTTCCGAAACCGCCGTTGAGGTCTTTGCATTGGGAAGTGCGTAGGTATCGATAACCACTAGCTCGATTGATAATTCACACGCTGGTATCTCGAAATCGGTACTTAATCCATCGAAGCATTCGTTAATTTATTATTAGAAATTCCTTCCAACTTCTCACTTGGAACTCGGTGCATTCGGTTCAATTTAAAAGAAGTTATTTTGTTTCGAAAAGTGTCCGAATATTAATAATAACGATATTAATTTGCGGAGAAAAATCTTCGGTTTACGTTTTCCTGACAGATTAGATCTTCGTATGTTACCGAGAGATGATGTAATTTTTTACAAACGTGTTAATTATTTAGTTAAATTTATTTTCCAACTTTCGATGTTTATTTACCATCAGTTCGTTTAATCGAAGCTGCATGCAACGAGAAAATGAATCGCAACGAGTGAACCGTATTTTTCTTTTATTCGACTCGGTTCGAGGTCGACGCGTGTAGCAATTAAATATCCGAAGCTACTTGTAACGAACGTTAAAAGCCGTGGTACGACCAACGAAAAAAGAAACTGCAAAGGTGCCGGTATCGGTGATAGCGTGCATCATTGTGCACAGGCACTGCGATGCAAGCTTCGTCGAGTGTCTGAAATATCTCGAAAGGATCATTACGCTCACTGCCCTGAAGCGGGAAGACGACACTGTTACCATCATGAAAGAACAGGAATGGAATCTAGCGGACAATGCCAAGCAGATTCAGGCTGCTCAAAAGGACTGTCAGGCGACTCAGAAGCGTGACGATCTAACCGCGCTTCCCTTTCAAGGTCCAATAGGCAAGTACCTTCTCTTGAGATCTCGCTAATCGAAAAAAGAAGGTTAATGATCAATAGCCGGAGGAAAATCCGTGCTATAAGAAACTGTTCGTTTGCTTTCAAATTTCTTCGCATTCGAACCGTTCCTCTTCCCAGTTTCCCGTTGTACTCTGCTTATTTCTTTGTCACGCTTCTGCTTCTTCTACTACCGTTTAATATCCAATTTATCGTACGATAAACTATAGAATCTCAACGTAGAATCGTATAGAGATAATGATATTTGTATCTAAAATTCTTGAGTGAAAAAGAACTGACCAACTACCCTGTCAGCTTTCCTTTATTCAATTTCTCAGTTGAACTCTGTCTTTACGAATTTCGTGTCGAAAGTTCGCGTGCTATTTCTCACGTGAAATTTCAATAGCCAGACGTTACGAACGAATACGAGCAATTCGATTATCCGGAATGGGAACGGTCAAACGAAAAATTCTTTACTTTCTATGCTATTTGTGTTGACATGCGGGTTAAATAAAGAGGAGGAATGTTCCAAAGTTAGAACGGTTCCAGTGGCGCACCACGGTGAGTTACTATATGTGCTGGTACACTATGCTCGGTGTGCCGGAACTGAGCATTTTCGGCGAGACCTGCGACAATCACGCCAACTGCCAAGTCGAATTTGGAACGGGGAATCGAGATCCAAGAGCCGATGACACGAAACCGTATGCCTGCGCCATTTATAGTTTCTGTCCGGATCATTGTTGTCCCATGAAACACATCCGAGATATGGTGGATTGCTATCAGTCGCCGTTGAATCCCTGTTACGCTGGGAACGCGCCGGGTGCGTAGAAATCATCTTACGCCCCTTTCGTAAGAGGATTGCCGCCGCTTCAGAACTTGACGCCCGGGCTAATTTCATGCGAGATATCGCATTATTCCACCCATCAAAGACGTCGTCGCGTGTTTACCGTGAAATGTTTATTAATTAACCGCATAGGTTAGCATTACATCGGCTGAACCACTTAATTCTAGCTTTTTAAAGGTGCATTAAGACGTGGGTCAAAAGTGACCCGGCATTGGCTGGGCGAGGGTTAACTGATTTTTTACGTTGGCAGCAAAAACCCGATTAATAGGCTTTTAATAGGGTTATGTATTAATTAACCATTGATCAATTTTATATTTTCGATTTGATTACAGCAAACAGAGATTGTACGTTGAATCGAGATGAGAATCGCGACTTTCTTAGATTGTTGTCGAACCAGATCAACATAACCTGTCAGTGTCACGAAGCGGGTTACGAGTGGTCGGCTATGTTCGGCCTCTGCGTCGACGTGAACGAGTGCACACGTGGTGAACACGGTTGCTCGACAGAGGAAGGAGAAACGTGCATGAATTTGCCCGGTGGTTACGAGTGTGTTTGCAAGTTCGGTTACGCTTACGACACAGAACGGAGAGAGTGCACTTTTAACTCTGAGATCGAGAAATTATTGACTGAAAAAGAGGAATCGAATGAAACGGACACGAGGAGCACCATTGAGAAGATCGTCAAAGCGATTACGAAATCATCTTGTAGTTGCTATTGGAAGGACGACGTAATTCTGTTTATCGTACTTCTGACATGTTTTTTGTTATCAGAGGGAATAGGATAATCTCCTTACTTGTGCCATAATGAAATATGTTTTATTGCTACATGCAGCGTGTGCAATTAATGGTGTCCAGTGACTGTCGAAGCTGGTTGTTTTTAAGTTAACTTTTTGTTTCTCGGTGTCGCTATATCAGTGTTATTAGAATAAGTAGAACATAATCTGTTTGTCGGAAGTTCAGCTGCAAAAGATTCAAGTGCAATTCGTTCACACGTGAACCATTGTATTCTATTTTTCAACAATACAATTATTCCAAAAAAAAACATAATTAACTTTCCTGCCTGAGTAATTATAAAATTCCTATTTTCTATGTTTTATTTTCCCCTTCTTTATCCTGTACTACTGTGATGAAAAAAAAAGTGTCGGGACTGATGCATTTAGATAGATCACTTTAATTACTGTTTACGAGCTGTTTCACGTCGTTGCCATTTTTGGTTTGCAAATAAACGACCATTCTGAGATTGAAGGAAGATGACTTTTTAATGTGTCATAATTTCTGGAGCGAACGAAATTTCGTGTAGAGAAACTGTAGAAAAGTTGCGGGAGTGTTTCGACGATGCGTTAACGTCAAGAACGAGGATTTTCTTGTGGGAGAAAATGAAAATTTAGCAAAAACTTGTTTACAATTTCCACAACACAGCGAAAGAATAAAATTTACTCGAAAAAGAATACCACTTGCTAGAGTAATTTATAGAATTTGATCTAAATTTTTTTCCTTACTTTTCATCAATACAAATTAATATTTAGTAGCTCTTGGTTTGACGGTATTAATTACGTTAAAAATGATTAACATTCGCGAGAAAAGTTTTCCAATTCGTAAACAGTATTGCATCCGTTTAAAAAGCATTTGAATACTTATAGTACGGTGTAACTAATGAAAATTGTGTCTGCAACAATTCAAATTTTAATCTTGCCGTGTAATAACGCGATTCCATGTGTTTCCGACGCTATCGCGACGAGCTTCTCTAGACAGTTATTTGCCCTGCCAACGGAAAAACAACGTTCTCCCGTGGTTCATGGCATTTAGCATAATAAGCGCGGATAGCAATGCTAAATGGTAAATAGGAAACCTCTAACGCGTTTTGTGTCTCGCAAACAGTTCTATTAAACGATTGTTTACTCAAGCAGTGCTTCGTAAATATATGCATAATATCTATTTAAAAAACATTTCCATATTCGAACTAGCAACTGAAATGAGGTGCTGCTATATAACACTTTGTACTCGAAGTTATTGCGTTAACATTGAATTTTTTAAACCTTCCTTTTAGCACAATTGTTTGTTTCACTTATGGTTTCGTGATTAAATCAAATAATCACGAAATTTTTCGAATAAATTTCTATTCTTTATAGAATATCGAAAGGAAAAGACTAAGTGTCGTTTTTTACTGAATCATACAGCAGGGAGGAAGAGACCTGCTACGAGGCTTATAAAAATTCAAATGAGGAAAAATTTTACATTTAAAATACTTTTCTAAACATCCTTCCAAATACTTGCTGAGATCTTCTGTTAGAAAAGTCTAAAGAAACGCTTGAGTGGGCCATATGCAGTCTTTTCTCCATTTCGGGGATGGTTCTGCCTCAAGGCTAAGAAAAGCCATATCGTCAAGGGGGTCCTCTTGACTAGGATTTTTCAGGAAAGACAGAATTGTCCTAGCACTCGTTACGAATAATCAAAATATAGCTTTCACTTAATTTAACCACTCACATTTATTTCTAAGTCGATCTAAGTCATTACCGTTATCCTCATTTCCTTACACTTTCGTAATTAGTCAATACAACCGTCATCCATATAGAACTTTTGCTTTGACGCGGTAGTCAATGTGTCGATAAGTGTTCTCGATGTAAAATCACCCGTACAAATCCTTTGACCGGAAGAGAAATTACATCGCGAAAAGATTTCGTCACGCGGTATTAGAAACGCGTTTTAGGTTGAGTTAGGTAGAGAGTCGTGTAAGGCAGTACTAATGGTACGGAGAAGTAGCCTTTCAGTCGGCAATACTTATATTACGTTTTAACCATTGAGAATCTATTCCACACTTGAAAAGGGAACGTTCAGGCGTGTGATAAAGTGATTTAATATAGCGAGAGAGAGAGAGCACTTTAAGAAATTAGGCTGGTGATGCGTAGGCAGCTTTAAAGACGTCGTTACTTTTGTACGCTATTAGCCCTTTTCCGGCCTTTGAGCGCTTTTCACCGAGAGCTGCTGCTTGAAAAGACCCCGTTCATTTTCCACCTAAACCGCCCATGATGGAAATTCACTCAAACCGAAACACAATGATCGAGAGATGGAAGCATTGCTGCCACATTTAAGGAGCTGCGTTAAAAATGTTTCCCTTTTAATTTCCGAATTTCAGGGTACAATATTTTTAACACAATTCTGTAACTTTTAACAGTAAAAAAATTCACTTTACACAGATCACTGTACTAAATTCCTCGAATTTTTACAAATTGAAATCTCGTTCGTTGTTGGATAAGCTTTTTGTTGAATTTATTTCCTCCTACTTTTAAGTTATTCTCTTATCTCTAAAATCTTCGATTACTTCTTTAATTCGATTTCTTTTCTTAATTGTTACTGTAAAGAATAAAACTGCCGCCACTGTTCCTATGCCCAGCCGTTTGACGAGGCATTCGGATACGTCAAATCTTTTGTAGATTTTTGTGAAAAGTCTTTTTCTCCAGATACCGCTCGGGAAAACTGAAGAAAGTTTTTTAGTCTTAACATAGCACGGAGCAGTTCGAAGCAAATCAATGTAACCACCGCCAATTATTATAATTTTCTTTTTTATTAAACCCTTCCCAATTGGCCGTCAGCCATTCCTACAGTATCTTCTTTTTATTTTTATCTTATTAAATATTCTTGTTTCTTAAAATATCCCTATTCATTGAAAATCTCTACAATATTTACGATGGGATTAATACAGCTCTTCGCTGACTATATGTTTTAAACTCTTATTTACATTAAATTGAAACAAGTTGAGGAAGTAGATAAAAATATATAAATTCATAAACACGTGTCATTTCTTTTTTCTTTTTTATCTGAAAAATTCCATTGCAAAAGTGTGCTAAAAGGGATGATATCGATCGTATATAAAACAAAAAAACAAAGAGAATTGGCGGAGTGCAAAGTTATAGGTTTTAGAGTCTATAATATTTCTATTTTTTTACCAATTTGGACCACGTTGAAAACGAAACCAGTGAGACTTGAAGTATGCGTGCTTCTCGGAAGCAACAGTTACACTTTCGGCCACGGAAGCGTTCACGTAATCTACATATAATACTTAGAAAAATATATCGATGTGTTTCCAGTTGTTTGTTACCGTACAGTTCGTAATTACACTTTTGCGCGGTGTACACGCGACGCCGTTGTACCGAGCTAATAATTTCTAAATGTTTTCTTACTAAACAGCTACATGTGGCGCGATTTAAAATTCTAATTTTGCGTGCAGTTTACTGGCGTGCATGTGCTGCCATGCTAGGACACCGGCATCATTGCTACTTCGTCTACATATATGTACATTATGTTCGTGAGCTAAACAAATCGTGGCAATATTTTTGAGTAATCGCTTCTGTCAGATTTTCCAATTTCTTCTCGATTTTTAACACGTTATCTGACAAATTGTCGCGAAATATATACTTTTCTTTGTAAGATGGTATTAATTTACGATAATTAACCTATCGTAAATTAATTATACACCGATCGAATTCGTCTAACATAACCTAACTCTTGATACAACGGTGTACTGTTACATTTCCACGATAAATTTTCTCGAAAACGGAGGATCGTGTTGAACAGTTTAATTTTTCACAAGAAATCACCCCATAAGAATCACCGTAGGAAGACATTCGAACACTTCCCGTTCGAATTCTGTCACTTAATCTCGACGAAGATTTTATAATCTTGTTCAGGGTAAATTCGAAGAGCTGGCGTTCTATTAAGAAGCAATCGATATCGACTTTAGTGTCCACCAATCCGAATTGCAAATTCTGAAAGCGCTTACGGTAATTGCGATAGCGATCCTAGAGCGGGACACCGAATTCGATAACGAATATCGTTCTACTCATAATTCGCCGGCGACATCTATACGGTATAAATACGTACACGAAATCCAGGTTCCGTGACTTTATGCGCTATTTCGGGCACCGTTCCCAAAATTCCATCCTACCATTATCGACGTGTCTAATCGTCGATATTAAATTTCACCGAAAGGAAAATGCTAGAACGCTATTTCGAGCATCTTGGGGGAATTGTAGAATAAATACGTTTTATTCTCCTTGCAGACTGTTTTATATTTTTTCTTCATTATTCATAATCACCGGGTTACATTAACAATTGTAACGTGATTAAGGAATGAATTATTTTTACATAACGTCATGATATATCAATCCAACATTTAAATGTTAAAAATTCAGCAGCTTTGCACTTTTCCGAAGAGGTTATGTGCCAATATTTTCGATCTTATTTCACGCGAGGAAATAATATTTGCATTCGATATACGTATCTTCTTCGTTCAGCTGGTGTTTCGTACAATTTGAAACATTGGGTTGGAGCAAAAGTTCGTAACGTATTTTTTAAGTGAAATTCAAAGGCAACATCTAGATGTTTTTATGTAGATCTATTCGACAAAGTGTGCGCCATTTTGTTCCACTATCTTTCGCCATCTTCTCACAGAATTTGCCATTTCTCCTTCAATTGTTTAGTGCTTCGGGTGTTTAAACGCTACAAACTGTTATTCTAATCCGATACATTCAATCTATCCTGTAGTCCGGGAAAAAAGGAGAAACAGTATGAAAGAGGATACGGTAAAAATGACGTTCAAAACAGAAATTTGACGGACATCGAGAGGTACGTCGGGAGAAGATGAGCGAGACAGAGCGAAGCGTGTTCGCGACGCGAGTAAACATTGTCACTGGATACACAAATGGATATCGACGTTTCTTGATAACGAACACGTCCGTCAAAACGGATAGCGACGCAGGTTCCACGCGTGTCTCGCGGTTTCCTTCAAATTGGCTCGATTTTGTATTCGCAAACAGCATAACCTGCACGTCCATCGGGGGCAGAGAATGAGCAAACTACTCCACGCGGTCGAAACACGCGTTCGAAAAAAAAAAAAAAAGAAATGTATGTATTCATGCGATGGAAATAAAAAGAGGAACGGAAGGATCCAACGTTACACAGGGAAATTGCGCGTCTAGTAGCCGGAAAGGTGGAAACAAACCCGTGTACCACCTAACCGATGTTTCTAACCGTGAATTTTATTTTATAATTATTCACCGTCGCAACATCAATTTCGCTCGTTCCCGGTAGTACGTTAATGCCGCTCTTGTGACTCATCTCGTTTAAGGTTTCCAATTATTTTGTCAGTTACATGCAAATTAATTACTATCTCATTTTCGCGGGATTGTTCCAGCAGGTGTACACGTTACACGAATTTAATGGCGTGTCGTTTCGGGGGCAAAGAACTGTCGTGAACCGCGACGTCGAGCCTCTGCCCTCTGGTGACCGTCTTGTCTAACTCTGGTCCAGATCTCACGTGGAGGGGAAACCCAAATTGGGGCCGATTCAGATCGATATGTGAAAGTATTAAGCCTGTTTTAACGTTGTTTACAGTCGAATTCCGAGTGACTTTCTCCCTCTCTCTTTTTTTATCTGCTTACACAGGCTGTTCCGATTTCTTAAACCCACATTCCTGTTGAGCATACCAGATTTCACTATGCGACAGTTGCGTCTATGTATCTAGAATACAACCTCTCGAATGTTTTCTCATAACTTTGTATAATACAATTCAGTTCATAAGTATTAAGACACCTGAATGTGAAGCATACTGACATCTACTGAATTTTAAAAAATTCTACCTGCTGAAATCTATCGAAATCTACCGAATTCTATTTAAATCTACCGTATTCAACTAATATCTATTGAAATCGCTCTTACTTATTTCGATTTAGACCTACTGACGTTTGCTAAATTCTACAGACGTCTACCGAAAGACTAAAACTTTTGCGTATACTTAATAAATCAGATAACACCTTTTTCTCAACCATAAGTGGTATCCTAACACTTACGAACAACAGTGTACGTTATGGAACAGCTCGTAAAGAACGAATCGAGCGAAATAGATACGGATTTTCTCGATTGTCGAAACACGGCTGATTGTTAAAGGGCGAAATTGTTTGTAGAACGTGGAGTATATAAAGCACTATTATTCAAGGCAACCTGTTATCCAAACTACTCCGTTTCCCAACAGGTTCTAATAGACGTAGTTCCAGCGTATTTCCCGGTGCGTATTATAGTTTTCGCGGAACGAAAACGCGAATGGCCCCAATTTAAGGGGGAGAGGATAACGTTATCCTCCAGCGAACCACATTTCGCGCATGTTAGAACGTTTGTAAGTGAATATACGCGTTATGCTACCAAAACTCTTCTCTCTGCGAGGCTGCGAGTAGTACACCACACAGACGCAAACTCTCCGCGTTGTTGGCAATCTTGCCGAGCATAACGGCAGTCTCATTTACATGAAGATCTCCTCTGAATGTCTGTGAAGCGTCTGTGCGCGATCAAGGACCGTCCGTTTCTCGTTTGTCGCTGTTGGTACGACTGAGACAACGGTCACGACATACACATTAGAGGGAAATCTATGGGACGAACATCTTCTGTATGAGATTGAATTACAGTCGGTCACACGACTGCTTGTCCTGGAATATTTGTGAAAGGCCGCGTGTACAGTGACTATTGATATTTCGCCACCGTTTAGAACAGTATGGATTTTTTTAAACTAAACCAAACTGCGTGAATTTTTTTTTTTTTTTTTGAGAAGTTAAAAGCTTTGGTTTGCTGGGTAATATGTACGAAAAATTTGGAAAAATTGCACGTGGTTGGAATTAGAGGAACAATAGTGAAGATCGCCTTTTACAACTTTTTTACCTAGATCTGTAATGACAATTTAAAAGGCAATTAAAAATCGATAGAGTGACAAGTGAGAGGCACTGAAAGATGCAGGAATCTTTCGATTGATCGCAATTATAATCGAACAGTCGCGAAAGATTTCGATCTCTGCCATTTTTAATCGTTTGTAGTTTATAGAAGTGTTAATTAATTTCTATGAAATTTCTAACATCTATACAGAGAATTCATATGAATCTACAAAGAGTATTTCTTAAATTTTCATTACAAGCTAAGATAAAAAGGTTGCAAAAAGTGTCCGTTACTATTTTCTTCGTAATTCCAGCTAATTGGAATTCTTTCGAAAATATTTTTACACATCATTTAGTAAACTAATCCATCTAACTTCTCGCGAGAACTTCATTCGATTGGTCCACTTTTGAAAAAGATATTCTGTTTTAAATGCTGTTCGAATATTAATGGCAGTCACCGTATAGCCAAGTTTGCAGACTTCGTTAAGCATTTAAATTTTTATTAAATTACTACGCGTCGAATATAGGTTAATAAAGGTTCAGGAAAATATTGATCGTAATTAGGGCAACGATAATGTAAATACAGGTTGTGAAGATCCAAAATACTCGTATCAAAGATACAATTATTGTAAATAAAATTTTGTAGAGATGTAAATAGGAATTTGTGAGCTAGAATGATTTTCTGGTCAGATATAGAGACTTTGAATCAAATATGCGAATGGTTCGAAATTATCTGGAAACAGCTCTTGCAGCATTCGCGTCAAAGTTCCTTCTATCTGAGTAGAGAAAAAGTTTAGAAAGAAAACCGCGCGTTTCCAATTAATTTCGTCGATAAATAAATTAACGGCTCCTCTTTGTCGACAGCTCGTGAATACTCATTAAGGCAGCAAATTAGCTGAAATAGAACTTTACCCGCCGCGTTCCTTTAATTCGTTTCCCCGTCGAAATCGTTTCGTAAATTTACTGTTTTCCTTGCTTCCGAATTTCACCGGTTTTGCTTTGTTGCCTACGAACTTTCGAACCAAAGACGCATTGAACGCCTTCGTCGAGTAAGTAAAGCTCCTTAGATGATATAATGTCAACGTTGTAAGCAGAATTTCTAAAGAAGAGGAACAAGTACCTCGGAGAAACAGTTTGCGCGAAGTACGAATCTTCAGTTGAATTTCATTCACTTGAAAATAAAATAAAACGTTGATTTAACGAAACAGTACAATCCTTTCTGAACGTAACCTCAATTTCTCGTGCTAACTCATTGTTATAATTTCATTTAACATTGTATTAGATTAATCGACGCGTTGCAAAGTGTGCTCGTGTTCTGGAAGCACGTTGAGCAAGTACGTAACGAGTTAATATTTCAAAAATACGTGTACAATTTTGTAAAATTCAACGAAAACAGCTATAGCTGATGTGTCAGAATTGTCAGATACGTGAGAATGCAGTGGTGGAATGGCACGGAGAAGCTAATAGCATGAGCACCGGTAAGTAGGCTGCAGGTCGGCGAGTTAAGCGTTACTTTCTTTTCTGAACGGTCAGTCAAGGAGTATGTCTCTGAGCAACTGGTACGCTGATCGTGAGCTACTCCTAACGGGAGTGACTAGTGATGTGGGACGAGCACTACTTGAGAAGATTCTCCGTTCGTTTCCCCGGGTAAAGGTGTACGTGATCGTTCGGTCACGGCATGGCTTCAACAAAGACAACAGGATCAAGAACATCTTCCTGTCACCTCGGTACGAATGACAATTTTATCTAGTGTTCCTTTAGATCGAGGTCTAAAGTGGATCGCTGTTGTGATTCGAAGTGTGGAGATGAAACTGCTCTTGATAATGTAGGAATTATTTTTCGGAAAATTCCACGTGACAGTGGATGCATTGATTACAGAGGTTTCATTTGATTCGTGGTTAACTTCATGGTTTTTATTGTTGCAAGTTGTACTCGAGTGAATTCATTAACATTTCAAGTATCTGAAAACAAAGGTACCGATATCCATTTCCCCGAATTCACCAGCATACATCGGAACAATTCACAGTCGTATTTGTTTCGTTTAATTCGAGAATTGGTTCACATCGATAATCGGTGTAAATTTGCAGCGATCCAGATAAACGTTCAATAACGTTGAAGTTTGCTATTGTAAATAATTATGAAGCAAAAACTCGGCGCGTTTGCCTGGTAAATGCGTGCAAACGGTCCTACTCGTCGCGTTACATCTTTACTCGTTAACAGCTGTGCTTTATGTTCTACAAAAACGAGCTTTTTATTCGGTGTATAGAAATCGTTGAAGCTGTTGTTCGCGTGATAAACGTTGGAAATAATACAACGGTGAAAATGTTCTATTCGCGAAAGGTAAAAAATTCGAATGTCGACGAGTATTGAGGCAATTAAAACTCGCTCGATGCTTTACAGACGAAAATGATATTACACAGAAGAAAATCAGAATGTCATAGCCGGAGTAGACGAGCGATGCGACTCCGTTTTGGATTTCATATAGACGACAATGTACCATTCAGCAGGTTTCTATTTCTCGCAGCTGAATCGCAAATTCGTGTGCATCGTATCGTTAGAAATATAAACCTGCCACAACGCAACAACGTCGGACATTTTATAAATCCACCTCTGAGGAAAGCTGCTTCGTGTCCGCGTGATTTTTCATTTCGCATATAAACGAGGATAAAGTTTATTCCTCGAGGCGTATAAGATCGTCTAAGTTTCTCATTCGACGAATCCTTTGCTTGTTATGTGCATATTACACTGCATATTCGTTAGATATTGCCGTCTGACTTTAATCAGACACTCGTTAGACATCGCTACCTTCCATTCTAATCAAGGGTTCATTAGACAGAGCAGCGGCTGTGAATTAGCTTTTCATTGCGAATTCACCGGATGCTGCAAGACTCTTTGTCAATCTGTTTAGTCATCCCGAGTAATAACGTCGTCTAGAAAGAGTAAAGTAAACGACACGATCAGAAATGCAAATAAAAACGTAGGATTTTCTTCGTTATATTCGTTAGAAAAATGCGAGCGATTAATGTTATCGTAAATGTCACACCGATCCCCATACGAAAATTCAAATATCGCGCCGCGGATATGAACTGTCCCAACAGAACGCTTTCCTTTCTTAATCGCTTTGCATTTAACACTTCTATTCAA
This sequence comes from Anthophora plumipes, assembly GCA_951804975.1. Lineage (NCBI taxonomy): Eukaryota > Metazoa > Arthropoda > Insecta > Hymenoptera > Apidae > Anthophora > Anthophora plumipes. The sequence goes on along the minus strand of OX638113.1, from coordinate 26,998,099 downwards.
TACTGCCTCGGGTTTCGCTAGCGCGCTTATTCTTACAACTCTGAATATTTTCAATCAAAATCCGCTAGAGGGCTTTACCATATCGTTCATTTTCTCTTATTGTAGAGTAATTAAGACAGTGAGTCGAAAGTGATCCAGAACTGGTTGGGCGAGGATTAATTAATTTGATGCGTTGGCAGCAAAAAGCCGATGAATAGGCTTCCGGTCGGTAAAGTGTTAATAGCGCGATAATTATGTCACGGTTTACTTCAGTTAATTAACCATTTAACTGCGGGTGCGGTTTATAAACCGCATACTAAAATTATAGCCAACTTGTATGTTTACGCTTTGTTATACGATACTTTCTTACTTTGTATACTTTTTGTAATTTGTCAAATAATTATAATTGTCTAGATTTCAGTAAAATATTTCTTTTTTTTTTGCATTTAAAGCGATCTACTGTGCTAAAAGTACCTGCAGTTAAAGGATTGGAAAGGTTAATGTAGAAATGAACAGTTTGAAGTCCGCACGTTTTTCGCATCGCCGTTAGGTTGACGCCGATGAGAGTGACGCATTTTCTACTGTCTGTCTGCAGGCGATATTTAATCTGCGACTTAATCCGTAGCATAATTAGTGGTCACAATATGATTGTTGATAAAAAACAGGGCATTAAGATAACTAGTAACTTTTTTTTCTATTTCTTCATCATTGGAAGATATTTTCAAGGATATTTTATAACACAATAATTAAAAGATCCACATGGAACAGATAATCCACGTAAATACAAACAGTGGCTGTCGAAGCGTTTAAGAAGCGTCTACTTCGAATAAATACTAGAAGGGATTTATGAATGAACTTTTAATACCGTAGCCGTAAAATTGGTACGGCAAAGTGTTAACCCCTCTGCATCAGAGATGTTCAAAGAGCAAATCGGCCCCTATGCCCGTGCATCAACCAGTGTTTTACTTTTAGTTTTGCCTTAGAAGTTACGTATAGCAATCAATTAAAGAGATAAATCTTGTTGCTGACAATGAAATAAAAGCTACGAATTTTATTACGCATTATTCAGGAGAAATTCGCAGACTTTTCTAAGCCATTGCTAGCAGATTATTCCACGATCGGTGATAAGTTACAATCGCCGTGTGTAACTTATTATTCCGCTGGAGATGAGTTAATAATTGAAAATAAGACGAACAGATGGTGAAAAGAATTTGTAAATGCTTTCTCGCGATACACGCGAAGCAAACTTCGCACCTCACTTCACACTTGACCGAAGGAATAAATAATAAGCGGTGTATTTCTATAGCTTTCTTTTTTC